>CAKOGI010000001.1:70000-730629 GCA_933228895.1 Platycnemis pennipes | reverse complement strand
ACGAGGATGAAAAGTGCGATTGTATAAGCTCGATCGTCAGCAGGCAATCGAAAGTTACGGTGTTGTCAGATTTACAGCATATTTCGCACTTGTTTCTCTTGTACGCATGCGCAAAGAGCTTATTTTGAAGTGGTTGCATTTGTTTTGAATGTCAAAAATTAATAATAAACATTACAATGCCTGAAAATTTAAGATAACTTCCTCACGAGTATTTTACAGTGGCCTCAATGCGTTTCCAATTGATAAATTAATTCATAATTACTTGTCATACCCTGACTTTCACAGATAATTATCAAAAACGTCTGCTTAATTCGCAACTCATAATATTTCATTATCACTCAAATTGTGTTCTCTATTGCTGATAATGCATAAAAAAATAGTACGTCATGTTGAAATTATTTATTATCACTCCGGATATTCTCGTCATCTAATTTAACTAATGTTCTACGGTTCACTGTAAATATCATTTAGCAAAACTACGCTCAACGTATCGGCACATATATATGCATCTTCAGACAGAAATTGATTAGGTTATTTATAGATACACAATCAAATACTATCCTCAATCTAGTCCCCAGCATTAAAGCAATAGTCAACCTTTATTACTATTGAAACACTTTCACAGCGTTCTCCATCACATCAAAGATAAATACCTATGAAACTCTCTTTTAAAATTCCGTGTCGCCTGTCTCTCTTGTAGCATACCTATTTTCCCATAACCATATTTCTTGTACGTAGGTACACGATAACCTACCGTGAGATATAATATAAGGCAGCATTTAATAATTTCCACAATTTCTCCAGGCACACTCAGCGGCACACAAATAAAGGCACAATCCTATGGCTAATGACATCAAGGCGAGTGAATGAAAAGATTATCTTTTGAGTAGGCAAAATTTAATGAATAAAGCAAAACGAGACAGCATGTGTTGCATAAGTCGATAAAAATCATCACCCTTTCACTTGGACGTAAACAACAACAGTCATAATTTAAAACACTCTCAAACAACACAGTAATCCCTTACGAGGGCAATACGTAATGCTCATTGATAATTAGACATTACCTGCCTAAAACGTAGACGGAATAATTATTTCAACACAATCACATTGGACACCACTATGCAATGATATAAAAAGATGTCACTTGGGGTGGGAAATTTTACTGAATGAAGAATAACAAAGCACTACACTGTTTATCCTTTCACCACTTTCACTGGGAGGTAAACAATCACACTTACAAGACAAGAGAAATCCCCCTCACTTCAATTCACATAGATTGCAAATCTTAATTTAAGGCAATAGGTGAAACGACGAAATAATTGCCGACAACAATTTTCTCTGACATCTTTATAGATACCATAATACATGCAATCCATCACAGTTCACTAAAAACATTGTCAATCGCTGAATTGCCACAATGTGTAGTCACAACACACGCTATATCTTCACTATGTATTATTCTCACCGTAAGTGGCATTGGTCAAGTGAAACGGTTGATGCCAATGCTGAAATTAAAAGTTGAAATTATATGTAACAGTCCGATAGCTTGTTTTAAATTGCTATTCATTACATTCACCCACCCAACGTTGCTATAATTATTCTAATTAATTCACTCTGTCACATCATACACAGCTTTTTAAGCAATTTGATACTTCAAATTACATTCTTATTCCGTAATAGTTCAAACAACGTTCCTCACAACGATAATTTATCCCTTATACATGAAAATGCAAACAAAAACAAACCTTCCAACGATTGAAAATGGCCGTAACGTCAAGTATATAGCAGTCGACGGGTTTCCTTCGATCGTGAGCCGAAAAACCTTCGAACGTAAAGTTACACAATCGCGCCTTCAATTGTTTTCGAAGAATTACCCACAACACCACGGAATACGGCTCTTTACGTTCGAACGTAAAGTTATACAATCGGCCCCCAGAATGACGCAGATTTTATTGAAATTGGAGAGTGCGATAAATGATAGAGCATTAGCTTTCTTTTGTTAACCTCCACGAGAAATTCGACCAGGGATTCTTGGAAGTTTTTATTTTATATATCACCTTAATTGATGCATAAAATGTTAATAGAAATGTTATTGTTTGCTGTTGATTAAAATTTGGGAATACAATTAATACCTAAGGCAAAAGTATGGTTTCGTTGTCGGCAAACCTAAAAATTGGCGTAATTCCTTTTACGGAACATTTCAAAAGACAGGTTTACCTGGGGCCCAGTAGCCACGAAATTATTCGTGATACTCCGCCCCCAGTAGCACAATAAATGTCGAGCATATGCTCAGGATGTGAGAGAGAAAATATTCGTTTCACGTGACGTGAGCATATGCTGAACATACGCTCAAAAGTTGTCCAGACACATATGCAGTGAACACACACCGGGCATATTTTCAGCATAAGCCCCCTAGAAATATTGTTGAGAAAATTTTCGTCAACATATGCGGAAAATATGTCAAGCGTAAATTTTCTTCTATTTTTTTAACAATTAGTTATCATCTCGAAGAGTTCTATTTTCCTGTAGGATAAGAAAGCGTAAATAGAGAAACTTTGTCAAGCGAACGTTCTTTAAAGAGTAATTACTACCTATATTTTTATCGTTGTACATACGATCTTCGGTCAATTGACATTATCCTAGGTAGAAACAAATTTCGAGAAACTTAGAGATAAACGTATAGGAGCTCTGCGTCAACAAAATATTTGTCTTCTCTTGCATCGCCTACTTACATCTCAAGTTTTATGCCTCTAACCCGGTAACGAATTTCCTATAGTGAGAAACTGAATAGCCATTTAAAATCAATTAAATCGTGCCTTACAAACTGCAAATAACTAACCTGAAAACTGCCAGCTCTTCAATATCTGCTCTCACTCTAGAACCCTAGAGCAAAATGAAGGAATTTTAATAATATATATATATCTTGAACCTATTGGTAAGCTATATCTTTGTATATAAAGCTAAGTTCGAGATTTATTGATATTTATAACTCATTACAATCGTAATTGATTCATAGAATAGGGGTCGAGCTATTTAAGAATGTCATAGAGCGACGCGTGATTCTCAAGAATCAATTGCTCGCAATTCATCTGATTCATTCTGAATCAACGATTCTTCATGAACCACGAACGACTTGATTCTTTAAGAATCATTTAGAACGAGGAGTGAGAATCGATTCATCCGATTCTTCCCAATGAATCGTTCATTTTGAACGATTCATTCATGAACGACCCAGCTTTAGTGGTAATGTGTGGAGAGTTAAGTCCCAATCTGATCCTTCTATATCATACACTGTTTCCTGTATTTCAACTGAATGTAACCTTCCTCACATATGTTTCATAAAATGCTGTGAATTTTCATGTGCAGATCTTTGTAGCCACATGTATACTTGTTCTTGTCATGATATCCATTCATTATGCAAACGCATTCATAAAGTTCATTCCCTTGTTGTACAAAACCAGAAAAAACTACTTGAAGTAAACAGGAACTCTACTTCAAATAGTGTCTACAGAAGTGTTCCTAGTGTAGATTCTGATAAAGAGGAAAAAAACAGGGAACAAATGCTTCATTCATTTACTCGGCTTATTGATCAGCTCAGCACATTAGGTGCACAGGAAAAAACAACCATTTTACTCCCATATATATGCAATACCTTAAACTGTTGGTTGAAAAATGTGAGGCTGTAATACTGAGTAGCAGTTGTGTACCTGAAAGTTTAGAGCACCCTGCTTTACCTCCCAATGCTAAGTTTCTACCTCAGTGTAAACTGTATCAAACTGTTAGGGACAGACGAGTAACCAAGAGCAATTTTAAGAAGCCAAGTACAACAAGGAGAAATGATATCCCTAGTAAAATTTCCAGCTAGAAGTTGGACACCTTTAGTAGGATCTATCTGGATCCCGTTATCTAGTAGGATCTAGCTGGATCCTGTTATCTAGTAGGATCTAGCTGGATCCTGTTATCTGGTAGTATCTAGCTGGATCCTGTTATCTAGCAGGATCTAGCTGGACCCTGTTATCTAGCTAGATCCAGCAGGACGTCTGATATTCATGCAAAATGTGTCCAATTTCTAGCTAGAACCAGCAGGATCTGGTAGGAACTAGTAGGATTCAGCAGGAAATTATTCAAGCTCAGTAGGATGTAGCAGGATCAAGATATTAGTCTGCATACTCACTGGATACACAAAGCAGAGGCACTCTGCTATTGCCTCCACCTTCCTCACTAGTCTTTTGGTCCCCCCTACAGCTACCTCAACATCTGATTGTACGTCTGTTTCGTAGTACCTCCTACTATAATTGTAGAGGCTCAAAGATTGCAAGGAAATATGCCATGGGAGGCCAGAAATAATTAAGAAAAGTTTTTAAAATACTAAACTGATTTATTATACTGAAATGAATATAAACTAAAATTACAATCCAAAAGTAATTGAAACAGCTTCTTCCCTGCCAATTCGAGCATCACCACACCCTGGAAGACAAGTGGTCATCATTATTACCGTATGTAAAGATGGAGGGAAAATAATAGGCATTCACTTATTAATTAAAAAAATGGTTGGCGAGTTTACGTTGTGGAAGTTATTTTCCAATATAAGAAAGAAAAAGTTAGTATGATATGGAGATGCGAGCGCCAGAGAAATCTAAACAAGTAATTAAATCGTACTTACCACCCAGGAGCAGAATTTGAGCCTTAAAATACTCCTTCGTCCAAGTTCCGTAACTAGCATCAAACCAACGTACTCGTGGTTTGTTCGTACATATCTTTTTTTTAAGGTTAAAGCTACCTTCGGGTGAGGTCGCAGACAGATTCTTAATTTTCTTTGTCGGCACTACTATTAACTTATGCTTATCGTCGCAATACCTAATAACTGCATACATGATTATTGTTACGGGCTTTTGCACGTGTGAACACCTTCAAAATTTTGCCGTTATGGCGTCGCTTGGATTGAGAGTAATGCCCCGTTCACACTACTAGGGTAGAATGATAGTTAATATGGCGGCTAAAACTAACCTGCGTTCACACGGCCTACCCAGAACCATCGTAAAGACTCTAGTGACATCTATTGGAGAGTGAAATTAAGTCAAAATAACAATGGAGGGTAGGATAGCGGAAGGACTTTGTCTTGCAAAGATTGGAAGCGTATTTTAACTTATGTGCAAATTAGATGCAGTTATTTTATAGAAAACAAGCTGACCCGGCCACGCGTTGCTGTGGCTCAATCTGGTTAAATGGAAAGCGCACGTTCATAGTATGTTTAATTTCACAATTCTTACGGGTATACAATATATCTCAGCTGATCGATTGCTTTGCAGCTGGACACGCATATTTGTATATAATTTTAACGTCTTTACGTGTCGTCAAAAAGTAGAATATTTCAGGCAAGCATTTATTTCATCCGCTAGTGTCAATCGAGGAATTACAGGTAATGTTTGCCTGAAATGTCGTGCAAGCAATATTAATGCGTTCTCAAATGGTCTCAGGCAAATCTTGCAATGATCGATCCAGAGCCTCGAGCGATGCTTTGTGCACCATTGTGCATTCATCCCTAGCAATAAGTTGGCATTTCTGAAATATTTGTCCCATGCCGGATGATTTGAATATGTTGCACGTGAGTGTTTCAATGAATTGCAAGTTCAATGGCATGCACATCCCGTCTCCAGTGTCGATATTGTATTCTCGATATTGTACAAACCTCCATGGAGTGAACAAAACAACTAACCAAAGCTTCATGGAAATTGGATGAATGTTGTGGTATTGCATGAAGTTATCAATATTGTATCGATACAGTATCGATATTGTAATGATACTTTATAAAACTTTGATAAAAAACACCTAAATAATTTCACCTCAATTTTGTAGATCAACAATGTATCGATGTATCCATATTTTATCGATATTATATCGATACAGTATCGACATTGAATTATCGCTTTTGTAGAAACCTTCTGGGAGCGTACTCAATAACTTTCCAAAGTTTCATGGCAATCCGATGAATGGTGTAGTAATGCATAAAGGACAAACACATTATATACATTCGATACAGTATCGATATTGCAACGATACATTCCTTTTGAAAAACTAAATAATTTCACCTCAATTATGTATCAATAATGTATCTATTTATCGATACTTTAGCGATATTATATCGATAAAGTATCGATATTGAAATATCGATTCCGTAGTCCTCTTTTCGGGAATGTACTCAACAACTTCCCAAAGTTTCATGGCGATCCGATGAATGGTGTAGTAATGCATAAAGGACATACAGACACACACACACACATACATTCATTTTTATATATATAGAAGATTATCAATGTAGTATCCTAGATCCCTTTTTATAAATGAACCAAAATATTCTTCTTAAATT
Organism: Platycnemis pennipes; assembly: GCA_933228895.1. Lineage (NCBI taxonomy): Eukaryota > Metazoa > Arthropoda > Insecta > Odonata > Platycnemididae > Platycnemis > Platycnemis pennipes. The sequence continues at coordinate 724,262 of CAKOGI010000001.1, read as the reverse complement.
ACTTCCTCATGATTGACAGTGGCTCGCATCTCCGAGATACGGATTCTGTGTTAGTTACTTTGCTAAACATCAATTTTAAATATAAAATTGAATGCAATTAACATTTGCTTTGAATAACTCCAAAGTAATACGTTAAAAATATGTAAAGTTGTACAACGATGAACGCCCTCCATGACTTTAATTTCCAGATATTTAAGACATTCAACCTTTACCTCTTTTTCCTCGCATATTTCAACTAATAACTTTACACTTTAAAATTATTAACGTTTCCTTGCCTGTATTTCTATTCGTTTAGCTTATATACAGGCATCACGCACCAAGAAATGCAATCAACCATGTAACGCCATGCTACGAAATGATTAATTGTTCACCTCTCAATAAGTTATCGCTCGTGTTAACCCATTTCGTAGGCAAGTTCATGTATCCAAATAGAATACATACAAGTATACATAATGAATTTGTTGCTCTTATCAATATTTAGTATTTTTAAATCCGATATCCCAAGTTTACCATATTCTGCTGTTTGTGAAAGGAGCTATTTAAAGGAATAATGCTGAAAATAGTTTTAATGCCGTCCTAAGGAGTGAATACGTAAAAAATAACACGAGTCGAATTTCCTGTGAAAGTTTTCAACTTCTTAGTTACTTAATTTCTGCATGTATATTTTCTTCACGGCAAGTTAATCACATACAATAAATATATAAGCGTACGTACTCAGGATTCAGGGGTAAAGCAAACTATTTAAAACCATTATTGAACAACCGAATCAGTGGAACGTGGTAATACAACTACTAAAATATATTACAGTGTGATTAAATAAATATCGTTGTAACTAAGAATCATTTCCAATCCATATCGTGCGATCCGGTCACTTCGTCTTCAAGCACTCTACGTTCATTTCCACTTCCATTTTCAAAACAAACCTTCTTTCTACCCACATTTCTACCAACTTGCGTTCACACGTCCTTAAAACACCAGTAACTAGCGCCAACTATAGTAACTCAATAATGGTAGAAAAGTTTACTAGGTTTAGCGGCAACCTGCGTTCACACGGCCATTTTCCAACTATGGTAAGCCTTACCATAGTAAAAAGCTAGTAGTGTGAACGGGGCATAGGTGTCTCAAGGGCCCTTGTGCGCACTTGTGCCCCGTTCACACTAGGGTAGAATGATAGTTAATATGGCGGCTAAAACTAACATGCGTTCACACGGCCTACCCAAAACCATCGTAAAGACTCTAGTGACATCTATTGGAGAGTGAAATTAAGTCAAAATAACAATGGAGGGTAGGGTAGCGGAAGGACTTTGTATTGCAAAGATTGGAGACGTATTTTAACTTATGTGCAAATTAGATGCAGTTATTTTATAGAAAATTATCAATGTAGTTTCCTAGATCCCTTTTTATAAATGAACCAAAATATTCTTCTTAAATTACTTCCTCATGATTGACAGTGGGTCGCATCTCCGAGATACGGATTCTGTGTTAGTTACTTTGCTGAACATCAATTTTAAATATAAAATTGAATGCAATTAACATTTGCTTTGAATAACTCCAGAGTAATACGTTAAAAATAGGTAAAGGTTGTACAACGATGAACGCCCTCCATGACTTTAATTTCCAGATATTTAAGACATTCAACCTTTACCTCTTTTTCCTCGCATATTCAAACTAATACCTTTACAATTTAAAATTATTAACGTTTCCTTGCCTGTATTTCTATTCTTTTAGCTTATATACAGGCATCACGCACCAAGAAATGCAATCAACCATGGAACGCCATGCTACGAAATGATTAATTGTTCACCTCTCAATAAGTTATCGCTCGTGTTAACCCATTTCGTAGGCAAATTCATGCATCCAAATAGAAAACATACAAGTATACATAATGAATTTGTTGCTCTTATCAATATTTAGTATTTTTAAATCCGATATCCCAAGTTTACCATATTCTGCTGTTTGTGAAAGGAGCTATTTAAGGGAATAATGCTGAAAATACTTTTGATGCCGTCCTAAGGAGTGAATACGTAAAAAATAACACGAGTCGAATTTCCTGTGAAAGTTTGCAACTTCTTAGTTACTTAATTTCTGCATGTATATTTTCTTCACGGCCAGTTAATCACATAAAATAAATATATAAGCGTACGTACTCAGGATTCAGGGGTAAAGCAAACTATTTGAAACCATTATTGAACAACCGAATCAGTGGAACGTGGTTATACAACTACTAAAATATATTACAGTGTGATTAAATAAATATCATTGTAACTAAGAATCATTTGCAATCCATATGGTGCGATCCGGTCACTTCGTCTTCAAGCACTCTACGTTCATTTCCACTTCCATTTTCAAAACAAACCTTCTTTCTACCCACATTTCTACCAACTTGCGTTCACACGTCCTTAAAATACCAGTAACTAGCGCCAACTATAGTAACTCAATAATGGTAGAAAAGTTTACTAGGTTTAGCGGCAACCTGCGTTCACACGGCCATTTTCCAACTATGGTAAGTCTTACCATAGTAAAAAGCTAGTAGTGTGAACGGGGCATAATACCCCGTTTCCACTACTAGCGTAAGTACGCGTGTCCATACGCGTGTGACCAAAAAACCCGTGGGAACGCACGTAAGGACCATCGTATTTCGTAGTTCCGAACCATGCCATTTTTCACTGGTTAGGCGCTGGCGGCGGGACGGAAACTAGGAAAAATGAATCACGGTATTCTATAAAGTTGGACCAAATGTTTATTTGTCGGCTGTACATTGATGAACAAGTGAGAATGAATGTCTCATAATTTTTAAAACGGCAAAAACACGAAGAATGTGCTGGAATACTGAAGGTATTCGTAAACTACTTCTACCAGCAACTTGTTCAGTCAGATGCCATGGGAGGGCAGCACTGAGTTACTCGAGTGTCGTGGGAACGCATCGCTGGTTGATACGCGCGTACATACGCTAGTAGTGGAAACGAGGTATTACGTTAGGTGGCGTTTATCGCGTTGCAAATGTCTCAAACATCTGCGAAATTATTTTCTTGCGCATGGAAGTGAAGTGGTTCCATGTGATAGAACAAGGAGGCTACATGAGGAGGCCCCAGAACTCAAGGGGAAAGCGGATTTCTGCTGTCTCTTGGCGCGCTTTTTATTCATTCGCCAAAATCGGCCGCATAGCGGCGCTGATAGTCGAGCGATCCGGAAGGTATGCCTAAAATGTTATCTCTTGCGGTTTGATATGATGTTCATATTTTTTAGCCAGGTATGCCAAAAATGTTATCTCTTGCGGTGACTGTAAAAATCAGGAACAAATGTAAGGTATGCCTAAAAAGTTATCTATTGCGGTGGATATGAAGTTCACAATTTATAGCAAGGTATGCCAAAAATGTTATCTCTTGCGGTGACTATAAAATTCAGCACAAAATGTAAGGTATGCCTAAAATGTTATCTCTCGCGGTAGATATGAAGTTCACATTTAAAAGTCAGGTATGCCAAAAAATGTTATCTCTTGCGGTGACTATAAAATTCAGGAAAAAATGTAAGGTATGCCTATAATGTTATCTCTTGCGGTAGATATGAAGTTCACATTTAAAAGTCAGGTATGCCAAAAAGGTTACCTCTTGCGGTGACTATAAAATTCAGGAACAAATGGAAGGTATGCCTAAAAAGTTATCTCTCTCGGTAGATATGAAGTTCACATTTTATAGACAGGTATGCCAAAAATGCTATCTCTTGCAATAGATATGATGTTCACATCTAAAAGTCAGGTATGCCAAAAATATTATCTCTTGCGGTGACTATAAAATTCAGGAACAAAAGGAAGGTATGCCTATAAAAGTTATATCTAGCGGTAGATATGAAGTTCACAATTTTATAGCCAGGTATGCCAAAAATGTTATCTCAAGCGGGCACTATTAAATTCAGGAAAAAATATAAGGTATGCCTATAATGTTATCTCTTGCGATAGATATGATGTTCACAATTTTATAGCCAGGTATGCCAAAAATGTTATTCTTGCGGTGACTATAAAATTCAGTAGAAAATGTAAGGTATGCCTCAAATGTTTTCTCTTGCGGTGGATATAAAATTCACATTTTATAGCTAGGTATGCCTAAAAAGATATCCATTGCGGTGACTATAAAATTCAGGAAAAAATGTAAGCTTTGCCTAAAATGTTATCTCTTGCAGTAGATATGAAGTTCACAATTTTTAGCCAGGTAAGCCTAAAATATTATCTCTTGCGGTGGACATGAAGTTCACATTTAAAAGTCAGGTTTGCCAAAAATGTAATATCTTGCGGGGACTATAAAATTCAGGAAAAAATGTAAGATATGCCTAAAATGTTATCTCTTGCAGTAGATATGAAGTTCACAATTTTTAGCCAGGTATTCCTAAAATGTTATCTCTTGCGGTAGATATGAAGTTCACATTTTTTAGCCACTTATGCCAAAAATGTTATCTCTTGCAGTGACTATAAAATTCAGGAACAAAAGAAAGGTATGCCTAAAAAGTTATATCTAGCGGTAGATATGGAATTCACAATTTTATAGCCAGGTATGCCAAAAATGTTATCTCTAGCGGGCACTATTAAATTCAGGAAAAAGTATAAGGTATGCCTATAATGTTATCTCTTGCGATAGATATGATGTTCACAATTTTTAGCCAGGTATGCCTAAAATGTTAACTCTTGCGGTAGAAATGAAATTCACAATTTTATAGCCAGGTATGTCTAAAATGTTATCTCTTGCAGTAGATATGAAGTTCACAATTTTTAGCCAGGTATGCCTAAAATGTTATCTCTTGCGGTAGATATGAAGTTCACATTTAAAAGTCAGTTATGCCAAAAATATTATCTCTTGCGGTGGATATAAAATTCACATCTTATAGCCAGGTATGCGAAAAATGTTATCTCTTGCGGTGACTATAAAATTCAGGAAAAAATGTAAGGAATGCCTAAAATGTTATCCCTTGCGGTAGATATGATGTTCATTTTTTTTAGCCAGGTATGCCAAAAATGTTATCTTTTGCGGTGACTGTAAAATTCAGGAACAAATGTAAGGTATGCCTAAAATCTTATCTCTTGCGGTAGAAATGAACTTCACATTTTATAGCCAGGTATCTCGGGCGGGCACTATTAAATTCTGTAGAAAATGTAATGTACGCCAAAAATCTCTTGCGGTGACTGTAAAAATCAGGAAAAAATGTAAGGTATGCTTAAAAAGTTATCCCTTGCGGTGGATATGAAGTTCACATTTAAAAGTCAGTTATGCCAAAAATGTTATCTCTTGCGGTGACTATAAAATTCAGTATAAAATGTAAGTAATGCCTAAAATTTTATCTCTTATGGTAGATTTGAAGTTCACATTTAAAAATCAGGTATGCCAAAAATGTTATCTCATTCGGTGACTATAAAATTGAGAAAAAAATGTAAGGTATGCCTAAAATGTTATGTCTTGCGGTAGATATGATGTTCACATTTAAAAGTCAGGTATGCCAAAAATGTTATATCTTGTGGGGATTATAATCTTCAGGGAAAAATAAGGTACACCTATCTAAAATGTTATCTCTTGCAGTAGATATGAAGTTCACAATTTTTAGCCAGGTATGCCTAAAATGTTATCTCTTGCGGTAGATATGAAGTTCACATTTTTTAGCCAGGTATGCCAAAAAAATTATCTATTGCGGTGACTATAAAATTCAGGAACAAAAGGAAGGTATGCCTAAAAAGTTATATCTAACGGTAGATATGAAGTTCACAATTTTATACCCAGGTCTGCCAAAAATGTTACCTCTAGCGGGCACTATTAAATTCAGGAAAAAATATAAGGTATGCCTATAATGTTATCTCTTGCGATAGATATGATGTTTACAATTTTTAGCCAGGTATGCCTAAAATGTTAACTCTTGCGATGGAAATGAAATTCACAATTTTATAGCCAGGTATGTCTAAAATGTTATCTCTGGCAGAAGATATGAAGTTCACAATTTTTAGCCAGGTATGCCTAAAATGTTATCTCTTGCGGTAGATATGAAGTTCACATTTTTTAGTTAGGTACGCTAAAAATGTTATCCCTTGCGGGGACTGTATAAATCAGAGAACAAATGTAAGGTATGCCTAAAATGTTAGCTCTTACGATGGATATAAAATTCACATTTTATAGCCAAGTATGCGAAAAATGTTATCTCTTGCGGTGACAATAAAAATGTTATCTCATTCGGTGACTATAAAATTCAGTACAAAATGTAAGTTATGCCTAAAATGTTATCTCTTGCGGTAGATATAAAGTTCACAATTTTTAGCCAGGTATGCCTAAAAAGTTATCTCTTGCGGTGACTATAAAATTCAGGAAAAAATGTAAAGTATGCCTAAAATATTATCTCTCTCGGTAGATATGAAGTTCACAATTTTTAGCCAGGTATGCCAAAAATGTTATCTCTTCCGGTGACTATAAAATTCAGGAAAATATGTAAGGTATGCCTAAAATTTTATCTCTTGCGGTAGATATGAAGTTCACAATTTTAACCAGGTATGCCTAAAATGTTATCTCATGCGGTTTGATATGATGTTCACATTTTATTGCCAAGTATGCCAAAAATGTAATCTCCTGCGGTGACTGTATAAATCAGAGAACAAATGTAAGGTATGCCTAAAATGTTAGCCCTTGCGGTGGATATAAAATTTACATTTTATAACTAGGTATGCGAAAAATGTTATCTCTTGCGGTGACTATAAAATTCAGGAAAAAATGTAAGGAATGCCTAAAATGTTATCCCTTGCGGTAGATATGAATTTCACTTTTATAGCCAGGTATGCGAAAAATGTTATCTCTTGCGGTGACTATAAAATTCAGGAAAATATGTAAGGTATGCCTAAAATTTTATCTCTTGCGGTAGATATGAAGTTCACAATTTTAACCAGGTATGCCTAAAATGTTATCTCATGCGGTTTGATATGATGTTCACATTTTATTGCCAAGTATGCCAAAAATGTAATCTCCTGCGGTTACTGTATAAATCAGAGAACAAATGTAAGGTATGCCTAAAATGTTAGCTCTTAGGGTGGATATAAAATTCACATTTTATAGCCAGGTATGCGAAAAATGTTATCTCTTGCGGTGAATGTTATCTCTAGCGGGCACTATTAAATTTAGGAAAAAATATAAGGTATGCCTATTTTTTGCAATAGATATGATGTTCACAATTTTTAGCCAGGTATGCCTAAAATGTTAACTCTTGCGGTGGAAATGAAATTCACAATTTTATAGCCAGGTATGTCTAAAATGTTATCTCTTGCAGAAGATATGAAGTTCACAATTTTTAGCCAGGTATGCCTAAAATGTTATCTCTTGCTGTAGATATGAAGTTCACATTTTTTAGTTAAGTACGCCAAAAATGTTATCCCTTGCGGTGACTGTAAAAATCAGGAACAAATGTAAGGTATGCCTAAAAAGTTATCTCTTGCGGTGACTATAAAATTCAGTACAAAATTTAAGTTATGCCTAAAATGTTATCTCTTGCGGTAGATATGAAGTTCACAATTTTTAGCCAGGTATGCCTAAAAAGTTATCTCTTGCGGTGGATATGAAGTACACATTTAAAAGTCAGGTATGCTAAAAATGTTATCTCTTGCGGTGACTATAAAATTCAGTACAAACTGTAAGGTATGACTAAAATGTTATCACTTGCGGGGACTATAAAATTCAGGAAAAAAATGTAAACTATGCCTAAAATGTTATCTCTCTCGGTAGATATGAAGTTCACAATTTTTAGTCAGGTATGCCAAAAATGTTATCTCTTGCGGTGACTATAAAATTCAGGAAAATATGTAAGGTATGCCTAAAATTTTATCTCTTGCGGTAAATATGAAGTTCACAATTTTAACCAGGTATGCCTAAAATGTTAGCTCTTGCGGTGGATATAAAATTCAGGGAAAAATGGAGGGAATGCCTAAAATGTTATCCCTTGCGGTAGATATGATGTTCACTCTTTTAGCCAGGTATGCCAAAAATGTTATCTATTGCGGTGACTATAAAATTCAGGAACAAAAGGAAAGTATGCCTAAAAAGTTAGATCTAGAGGTAGATATGAAATTCACAATTTTATACCCAGGTATGCCAAAAATGTTATCTCTAGCGGGCACTATTAAATTTAGGAAAAAATGTAAGGTACGCCAAAAATGTTATCTCTTGCGGTGACTGTAAAAATCAGGAAAAAATGTAAGGTATGCCTAAAAAGTTATCTCTTGCGGTGGATATGAAGTTCACATTTAAAAGTCAGGTATGCCAAAAATGTTATCTCTTGCGGTGACTATAAAATTCAGTACAAACTGTAAGGTATGACTAAAATGTTATCACTTGCGGGGACTATAAAATTCAGGAAAAAAATGTAAAGTATGCCTAAAATGTTATCTCTCTCGGTAGATATGAAGTTCACAATTTTTAGCCAGGTATGCCAAAAATGTTATCTCTTGCGGTGACTATAAAATTCAGGAAAATATGTAAGGTATGCCTAAAATTTTTCTCTTGCGGTAAATATGAAGTTCACAATTTTAACCAGGTATGCCTAAAATGTTAGCTCTTGCGGTGGATATAAAATTCAGGGAAAAATGGAGGGAATGCCTAAAATGTTATCCCTTGCGGTAGATATGATGTTCACTCTTTTAGCCAGGTATGCCAAAAATGTTATCTATTGCGGTGACTATAAAATTCAGGAACAAAAGGAAAATATGCCTAAAAAGTTAGATCTAGAGGTAGATATGAAATTCACAATTTTATACCCAGGTATGCCAAAAATGTTATCTATAGCGGGCACTATTAAATTTAGGAAAAAATGTAAGGTACGCCAAAAATGTTATCTCTTGCTGTGACTGTAAAAATCAGGAAAAAATGTAAGGTATGCCTAAAAAGTTATCTCTTGCGGTGGATATGAAGTTCACATTTAAAAGTCAGGTATGCCAAAAATGTTATCTCTTGCGGTGACTATAAAATTCAGTACAAAATGTAAGTTATGCCTAAAATGTTATCTCTTTGGTCGATTTGAAGTTCACATTTAAAAATCAGGTATGCCAAAAATGTTATCTCATTCGGTGACCTTAAATTTCAGGAAAAAATAAGGTATACCTACCTAAAATGTTATCTCTTGCAGTAGATATGAAGTTCACAATTTTTAGCCAGGTATGCCTAAAATGTTATCTCTTGCGGTAGATATGAAGTTCACAATTTTTAGCCAGGTATGCCAAAAAAATTATATCTTGCCGTGACTATAAAATTCAAGAACAAAAGAAAGGTATGCCTAAAAAGTTATCTCTTGCGGTAGATATGATGTTCACAATTTTTAGCCAAGTATGCCTAAAATGTTATCTCTTACGGTAGATATGAAGTTCACATTTTTTAGTTAGGTACGCCAAAAATGTTATCTCTTGTGGTGACAGTAAAAATCAGGAATAAATGTAAGGTATGCCTAAAAAGTTATCTCTTGCGGTGGATATGAAGTTCACATTTAAAAGTCAGGTATGCCAAAAATGTTATCTCTTGCGGTGACTATAAAATTAAGTACAAGATGTAAGTTATGCCTAAAATGTTATCTCTTGCGGTAGATTTGAAGTTCACATTTAAAAATCAGGTATGCCAAAAATGTTATCTCTTGCGGTGAATATAAAATTCAGGGAAATATGGAAGGTATGCCTAAAATGTTATCTCTTGCGGTAGATATGAAGTTCACAATTTTAACCAGGTATGCCTAAAATGTTATCTCTTGCGGTTTGATATGATGTTCACATTTTATTGCCAAGTATGCCAAAAATGTAATCTCCTGCGGTGACTGTATATTTCATAGAACAAATGTAAGGTATGCCTAAAATGTTAGCTCTTGCGGTGGATATAAAATTCACATTTTATAGCCAGGTATGCGAAAAATGTTATCTGTTGCGGTGACTATAAAATTCAGGTAAAAATGTAAGGAATGCCTAAAATGTTATCCTTTGAAGTAGATATGATGTTCACTTTTTTTAGCCAGGTATGCCAAAAATGTTATCTCTTGCGGTGACTGAAAAAATCAGTTAAAAATATAAGGTATGCCTAAAATGTTATCTCTTGCGGTAGAAATGAACTTCACATTTTATAGCCAGGTATGCCAAAAATGTAATCTCTAGCGGGCACTATTAAATTCAGTAGAAAATGTAAGGTACGCCAAAAATGTTATCTCTTGCGGTGACTGTAAAAATCAGGAAAAAATGTAACGTATGCCTAAAAAGTTATCTCTTTCGGTGGATATGAAGTTCACATTTAAAAGTCAGGTATGCCAAAAATGTTATCTCTTGCGGTGAATATAAAATTCATTACAAAATGTAAGTAATGCCTAAAATGTTATCTGTTGTGGTAGATTTGTAGTTCATATTTAAAAATCAGGTATGCCAAAAATGTTATCTCATTCGGTGACTATAAAATTGAGGGAAAAATAAGGTATACCTACCTAAAATGTTATCTCTTGCAGTAGATATGAAGTTCACATTTTATAGCCAGGTATGCCAAAAATGTAATCTCTAGCGGGCACTATTAAATTCAGTAGAAAATGTAAGGTACGCCAAAAATGTTATCTCTTGCGGTGACTGTAAAAATCAGGAAAAAATGTAACGTATGCCTAAAAAGTTATCTCTTGCGGTGTATTTGAAGTTCACATTTAAAAGTCAGGTATGCCAAAAATGTTATCTCTTGCGGAGACTATAAAATTCAGGGAAATATGTAAGGTATGCCTAAAATATTATCTCTTGCGGTAGATATGAAGTTCACAATTTTAACCAGGTATGCCTAAAATGTTATCTCTTGCGGTTTGATATGATGTTCACATTTTATTGCCAAGTATGCCAAAAATGTAATCTCCTGCGGTGACTGTATAAATCAGAGAACAAATGTAAGGTATGCCTAAAATGTTAGCTCTTGCGGTGGATATAAAATTCACATTTTATAGCCAGGTATGCGCAAAATGTTATCTCTTGCGGTGACTATAAAATTCAGGAAAAAATGTAAGGAATTCCTAAAATGTTATCCCTTGAGGTAGATATGATGTTCACTTTTTTTAGCCAGGTATGCCAAAAATGTTATCTCTCGCGGTGACTGTAAAAATCAGGAAAAAATGTAAGGTATGCCTAAAAAGTTATCTCTTGCGGTGGATATGAAGTTCACATTTAAAAGTCAGGTATGCCAAAAATGTTTTCTCTTGCGGTGACTATAAAATTCAGTACAAAATTTAAGTTATGCCTAAAATGTTATCTCTTGCGGTAGAAATGAACTTCACATTTTATAGCCAGGTATGCCAAAAATGTTATCTCTAGCGGGCACTATTAAATTCAGTAGAAAATATAAGGTACGCCAAAAATGTTATCTCTTGCGGTGACTGTAAAAATCAGGAAAAAATGTAAGGTATGCCTAAAAAGTTATCTCTTGCGGTGGATATGAAGTTCACATTTAAAAGTCAGGTATGCCAAAAATGTTTTCTCTTGCGGTGACTATAAAATTCAGTACAAAATGTAAGTTATGCCTAAAATGTTATCTCTTGCGGTAGATTTGAAGTTCACATTTAAAAATCAGGTATACCAAAAATATTATCTCATTCAGTGACTATAAAATTGAGAAAAAAATGTAAGGTATGCCTAAAATGTTATCTCTAGCGGTAGATATGATGTTCACATTAAAAACTCAGGTATGCCAAAAATGTTATATCTTGCGAGGACTATAAAATTCAGGAAAAAATAGTATACCTACCTAAAATGTTATATCTTGCAGTAGATATGAAGTTCACAATTTTTAGCTAGGTATGCCTAAAATGTTATCTCCTACGGTAGATATGAAGTTCACATTTTTTAGCCAGGTATGCCAAAAAAATTATATCTTGCGGTGACTATAAAATTCAGGAACAACAGGAAGGTATGCCTCAAAAGTTATCTCTTGCGGTAGATATGATGTTCACAATTTTTAGCCAGGTATGCCTAAAATGTTATCTCTTGCGGTAGATATGAAGTTCACATTTTTTAGTTAGGTACGCCAAAAATGTTATCCCTTGCGGTGACTGTAAAAATCAGGAATAAATGTAAGGTATTCCTAAAAAGTTATCTCTTGCGGTGGATATGAAGTTCACATTTAAAAGTCAGGTATGCCAAAAATGTTATCTCTTGCGGTGACTATAAAATCAGGAAAAAATGTAAGGTATGCCTAAAAAGTTATCTCTTGCGGTGGATATGAAGTTCACATTTAAAAGTCAGGTATGCCAAAAATGTTTTCTCTTGCGGTGACTATAAAATTCAGTACAAAATGTAAGTTATGCCTAAAATGTTATCTCTTGCGGTAGATTTGAAGTTCACATTTAAAAATCAGGTATACCAAAAATATTATCTCATTCAGTGACTATAAAATTGAGAAAAAAATGTAAGGTATGCCTAAAATGTTATCTCTAGCGGTAGATATGATGTTCACATTAAAAACTCAGGTATGCCAAAAATGTTATATCTTGCGAGGACTATAAAATTCAGGAAAAAATAGGGTATACCTACCTAAAATGTTATATCTTGCAGTAGATATGAAGTTCACAATTTTTAGCTAGGTATGCCTAAAATGTTATCTCCTACGGTAGATATGAAGTTCACATTTTTTAGCCAGGTATGCCAAAAAAATTATATCTTGCGGTGACTATAAAATTCAGGAACAACAGGAAGGTATGCCTCAAAAGTTATCTCTTGCGGTAGATATGATGTTCACAATTTTTAGCCAGGTATGCCTAAAATGTTATCTCTTGCGGTAGATATGAAGTTCACATTTTTTAGTTAGGTACGCCAAAAATGTTATCTCTTGCGGTGACTGTAAAAATCAGGAATAAATGTAAGGTATGCCTAAAAAGTTATCTCTTGCGGTGGATATGAAATTCACATTTAAAAGTCAGGTATGCCAAAAATGTTATCTCTTGCGGTGACTATAAAATTAAGTACAAAATGTAAGTTATGCCAAAAATGCTATCTCATTCGGTGACTATAAAATTCAGGGAAATATGTAAGGTATGCCTAAAATGTTATCTCTTGCGGTAGATATGAAGTTCACAATTTTAACCAGGGGTGCCTAAAATGTTGTTTCCTGCGGTTTGATATGATGTTCACATTTTATTGCCAAGTATGCCAAAAATGTAATCTCCTGCGGGGACTGTATAAATCAGAGAACAAATGTAAGGTATGCCTAAAATGTTAGCTCTTGCGGTGGATATAAAATTCACATTTTATAGCCAGGTATGCGAAAAATGTTATCTCTTGCGGTGACTATAATATTCAGGAAAAAATGTAAGGAATGCCTAAAATGTTATCCCTTGCGGTAGATATGATGTTCACTTTTTTTAGCCAGGTATGCCAAAAATGTTATCTCTTGCGGTGACTGTAAAAATCAGGAACAAATGTAAGGTATGCCTAAAATGTTATCTCTTGCGGTAGAAATGAACTTCACATTTTATAGCCAGGTATGCCAAAAATGTTATCTCTAGCGGGCACTATTAAATTCAGTAGAAAATGTAAGGTACGCCAAAAATGTTATCTCTTGCGGTGACTGTAAAAATCAGAAAAAAATGTAAGGTATGCCTAAAAAGTTATCTCTTGCGGTGGATATGAAGTTCACATTTAAAAGTCAGGTATGCCAAAAATGTTTTCTCATTCAGTGACTATAAAATTGAGAAAAAAATGTAAGGTATCCCTAAAAAGTTATCTCTTGCGGTAGATATGATGTTCACATTTAAAAGTCAGGTATGCCAAAAATGTTATATCTTGCGGGGACTATAATATTCAGGAAAAAATAAGGTATACCGTAAACCGGTGTTACTTTGAACGCACGGGGTAACTTTATAAAAACTCGTTTTTAAATTTAAGTTGATTTGGCGGTGGCTTATTTTTGGTTACAGTAACCATTCTGTAGGTGACATTCTTTCAAGGACAGATGGCAGACTTTGTTGCATTCTTCAAAAATTCTCCATATGGCCAAATTGTAACATTGACGCGCACTTCACTAATCACCGATTTTGGCGCGCAAATAAACATTGTCACAACCTCATCTGGTGTGACTCTATGGACGGCGACGGTGCGTGAGGTAAGTTCAATTCTATTTAAGCATTTAAAGAGGTATATTTACCAGATATTTCCTTTAATGAAACTTAATTACATGATTTTTGACAAATTAAAAGTAAAAAATAGTGTGTTTGACGGGGTAACATTGTAACACCTTTATTTTCGTGCTGATTGAAGAGTATCTTTTGTGCATGGTGTTTAGATGCTTTATTTTACAGTCTATCGACGCTAAAAATGCCACGGAAGTATATTCGCAAGCTAGGGGCACGTCCCTACCAAAATTGTTCGCCCCAAACCCTCAAGGAGGCAGTTGATGGATGCCTAAAAAAACAAACCACCATCCGAGCCGCAGCTGAGAAGTAAGTTTTATGGCATTGTTGGCGTGGCTTACAGTTGCTATTTGTATTGATTATTGAATTCACGATTCTTTCTTAATCTTTTTTTTTTTCAGATACCGCATATCAATAGGAACCTTGGTAAACCATATGAAGGCTAAGCGTCAAACCCTAGAGGGTCTTTCAGTTCATAAAAAGAAGCCAGGACGTCCAACAGTATTTTCACCAGAAGAAGAGGATCTTCTTTGCGCTCACATCGTGGCCCTGGCCACTTACGGTTTCCCAGTTGTCATAAAGGACTTGAAGGTAATTGTGAAGTCTTATTTGGAAAAATTAGGCAGAAGTGTACAAATTTAAAAAAATAATACCCCTGGAAATGACTGGGTTGAACTGTTTTTGAAAAGGCATGCAGTTATTTCGCATAGGATTGCAAAAAACACATCACTGAGCAGGGCCAGCGTAAACAAGCTGACAATTGAACAGTTTTTCTCACATTTGGAGAAAGAGTTAGAGGGGGTACCTCCATGCAACATCTACAACTTTGATGACCCCAATTTTGTTGACGATCCTGGCAACACAAAGGTGCTAGTCAAAAGTGGTACCAAGTACCCGGAAACAATCAGAAACGCCACTAAAGCTTGTACCACTGTGATGATGTGTGGCAATGCAGCTGGGGAATTGATACCACCTTACGTCATCTATAAAGCAGAAAATGTGTACAATACATGGACAGAAGGAGGGCCGCCACGTTGTAGATACCACAGAAGTAAAAGCGGATGGATCGATTCTTTCATTTTTGCTGACTGGTTTCAATATCACTTTTTACCGGAGGTAAGGAAAAAACCAGGAAAGAAGGTTATCATGGGAGACAACCTGTCATCTCATTTCAATTACGAAGTGCTTACCATGTGCAGAGAAAATAACATTTCATTTGTGGCATTCGCTCCTAATGCTACTCATCTTCTTCAGCCACTCGACGTGGCCTTCTTCAGACCTTTAAAAGGCCAATGGCAAAAGTATTGACTGAATGGAAAAAAGTCCCTTGGGCAGAAGATGTGGAATCATCCCTAAAGATCAATTCCCCAAACTTCTTAAATCTGTAATGGACGATTTACAAGATAGGATCCCTGACAACTTGAAATCTGGATTTCGCAAATGCGGAATCTATCCCTTGAATCCACATGTTGTCCTCGACAGATTGTGTGACTCAATTTCGGAGCAACAGCCTACATACCGAGACGCGCTAAGCAGCAGCTTCGTTGAGCACCTCAATACCGTTCGATCCGAATCTGTGGCACGAAAACAGCGTAAAAAAAAGCTTATGATACCTCCGGGAAAAGGAATCACAGCTGATAACCTTCAGGATGCCGCAGTTACTTTAGCAAAAAAAGGAAAAACAATGCCACTAGTGTTAATAAAGGAAAAAATAAGGCAGCCAGGCGTGCCTCTGATGATACCAAATCGTCAGGCTTCGAAAGTGGCTTTGTTGTGCCCTACGCTGAGAGTGACGATACCTCGTTGCCAATAAACCTCTGTGACATTCAACAACAGCAACCAGCAATCTCCAAAGCACCTTGTAAAGAGACATCGCAGCCACTAAGTAATAGCAATTATCCAACCTTACGAACTTTGGAAAAGAAACCACTTTTTGGGTGAGACTACGTCATAGTTGTATACTGTGGGCGTCGATATCCTGGAAGAGTCATCAAGGAAGATGCTGGTGAGTATGAAGTAACCTACATGGCTAGAGCTGGGAAGTGGTGGACCTGGCCAAAGGAAGAGGATAGACTATGGTTCAGACCACGTAGTATTGTTAGACGGATGCATGAACCGACGCCAAGAGATGAGGGAATTATGCTATTTGCCGTTGACATGAAGCGCTAGACGTTTGGAGTGAAGGTTGCATTTTTCAGTGATTTATTTCGTGCAATTGTATGACATATTCTTTTCACAGTTTGAAACACCTTTTTAGCCGGTGCCTAACAATATCACCAATTATTTGAAAATGTTCACTTCTATATTGTGAATAAAATTAAAGTTTAAATTTTCCGAGTTTAATTTTTCCTCCTACCTTCCCTGAGAGTGAAATAGGTAATGTTTTAAGAAACTCTTTTAGGATATTTTCTTGGGTTTGTGCAAAAAACATTTTTGCTGATCTGGGGAAGGTTGTGCACCTCAGAGTAAGTTTAATTGACCGGTAGATATGAAGTTCACATTTTTTAGCCAGGTATGCCAAAAATGTTATCTCTTGCGGTGACTGTAAAAATCAGGAAAAAATGTAAGGTATGCCTAAAATGTTATCTCTTGCGGTCTATATGAAGTTCACATTTAAAAGTCAGGTATGCCAAAAATGTTATCTCCTGCGGTGACTATAAAATTCAGTACAAAATGTAATGTATGCCTAAAATGTTATCTCTTGCGGTAGATATGAAGTTCTCATTTAAAAATCAGGTATGCCAAAAATGTTATCTCTTGCGGTGACTATAAAATTCAGGAATAAATGTAAGGTATGCCTAAAATGTTATATCTTGCGGTGACTATAAAATTCAGTACAAAATGTAATGTATGCCTAAAAAGTTATCTCTTACGTTAGATATGAAGTTCACCTTTAAAAATCAGGTATGCCAAAAATGTTATCTCTTGCAGTGACTATAAAATTCAGGAAAAAATGTAAGGTGTGCCTAAAATGTTATCTTTTGCGGCGGATATGAAGTTCAAAATTTTTAGCCAGGTATGCCTAAAATGTTTTCTCTTGCGGTAGATATGATGTTCACATTTTTTAGCCAGGTATGCCAAAAATGTTAAATCTTGCGGTGACTCTAAAATTCAGTACAAAATGTAAGTTATGCCTAAAATTTTATCTCTTGCGGTGGATATGAAATTCACATTTTATAGCCAGGTATGCCAAAAATGTTATCTCTTCCGGTCACTATAAATATTAGGCAAAAATTTAAGGTATGCCTAAAATGTTATCTCTTGAAGTAGATATGAAGTTCACCATTTTTAGCCAGGTATGCCTAAAATGTTATCTCTTGCGGTAGATATGAAGTTAACATTTTTAGTCAGGTACGCCAAAAATGTTATCTCTTGCGGTGACTGTAAAAATCAGGAACAAATGTAAGGTATGCCTCAAATGTTATCTCTTGCGGTAGATATGAAGTTCACATTTAAAAGTCAGGTATGCCAAAAATGTTATCTCTTGCGGTGACTATAAAATTCAGGAAAAAATGTAAGGTATGCCTATAATGTTATCTCTTGCGGTAGATATGAAGTTCACACTTTTTAGCCAGGTATGCCTAAAATTTTATCTCTTGCGATAGATATGAAGTTCACACTTTTTAGCCAGGTATGCCTAAAATTTTATCTCTTGCGGTAGATATGAAGTTCACATTTTTTAGCCAGGATTGCCATAAATGCTATCTCTTGCGATGACTGTAAAAATCAGGAACAAATGTAAGGTATGCCAAAAATGTTATCTCTTGTGGTAGAAATTATAGTTCACATTTAATAGTCAGGTATCCCAAAAATGTTATCTCTGTCGGTAGATATTTGGTTCCGGTTGCACGATGCACATTATTATGTGCTGCGGTTCTGGTCAATAGTCCATTGCATTTCAATTTTGTTGAAAATATTTCCGTACTTCACGGAGATGTATGTCAAAAATATTATTATATCTTGATGTTTTTTTGAAATATATATTTTTAAACTAAGTCTCGTCAATGGTGTATTTTTTTGTGTTAATTAGTCTTTTAAATTTTTTTTTAGTGTTTTCATTGGTATTATTACGATATACAATTTAATCTAATCATTTCTACATTATTTTAATATATTGCAGCCCTATTACTTTAAATTTCCGGAATTCCCTCTCATTGCGCCGTTCGCCATATTTGATGACGTAGGTATGCCGTAAATGTTATCTGTTCCTCCATTCGGGACGACTCATATCTTTTGGTCTTGCATTTATGGTTGTTGATAACTTTTTACTCGTATTTCATGTAAGCGCTTGTTCTATTTAGCACATTTAGTATTTACGAATCAAAATAAGTACTTATATACGTCAAGCCTTCTATAATCCTACACATTCGCGAGAGAATTTTATTTAAAGTTAATTTCGTTTAAACTTTAATTTAAGTTTAAATTCGTAGTCAACACCATTGACTTTGTGCAATGGTTTACATTCATAATTACAAATTGTAAAAATGCTAGAGTAAAATAATACATGGCCATAATCAAATTCTCATAGCAGACTTCCAAGGCGACTCAGCTCTAGGTTCATCTATTTCCCAACAGTTGTTCACGATCCGACACACTGGAGATCTCCCCTCCATCCCCTCTCCCCAATACCCTTCCCCTCTCCTCCGTTCCATTCCCTCCCTTCAATTCCTTCTCCCCCCACCTTCGCCTGTGCTTGGTCCTGTGGTGGCGAACTTCCGAACTATCTGCAGCTAGCTGCAAGACGTCCGTTAAATCGCTGGCTTGAATTCGTAGTGAACACCCTTAAGAGGACGCAGTATATAAATTTTTTTCCACTTCTGAGGGTGAAGATAGTTTTCCTGTCGACCGATAGAGTTACCCGAGTCAGTGCCATTCCAACGGGTGTATTTGTTTAGAGTGTGTCTTCTACGTCTTTCATGCCTTGTGTGGGGGAAGGAAGAATCCCCTCCCATGGCCTCTATTGCCCCATAAGGGGGGCCTCGGGCCTTCCCTTCGGTAATATGATCCTTCTCTACGGAAGAAGATTTCGTAACCCACTGAGCGCAAGGTTGTCATTTCAGCGAACGTGAGGCTGACTCCGCAAGAGTGGCAACAGCACACACACATCGTCTCTGTCGCCCTTGCTATTAGGGTGCGTGTCGCACGATTTCGTCGAAAAATGCTGCATGATAACATGACTTCTCCGGTCCGAAAGTTTAACTTTAAAAGTTAGAAAGTTTAATCACTTTATTTTACCTGTTGTACTAGACAATGCATATGGCGAATTATGTTGTAAATCTATCAGATTGCTTTTAGAATTAACTGACTCCACTTAGTTCCTAGTTTCTGCAGTAGGTATTCCCGTGAAGTATGGCTATGGTGATCAGTCAATGTCCTCATCAAAATCGACGAAATAAATAAATACATTGCGATTTAATTCTATGTTAGAGTTTACGTTCTCATTTCGGTTGAAGCATCGAGCGTGCTCATCCCTTTCTAATTCTATACTGATCCCTGCTTTTGTAATTCTTCACCCTCTTCACCAGCAGTCGGTTTAGTTTCAGCTCCGACTGTGTTACATGAGAAGTTCAAATCACTCGCCTCTCAAGTAAAAGGTACTCTACCCCACCACGGGAGGAAAAAGAAAAAGTCACATCGGTTTTGAATATGATTTATTTTTTCTGCTTTTTGCATGCCAAATTGCCCATTTCTTTCTTCTCTCCCCCCTTACCCTTCTTTTCGCAATTTCTCTTCCCTTGGGCAGCCAAAATACAGGGGGCATTCCGAATCGGCATTGATCGGGACAATCTCGGATCGACTAACTCGGGAAGCATATATTCCAAGTAAATTTTTTTTAAATTTTCAACTATGAATTCTTTCCAAAATCCATCGTCCCTGTGGATCCTCTCCACTTTTAATCCTAGTTTGGTCCACACTGCGAATACACAGAAATCTCTTTGAGTTATGTGAAGCTGGCCTTGAATTTGAAAGTAATAGTTGTTCTTCCGGTTAACTTTCATTCCGTCGTTCTTCATCCGAAAATTAACTTTACCTTTCATTATTGCTTCTTACACAGTCATCTCTGCAGCCGATGATGGGCATTTAATTTACACAATACCTCAAAGGAGGAATTGAGGAGAATCAAAATTGCAGTACATAATTGATTTTATCACATTTACACAGCCAGTGTAAGGAAGCATTCTACAAACACGCCCAAAATTCGAGGCAGTGGGAATTTTTTGGTGCATCGTTACCCATTTAACACTTTCTCACTGCTTTATCGTTTTCCTCTCTATTTCCTTTGCATCATCCTCGTCCTATTTTAGAGAGTCCATAAATAGCCGGCACTCATTCGTAAAGTCCTCATTAGGTATATCAGGCCTTTTAGAATAGGGGCCGTAGTCGGGATCAGGTTTTTTTCCCAGCCGATTAAATATATTCCTTCTCGACTTTTTTGCAATTTCCTGCGGATGGAAGTAGAAATTGCCTACCTCAGTCTTCTTTGGAGAGACCTTTTACAGTGGTACCCAGGACTCACATTACAAACAGTTTGATTAAGAATCTTCAGAGGGTTTCCGGAATTGAAGGTGCCCGGGCAAATCTTCCCTTTTTTGACCAGGAAATAGCAAACTTTACCCTCTTTCCACCACTCAGTTTTGCAATGATGGTATATGCTATAAATATGGTATGCTATGGTATATGCTCGACAGGATAATTATCCACATCTTAAATAAGGCTTCGGCTGTGGCGACTAATCATCAGGACAATATTAGTTAATTTTTCATACACCCCGCATTCTTTCAGCGCTGGCACGTTTTTTTGTCTTCCCGGGCTATTGCTCCCATCGCAGAAATATCCTATCTCTACACACCGCTCATATTCTCCGAAAACGTAGCTAGGGCTGTTGAGGATATCCTTCCGGAGAAACTTATTTTTTTGCGCAATTGACACATTTTTGGCATTTCGTAAACTCAACACCTTTTGTGATCGCCGCTCACAAGCGCCAAATGTTTTCGGCTATCAATTTTCTTTGCATGATATCACGTTTTTCACGGTTTCTTGTGATTACAAGTTCATTTATTTTATTACAGTAACTTCTTAGAAGGTGATTACGGCACTCAACCTTTTCCACGATCAAAGTCTTGTAAGGTCTCGCGTCTAGAACTTTTTTGTACACACTGGAGTCGCCGTTTGCAATGAGACGAGCATATCGGACACCATACATCTCTTCACTTATACGAAATCCAACAACAACGGTAGCAGCCTCCATGCTAAAAGAACTCTGATGTGAGCCCCAATTCTTAAAGCATTTGTGCTCTGAAGCTTCTTGCCCTCTCGAAGCTGCCCGGGCGCAAGTGGTGCACTATTTGTCCTTCACTTCTATGAAAATAACTTTTTTGGAGTTAAATCCAACGATACTTCGCGCCCTTGTGTGAATGTGCACGATACTTTACAATGCGTGCATAGGAATAACAGAAGATAATCTTGTGAATAAACCTTATTTCATCATTTTTTCAGATTTAAATGGTTTTTGCGGGCGAGCAGATTAGAGGAATAGACTCTCTCCCTGAGTAATAAATAGACGTAAAAACAATGACTGAAGAGTGGCACTGAAGAAAATTTAAACTCAGATGAAATTAGGTCCCCTTAAAGAATTCTCGCTTATTCCCTAAAAAAAATAAATGATACCTTCAAAAGACTATTGTTTCACCCAAATATATCGCAAATTCTATGCGTCTTTTTCCTTTACATAATATTTGCATCAAATGGGTATTTTCTAGTTTGAAACATTGAATATTCACTACTCCTGCCAATGATGAGTAGTTACTGCGATAAGATCTCTTACACCAACTCCCGTCAACAATCACTGTGATTAGAGGGACTCCATCTTTCTCAACGTCCTCGTTTTCTATTGCTTTTGAGGCTTCAATCTTCGCCGCCGTCTCTATTTCTATCGCACCGGACATTTCCCATCCTTCGCGCACTTTTTCGTGGCATTTTTTATAGGTTTTTTCTGCCAAGACGGGGATATCCATTGCAGAAAATATTTCATCTAGTTGGGAATAACCGCCACCTGAGGACATCACACCAGCGAAGTTAATTTCAATACTCGTAGAATTACTGTCTGCAGTCCACATAATTTCCTTGGCATTGCACACTTGGCACATAAATGTTAAACGTTTTCAAGCCTAGACGACGTTCTCCCACAAGAAACATATTTCTGAAAGTGCATTTGAAAGGCGAATGACCAATGGATTGTATTTTTTTTAAATAATGCAAATCCACTATCCTTCGAGCAGACACAGAGAGCTACAGGTTCCTCACGCATTTCCGCTACCTCGATCAAACTTTCCGAAGAACAATGAAGGTCCGCTGTTGAGGTTGTTGGTGTACGCACAGTAGTTGTTATCACTTGAGAAGGTGCTTCATCAGCGCATTGATTCGAGCCTCTTTCTTTCCGGTTCTTAATTAATATTCTGCATTCAGAATTGGCACTGAAATTATTAGAAACTTTTGTTCAAAACGGAGAGAAACTCTCCTTGTAAAAGATGGAGTGTGTGTACTGTCTGTAAGAAACGCCCTTTGTCAAAAGTCCCTTGGGTTCCGGATTCTGTATCTTACTAAACATCGGATTTTATTCGCCGGGCCTTTTTTCAAATAACATAAATTAATGGCCACGGTGAGAAAACATTTCCGTGCTATTGGCAACTTGGACATGAACATTTTATGACATGTTTCTTATTTCCATACTTGTGCTTGAAGATATACATCCCAAAGTACAAGGAGCCTGGCTTTTTTCCTCGCAGCCATTACATTACATTTTTCCTTGCTTCTTCCCTCCTTCGTGCTAGATGCTCACCTCTCCTTCGTTTCCTCGCGGCAGACAAATTCAATTTTCTACTGCTTCTACCCTTTATTTGACGCTGTTTTGCAGAAGGCGTTGTAAATATACTTGGTAAAAGTATGGTAATGTAACAATACTGCAGTAGTACTGAATTCTACAAGATGGAAAACCTTCTCAAATGCGGCTAACGTGTGCGTTATGGATAAATGACTGGTGGCTCAAGCAGTTCGCTAGCAACTCTTGTCAACGACTACCTCGCTCTAAGACCCTCTCGGACTCTTCCTGGGGAAGTCAGACTCCACCCCCCTTTCGTATTTCTCCCCCCCTGTCGTCTTTCTCCCCCCCTGTCGTCTTTCTCCCCCCCTGTCGTCTTTCTCCCCCCATTCTCGTCATTCTTCCCCCTTTTCGCCTCCCCCCCTCTTCAGTCCAGCGAGCTATGAGATATATGAGATGGTCAGTTCCGTTTCTGAGAGAGCGCTCGCGGCGGGAAAAAAGAGAACTAAGACAACAGCGGGGGCTGCTGTAGACGCCGATTAACACGCTAAAATGTCACAAAACTCATGTTTGCTTTTCCTAAATTATACATTTATTTGAGAAAATTTCTCAGTGGCAGTGGGTATGCCAATGGCAGACATATAACCCTGGGAAGCGACTTTGCCAAAAAGGCCGTTTTCTGAGTCGGTTTTCCGCAATATTTCCCTAAAAAAGGCCCATCTTTGTTGAATATTCCTTTTATTAACATTGGATTCAGAATATTTTTAAAAATATAGCTTCCTAATTTCACTTTTTTCCTTGATTAAACCAAAACTTTCAAATTGATACAAGCGAAATTGACTGAATGAGAACGGATCGCAGAAGATGCTACAAAATAGGGGGGTACTGCGTCCTCTTAAGGCTGCTCTATACTTCCACCCTTTCTCAGATGTAATGGATTTTTGGGATTGGTTCTACGATTCCCCGCATAGGTGGCGGTATAAAAAAGTGGAATGGGGGGCCTTCTCCACCTCTTCTCTCCCTCCTGTAGATGTAACATGATAGCGGTCCGAGCTACTCCTCTCGGGAGATATCTCGAGCGCGGTCACTCGATATTCTTAGAACCCGACCCTTTCTTATCTCTGACCAAATGAAGGGGTCTCAAATCTTCCTGTTTCTTGCTTGGGCATCGTTTCACTTTCTATTACGAAATAATCATTCGTCCCACCTTGAATTTGCAATGATGGGAAATATTGTACAGATATTTAGACAGCGATTACAAGCAGTAGTTGTTCGGTATCACGGAGTTGAGTTTACGATAGGTAATGCAATGAACCATGAGAGAAACAAAGTATCATACATATACCAAATGTGCACTTAGGTCAAAACGCAGCTAAAAATTGCGCACATGACGATTTGGCTTCTAATTTCTTAACTCAATGAAACTCGAAAGTCAAGGGAAATTTTATTGGACGTTTTTATTAAATGAACACGGCGTGCATGTATTTTTTCCAGCATGGTGTGAATTGTCGCAAATAATATTAATAGAATGTTGAGTGGATACGTTTCTTCTTATTTAATTACATTTAATATTCCTATTTCATTTCTCTATTTAATAAAATTATGTTATTTGGATTTCAGAAAATTTTTGACATATTATAACACGCTTATAACACGCAGTTAAAATAAACAAATAAAATTTTTCATTTCCTAGGACACTACGAATTATGCCGAGCCCTCCTTATGTAAGCTTGACAGCGAACAGTCATTGCGTAGAAGCGTGTCTTTCTCCGCCAGATCCTAACAGATGAATCACTTAGGCAGGTTAGATTTTACGAGAACTCTTTTGTGAATGCTAATCCCTGGTTTCAACTTTCAGAATCCGAAGAATGCTCCTTTTCAGGAACTGAAATGGTGAAACATATTGTACACTCATTTCGTAGGTAACTCAACGACATCAACTGTGCCTCTTTCATCAGTACAGAGAATGAGTGGAAGACTTAAGATTATTACAAACATAGAACAGTATGTATTTCCACTCTCTAAATCAATAGGGTATCATCTAATCGAGTCAAAAAATTGCCAGTTCAATACGGTTTAGAAGTTTAGTATTCATAAAACGCCTACATTTACACAATATCCTGCAAGCCACCGCAATGGTGTGTGGCAGTGGCGGCATTTCACCATGCTGTATTATCAAACAAGGAGAATACTTACTACTATCCTACTTAATAAACCTATGATAGAAATAGGCCACGAACATTTTTAAGGGTAATAACAACAAAATATATAAAGAATAGAAAATATAATTGTATTCTTTTTGGGCCCCGCATCGATCGCTTGCGATCACCTAACTTCTCAAATCAACCCTATCAGTCATGAATACCTACACCTTTTTTCCTAGAGCTAGACTTTATAATTTGCATTGGATATTTTGTTAAAGGAAATGTATATGTTTTGGTGAATGATTTAAAACGTGGTACAATTCATGTTTCTAAAATTGTGTGCATTTACAGTGCACCCTGCAAGCCACCTTGAAGGCATGGCCTGAGGAGAGTCTATATGTATGTAGCGCCGTGCAAGCCACTCCCAGGGTGTGGGCAGGGCATTAATATTCACCGAATATGTGCTAATAATCGCAATTCTAGTGAATCAGAGATTATTACTAATATCTCGCGGGACGCAGGTACACTAAAAATGTTACCTATTTTTCAACATGCAAGAAAATAAGGGAAGTACAGGGATGGAAAAATATAAAAGTTCCATGAATCATCACGCCGTCACCTTTGTGCCAGTGAATTAGCTAGAATCTGTATCCCGTTCTGTTTGATTTTAAATTACATATTACTGCACTATAAACAAACGTATAAGTTCCGTATCCACCAAGTTCTAGTGTGTGAATTATTTAAATCTACGTCGAAGGATGAATCTACGATACTAACAGAATAACTGTTTTATTCACAAAGTAATTTTTCTATTGCTCATGCAATATGCCAATTAACATGGTTTTGGATCTTTTCAGATACACTGCAAACAAGTTTACGTAAATTTGTTCTTCCTGAAAATTCCAATTGGGTTTTTACGAAGGCTACTTTGCTAATATAGTTCCTATGTCCAATCAAAGTGCTTTTCCATAGTGGTTGGCCGGCTTATTAAAAGTATCTCCGCTCCTTTGCTTTACTATTTAGTGTACCTTATATAAATTCTATTCTTTTATCCATGATCGCATATTTCTGGCAACATTTTCCCTGATATAGTTCTTTGGTAATCGTCAATCGATTTCTGCGGTCCTTGTTTGAAACAAACCACTTCATCTCTGCTTTAGATATGGCTCACGAAAATGACATGAAATTTTGCCGGAGAAAGCTAGAAGAAGAGAGGAGAGATAGAGGTCAAGGCATGCAAGGCCTGATTCAAAATGAACTGTTATTATAGCACTGTGAAGCCTATCGTAATTCATTAAGAAACACGCTGGAGAAATTTCATACTATATTAAATCTCACCAGACATGATTATAAAACGTCGGACACGACGACGAGAGAAGCAATTACTGTGACAAGAGATCCTAATTTAACCTTTGATATAGATGTTTATAATTATATTGACATTTTGCAATTCGTTTCTGGCTTGCTGTTACGCTAAGACTTTTTTCGACGGGCGAATCGTATCCATATAGATACGATTACATTCATGCATGACCGTATACGGATATAGCGTTCCCCGATTGCTCAGCAAGAATTCATGAGGGTAAAATTAGTTTAATTATGCATGAAGTGTGTAGGAATATCTATCATAATAGACAGTGTACTATTTAAAGGTTAGATACGTGCTATTTGTTCTAATTAATCCAGTTCGTGGTAGCTGTATAACAATTACAACAGGTGACATCCTTATGAATGGCATGAGAGACAACGGACAAGTGCCGATGGAGATATTTCAATGTATTGTTTTCAGTTATAATTTTCATGTTCTGTTCTAATACTTTATTTCTCTATACCTACTGGTCACAATAATGATCAAAATCATAGAATACCTACAAAATATATTACTTTCAACTCAATCTTCGCCAAAACGTGATTAATTGAAGAACTTCACTAGGTGAATGCCTATATAAAAATACCTATAAGAATTACATATGATTATAGTGTATACTACATGGGCACGCCAGTTAATTGTAT
Source organism: Platycnemis pennipes (assembly GCA_933228895.1). Taxonomy (NCBI): domain Eukaryota; kingdom Metazoa; phylum Arthropoda; class Insecta; order Odonata; family Platycnemididae; genus Platycnemis; species Platycnemis pennipes. The sequence continues at coordinate 697,160 of CAKOGI010000001.1, read as the reverse complement.
ACGGAAAAGCTCTGAAAAACAATTATCATTGCATTTCTTCCTGCACTTGTTTAATTTGAATCCTCTTCCAGTCGCTCATAAAACAAAGACGAACGTCGTGCGCTCGTATCATGTGATCATTCAAGGAATCATGCGATCAAAATTAGAACATGTGCTAATTTTGATCGCATGATCATGCGAATTAATTTCATGCGAGGATATTTCCGTATTACACGACGCATGAACTTAATGCGCATGATTTCATTTGCAAGATCATTCGCCGTGTAAAACGGCCTTCATATCCGACTCCTCAGATACTCTCCGTAAAGCCAAAGGACTTAATTTTGCCCTCTTGCCTCGCCATATTCCACGGGAAGAAATGATTACCGGCGTGGAAGTCGCTCTGCATAAGCTGCTGTCAGATGAAGCCATAAGCTGCATCCAGTTTCCCCGATGTAGACGCCACCGCATTCACACGGCACTCGGTAAAGGCCGCGAGTTTTGAGTCCTGTGGGGTCCTTCGCTCTCACGAGGTGGTCTCTCAATTTGGGTGGGGGAAGGTGGATGCACTATTGAGACAAGACTGAAGGAGCATAATCGGCATCTGAGGCTAACCAGAGAAGTCAGCCATTGCCGAACATGGCATCAACAACGACCACATCATGCGGTTCGACGACGCAAAAATTTTGACACGCTTCTCAAAATATTGGGATCGCCTTGTAAATGAAGCCATCGAGATCCGGTAAGAAACCAAGAATTTCAACCGTGACTCCGGTTTCATGATGAGCAGCACATGGAAACCCGTGTTGAACGCGATTAGAAAGGAAAGGAGCACTCCTGACGCCGGATTGGCTGCCAAGGAACCACTCCGACACAGCGACCAATCGCGTGGCACCTCATCTCCTGGCAAGGATGTATAAGGCGGCCAAAACCTCCAGAACGACACTCATCTGCCTTGATGACGGTGCATGAGTCGAGCACCGAAACGTCGGCCATGGACCAACTAACACGGTGGAGAACGCGAGAGGAATTTCTTCGACCCTGAGAAAGTTTCTGTAGTTGACCGATTCCATATCAACTCAGGCAAGTACCTCCAATATTTGTCAGGTGACCCTCTTCAAATTATGTGAAATAATTAAATTAGTTACTCCTACAAACATTTTTGGGAAAAAAAATTTTCGACCGATTTACAGCATTTTGAAAATCTGCAAAAAACCCTGCTGATTGTGAAAGGGAATGGTTGAGGAATGCAATTTTTCAAATCTTTTGCTATTTGGCTTCAGCTGCTCCTGTTGCAGTATACAGCGATCGTTATTCCATTGTACTGAGTTCAGTGCTGCAAAATCATTTCAAAAACTTTGTAAAACAGGGGTCAATCACTCCTAGGGACCGGCCTCACTTCGTAAATCAGTAAAAACAAGGTTTCGTAAAATAGAGGTCATTTTACATGGTTTTCCTATATAAAAAGATCTGGACCGGTGGAATGGTTCGTAAATTGGTGTCATTTCGTAAATTAGAGGTTCGTTTTTTACGCAGGTTCTTGTCCATTGTTGTTTGTGTTGTAGCCCTTATTTTCTCATCGTGAATAATTTTGTAACAAAAAAGAACGTCATTTACTGCCTTGGAAACATTTCTGAAACGTTTGGGGTTTGGGTCCTGCGCCTCAAAACCTTCCAATCCCTTCTCAATCAGATGAAAGCATTCAACCATCTTCAACTCGAATTTTTTCAGTGACTCCGCATCCAGTTTTTCTTCGGAAATTTCGGCTTTCTCTATTTGATCCTCCAATTCCAGTATATCCTCATTGAGCAATTCTTTTGTGTCATATTGCAAGAGTTCTTCAAAATCATCTCCTTCGACAATACCCTTGAAATCATGAATAAATTGGGGGGTGAGCTTCTTCCAAACAGCATTCATTGTGCATGACATAATTTCACGCCAGGCTGCTTCAATGTTCTTTAAAGCTTCATACACGTTATATTCTTTCCAGAAGTGTTTTAAAGATATTCCATTGCCTTCTGCAGGGCTGCAAGTTGGTCATTATTACCATTATTGGTCATTATTTCTGTTCTTGGTCATTAAACATCATTATTAAGCTAAAAAGTCACTGAAAGTCATTATTATACCTTATTTACTTGCATATAGGATGAGGTTTTTTTTCACTTTTATCTGCTTAAAAAATCGGGGTCGTCCTATGTGCGCGAGGAAATGATTCTTAGCTGTTTTTTTAGTTAAGTGTCAAGGTCTAACTCAAAGTCACCTTTGTTGGATGGTGCGATAATAACATTGTATGATGGTTAACTTGTCGCTATTTTTGACTCTCTGGTGGCAGATGACGCCACGCTACATGTGTTTCAGATGCGAACGTATAGATGAGCGGCGGCCATGTCATCTGATATCCAGTTGCAAATCGACAATTTCTGAATAGCATCTTTGTTACATCTTTCACAACAATGTAGTGGAGTCGATCGTTGGAAGGAACCAATGCCTCCTGCATGCAGCCTGCTTTGATTGACCATGAAGGTAATGTAGCCAGGAAGTCAGGCGACAGAAGAGTAGCATTGTTGTAGGGGTGACATTACAGAATGTACGAAAGTAACGGGTGAATGCTCCACGGCCACTGCTTAATTTCATTCAGGAACGATACAGTGTTACAATACGGACAAGAATCTTACGTAATATGGTTTCAGACCCCCAGACCCTCGTACGTAAGACAATGTAAGATAATCCCAACCCCCCTCTCTCCCCCAAAACGTCTCCCGTAATACTTATGGAATTTAAACGTTACGTTAATAAACGATTTAGGAAGTCCCATTTTTTGTCTCTAAAATCCTACCTCGTTCTATATTCGAAGTCGTCCTATATGCGAGTAAATATGGTAATAGGAAGGGTCCAAAATGTGACAAACCTCACATTAGTGCTACAAATGAAACAGGGCAAGTGTAGCGACTCCGATATTAATAATGAACACAGGAGGGAGGGAGGGGGAGGAGAAGCGAAGTCTGCCGGCCGGCCGTTAGCTGTGAGCCGAGTGACTTGAGCGAGAGCCGAATGCAGGCTTCTGTTGCCAAATAGTGCCCAAAGGAAATGAAGTGTGTTCTCCAGCGTAAGGCAGCTTTGTTAGTGGCCTTCCCCTACTCTACATTGGGTACGGTTCCGGTGATGGCTCTATTGTTTTTGTTGTGTACATTACAATACGAGGGGAGTGATCCTTGTCGTTGGTGTTCGATGAACTTCCCTGTCCCCTATGGTCCAGTCACTATCCAAATTACTGAGTCTGCTGTATGAGCCTTGAATATTCTCGATTTTAATTGGCATGCACTCGGTTTTCATAGGGTTCCTGCTGAGAATGGGGAAGTGCCGTTTCAAGCCAACTTGGCTAGAAAAGAAGGACGCCAACGGTTATTTTATTAAGGAGTGGTGCCGTGCAGGAGATTCAGAGGAAAGGGCGTTCTGCACTGTACGTACGAGTCAGATTGCTGTCACGGCAGGTTTTCAAGCACTTGAACAACATTACAAATCGGACAAACACAAAGATGCCTGTCGCATCAAGCTATCAACTGGTCAGCTTCGGCTTTTAATTGAGCGCCCTGGATTAACCTCAGCAGGAGAGGGGCCGACAACCAGTAGAGCTCCAGTTCGCATTACATGCCCAGCTAACAGTGGAAACGTTGCCGCTGTGAACTGGCTTTTGAGATGCTGTGTCTCCAACTTCCCTGCTAATTCGTGCGATGGGATCGAAGCTACTTTCCAAGCTATGTTCCCAAATGGTGTTCCCCCTGATTTTTCTATGAGCAGGACCAAATTCACATATCTCCTGAATTTTGGAGTTGCTCCTTATGTTAGGGGAGAACTGTCCACAGATCTAACTGGCTCGTACAACTCTATTCTATATGATGAGACTACTGACAAAGGTGGGAACAAGGAGCTGCAGGTGGGTGTTCGGTTTTGGTCAGAGGGAGAGGAAAGAGTTGTTACTCGCTACCTGAAGACCTTTTTTTTGGATCTGAACCTGCTGATGTGATTTTGGTGAAATTTAAAGATGCTATCACTAGTTATTCGCTGCCACATGCTAAGCTCTTAATGCTTGGGAGTGACGGGCCAACGGTCAATGAGAAGGTTCAACGATTGTTGATAGAGGAGTTACTGGTGTCAAGGCGGAAGGGACTCGTTGACTTGGGGACGTGCAACATTCACATACGCCACAATGTCTACCAGAGAGGCATTGACGAATTGGGGGAGGATGAAACAAATCTCATCATGGGTGTGTATAGTTTCTTTGCAAACTGGCCATCGCAATGGGAAGATTTCAAAGCAATTCAGGGGAAATTAGGGCTACCAACTCGTGAGTTCATTTCATACCAACTCATGAGTTCTGTCCACGTAAAAAATTTGATGTGGTCAATACTCTTCGCTTTCAATTACATCAGCCAAAAACTTGGGAAACTCTGCTGCTGCTGTTGTGTCAGCACTGGGAGCTTCACTGATAACTTTAACATTATGTAGTTTAGCAGGTGTTTTAAACCTATTGAACCATCCTACACTCGTGCTGAAAGTACTGCCACTCTCACCATGCTTGAGTTTCAGATCGTTAAAGAGACTCAAGGATTTTTCCAGTATCAGCTTAAGGCTTTATGGCAGTCGTCGTTGAAACTGGTCTTTGATCCAAAAACACAATAGTTTCACCATGTCTTCCATAACTGTGCCCCTTTTCTTCGTATTTTATTGTTGACTGAGGCGGAGCAGAACTTTAACCCTTTCGCGCCGAACGTCGGTCATAGCCGACGCAGATGTTTGTACCCCAAAGACCGAACGTCGGTCGTGACCGACGTGGATTTTTCGACCCAAAAGACCGAACGTCGGCCATGGCCGACGAGGAGGAGGAAAAGTGACCGCCGCGGAAGCAATAACCTCAGGTATACTGCGACCCCTCGAGACCCGGCTTAGCGTGAGCTAAGACCCTTTCCTGGGAAACTGGGCTGCGTGTGCAAAATCTTTGCACACGCAGTTGAAGATAATTTAAAATGCAATTTGTTTCTCTCGTCGAGAAGCCGAGAAATGTTGACCAAAATTTGTCTCTACAAAACCTTTTTCCAGTGGACAGACAGTTACTATCAGCAGGCTTCCAGAGCAGCAATGGGATAATGGGATCCCCCATTTTGCCAGCAGTGGCCAATATTTACATGGAAAACCTATAGACGGCGGCGCTTCCAAACGCAAAGAATAATCCCAAATTATGGCTCAGATACATTGACGATACTTTTGTCAAATGGACAAAACGGCTTTAACAACAATATTAAATGGACCATGGAAGTAAAGAAGGAGGGACAACTACCTTTCCTGGATGTGTTAATCGAAAAAAAGAAGATGGAACCCTCAGACACACTGTATATTCTTGACTTACACGGATTCGGAGTTACACGGATGCACAGTTAGGCCGGTGTCATGCTTGTGTTTTCTCCGCGTTTCCGTTGCTACGGAAGATAGGTCGATGCGTAGTTAATTATCTACTCCATAGATGACCTGTAGTCCATCACAGCTAAATAGAAAGATAGAATGTACTCCAGCAGCAGACAGACGAACTTGGGTTTCCATTGTGATTAGAACATAGGGATCGTTATTTATCAAGCCCAAGAAAGTTTTCTCATAAAACCATTATAATTGTCTTATGTGTTTGTTTTGGATGTGAACCCTCATAATGGCTGAAAAACGTAAGAGTGGCGAGATTTCTACGAGTGGTAAAAAGAAAAGGCAGGCTATAAGTTTGGAAACAAAACTGGAAATTATTAAGAGACATGACAAAGGTGAAAACTTTGAAGAAATTGTACGTGCTTATGAGATGAATGAGTCAATAGTGAGAACAATTGCACATGATAAAAGTCGAATTAAAGAGCACCTTTAACCCTTTCGCGCCGGAGCCATAGGAAGAGAATTTTTCCCGTCGTACGAGGAGCACGAGATATTTCTTGACTCTCCCGTCCGGAGCTCTCTCGTGGCGAGGAAGTAGGCAGGTATGCCCCACCCACCGTTTTGGGACCCAACTCAGCGGGACACCGGACCCTTTCCCCGTCCACTGGGCTCGACCAACCAACCCTTTAGCAGCCTTTTTCGCAGTAGGAGTCCGCGTTAAATTGATTGAATTAGCAGTGTTTTTTTTTAAAAAGCCCTTACGTATATTCCAAAAATTTAAACGTATTAAATGGATTCCACGTGTATTTCTGAGTGATTCAAAATTTTAAATGAAATTCTAGCGTTAATATTAACAAATTTGAACCAATAGGTTTCTTCTGACATTAGCATAAGCAAATCAGTGGAGAAAAAAAATTCATAAAATAATCTGATCGGAGAACTCGCGGACGCAGCAGCCTTAGACCCGGAAGAAGAGGAATCAAATTCGTGGATTTTTGGAGAAATACCATCAGAAAACAAATCCATACCTTTCGGAAAAAGCTTTCTTCTTTTGGTAACAATCTTTTCCTCGTATCTGATGCATCGCCCGAAGATGAAACTGAGGGATCCAGTGCGCCTGTTGCTTCAGCAGTCGAAGTCTCTGGATCATAATACGAAGTCTCCTCATCTGAGTCCGAATAGACGTTTTCGTCCTCACTACACTTTTAGTTAATAACTTCAATATTGAGTCCTCGAGCATAGAATGTTGATTTGACATGACTACACTCGAACAAAAGTTTTGCAACGCCACCACAAAGAGAGAATTTATCTGAACTAAGAAATGGCTAAAACTCGGGCGAACAGAGAGAGCACTGCTTGCTTTAGAGCCAATCAATGGTTACTAAAGATCCAGTTCTTAGGAAAACCAGAAAATCTACTTTTCGATGAGAAAAAATACGGAAATATAAATATATATGATAGTTGAATAGGTATGAATTCAAATATGAGAAAATATAAAAATTTAAGTGAGAAGGAACGAATCTCGATTACCCCAAGCTTAAACAAAGCTTTATGCAAAAGTGTATTTTTTGCCGTGAACATATGTAGTACCTACAAGTTATGTAGAGTTCTGCACTATAACTCCGTTAATATTAATGCTAGAATATCGTTCAAAATTTTCACAAACTCAGCAAAAAACGCATATTTCACTTAAAAGCTTAAATTAAAGGAATTTATAACAAAAAAATGGTTTATAAAAACCAGTGCATAGACTACTAGTTAACCGCGAAGTCATGCAGCGAGGAGGGTTACAAATGAGACAGAGGGTCAAGCCCAGTTGCCCGGGAAAGGGTCTTAGCTCACGCTAAGCCGGGTCTCGAGGGGTCGCAGTATACCTGAGGTTATTGCTTCCGCGGCGGTCACTTTTCCTCCTCCTCGTCGGCCATGGCCGACGTTCGGTCTTTTGGGTTGAAAAATCCACGTCGGTCACGACCGACGTTCGGTCTTTGGGGTACAAACATCTGCGTCGGCTATGACCGACGTTCGGCGCGAAAGGATTAAAGTTCTGCTCCGACTCAGTCAACAATAAAATACGAAGAAAAGGGGCACAGTTATGGAAGACACGAGGAGGCATAATGACGGTATGCTTCCAAAGATACAATGAGTTCTTAAACTGACACTGACTTGCATTCTTAAAGGCGATACTTTTTTCCGCTATTGTCGAGTCCTCCAGACTCATTCACAGCAATAGGCGATCTGCTTGCTGCAGAAGATTCCATGCGCGTGCTACCTTTCTCTTTGAGGCATGCTCTGGAGAGTTGAGCGTGCTTTTATAGCCGAAAATAAATATATATCGCTATCAAATAATCAACGAATTCTACTGAGATTTCATAAGTGGATTCATATTAATGACTCGAGAGCAAGAGAAAGGTCCAAACGGTGATTTCTGGAATGGAAAGCGTGCGGAACTGAAAATAACGCACTCTGACAAATTCATCAATAACAAACATATTGATGAACGTAATAGTATGAAACTTCGCATAACTATCAACAAAGCCCTTGGCAACAATATGTGAAAAGGAAGTTTGATATCTCGATCTGTGTTGTTCTTACGATGCCCTAATTCGATGGATCCATCCGGTATAAAAAAAAATTAGCTCAAAATCCGTTCTTAAACACGTACTTCCATTAAAAAAATTGTAAAAATATTTTAATACTACCAGTAAACGTAGAAATAAACAAGCTTTAATTTGATGTACTTTATTTTAGAATCGCTTTAACCATCTTGGAGATATTGGTCTTCAAACTCACGGGTGAAGGAAATTTTGTAACGGATGGTAGGCATCCTATTAAGGGCATTACAGATGATATAGGTATCGTATAAAACTTATAAGTTTTACTATTCCATTTTTTTATTTCCTATTTAGGATTATTAATTAAATCATTAATTTCAAGTTCCTAGTCATATCTTAAGATAGATAATTATAAATATCTATAGATAATTATCTATAATAAATTTTTGTTCAAATATATTTCCTTAGAAATCGAAAACTTTAATCCACAGGATTTCATACAAAATTCATATACCTGCTCACATTCATCCATGAATGAAAATTCATTGTTCAAACATTATTAACTTGCATTAATGGATATTGGAAATAACCTGTGCTGATATTGGGTGTTCATGCATCGTGCAAATGGGGGTGATTGACACAGGTCATTTTTATGATTCTAAGTTCTATCATGTTTAGGCAGAAATCATCGATTTTGAGAGATGGTGTCAATAATTGGAAGAGGAAGAAAAGTAAGTATATGTTAAAAAAACTAACTATGTAATTAACAGCCAATCATAAATTTGAGGCACGAACTTATCAAATATTTACTGCACAAACAAGGCATTTTGTATGAAATTCACTGTACTGTTGGACTAACCCCAGCGTACACGACATCGCTGAGAAAGCGTTTAGCTCTGAAAAGAAATACATAGGAATGTGAAATACAAGGAATGCTCTTCTATTTAGGCTTATGTATTCCTTAAGAGGACGCATCACAGCCACTGGCTAGAAATAGTTCTGAGGAAAATCCTCCAGGTGGCGAGCAGTCGCAACTGATCGAGACGTAATGGCGGCGAGGGTCTTTAAATCTTGGAAGAGTTAGAAACACACTGGCAACATCGGAGCCTAGGAAGCCTTTGGGGGAACGAAAGGGAGGTTGTAGATTTCCCCTCCTTTCTTGCAGCATACAATCCTCCCCTCCTTTCTTGGAATTTCCTTTCCGCGAGTCACATCACTCGAAATCCGACACGATGTTTGAAGCGAGGGGGGAGGTGATAGAAAACGGAAGGCTGGGTCACTTGGCTGTGGTCCTTGCTTGCCAGAAGTAACCCCTCCCCCCTTCCCTAACTCCCTCCCCGTCACGGGTCACTAAGTTGATGTGAACACTTGTGGCATGGTACTAATACATAGTATTAGTACCATGACTTGTGGCAACAAGCAGCAAAAGCATTGACCGTATTGACGTTAGCAGACGGCTCAGACCCTAGCCTACCATACCCGTACCTGATTCTTTCTCCGATATCACACTGTGTGCTCTCTGATTCCAGAGGTGGAGTTGAGTGTACTTACAACCTCTCCCTAATTAATTTAAAAATTACAGTACAAGAGTGTTATTTTCATTCGAAAACTAATTATTTGCTATACGGAAGCCCCTTATACTACTTACCATAAAACACTTAGGTATATGAAGTTCCCTATTGACATGTCGCAATGTAATTGGAGTAGAAATTGTTTGAATTGACAATAAGAATAAACTTTGTAATTTTCATGATTTGTAATTTTCAGTCCCCGATGATGACATGTGAGTGTTGAAACCGGTTGGTTATTAAAAACGTGTGGAAAATTACAAAGTTTATTCTTATTTTCAATCATGGAAAAATTCTACCATGTGACGGCCGAAGTTGTTTCATCGATAGAAATTGTTTCTTTCATTCTATACTTTTATTAAACAGAAGACAAGGCAGAATCATGTGAACGAATTTTATTTTAGAATATATTTCCTTTGTTGTGCTCTGTGTGTGACCCACTGCACAAATTTCAGGACCATCTCTGACTTTTACAAATCAATATAATATATGTATATAATATAATACACAAATCACCATTCAACCACAATGCCATAGGCGGAAATACACAAATATAAATTCAAACAGAAGGTGAAAGAAAGAGATAGTGAACATACATATGAGGCGCTCGGGGCTAGATAATGGTAAGCCACATGAAGGAAATTTTACAGGAGTGACATCTGAAGGTTCGAAAAATTCCATAAATTAGGTGTTGTGTCTTGGTGCAATACATAACAACAAGGTGTGTGCTGCCATCTCTTGGTTTCTTCAAATATTACTCCGCCAGTGGCTTCCCATCGTCTAGCAGATAAGAAAGGCGTACAGATCTCAATATTTCTCAGTGTGTGGCTTACCATTATCTAGCCCCGAGTGCCTCATATAATATAATAGTAATGTAATAGATTTCAATATTATTATAGATAAAACATGAACAGTATAAATACAATTTTTACGTGGAATATGATCACGATGTGAAAGCTGATACACAAAATGAATAATTTTCTACCTTATACATAAACATAGTATATATGAAAGCATATCGGCGTTGACTTTGGTGAAACTATTGAAATCGATATATAGCGATTTCCGAAATCGGAAGAAATTCCATGTATTTACACAACATTTCGACTAGCGTACTCGGCAGCTTATGTTGGTTATATTGCCTGTAGGCTGAATTCCGGCTGAAGTCCGCTGGATGAATTCGGTGATGGGGATAGAATCTGAGGGATCTCTTGGGTGCATGAGTCGAAATCCAAGACCTGTGAAGGTCCAGCTTCAGTCATGGACAGGCCTTGCAGATTTTCCGTGTACTAAGTTGCGCACTGTAAAGGCCGTTTCACACGGCGAATGAAATCATGAGCATGAAGTTCATGCGTCGTGTTATACGGAAATATCCTCACGTGAAATTCATTCGTATGATCATGCGATCATAATTAGAACATGTTCTAATTTTGATCGCATATCGCATGATTCCTAGAACGAGAGCACAACGTCCGTCTTAGTTTTATGAGCGGGTAGAAGAAGATTCAAATCAAGGAAGTGTAGGACTAAATCCAATTATAATTGGATTTCCGAGATTTTCGTACTTCTATACTTAAGTGGCATGCCCACGGAGAATATATATATTCTTATGTAATTCTTATAGGTAATTTCTATAGGCATTCACCAGGTGAAGTTCTTCTATTAATCATGTTTTGGGTGAAGGTTGAGTTGAAAATAATATATTATTTAGTTTTTCTATTATTTTGATAATTCTAGTGACAAGTAGGTATAGAGAAATAAAGTATCAGAACAGAATATGAAAACTATAATCTAAAACAATGCATTGAAATATCTCCATCGGCGCTTTTCCGTTAACTTTCATGTCATTCATGAGGATCACTTAACTGTTGTTTGTTATCACTACTACCACGAACTTGGATTTAAAAAAATAGCACGATTCTAACCTCTAAAACACTATATTATTTAAATGTAAATAGTACACTTCTTACGATAGATACTCATACACACTTCAAACATAATGAAACATATTTTATAACCCTCATGAATTCTTGCAGTGTAATCAGGGAACATTATAACCGCATACGGTTATGGATACGATTCGCCCGTCGCTAAAAAATCTTAGCGTGACAGCAAGCCGGAAACGAATTGCAAAATATCAATATAATTATAACCATGTATATCAAAGTTTGAGCAAGGATCTCTTGTCACAGAAATTGCTTCTCTCGTCGTCATGTCCGATCTTTCATAATCACGACGTGAGATTTAATATGGTATGAAATTGCTCCAGAGCCTTTCTTAATAAATTACGATAGGCCTAACATTCCAATAAAAAAAGTTTATTTTGTAACAAGCCTAGCGTACCGCGACCTTTATCTCCTCTCTCCTTCTAGCTTTCTGCTTCAAAATTGTGGCTGCCACCGTTGTAATGGACACTATAGGGGTAGATGCGAAAATTAAACCATACCGATCCATTGTTAGTAGCTCTACTATACTTCAGATAAACTTAAACCTCAATATCTAGAAAGCTTTGTATAATGAATATTATAATTACTAAACATAAACCACTAGAAAACGGTATATTTATTTCTAGGGGCACGAAAGATTCTGTCAATTCGGTGAATTAAAAACACACTTCGGTTGAATCTATATCTATATCTACGATATACGCTGCAAGCAACCTCGAGGGTGTGTGGCAGGGGGTGCATACACACCAGGAACAATGACACAACAAACAAAAATGAACACTACAAAACAAACACTACACCTTTGAAAGTAATTTGGGAAAAAAAAGAAGGAAAACTACCGAATCCCAACCATGCAGTACACACCCATGAATACCATGCATGCAAAAAAAAGCAATACATGTGAGTCACACGTTGATTTGAACATGCAGGTAATAAAAAAAAATACTATCGACCTACTCTGAATATTACCTCTATAATTGTTTAAATTTTAAAATAACAATTGACGCGATGTCTAATGTTCTGATCTCGAATCGTATGCGGAAAAAATGACATTTTAAACCTGTCCGTCGTGCAATCTATCTCCTTAATTTTATTAGAATTATCGAGCCTACCATAATAAGTCGGAGCCAGCAATATATGATTAACGTCATTAATGAAATGTCCCTGCTTAAGTTTTCCCAGAAGATTAAGTCTATAATTCAGCCTGCGTTGTGACAGTGATTCCCATCCCAATTCGGCTAACATACCAGACACACTGCTTTCCCTATCGTAACACCCTTTTACTTATCTCGCCGCTCTTCTTTGTACTCTATCTAATTCGTAAATTAAGCCTGCTTCACAAGGGTCCCATATGCTCGTAGCATATTCTAAGTGTGGTCTAACAGCTGAAAAATAGCAACGTTCCTTCACCCTCTCCTCACTTTTCCCTAATATTCTTTTAATAAACCCCAACTTTCTATTTGCTTGACTGCATATTTCCCTGATATATCTCCCCCATGATAGATCCTGAGTAAGTGTTACACCTAAGTACTTAACTGATTCCACGTTTACTAATTCCGTTCCTTGAATCATATAGTTTCTTTCTATCGAGTTTTTCCTTTTCCAAAAATTTATTGTCATGCACTTTTTTCTTCAGTTCTAGTTTCCATTTATCGCACCACGCCTGAATTGCTACGAGGTCCTTTTCTAACGATGCCGTGTCTCCCGGACTACTAATTTCTCTATACACTACTTCATCATCTGCGAAAAGCCGATTTCTACTATTTACTACAACATTGCCGAGGTGATTGAGCCATTAGCCATTTTCCAGTCCTTGGGAACCATATGCTCAGATAACGATTTGCGAAATATTTTTTCTAAGTAAGGTGACATTTCTGATGCTAGTGTTTTATAAACACGTGCCTAAATTTGGTCAGGGCCGGGGGATTTATTGGTGTTTATGTTTTTTAGTTGATTCTCTATACCGCGAGACTCGATAGCGATTTCAGTCATCGGATGTTTGAAATGTTTATTTAGTGGTTCAATTGGATCTAAAGTGCTGGTAGTGAAAACGCTTTGGAAGTATGTGTTTAACTTATCAGCTTTTTCCAGACTATCATTTATTTTTTCTCCATTATCATCCCTAAGAGTTCCCATAGTAGATTTATTTCCTTGAACTTCTCTTACATATGACCAAAATGCTTTTGGATTTGCATTCAAATACTTCCCTAGAATTTTACTTTTAAAGTCAGCTAAGGCTCTTCGACATTCTTTTTTTGCTAAGTGTTTGGAAGTTTTATAATTTTGTTAAGCTCATGAGGGGGTGTTTTTTCCCGCGCTTTTTTTAGTCTAGCAATGCAAATTCTCTGTTGTTTTAAAGATTTCCGTACCGCCGCGTTATACCACCGTGGCTCTGCATTCATCTTTTTAAATTTACTCGGTATATACATGTTAACTGCTGAGTGAATAACTTCTAGGAATATATGCCACAAGGTCTCAGTATCTTTCCTTAAACTTGCTTCTTGAAATTCGCTGAACGAATTCTGCAACTTTGTTTTCATTCCATCGTAGTCCGCCCTATCGAACAAGTATATTTTCCTCTTGGATTTGTTATTTTTGTTAGTTCTATAAGAAAATGTTGCTTTTATAATTTTATGATCCCTGATTCCCTCATCGGTACTTATATTTACAATTTGTTGGGGTATATTTGTTGCGAGGAGATATTTGTTGCGAGATTTGAATATTTAAATGGATTGCATGGCTTGACCAACATGTGTTTCAAATGATCCCTAGAAATTATTTTGTTTTACAATCTGTACATATAGTTAGACCCGTGGAATATTTTTGGAAAATAATAAATTTGTCATTAATGAATATAATGAAGTCAGTAAAATGGATATGAATACTAACCTCATCAGAACCTTTAGTTGTTTGTATGCAATGGGTCTTCCACAACGAAAGGTAGCGTAATACTATCGGCATCTGACATTGTGTTTTCAAGCGTTCTATCTTCTTCACCAATTACGCTAGAAGCATTCAGCGGAATGATTCCTATTGCTAATAATTCAAAACAATGCATTTTAACTGGAAACGTAACACATACCAAAATTAAGTATAAAAGTGAGTGAATAAAAAACTAGTTCTTTGAAGTAAACGAACCTTTCTTCATCCATTTCAGCAAGTTTTGTCCATGGTTCTGCTTCCTATTAGCGGTGAGTATCCCAGTTCTTCCTCCCATCCCCACTCTTCCCCTCCATCTCCCCTCCCCCACTCTTCCCTATTGGGAATTTGTGTCTGCGATCCATTCCCACGTGTCCTCTGAGGCTCACGGCAACAGTCGCCTGTACGACGTTGCCCTGTCTCCATCGCGTAGTACAAGCAGCGCTGACCAATTGTCTGTGGGGAACGGCTGAACTCCTGGCCTCTCACCCGAGCATTTTATCGTCGAAAATCACGCAGTTTTCTTATCTAATTGGAACCCAATACAGAGTTTACCTCTCAAATATGACGGCTGTAACTCTTCATTCTGTTAGAAGAAGAATTGATGCAAGGTTCTCTGTTTACGATTTTTCCCTGACATCCTTAGATTTTGTAAAAATGTCTTTTATATTTTGACAATTTCACGGAGATTTATTTATACACTGAGATAAAATGCTCAAATTTGAAAAACAGGCATCTCTTTACAAGGGTCTATTTGTTATACTCTGAAAATTTCACGGGAATAACATAAGTCTTTAAAGATTACTTAGGATCCAAAATCATGACAGAATGCGGCCGGTCGGGCGGGAGTAATGCGTCCCCTTAAGAAAAAATATTTTGCTTCCTGGCTTACTTTCATTGCAAGTTAATAGGGCATGTCACTCATATAGGCCTCATATTATGCCTAAGTTCACTCTAGGTACCAAACTGCAAGCTAATTTACACATTTTTGAGTTAGATTCATTGTTCAAACATAATTAACGTGCATTAATGGAGATTGGAAACAACGCGTGCTGATATTGGGTATTCAAGCATTCAAGAAAATTACCTTCATCCTAGGAATGAAGGTAATTTTCTTATTTCGAGCCATATTAATTTGACTGTTTATAATAATGCATCAGGTAGGTAGACCTGCCGATTTGATAGTGGGATTGCTGGCTAACTTTAATTGCTATGACTTAAGTAAGAACTGGGTCTCTTCACTCATGTACACCCGTCCACAATAAAAAGTTACCACCTCAGAGGCTGAATTTTTCTAAGTCCCGAGTTGAAGGAGATTTGACAACACTGTACCTTGGTGCAGAGTTTAAATGCCCAGAGGTCTCGCTGCACTTGCCATTTATTGGGGGTACCCTTCTTTCGAGAATAATTCCCTTTTCACACTTTCTCAAGTGAAAAACCAGGGCAGACCACCTTGACTCAAGACCACTCTTCTTGGTGGTCGTGCTTGTCCAAGATATCTGCTAGAAGACGAGTCGCCCGAGACACATAGGTACCCATGGCCTCAGAACGGGAGAAGGGGAACGAGATGAGTTCCAATCACTTTTCACCACATTTCTAGTAGAAACATGGTAGAAAATGACATTCGCTTTATAACCTCTTTCGAAAATACCTAACATTTATTCCGAGACCACTTTGGAGTCCTATGACAACTGGACGATTTTCTGAGGGTAATGATTAACGTGAAAAATGGTCGTTGCGCATCCACGGGTATTATAAGAGCGTAAAATATGCAATTTTCTGGTTGAAATTTTTTGTCTTCTAAACTTAACACTTCAAAACGCCTAAATTTATTCATCAATAAGTCACCAATTAACTTAAATTCATCCAACGTTCATGTCGCCAAGAGTAGGTGCGAAGAAAGTTTAGGCTCTTGAGGGAGTGACTACCCAATTGTAAATGCAGCTCGAAGCAAGAGTTGTCATTAACACCGTCGATATTTCTTAGTCTATGTCATTTCCAAAACGTTCCAAAATACTCAATTTTTACCTTTGTGCCATCGTAGAAAATTTTGTTTTTATAACATGAAATACATAGATGAATATTGTTATCAGCATTTTTATATCTGTTAACGATCACTGTTAATTTTAAATTATCGGTGAATTGTATTTGACTGCGCGATGAGCTCGAAAACTGCGCTTGTATAGTAAATGGCAAAAATACTTACGCTACAACTTTCACACAACACATACAGATTTCATCAAGAAAAGAGAAGACTTTACTGGACGTCTTTACGGAATATAAATATTAAATTCCAAGCTTAAATGCCTAATAAACGAGGAAAAATTATCGCGGATATATTTACAATTTATTTCAAATTACACACAATCCTCGCACTCTCGCATACTCGTCTGGTTAATTCTTACAATGAATACTCATCGGCAATCATATCGTAGTATATGCTATTTCAAATAAAAAGAACTCACTTAATAAATAAAAGTATTAAGGAGATTATTAGGAACAGATTGGACGTATTTTAGATGCATTGGTCAAAACTCTAAGTGTTTCCATAGGGCTGGGCGGTTCACCGGTGCACCGGTTCAGTTTTTTGCAGAACCGGCAGCCCGGTTCAGATTTAGTAAAAAACCGGTGCACCGGAAAACCGGTTCTGAACCGTCGCACCGGGGAAGCGGTTCTGAACCGTCGATCCGGGGAAGCGGTTCGGAACCGTCGCACCGGGGAAGCGGTTCTAAACCGGTGCACTGGGAAGCGGTTCTGAAACACCGATGATCGTTCGCTGCTCGGCTTTCACGCCACTGCCTCCCTCCCCGTCTCTGCTCGTAGCCGGGTTGGCTTGCGTCCACGCCTGTGAACTTCACTATACCCTCTGTGTTATAATTTTTCTGCCTATCGTCTCACAAATAATCGGCCACTAGAGTGCAGAGCGAGCACTCGCCCATCTAAAGCATCGTCACGTAAGTAACTCTACGGGATTTTCTGTATTGCATTGATGATTACAATGAATTTATTTGTGAAAAAAATCGGAACGGTTAGGGTAGGGCTGGGCGGTTCTCTGGTGCACCGGTTGTCAGTTCGGTTTTTTGCAGAACCGGCAGGCTGGTTCAGATTAAGTAAAAAAACCGGTGCACCGGGGAAGCGGTTCTGAAACACCAATGATCGTTCGCTGCTCAGCTTTCACGCCACCGCCTCATGCCGTCCCCATCTCTGCTCGTAGCCGGGTTGGCTTGCGTCCATGCCTGTGAACTTTCCTATCCCCTCTGTGTTATAATTTGTCTGCCTATCGTCTCACAAATAATCGGCCACTAGAGTGCAGAGCGAACACTCGCCCATCTAAAGCATCGTCACGTAAGTAACTCTACGGGATTTTCTGTATTTTTATGTTATTTTGTTTTGTCGACGATTACAAAGAATAAGTTCGTTCAGGTGAACAACCAAACAGTTCATAATCATTCCAGTTAGTGCAGTAGCATGTTTTATTAAACAAATGCTGTTGATTTGAGGAGACTTTGTGGAGGAAGGAGCATTGTTTCAAGTTCCTATCTACCCCTGCCACACGTACATTAGAAGAGCCAAATTCAAACAAAATTTGAACATATTGACGTTGATTATTAATGTACAATAACGTAATGAAGACATTCTCAGTTGGTGGAGGCTTCATGAGGCAACCTTCTCCTTGCTTGCAGGGCTGGCCAGGAAATATCTTGCTATACCAGCAACATCAGCAGACTCCGTAAGAATTTTCAGTTTGGGAGGACTTGTTATAAATAAGTTGAGAACGTGTTTACTAGGCGAACACGCCGAAAAACTAATTTTCATTTCCATTAACCAGCACCATGTACCAGCCGATTTCTAGATTTAAGTTAGTAGTAATTGAAAATTGTAATTAAGAATCTGCACTTGTGATAAAATGTAAATTTTGACAATCAATTTGTTCTCAACCTTCAGCTCACCCTTCTAGTAATTGATAAAATACAGCTCCATGTGGCATTAATAGAACAGCATTTTATTTCTTTGAAGAAGTCACTGGGATGTTTACAGAAACAAAAACCAGACATGTAGGAGCATCGTTTGGAACTTTAAAAATGTGAAGATAAATATAAGCCCAGGCCTCACCTAAAAACCATTGGCTCCCCAAACATGCTCTACTACTGATCAGTTTAGAAAAGAATGCCTGCGTTTTAACTCCTCAAGAGTATGCGACGCAGTACATGCGTCCACTCAATTCCATGCCTTCGGGGTAACTTTAATCGAAGGTATTTTAATTGCTCAGGGTGCTTTAATGGGGCGGCATGCACGTAGTGCAGACTTTGACGCAAACGTCTTAGCGGATCGATGGCTCTTGAGACCTCCAGTTTTGGGTTTTCTTTTTGGCTTGTCAATCTCTTGCATTCAATTTCGGTATTCGAGGGTTTTCCTTTGAGCTTTTCCAATACCCACCGTTCCGATCACTTTGTTTCAGCAACCTCAATGGTATTATAACGGTCACGGAAAATTAACTCGAAATATTTCAGAACACTTAACTGGCACTATTTATTTACCAACTTAATCGCACGTGAAAGGCAAAGGATGATGAGCATTATCTATATCTTCCCAATTATTTTTTTGCACTAAAAATTAACTGAGAAATTTTTCCTCTTCCTGCTAGGAGCAGGAAACCAGAGGGTACCCAATTAAATCCTGGGAAATTGTATCTGAACTGACTTCACTCCTCTCTACCAGAGCGCCTTGCACTTGCTTGTCGGACAACTCACGTGAGCTAGAAGACATGGCCAATTTAAAAGGGAATCAGCGAAGAGACGGTCCTGATGCGGAAAAGAATAAAGACACCAAAGAAAACACAAGGCGTCAGAGTAAGACCCTCGACTCGTAATCGTTGCCATTATGAAAGAGAAAGGAAATGTCGACTAAGAAAGGCAGATAACTATGAATCACAGATGAAAGGAATCAGCCTCTCCTCACATCTCAGCTCTCTGGAAGCACGTAAATCAGATCAGATTAAGTGGAAAGATTTTGTCCGTACGTAGACACCAGTCGCTCTGCCTCTAGGGAGCTTTTCATTCATCAAGGTAAGTTATTAATTTAGCACGACGCGTTTTGTTGCTACAATAGCAATATCATCAAGGCTGATCAAGCCAATTGCAAATGCTGTTTTACCAACGAAACGGTTCGTGCTGAATAAATAAATATCCGAGGAAATTTGCAATGCCTTCATTAAAAAATAATGTGAATTTTATCGCCGTTCACGCGGCAGGTTCGAATTCGGCAGGTCATTAAATATAGGTGCATTTTTTAACACTTCAGAAAACCAATTTATGTGTACGCCCAGGCCTTGTACAAAAGCCATTGGCTCTCGCAAACATACCCACATTTCACTGTTCAGTTTAGGAAAGCAAAACCGCGTTATTAGGAAGTATCTTCTTTAAGAAAAAAAAAATCTTCAACTTCAACAAACTGCACAATGCATAAAAAATGGACAAAAAAATATTTTGGATGAGAAAAAACGCGGCTCACTAGAAAAACTACAGTTCTGTGGGAAACACCGGTTCAATAGAAAACACTTGTTCACTAGAAAAACACCAGTTCAGTAGAAAACACCGGTTCAGTAGAAAACACCGGTTTATTAGAAAACACCGGTTCAGTAGAAAACACCGGTTCAGTAGAAAACACCGGTTCAGTAGAAAACACCGGTTCAGTAGAAAACACCGGTTCAGTAGAAAACACCGGTTCAGTAGAAAACACCGGTGCATCGCCGTCGCAAACGGTTTTTTTTAGAACCGAGAACCGGTTCAGCATTTCCTGCACCGCCTAGCCCTATGTTTCCATATCCGAAGGTCCCTGTTCGAAACCCAGCAGTCCGTACTTGAGTACTGCGTGTACTGGAGTACTACTACCTCTACTCAAATGTTATAAGGTTTTCTCATATTGTTAAATGGAAATGTGTATTAAGGGCAGGACGGGTAATTTTACAATGTGACCAGAACACATTCAACGTAATTAGAAGGAATGCGTGAAATTACTGAATGACTGTGTAAAAAGGCCTAGAAGATTTTTATGGACTCACCCGTGGGATATGCGAGGAAAATATACCTTCGGAGGATTTCGTAGAAACTGTATTGACATCTAAAACGGAAACGAGAGTAACAAGGAAATGCGAAGGCAACTGAATCTCTCATGCTGCCAAACTTATGCTTAAAATCATCAACCGAGGTAAGGAAAAGAGAGCAATAAATGAATGAGGCCGTCTTGTCCCCGATATATGCTAGAGGACGAGTCAACCAAGCCTGTCATTTATCCCCCTCTGTGATGAAATGTCTATTTAAGCGACATAATTCTCCTTCGGACTTCAATGTTGGCAGAATACTCCTTTTCCATACTAACTGGGATACTACATTACTCCCCCTGCTCTATGATCTAACCCCTCTCTTCTAAATTAAAATCACCCGTCATGCATGCAAAATTTCATTACTTGAGTCTTCTTGCGATTTATGTCCTTGGGTGACTAGTTGACCAGGGCTGATCACCCGCAAACCTTATCAACTTTCCCCTACCTATATCGAGCCCCCCCCCACCATTCCCTACGAATATGATTTAAAAAGTGCCGGTGACTACGCTCAGCATTACGCAAACCCTCTTTCTGATATCACCTCACCCTATTCCCCGTCCGCTTCTCTCACCAGCTCTTTCTCAGTATAATGCATGAACTTTGGCTCTGTCTTCTGTTCTTCCAATTTATTTCTGTGTTGCGCAATGGTTCCATTAACCCTTTTCTCTTCACTCTGTCGAAATATTTTTGAAATTAACAATATACGCAGATACATTCTGATTACAATTAATTACGATTAAATGCTCTGAGTATATTTCCATCCTCGATCCATGAAGCCAATGTTTAAGTGCCATATAGTGCCACGCTCCATATCAAACTTTTCACTAGTATTTTCTTTACTTCCCTATTTAACACCCCTGTCTACAGTTCACGTCTACGACTACTGTCGTGGAAAAAAGTCATGATTCTCGAGTTTACAAGTCAATGACAGTTGTACGCGTAGTCCCACATGAAAACAAGTTATATCAAAAATTAGCGAATTCAATTCTGCGTTTAACTATGGAAAGTGAAAATTTTTATTTTAACTTCTTAAAATTTTGTCTGTGAAACCAGAAAGTGCCTGTTTTTTCACCGTTTTAAACGGAATGCTCACTTTAAAAATGCATAAGTTTTGAAGTCTTTATTGGATCGTAACTAAACTTTAATACAACATAAAGAAACTTGTACTTAACGTATGTACAAAGTTTTAAGATAATCGAAGTTGAAATAAAATTGTTCTTGTAAATTTTGTGAAACAACATTTTCTCAGTACTGCGTGGTCATATCGATACGAATCTTGTCCTGTCATGGAGCTTATGGTAATACAAGGCTAATCAGTTCTCGATATTTAGAATATATTTAGTTGTTTATTTTATGTGCGCTTACATTTAATTCGGTGTTTCCAACAACAAAGGAGTGAAGCGAACGAGAGGAAACAGACGCATGGCCTTCGAATTCCGTGCGACGTTGCCGCGTTCGACACCATCCCCGCGCTCCATGTGTTGAATCCATACATTTTTGTTGCATTGTAACTTAAAAAAATTTTTTTTCATTGCAGTGGCACATCTCTTCACCGTCGATAACGATCTTCCAAAACACTCGGACACTTTATGATAGACCGGATACCTCTTACCATTAATCTTTTCACTTTCGCTTCTAAAAGAACAAATCGCACTAGCAACCATGGCAAACTCGCCCTCCGTCAATGGTTTAGCAGGCATACTGTCAGATGTTAATCCAAAGAAAATCGGCGAAAAAATGAGTGTAGGGTCAGACGTGTCAGACATACAAATACAAATGATTCATCGCTGAGACAAAGCGGGTCATTCGGCCTCGCCATCAGCACAATGTAATCTAATGACCACAGCTTATTAGCTAGCAACCCAATTTTAAACCTGCCATTGGAGGTCCAAAGCCCTCATGAGAAAAGGAGATGGAAAGGAGTTAATTTTCTTTCGAACGAAAAGAATCCTACCTTTTTAAGCTACAATGCAACAAATGGTGTCCGATGGCGACAGAGGTTAGATCATAGAGCAGGGGGAGTAATGTAGTATCCCGGTTAGTATGGAAAAGGAGTATTCTGCCAACATTGAAGTCCGAAGGAGAATTACGTCGCTTAAATAGACATTTCATCACAGAGGGGGATAAATGACAGGCTTGGTTGACTCGTCCTCTAGCATATATCGGGGACAAGACGGCCTCATTCATTTATTGTTCTCTTTTCCTTACCTCGGTTGATGATTTTAAGCATAAGTTTGGCAGCATGAGAGATTCAGTTGCCTTCGCATTTCCTTGTTACTCTCGTTTCCGTTTTAGATGTCAATACAGTTTCTACGAAATCCTCCGAAGGTATATTTTCCTCGCATATCCCACGGGTGAGTCCATAAAAATCTTCTAGGCCTTTTTACAGAGTCATTCAGTAATTTCACGCATTCCTTCTAATTACGTTGAATGTGTTCTGGTCACATTGTAAAATTACCCGTCCTGCCCTTAATACACATTTCCATTTAACAATATGAGAAAACGTTATAACATTTGAGTAGAGGTAGTAGTACTCCAGTACACGCAGTACTCAAGTACGGACTGTTGAGTTTCGAAAAGGGATATTCGAATATGGAAACATAGGGCTAGGCGGTGCAGGAAATGCTGAACCGGTTCTCGGTTCTAAAAAAAACAGTTTGCGACGGCGATGCACCGGTGTTTTCTACTGAACCGGTGTTTTCTACTGAACCGGTGTTTTCTACTGAACCGGTGTTTTCTACTGAACCGGTGTTTTCTACTGAACCGGTGTTTTGTACTGAACCGGTGTTTTCTAATAAACCGGTGTTTTCTACTGAACCGGTGTTTTCTAATGAACCGATATTGTCTAATGAACCGGTGTTTTCTATTGAACCGGTGTTTCCCACAGAACTGTAGTTTTTCTAGTGAGCCGCGTTTTTTCTCATCCAAAATATTTTTTTGTCCATTTTTTATGCATTGTGCAGTTTGTTGAAGTTGAAGATTTTTTTTTTCTTAAAGAAGATACTTCCTAATAACGCGGTTTTGCTTTCCTAAACTGAACAGTGAAATGTGGGTATGTTTGCGAGAGCCAATGGCTTTTGTACAAGGCCTGGGCGTACACATAAATTGGTTTTCTGAAGTGTTAAAAAATGCCCCTATATTTAATGACCTGCCGAATTCGAACCTGCCGCGTGAACGGCGATGAAATTCACATTATTTTTTAATGAAGGCATTGCAAAATTTCCTCGGATATTTATTTATTCAGCACGAACCGTTTCGTTGGTAAAACAGCATTTGCAATTGGCTTGATCAGCCTTGATGATATTGCTATTGTAGCAACAAAACGCGTCGTGCTAAATTAATAACTTACCTTGATGAATGAAAAGCTCCCTAGAGGCAGAGCGACTGGTGTCTACGTACGGACAAAATCTTTCCACTTAATCTGATCTGATTTACGTGCTTCCAGAGAGCTGAGATGTGAGGAGAGGCTGATTCCTTTCATCTGTGATTCATAGTTATCTGCCTTTCTTAGTCGACATTTCCTTTCTCTTTCATAATGGCAACGATTACGAGTCGAGGGTCTTACTCTGACGCCTTGTGTTTTCTTTGGTGTCTTTATTCTTTTCCGCATCAGGACCGTCTCTTCGCTGATTCCCTTTTAAATTGGCCATGTCTTCTAGCTCACGTGAGTTGTCCGACAAGCAAGTGCAAGGCGCTCTGGTAGAGAGGAGTGAAGTCAGTTCAGATACAATTTCCCAGGATTTAATTGGGTACCCTCTGGTTTCCTGCTCCTAGCAGGAAGAGCCAAAGTTCATGCATTATACTGAGAAAGTGCTGGTGAGAGAATGGGACGGGGAATTAGATGAGGTGGTATTATAGAGAGAGGTTGCGTAATGCTGAGCGTAGTCACCGGCACTTTTTAATTCATATTCGTAGGGAATGGTGGGGGGGCTCGATATAGTTAGGGGAAAGTTGATAAGGTTTGCGGGTGATCAGCTCTGGTCAACTAGTCACCCAAGGACATAAATCGCAAGAAGACTCAAGTAATGAAATTTTGCATGCATGACTGGTGATTTTAATTTAGAAGAGAGGGGTTAGATCATAGAGCAGGGGGAGTAATGTAGTATCCCAGTTAGTATGGAAAAGGAGTATTCTGCCAACATTGAAGTCCGAAGGAGAATTACGTCGCTTAAATAGACATTTCATCACAGAGGGGGATAAATGACAGGCTTGGTTGACTCGTCCTCTAGCATATATCGGGGACAAGACGGCCTCATTCATTTATTGCTCTCTTTTCCTTACCTCGGTTGATGATTTTAAGCATAAGTTTGGCAGCATGAGAGATTCAGTTGCCTTCGCATTTCCTTGTTACTCTGGTTTCCGTTTAAGATGTCAATACAGTTTCTACGAAATCCTCCGACGGTATATTTTCCTCGCATATCCCACGGGCGAGTCCATAAAAATCTTCTAGGCCTTTTTACACAGTCATTCAGTAATTCCACGCATTCCTTCTAACTACGTTGAATGTGTTTTGGGTACATTGTAAAATTACCCG
The DNA here is from genome assembly GCA_933228895.1 of Platycnemis pennipes. Classification (NCBI taxonomy): domain Eukaryota; kingdom Metazoa; phylum Arthropoda; class Insecta; order Odonata; family Platycnemididae; genus Platycnemis; species Platycnemis pennipes. The sequence continues at coordinate 672,150 of CAKOGI010000001.1, read as the reverse complement.
TCCTGCCCTTAATACACATTTCCGTTTAACAATATGAGAAAACGTTATAACATTTGAGTAGAGGTAGTAGTACTCCAGTACATGCAGTACTCAAGTACGGACTGCTGGGTTTCGAACAGGGACCTTCGAATATGGAAACATAGGGCTGGGCGGTGCAGGAAATGCTGAACCAGTTCTCGGTTCTGAAAAAAACCGTTTGCGACGGCGGTGCACCGGTTCAATAGATCGAACCGGTGTTTTCTACTAAACCGGTGTTTTCTACTGAACCGGGTTTTTCTTCTGAACCGGTGTTTTCTTCTGAACCGGCGTTTTCTACTGAACCGGTGTTTTCTACTGAACCGGTGTTTTCTACTGAACCGGTGTTTTCTACTGAACCGGTGTTTTCTACTGAACCGGTGTTTTCTACTGAACCGGTGTTTTCTACTGAACCGGTGTTTTCTACTGAACCGGTGTTTTCTACTGAACCGGTGTTTTCTACTGAACCGGTGTTTTCTAATTAACCGATTTTTTTCTTATAGCTTTTAATGCATTGATTTCAGCTTTTAACATTTTTGATGAAAATTTTGAGTTTTGATGAAAATTTAATTCAGTAGAAATAAAATATTCCGATAATAGCAGATCTTTTGGCGATCGGTCAGGGAAATTGGTAAGGCCATCAGGGAAAAGTCAGGGAATTTGAAAATTGGATATCAGTAACCACCCTGATTATCAAAAAGGTGTTATTTTAAACCTCTCTGGTCAGTATTTGTGACTTCGTGAGTTTGTCGTTCGATTGCACTAGACATGGGCACCGTTTCCTGCATGCCGCCGCGTGACAAATCGGCTTGGACGGTTGCAGGTTGAAGATCATATACTTCCCTCCAGTCCATGAATGCTATTTCGAAACAATGACCTTGACCGTGGTTATTACAATGCTCCCAAAGATTCAGGCGATCCATAGATCCTACCCTAGTACGATTGTGACATTTTGCATTTTGCCATGCCTCTGAGGCTGTAACTCGATTAAATTCCACTAGAAATATTATATTTAAACCATCACGTCCTAAGTTTCTATGCTGTGCATCATCATAATCGGGTGGGATTTAATTAACCTTACTGTGGAATTGGAGTGTTTTCTTTCTGTCATCCATTCAGTAAAGCTCGCCATTTGCCATTTTGTTATTAGCATTTCCCATTGAATTGTGTTGCTTCTATATGCAAGCATAACGTCTTCGTGGAAGAACAGAGATCAACCCCTGGAAAGTAAAAACATTATACGGGGTGGCGATCGTCAGGGAAAACCTGGAATTTTCAGGGAATTTTGGAAATCTGGAAAAGTCAGGGAATAGTCAGGGAATTCTCGTAACAGTCAGGGAGAAACTGGTATAGGAAATTCTCGTTTTTTTTTAACCATTACCTTTACCGGGCAGTCTTTCCTGCCCTTTATTTCACCAACTAAAACTAACGTCCGTCGCCGAAGTGCATAGAATAATTGCCCCGTCAATTCGTTGAACATTCTGTTGTGAATCAGTGGTACAATGTATCCCTTTTGTATATATTTAATGCGATATTTGCCTAGTAGTGTTTAAATTCATGATCCGAGTTCTGTTCATCATAAGGAATCCTAGGCTAGGTTCTTCGGAAGATTTTACCTCGCGTTCTTTTTAACTTCCGAGACTCAGGTCGAGAGGTAGTTGGAGCACAATAGCTTGTAGTAAATATGTGCTTGAGTTCTCAAAATAGGAGACGATGATTATTAAAACGGCAATGCAAGTACGATCACACGTGTAAACAAAATCTTACGTAAGATCATCTTCAATTTCCATACCCCCCTTCTCGAGACCATAAGAAGAGTCCTCCTCCCCTCCCCTCCTTTCATACTCGACATAATCATTGAGTGGCCCCCTTAGCTCCCTCTCGAAGCAATTTAGTTAGGTCACAAACCACCTCAAATATGATATTCCTAAATATGACGCTGCCATTGCTAATTGCCTCCTGTTTTCGCTCGCAGTGGCGCGAATACATTTTGTTTGTATATACAAATATTTATACATTTTTGGTTCCCTCTTACAATCAAGGGGTTATGACCACGTTAATCAAATTGTTATTCGCTTCTAAAAGTCACTCATGTCATCCGATTTTGATCCAGTCCAGAAACTTGGCATTGGTTTGTATTTTTCGCGCAGCTTAGTGATACCTCTGCCGGACAGCCCTCCACTTGATTGTTATATCATCCAACCTCTTTAAAAGAGAGTCCTCACGGTGCTGAAGAAAACCCTCATTATAGGGAAGTATCGTCTTAATGGGGTTGGTGTAAATAATCGCCATGAAACCTATTGTCAACAATTCACTTGAAATCGGGTTGGTGTGGTGGCAGAAGTATTTCCATCTGGAGAGTCTGAGCACAAATACTGAAAGAAGGGGAATGATTGCACAGGGATTCATATCCCTACTTAATTTACCAACTAACCATTAGATCAAAAAGCACCATACCAGCTCGGATAAATGCAAAAAGCATCGAAATGCCAACCATTTTCCCAAATTCACAACTGACCAAGCTACTCTTTTCTCTAATGCTCATTCCATTTCCTAATGTTCATTCCATAATTTTGATTAGTTTCGCGAAAAATTTAAACCATAGCTGATAAATCAAAATTGTATCACCTTTACTTTACTAGCATAAGTGGAAAAGGACTTTAGGAACTTTGTCGTGGTGACCTTAAATGTCTAAATGTCAATCGAGGTAGTATTCTGAGCGAGGAAATGAAGGATTAAGCGCGAATTCAGAGGAAGGATAATCAGTTGAGGGAAATGATAGAGCGCCTAGCCACACCGTCAAATGGGTAGAGTCCTCGGTGGAAGAGAGACAGTGAATTTAGGGGCCGAGCTAAGCTAGAGCTGCTTAGAAAAGTTGGAATGCAAAGTATGGGTTCCAGAAGCCTTGAAAAGTGTTGGTGAGGTGAGTGTGGAATAACAAGTGCGCCGGGCACTGTGGGGTGTCCAACGTCATTTGGTGAAGGCTGAAGAGCAAGTGTGTTACTGGAGAGGAAGGTGTTGGGGGGGCAGACGAGGGAACTTATTGCGATCTGTGACAGTAAACTGAGCATCTTACGAGAAGTTATGAGGGAGCCATGGAAAACATTATTCCCGATGCTGTGTGCCAACTCTATGCTGTCGATTTATATGGCCCGCTACACCAAGGAAAGTTCCATGATAAATTCATTTTTGTTGTTTTCGATGTTTTCTCTGGATATGTTAAAGTGTATCCGATTGATACGCTCACGGCGTAAAGTTGTGCCCATGCCTAAATTAATTCCAAACTGTGTGGCACACCACGCAGGGTGCTATCAGACCAGGGTAGCCAATTTACTAGCACTCTGTGGGAATCTGTGATGGAGGGCGTAACCTATTCATCAGTTAGGCACCCCCAAACCAATCCGTGTGTCATGCACGTGAGCTGTACACGCGAGTATGTCGTGGCAACTGAGGGCCACAGGCCACGAGGGTTAGCCTCATTCCATGGTACTGATGGTTTAATGAGTACTGGTGTGACACCCATGGAGGTCCATTTTGGTAAAAAACAGGAGCGTGGAGATGACGGTATCACACGGACAGGCAGGGAGAATTCTCTCACTGATATCATTAGCCTCGCGCATTGTCGACTTGGTGCCAGAATGTAACTCTGCAATGGATGTGGTGGGTTCCCTGACTCTTGTTAAAAGACGTTCAAATTGCCTCTGACGGAAACTAGGAGGGAGGTGGGGTGTTGGCATCAGGCATGGAGGAAAACAGACCAAATGGCAATTTTAAGGCGTTCACAAAATATTATGGATGTGCGAGTACTCGAACATTTCGAGTAGCTGGTAGTCGACTCGAGTACTTTGAGTATTTTTACAAAAGTCGAGTCGAGTAGTTTTTGTTGTTGGAGCCGCCAAGGCCAATAGGTTCAGAAATCTGCCGACAGGAAGCGCTATCATCAAAATCGAGTAAATCTCTGGTTACACAATAGATAACACGTACGAACATGTACTTACGTACCTTCCATTACGTTGGCGTGAATGGTTACATGCATGTTTGCGTGAACGGATTCAAGTATGTTTGTATGAATGAATGGATGAATCGGTGGTTACACGGTGCATGAAACCACATTATGTACTGTATTCCTCCGAATATCCCCCCCATTTTGGCAGAAATCTTCAAGGAAAAAGTCTGAGGGGGCCTATATTCGAGCTCAAAGCACCTAATGTCCGTTGTAAAATTCCATCCCCTGAGTTTGAAGGTTTGTATCACAAAAATGAAGTTGTTTTTTTAAATAAAGTATATCCAACTAAATCTTTTTTATTTACACATTTAATAATGTCAGAAATGTATTTTTAGTTGGTTATAATAATTTATCTATCGATCGACAGAGATAAAAACACCGGATATTTATCAAGTTCTGGGAAGCAAGTTTGACGCCCACTTGAAGATACACAAGAAAAGCCACTTCTCTTTTCTTCGCATAAGATATGGAACATAGATTTATCATAGACTAAACAAAGTTTAAAATAAATTACTCAGTTACCAATTAGGTTACGACAAATTTTTAAAAAATGCGCTATCTCAGCTTGGGGAAGTCGGAAATTTAGTTTGTTTTGATGGTATTCGTCTTGTTTGAAAACTAAGTACGTGTAAAATGACTTAACCAATTGGGAGAATTAGATATGCTTTCAACATGTATATATTTATTTTGGAAACGACGTTCCACGGGAGTGGACTTTCGGCCAGGAGAGTTAAGCTGCTCGAGGTTGCCAAGTTATACACTACTGTAGGTACCGCGCGCACCAAACACCACGCGAGAAAATTTCTCTAGTATGCACAACAAAAATATCCTTGCCTATGCTTGAATAAAAGTTTATAAGTGGCGGTATTCATCAAAATAAAATCAGCGATAAGAGAGATAGCATTTGTCCTTGCATTTCTCGGCTTCTCGACGAAAGAAACAAATTGCATTTTAAATTATCCTCAACTCCGTCTCCAAAAACTTTGCGTGAGGAGGCATAGTGACGGTACGCTTCCAAAGATACCGTCAGTTCTTTAACTGACAAAGGCTTGCATTGTTAAAGAAGATACTTCTTTCCGCTATTGTCGATGCCTCATGACTCGTTCACAGAGATGGGCAAGCTGCTTGCAGCAGAAGATTCCACACGTACCCTACCTTTCTCTTTCAGGCATGCTCTGGGCAGTTTAGCGTGCTTTTAGATCCTAAAATAAATATATATCGATATCAAATAACCAACGAATTCTACTGATATTTCATAGGTGGATTCATATTAATGACTTGAGAGCAAGAGAAAGGTCCAAATGGTGATTTCCGAAACGGAAGCGTGCAGGATGGAAAATAACGCAGTCTGACAAATTCATCAATAACAAAAATATTGAAGAACGTAATAGTATGACACTTCGTATGACTATTAACAATGCCCTTAGCTACAATATGTGAAAAGGAAAGTTTGTTATCTCACTCTGTGTTGTTCTTATGATGCCCCAATTCGATGGATCCATTCAGTGCCAAAAAAATTCGCTAAAAATCCGATCTTAAACACATACTTCAGTGAAAAAAATTGTAAAAATATTTTAATATCATCAGTAAGCATAGACATAAACAAGCTTTAATTTGATATACTTTAATTCAAAACTGCATTAGCCATCTAGGGGATTCAGTTGAGCACCTTTAATCTGGCACAGTCGGGACCGAAATGATGCCGGATTAGGGATTTTGCCAGACTATGGGTCATGCACGGCAACTGGTCTATCTATTTTTCACGTCCAGGATGTTTTAATTGAAAGAAGTCAAATACTTATAACAAAACATGCTTGTCTGCCATTTACTGAACACGATTTTAAAGAGAGTCACTGAAAATAATCAGAAAAAAATGGTTTCTTGATTCATGAAGTTAAAACTTAAAATTATCGAAGTTGCGCAGTGGGTTAAATAACATAAGCTTAGCATCGTGTGCATCACATTACTGCACATTTAAAAGTGTGATATTAGTATCGGAAAGGGTATATAAAATTTAATATTTCTCATGCTGTGCTTAGCGCAACATATTTCCTACCGCAATTGATTTGCTATCAGCTGATTCAGCGCAACGTCAACGCGTGGGTATCGTCCGCACGGCCTCCTATCACTGTGTCGCGGTGACCGGACTGGAAGATTCTGTCATCATCATTAGTAGTCTTCCCTCAACAATTTCATGCTCATTACCGTCATCCTCATTGGGATTTATTGTTATTAATTAACATTTAAATGATTTCATCATCTGTAAAATTTTGTTTGGTGAGATAATCATGGGCGCCAGCTATCCATTCCTCTAAATTTATCAATTCCATTTCCTTTGATTCAGGAATATAAATACTGTTTTCACAGTAAACCAACTCCACCAACATATGTCTATCCTCAGAAACAAGAAAGCCTTTGAAATCCCCACATATATTTTGTACCTCAAACCTTCAAGCAGGCCACAATTTAAACCACGCGTGTTTTAGAACTGACGTGAATTACTATTCCATGCACGCAAAATGTCCCACATCACATCTTTTAGATTTATAATTAAATAAATTAAATAAATCTATCATCAAAGATCCCACACACTGTGTTTCAGACGAACGCTTTACCGATGCAACCGCGTCAAGCTTTTTCACGAATTGCACTTTTTCTACGATCGTTAACGTTTAGTACTGATGCCTCACTCCTTTGCTGTTGCTACACATTTTGAGGTACTTTCGAGTATCGTTTTTTGTGGATACTTTTACTCGAAAGTAGTCATTCCGTGAAAATCATCTAAAACATAATTTTGAAATCCCGCCTTCTTCAACTGACTTACCAACATGTTGTGTATTTGTTTACTTAGCTGCGATCTTCAAGACAGTAAAAGTGAGATGAGTGCTTAGAATTGGCTATTGGGAAGCCTGAGGCGAAAAGCTCAACCTCCTCCGAAAAGTAGACGAAAATCCACGTAAGAAGAAAGTTTGCTGAAAAAACAGCAACAATTATTCTTCTGCCGTCAATTCAGTTTTGTTCTGCTCAAAGCATATGTTGTTCAGCGTTTCCACCTACATTCCAAGCTTGTTTTCGAAAAATATAAAATTCAAATATCTTGGAATGGTCAAGTGTTATGACCTTAATGGATTTGCATTGGAAATTTTAAAATGAAGACTGTTTGTCATGTGCCTCCAATGTTCAATTCTTGTGGAGAAAACCCGGTTTCGTAAATTGACTAGAAAAACTTAAACAAATATAAGTAAATGTTTGAAACTTATTGGAAGTCATGGCAAAAGTACGATTCATATTCTATCGAAATTTATTTTCATTGTGCATTTCGTATTGTTATGACAATCTCCAAAGTGATTCTGGCCTCTGCGACTCTAAAGACCGTGTTTCATGATGCAATTTTTTGTACAATTTCTTGTACAAATGCTTGTACTGGTTTCTGGACGAAATAGTATGTTTGTCTGAATGGAATTAGAACAGGTTTATATTTTTCGTTCAGTCATTCAGACATTCGCATAAGCGCTTACACAATTTGCCACTTTGCATGGTACAATTTCCTGATATAAGCATTTGTACAAGAAATAGTACAAAAAATTGCATCGTGTAAAGTGGCCTTGAGAAATATGCCATTTTTCATCCTCCCTGCAAAACCATGCTTGGAAAGTAATTAATATAAAGAGTCTGGTACCTGCATTAAACGAAACCTTAAAAATGCCTCAAAGTTGGGTCTATATTTACTTTTTTACGTGGACAGTATACACAAAACGTGCTATTTATTCATATAGTCTTCATTAATTATTGAGTGCACATGAACGCAATCATTTCATCATATCATATTATTTGGGAGGCGTAATAATGGAAAATGAAACGTTGTTACAGTAAATAAATGCCAGCAATTAACTAACTTGATGGCAAGCATATCAGAAGATGATCTCTACTGAGCATGTTCAGCCGTTCTTATTTCTTAAAAAGAATTTTCAGTATTTACAAATGCAAGAGGGCTTAGTGTATAAAATCCTATTCCAGTGATAATTGTAAGAGTAGAAAACCAATAGTTGTTACAATGTTGTAATTTCTCTCAATAATTAGGTATCCTTTTTAAACACTGTGGATTACTGAGTTGACTTCATGAGAAGGAAAGCACTTATCAAATTTTTTTAGAAAAATAAGTAAGGTATCGGCAAATAAAACTATTGGTATCGGCCACTGGTATCGAGGTATCGATACAAGTCTAGTTTTTTCCTCAGCTGAATGATATATCTCTGAAAGCTCTCCAGCTATCTTCATGTGCATCAGATAAGCGCTGGGAAATCATCCTTCTTCTCCCCATTGATATTCCGTTTCTGATAAAAAATCATTGCAACCGTCCTCTGCTTGCCTTGCAGTCTGCCGAAGCAACACCTAATTCTCTCGCTTTTTTTCTCTTGCGTTCCCCTGGCACATTTCTGACGAGACTGCATAACGCGTACTGTCGTCGATCACGGATGTACGAAGCCAGTCGCTTTTCTAGTTCAGGGTATTTTGCACTTTTACCCCCAAATCCCCTCTTCTACTTTCTTTTGCCGATTGCAGTTTCTCCTTCGTCTTTCCCAGTCTCTGATATTCGATTCAGACACAACATATTTCCTTCCCTCAACTCGATTACCCTTTTTTCCGGCATCACTGAAAAGCAAAAGGAACTATCTATTGCGTTAAATACATGTACGCAAAAGGAACTTTCTATTGCATAAAAATTTTCCTACAGATACGTGATACCGAAACAAACTCTGATTACGATTTTGAAAAGACGTAAAGACACTGCCTGGGCTTGGCAAACCCCCCGTTGCGGCAGCTTGCAGAATATAATATAGATTTAAATACATATCAATGCTGCAATTTTTGGTCCGATGTATGATCTATGCACGATAAATCTATTGCTTTGTCAAGTGTTGTTTCTGATCTAGCCTATCTTTAAGTACAACATTCAGACTTTGTTAATGTGGATTTTTATTACTAATTACTTCAAAATTTCAGAATACCTTACAATGTACGATTCACTACCACAACATACATACCAATAAATATCGATATGGTCATAAAATGCGTAACTTGGGAGGAGAAAACAACAGGAAATTGCGGGAAAATGGTGGTGTGCGGCCAACATGAAAACCTGGAGGATTTGTGTAAGCCGCATGCCCCCATTTATTCACCGGTGTTTTGGGAAAAAATGTGCGCTGCTTTCACGACTAAATGTAGTATTATAATTTTTTTGTCGAAAAAAATCCCCACGAAGTCCAAAGATGGATTCTCCAGACCTCAGGAACCGCTTCTCTGATGTGCCCGAGTTGACTCAGGGAAGATTTCCTTTTCTCTCTCTCGAATATTATCTGGTGGAAGCTTTTTGTTCATTCCTGTGCACTAGGGGTGCTGATGAAGTCTCTTGGATTATTTTTTTGCTGCGGCACGCCTTTTTGGAAATGATTTCGTATTTTCACGTGCTGTTGTTACATCAGAAACTCAAAATTACAATCCTTTGATTTTACGAAGCAAAGTCTTCGTTCCCGGCCAAAAGGGTATCAAAATACATCTGAAAGACCTGGATATTATGAATTAACAAAGTTTCAAAATTACGTACCTATTGTCTCGGTTCTGATGTGAAAAATTAACTCGTTTTTACGAATAATGATGGATGAAAGCTGTGATTTTGAGACACGCCTTGCCAGAGTAAGGCTGCTAATTCATCATCGTTGGCACACGCGTCATGCACGAAATGTGAATTGCTTGGACAATAATTCATTTTTCAATTTTAAATTACTAATGATGAGATCGTCGAATCATGGGCTAAGTAGTACATAAAATATGGCACCAATATGACTAAAAATGCATTCAGCTTTGTTGCTGCAAGTCTAGAGTTACCAACAAGGAGTCAACAAAACATAAATTAGTCAAGTACGGATACAATTGTCCGAGAGATACTAAGTACATGCTAAATTTTCCTCTCATAATCCCAGGCATTTTTTGCTACCCATTTTCCCCAAACATAAATGCTTGAGGGTATTCCTAGTACAGAAATGCGAGTTCGCTTGGTCATACGATCACTTTGTCTCACATGCATCCTAAATGACGTTTCATTCTGGGTGCATGCATAATCAATGGTAAAAAACGTTCATTCCAGTGGTGGCTCGTGAAAAAATCAGCCTGCGTGCTACAAAAAAGCTACCGTATATACGACCACTTCAATTCTTCATATTGCCATGATGACCAGCACACACTTGTTAGCAGCAGCAAATACCATAGCAATGATAAATATTGATAATTTTAAGTTTCCTCGCAATTTATAACACAAAATAAATTAATAATTTGGAAGCAGATAAATACTTTGGAAATTGTCTACAAGAAATTATTCATTAGAGACCAATATTGTTTTTACTCGCCTACTGAATGGCGAAATACGAAATCCATTATATTTCAGGAGGCAGGCTTTTCACTATGTTGATGAAGGATACTCGTTCATATGATATTTGATATTATAAATTGTCGATTTTTCCGGTCCTGTTGAATTCGTAATTTCGAGTTTCTCTTGCATCTTGAATTTTTTGCTCCGTTCCGAAAATGAAGTTTTTAGGGGAAAAAGTATTTCCCTTTTGCATATTTTTTTTTCCGGCCCCGGTGGCGGTGAGATTAAAGTCCTCCACCTGGCAGTCGCAGGGCCACGGGTTCGAGTCCCGCCTGGATGTGCTTTTCTCCACCCAGGGCAGGGGTGTTTGTCAGGCTCTCTGTTGGTTCAGCCCCTGGAATGACAGGCAAATGGCCTGTTGGGAGAGCAGCCGGACCAACAGAATAGTCCAGATGCAATTCCTTGATGCACATTCTATGATAGCTTTTATAATATTTCATTTCGTATTGGCACTATTTACTTCTGAAGTTGAATTTATTGGTCACATGCATATTTTACATCACGTAATGTTATGTTGATTACAGTAAGAAGAAACATCTCTCGGGTTCTCCACCGTGTTAGTTGGTCCATGGCCGACGTTTTGCTGCTCGACTCGTGCACCGTCATCAGGGCAGATGAGTGTCGTTCTGAAGGTTTTGGCCGCCTTATACATCCTTGCCAGGAGATAAGGTGCCACACGATTGGTCGCCGTGTCCGAGAGGTTTCTTGGCAGCCAATCCGGCGTCAGGAGTGCTCCTTTCTTTTCTAATCACGTTCAACACGGGTTTCCATGTGCTGCTCATCATGAAACCGGAGTCACGGTTGAAATTCTTGGTTTCTTACCGGATCTTGATGGCTTCTTTTACGAGGCAATCCCAATATTTTGAGGAGCATGTGAAAATATTTGTGTCATCGAACCGGATGATGTGGTCGTTGTTGATGCCATGTTCGGCAATGGCTGACTTCTCTGGTTGTCCAAGCCTCAGATGCAATGTTGCCAGCAATTTCTCTAATTTTGTGATTATGGTCCAGTCAACCATAGTAGGTTGGGGTCCGCAAAATATTTTTAACATCATCACTGAAAATATGGTCTTGGAATTTGTTCAAGAGATTAAGTCTAAATTTCAACCTGCGACCTGACAATGTTTCCCAATTTAATTCATTTAAGAGACTGGTTACGGTAGTAAGGTTATCGTACCGTCCCTTTACAAATCTTGCCGTTATTCGCTGCACACGTTCAAGTTCGTTATTTAGACCGATTTCGTAGGGATCCCATACACTGGCAGCATATTCCAAATGAGGTCTTACAAGGGAAAAGTAATGCCAACTTATACCAACATGAAGCTACCTATGCTATCCATTGATGCACTCGCATTGATATACTTACCGCTATCAATAGTGCATCCAGTTTCCCCGATGTAGACGCCACCTCATTCACCTGGCACTCGGTAGATGCCGGGAGCTTCGAGTCCTGTGGGGTCCTTTGCTCTCACGGGGTGGTCTCTCAATTTGGGTGGGGGAAGGTGGATGCACTATTGAGACAAGACTGAAGGAGCATAATTGGCATCTGAGGCTAACCAGAGAAGTCAGCCGAACATGGCATCAACAACCACCACATCATGCGGTTCGACGACGCAAACATTTTGACAGGCTCCTTCGCTCTCACGAGGTGGTCTCTCAATGTGGGTGGGGGAAGGTGGATGGTGTCGGATGTTAAATTTCTTAACTATCCTGGATACTTTCCCGGAGACTGAAAAGTTAATCTCCGTATCTCAAAATATTTTTCCAATCACTTTCAGTATTGCAAAAATTTGTTATTTTTGTTTATTTTTTTGACATTTTTTGACATGAAATTTCTGTTAAAATACTTTTTTTAACTGCTTGCTTGCCTGAACCCTGGGAATACAGCATGGACTGTATTACTAGGCAGTGTTAAGGATGAAATGCGTGACCGACAGCACACAAGCTCTCATTATTTACTACTGTCATCGGGTCATGCAAGTCCGGCGAATGTAGGAGACCCGCATTACATTCCGCTTAAATTCTTTTTCCCGCACTTCCAGACCTGTGGGGTAAAAAACCGGGACACAGATTTCTTTATTTTGCTCTAGTAGCACGGAAAAAATTCTCATCTCATTTCCTGACCCGAGTTACAAATGCTCTCCTTGTCAGTATCTACCATACTTACATTCCGATCACGGGGTGCATCGATCAATAGGCCGCAAAATTTAAAAATCTCAGATCCGGATCCGAATTAATACTGTCTTCTGCTATGATTTCATTAGCAAATGAAATGCAAGATCCATGAGTCTTTGGATTAGACCCAACAATCTCTAATTTTTAGTGATACATTCTTAAATCTAAAATAAACAATAAACGTATAAAAAAGTGAATATTTAGACTTAAGGGTTTTAAACTGAATGATAAAATTTTTGTAGTAATGACTGAAAGAAAATATTAAACTGAGATTGAACTTCCTTCAGGAACTAGCTCTTGATTGTCCACTGGACACCGACGAATGTAGGCTAACCACGTGGCATTGTACGTATTTTTTTTCTCGCAATGCCGGGGTAATGGGGAAAAAGTCATATATCTTTAGTTTGCTTCTAGCTGCTCTGAAAAAGTTTTCATGTGATTGTTGTGTGCATACTTACACAACCTTTCCTTGTCAACATTTAACGCACCTATATTCCATTCACGGGGTGCATCGATCGCTGAGCCGCGAAAATTTGAAATATACGATCCGTCCCTCCCGAGTATCGACGGTGTCGGTATTTACTTGATTGAGGGGATCGATTCTCGATACTGATACCAATCCACGAGAATTGGTGGTATCGAGAATCGACACGACACTCTACTCAATACCTATATGTACAGTTGTCTAGGAGGAGTAAGCAGTAGTGATTTGTTCCTTTTTGATAGGCTTCATTCTCAGATTTCTTCCGATTCCCTTATTCCCGACTTTCGCCTCCCATGTTCTCTCTTGATTGTAGGAGGTGGCCCATGCCCTGCTATGGCCTGGGAGTGTGGAATGAGCCAACATTGCCAACGGCCAACAACGACTGCACCTGCCCCGATGACTGGTAACTTGTTGCCTTAATGTTTAAACATTACAGTTGTGTGATGTCACTGATATTCCAAATTCATTCAAAGTTGCATATTGCCTAGCTTGTGAGATATGGTTTGATATGATAGCTACTCAATACAGTGGAAGCTCTAGAAATAGCAACTGGACAATAGCAACCCTCGGAAACTGAAAAATCTCTCACTTTATACAATTGTTGTTGTAACCAAAGGTAATTAAATAATAGCCCCATATCTTATTTTTGGGTTTTTTTTGTGGGAGGTGAAAATATTCCAATGGATTTTAAGTAAAAATCAAAATTTCGAACATTTCATTTACCCATGATCGTATTTACTTTCAATTACATCAAATTATACGTTCTCTTTCATATGCTGGAATATAAGTCAAATTTTTACACTTAATCCTTTGCCTCAGACGTGTGTACTGTACGATGTATTAATTATATTGTCATTGCCGCGATTGCTTGGATTCGCCAATTACATATGTCACGACTGCAAGTAATGTCAATGCAACAAACAATTAACTGCAAAACCTTCGGGTAAAATTCAAGCCTTCTCCAAAAGTAGTTGAAAATGGCGAGTGACAGCTGCTAGATAAAGTATTTACTGGTATAAAACTAAGGGGGATTTAGTTCCACGCAAGCACCGGATTGCTATCTTCTCCAGGTTAGCAGTGGAGATAAAGGAGAGAACAACCTTGACTTGCTGTAAGTTTGCCTCCTTTAAAAAGGTCTATATCGTCTCTGATAACTGGTGACTTGGATTTGTCGGAATCTTAGAGCCAATTAAAACCAGTATTTACGAATGCAAAAGCATTAGTTATAAATTGCCCTGGACCGCATTAATCATGGGTGGAATTCTATCTTGAATTTATGGAAACATATGTTTGACAAGTAAGTCCACAATTTCAAGCAAATGCAAGTTCAAAATTGAATTTCATCGTGATAGGTATGGGTGAACACTATATCTGCTGACGTACCGATATGTAGCGGTAGCATCGGGAACTTATTGATATGAATACCAACGAGAGGCACAGCAGGATGACAATAGAGCGATGAAAGGCATGGACTTATGAGAAATTATTATTTAATTGATAAGGATGCATACGGGCATTTTGTGAATGGTCAAAACGAACATTTGATCATGAAAGTGGGCAAGGAAATTTACTGTCTGGCATTTAATGCTATTGAGAAGAGCAGGTGAGCACAAATTTCATCCCTCGTAACAGTGAATGACCTCAGTTGAGGCAGGTTGTTGCCCTCCTCTCTATTACTGATTTATTTTACATGCAAATCACCGTGTTTTCAATGGTTCCTTTCAAATCCCTCACTAATTAGAGCTTCTCGCTATATGCCATACTCATTGTATGGGGCTTCCACTGTATTTGTGATAGCGAATTTTCCAAGTGACAGCCCTCCACTCGACTGTTATATCAGCCAACCTCTTTAAAACGAGACCTCACGGTGACCAAGAAAACCCTCAATATAGTGAAGTATCGTCTTACCCGGGATGGTGCATATAATCGCCATGAAACCTATTGTCAACAATTTTCTTGGAATCGGGTTGGTGTGGTGGCGGAAGTATTTCCATCTGGAGAGTCTGAGCACAAATACTGAAAGAAGGGGAAAGATTGCGCAGCGATTCATATCCCTACTTAATTTACCAACTAACCATTAGATCAAAAAGCACCGTACCAGCTCGAATAAATGCAAAAAGCATCGAAATGCCAACCATTTTCCCAAATGCACAACTGACCAAGCTACTCTTTTCTCTAATGCTCATTCCATTTCCTAATGTTCATTCCATAATTTTGATTAGTTTCGCGAAAAATTTAAACCATTACTGATAAATCAAAATTGTATCGCCTTAACTTTACTAGCATAAGTGGAAAAGGACTTTAGGAACTTTGTCGTGGTGGCCTTAAATGTCTAAATGTCAATCGAGGTAGTATTCTGAGCGAGGAAATGAAGGATTAAGCGCGAATTCAGAGGGAGGATAATCAGTTGAGGGAAATGATAGAGCGCCTAGCCACACCGTCAAATGGGTAGAGTCCTCGGTGGAAGAGAGACAGTGAATTTAGGGGCCGAGCTAAGCTAGAGCTGCTTAGAAAAGTTGGAATGCAAAGTATGGGTTCCAGAAGCCTTGATAAGTGTTGGGGAGGTGAGTGTGGAATAACAAGTGCGCCGGGCACTGTGGGGTGTCCAACGTCATTTGGTGAAGGCTGAAGAGCAAGTGTGTTACTGGAGAGGAAGGTGTTGGGGGGGCAGACGAGGGAACTTATTGCGATCTGTGACAGTAAACTGAGCATCTTACGAGAAGTTATGAGGGAGCCATGGAAAACATTATTCCCGATGCTGTGTGCCAACTCTATGCTGTCGATTTATATGGCCCCCTACCCCAAGGAAAGTTCCATGATAAATTCAGTTTTGTTGTTTTCGATGTTTTCTCTGGATATGTTAAAGTGTATCCGATTGATACGCTCACGGCGTAAAGTTGTGCCCATGCCTAAATTAATTCCAAACTGTGTGGCACACCACGCAGGGTGCTATCAGACTAGGGTAGCCAATTTACTAGCACTCTGTGGGAATCTGTGATGGAGGGCGTAACCTATTCATCAGTTAGGCACCCCCAAACCATTCCGTGTGTCATGCACGTGAGCTGTACACGCGAGTGTGTCGTGGCAACTGAGGGCCACAGGCCACGAGGGTTAGCCTCATTCCATGGTACTGATGGTTTAATGAGTACTGGTGTGACACCCATGGAGGTCCATTTTGGTAAAAAACAGGAGCGTGGAGATGACGGTATCACACGGACAGGCAGGGAGAATTCTCTCACTGATATCATTAGCCTCGCGCATTGTCGACTTGGTGCCAGAATGTAACTCTGCAATGGATGTGGTGGGTTCCCTGACACTTGTTAAAAGACGTTCAAATTGCCTCTGACGGAAACTAGGAGGGAGGTGGGGTGTTGGCATCAGGCATGGAGGAAAACAGACCAAATGGCAATTTTAAGGCGTTCACAAAATATTATGGATGTGCGAGTACTCGAACATTTCGAGTAGCTGGTAGTCGACTCGAGTACTTTGAGTATTTTTACAAAAGTCGAGTCGAGTAGTTTTTGTTGTTGGAGCCGCCAAGGCCAATAGGTTCAGAAATCTGCCGACAGGAAGCGCTATCATCAAAATCGAGTAAATCTCTGGTTACACAATAGATAACACGTACGAACATGTACTTACGTACCTTCCATTACGTTGGCGTGAATGGTTACATGCATGTTTGCGTGAACGGATTCAAGTATGTTTGTATGAATGAATGGATGAATCGGTGGTTACACGGTGCATGAAACCACATTATGTACTGTATTCCTCCGAATATCCCCCCCATTTTGGCAGAAATCTTCAAGGAAAAAGTCTGAGGGGGCCTATATTCGAGCTCAAAGCACCTAATGTCCGTTGTAAAATTCCATCCCCTGAGTTTGAAGGTTTGTATCACAAAATTGAAGTTGTTTTTTTAAATAAAGTATATCCAACTAAATCTTTTTTATTTACACATTTAATAATGTCAGAAATGTATTTTTAGTTGGTTATAATAATTTATCTATCGATCGACAGAGATAAAAACACCGGATATTTATCAAGTTCTGGGAAGCAAGTTTGACGCCCACTTGAAGATACACAAGAAAAGCCACTTCTCTTTTCTTCGCATAAGATATGGAACATAGATTTATCATAGACTAAACAAAGTTTAAAATAAATTACTCAGTTACCAATTAGGTTACGACAAATTTTTAAAAAATGCGCTATCTCAGCTTGGGGAAGTCGGAAATTTAGTTTGTTTTGATGGTATTCTTCTTGTTTGAAAACTAAGTACGTGTAAAATGACTTAACCAATTGGGAGAATTAGATATGCTTTCAACATGTATATATTTATTTTGGAAACGACGTTCCACGGGAGTGGACTTTCGGCCAGGAGAGTTAAGCTGCTCGAGGTTGCCAAGTTATACACTACTGTAGGTACCGCGCGCACCAAACACCACGCGAGAAAATTTCTCTAGTATGCACAACAAAAATATCCTTGCCTATGCTTGAATAAAAGTTTATAAGTGGCGGTATTCATCAAAATAAAATCAGCGATAAGAGAGATAGCATTTGTCCTTGCATTTCTCGGCTTCTCGACGAAAGAAACAAATTGCATTTTAAATTATCCTCAACTCCGTCTCCAAAAACTTTGCGTGAGGAGGCATAGTGACGGTACGCTTCCAAAGATACCGTCAGTTCTTTAACTGACAAAGGCTTGCATTGTTAAAGAAGATACTTCTTTCCGCTATTGTCGATGCCTCATGACTCGTTCACAGAGATGGGCAAGCTGCTTGCAGCAGAAGATTCCACACGTACCCTACCTTTCTCTTTCAGGCATGCTCTGGGCAGTTTAGCGTGCTTTTAGATCCTAAAATAAATATATATCGATATCAAATAACCAACGAATTCTACTGATATTTCATAGGTGGATTCATATTAATGACTTGAGAGCAAGAGAAAGGTCCAAATGGTGATTTCCGAAACGGAAGCGTGCAGGATGGAAAATAACGCAGTCTGACAAATTCATCAATAACAAAAATATTGAAGAACGTAATAGTATGACACTTCGTATGACTATTAACAATGCCCTTAGCTACAATATGTGAAAAGGAAAGTTTGATATCTCACTCTGTGTTGTTCTTACGATGCCCCAATTCGATGGATCCATTCAGTGCCAAAAAAATTCGCTAAAAATCCGATCTTAAACACATACTTCAGTGAAAAAAATTGTAAAAATATTTTAATATCATCAGTAAGCATAGAAATAAACAAGCTTTAATTTGATATACTTTAATTCAAAACTGCATTAGCCATCTAGGGGATTCAGTTGAGCACCTTTAATCTGGCACAGTCGGGACCGAAATGATGCCGGATTAGGGATTTTGCCAGACTATGGGTCATGCACGGCAACTGGTCTATCTATTTTTCACGTCCAGGATGTTTTAATTGAAAGAAGTCAAATACTTATAACAAAACATGCTTGTCTGCCATTTACTGAACACGATTTTAAAGAGAGTCACTGAAAATAATCAGAAAAAAATGGTTTCTTGATTCATGAAGTTAAAACTTAAAATTATCGAAGTTGCGCAGTGGGTTAAATAACATAAGCTTAGCATCGTGTGCATCACATTACTGCACATTTAAAAGTGTGATATTACTATCGGAAAGGGTATATAAAATTTAATATTTCTCATGCTGTGCTTAGCGCAACATATTTCCTACCGCAATTGATTTGCTATCAGCTGATTCAGCGCAACGTCAACGCGTGGGTATCGTCCGCACGGCCTCCTATCACTGTGTCGCGGTGACCGGACTGGAAGATTCTGTCATCATCATTAGTAGTCTTCCCTCAACAATTTCATGCTCATTACCGTCATCCTCATTGGTATTTATTGTTATTAATTAACATTTAAATGATTTCATCATCTGTAAAATTTTGTTTGGTGAGATAATCATGGACGCCAGCTATCCATTCCTCTAAATTTACCAATTCCATTTCCTTTGATTCAGGAATATAAATACTGTTTGCACAGTAAACCAACTCCACCAACATATGTCTATCCTCAGAAACAAAAAAGCCTTTGAAATCCCCACATATATTTTGTACCTCAAACCTTCAAGCAGGCCACAATTTAAACCACGCGTGTTTTAGAACTGACTGTGAATTACTATTCCATGCACGCAAAATGTCCCACATCACATCTTTTAGATTTATAATTAAATAAATTAAATAAATCTATCATCAAAGATCCCACACAGTGTGTTTCAGACGAACGCTTTACCGATGCAACCGCGTCAAGCTTTTTCACGAATTGCACTTTTTCTACGATCGTTAACGTTTAGTACTGATGCCTCACTCCTTTGCTGTTGCTACACATGTTGAGGTACTTTCGAGTATCGTTTTTTGTGGATACTTTTACTCGAAAGTAGTCATTCCGTGAAAATCATCTAAAAACATAATTTTGAAATCCCGCCTTCTTCAACTGACTTACCAACATGTTGTGTATTTGTTTACTTAGCTGCGATCTTCAAGACAGTAAAAGTGAGATGAGTGCTTAGAATTGGCTATTGGGAAGCCTGAGGCGAAAAGCTCAACCTCCTCCGAAAAGTAGACGAAAATCCACGTAAGAAGAAAGTTTGCTGAAAAAACAGCAACAATTATTCTTCTGCCGTCAATTCAGTTTTGTTCTGCTCAAAGCATATGTTGTTCAGCGTTTCCACCTACATTCCAAGCTTGTTTTCGAAAAATATAAAATTCAAATATCTTGGAATGGTCAAGTGTTATGACCTTAATGGATTTGCATTGGAAATTTTAAAATGAAGACTGTTTGTCATGTGCCTCCAATGTTCAATTCTTGTGGAGAAAACCCGGTTTCGTAAATTGACTAGAAAAACTTAAACAAATATAAGTAAATGTTTGAAACTTATTGGAAGTCATGGCAAAAGTACGATTCATATTCTATCGAAATTTATTTTCATTGTGCATTTCGTATTGTTATGACAATCTCCAAAGTGATTCTGGCCTCTGCGACTCTAAAGACCGTGTTTCATGATGCAATTTTTTGTACAATTTCTTGTACAAATGCTTGTACTGGTTTCTGGACGAAATAGTATGTTTGTCTGAATGGAATTAGAACAGGTTTATATTTTTCGTTCAGTCATTCAGACATTCGCATAAGCGCTTACACAATTTGCCACTTTGCATGGTACAATTTCCTGATATAAGCATTTGTACAAGAAATAGTACAAAAAATTGCATCGTGTAAAGTGGCCTTGAGAAATATGCCATTTTTCATCCTCCCTGCAAAACCATGCTTGGAAAGTAATTAATATAAAGAGTCTGGTACCTGCATTAAACGAAACCTTAAAAATGCCTCAAAGTTGGGTCTATATTTACTTTTTTACGTGGACAGTATACACAAAACGTGCTATTTATTCATATAGTCTTCATTAATTATTGAGTGCACATGAACGCAATCATTTCATCATATCATATTATTTGGGAGGCGTAATAATGGAAAATGAAACGTTGTTACAGTAAATAAATGCCAGCAATTAACTAACTTGATGGCAAGCATATCAGAAGATGATCTCTACTGAGCATGTTCAGCCGTTCTTATTTCTTAAAAAGAATTTTCAGTATTTACAAATGCAAGAGGGCTTAGTGTATAAAATCCTATTCCAGTGATAATTGTAAGAGTAGAAAACCAATAGTTGTTACAATGTTGTAATTTCTCTCAATAATTAGGTATCCTTTTTAAACACTGTGGATTACTGAGTTGACTTCATGAGAAGGAAAGCACTTATCAAATTTTTTTAGAAAAATAAGTAAGGTATCGGCAAATAAAACTATTGGTATCGGCCACTGGTATCGAGGTATCGATACAAGTCTAGTTTTTTCCTCAGCTGAATGATATATCTCTGAAAGCTCTCCAGCTATCTTCATGTGCATCAGATAAGCGCTGGGAAATCATCCTTCTTCTCCCCATTGATATTCCGTTTCTGATAAAAAATCATTGCAACCGTCCTCTGCTTGCCTTGCAGTCTGCCGAAGCAACACCTAATTCTCTCGCTTTTTTTCTCTTGCGTTCCCCTGGCACATTTCTGACGAGACTGCATAACGCGTACTGTCGTCGATCACGGATGTACGAAGCCAGTCGCTTTTCTAGTTCAGGGTATTTTGCACTTTTACCCCCAAATCCCCTCTTCTACTTTCTTTTGCCGATTGCAGTTTCTCCTTCGTCTTTCCCAGTCTCTGATATTCGATTCAGACACAACATATTTCCTTCCCTCAACTCGATTACCCTTTTTTCCGGCATCACTGAAAAGCAAAAGGAACTATCTATTGCGTTAAATACATGTACGCAAAAGGAACTTTCTATTGCATAAAAATTTTCCTACAGATACGTGATACCGAAACAAACTCTGATTACGATTTTGAAAAGACGTAAAGACACTGCCTGGGCTTGGCACACCCCCCATTGCGGGAGCTTGCAGGATATAATATAGATTTAAATACATATCAATGCTGCAATTTTTGGTCCGATGTATGATCTATGCACGATAAATCTATTGCTTTGTCAAGTGTTGTTTCTGATCTAGCCTATCTTTAAGTACCGTTGTACATTCAGACTTTGTTAATGTGGATTTTTATTACTAATTACTTCAACATTTCAGAATACCTTACAATGTACGATTTACTACCACAACATACATACCAATAAATATCGATATGGTCATAAAATGCGTAACTCGGGAGGAGAAAACAACAGGAAATTGCGGAAAAATGGTGGTGTGCGGCCAACATGAAAACCTGGAGGATTTGTGTAAGCCGCATGCCCCCATTTATTCACCGGTGTTTTGGGAAAAAATGTGCGCTGCTTTCACGACTAAATGTAGTATTATAATTTTTTTGTCGAAAAAAATCCCCACCAAGTCCAAAGATGGATTCTCCAGACCTCATGAACCGCTTCCCTGATGTGCCCGAGTTGACTCAGGGAAGATTTCCTTTTCTCTCTCTCGAATATTATCTGGTGGAAGCTTGTTGTTCATTCCTGTGCCCTAGGGGTGCTGATGAAGTCTCTTGGATTATTTTTTTGCTGCGGCACGCCTTTTTGGAAATGATTTCGTATTTTCACGTGCTGTTGTTACATCAGAAACTCAAAATTACAATCCTTTGATTTTACGAAGCAAAGTCTTCGTTCCCGGCCAAAAGGGTATCAAAATACATCTGAAAGACCTGGATATTATGAATTAACAAAGTTTCAAAATTACGGACCTATTGTCTCGGTCCTGATGTGAGAAATTAACTCGTTTTTACGAATAATGATGGATGAAAGCTGTGATTTTGAGACACGCCTTGCCAGAGTAAGGCTGCTAATTCATCATCGTTGGCACGCGCGTCATGCACGAAATGTGAATTGCTTGGACAATAATTCATTTTTCAATTTTAAATTACTAATGATGAGATCGTCGAATCATGGGCTAAGTAGTACATAAAATATGGCACCAATATGACTAAAAATGCATTCAGCTTTGTTGCTGCAAGTCTAGAGTTACCAACAAGGAGTCAACAAAACATAAATTAGTCAAGTACGGATACAATTGTCCGAGAGATACTAAGTACATGCTAAATTTTCCTCTCATAATCCCAGGCATTTTTCGCTACCCATTTTCCCCAAACATAAATGCTTGAGGGTATTCCTAGTACAGAAATGCGAGTTCGCTTGGTCATACGATCACTTTGTCTCACATGCATCCTAAATGACGTTTCATTCTGGGTGCATGCATAATCAATGGTAAAAAACGTTCATTCCAGTGGTGGCTCGTGAAAAAATCAGCTTGCGTGCTACAAAAAATCTACTGTATTGTAGCCGATCTCCTTCTCCTCTATGGGGCGTGGGTTGCCGCCGGTTGGTCACGTGACAAAAAAAAGATCGAAGACTTTGGTAGGTAATTTTCAGATATTATATTCAGGATGAAAATATTACAGTGACAAGAAAAAAAAGGAAGTTGAGTTGCTCTCAACAGGTTCACACGAGCTCGCTGGCTCCTCCGACCGCTCCTCCTGCCGAGTGCCGAGTTCGAGAGTCGAGTGCCGTCCTCTCGCCGGTCTGTCTCTCGCTCCAAAAACTAGTTCCCCTTCACGCCGCCGGCGCTCTCACGTTGGGGAGAGGGGATACCGGATTGGTTACATGGCCCCCTCAACAAGATAGGGAATTTCCGGAACAGGGTAATTTACTATTTTGTTGAATACTAGAATGAAAGAAAATAATTTAACACAAGAGAAAAAACAAAACATTGTTCACCTTTACTTTTCCTCGGCGAAGTACGGCTTTAAATTGTGAAAATTAAATATCCCCACTTTTTCACCCTCTTCGCCCGTAAGTTCACCCGCGTTTCCACCTACTAGGCGTGATATCTTATAGGGCAGTACTCGAACATTTTGAAAGTGGAGTAAGTAGTTTTTGTCGACGGAGCCACCAAGGTCAATAGGTTCAGAAATGTGCCAACAGACAGCGCTATCATCAAAATCGAGTAAATCTCTATTTACACGATAGATAACACGTACTAACATTACTTACGCACCTTCATTTACGTTTGCGTGAATGGTTTAATGTATGTTTGCATGACGGATTCATGTATGTTTGTATGAATGAATGGATGAATCGGTGGTTACACGGTGCATGAAACCGCATATGTTCCGTATTCCTCCGAATATATGCCCCCCCCCCTTTTTGGCCGAAATCTTCGTGGAAAAAAGTATGAGGGGCCTATATTCGAGCTCAAAGCACGTAATGTCCGTTGTAAAATTCCATCCCCTGAGTTTGAAGGTTTGTATCACAAAAAGAAGTTGTTTTTTAAGACAAAGTATATAGAACTATATCTTGTTTATTTTCACGTTTAATAATGTCAGAAATATATTTTTAGTTGGTTATATTAATTAATCTTCTGACCGATACAGATAAAAAAGCCGAATATTTTTCAAGTTCCGGGAAGCAAGTTTAACGCCCACTTGAAGATACACAAGAAAAGCCACTTCTATTTTCTTCGCATAAGATATGGAACATATATTTATCTTAGACTAAGCAAAGTTTAAAATACATTACTCAGTTACCAATTACGCTACAATAAGTTTTAAAAACATGCGCTATCTCAGCTTGCGGAAGTGTAATTTAGTGCGTTTTGATGGTATTCTTCTTGTTGGAAAACTAAGTACGTGTAAAATGACTTAACAAATTGGGAGAATTAGATATGCTTTCAACATGTATATATTTATTTTGGAAACGACGTTCCATGGGACAGGACTTTTGGCCAGGAGAGATAAGCTGCTCGAGGTTGCCAAGTTATACACTACTGTAGGTACCGCGCGCACCAAACAACACGCGAGAAAATTTCTCTAGTATGCACAACAAAAATATCCTTGCCTATGCTTGAATAAAAGTTTATAAGTGGCGGTATTCATCAAAATAAAATCAGCGATAAGAGAGATAGCATTTGCCCCGCATTTCTCGGCTTCTCGACGAAAGAAACAAATTGCATTTTAAATTATCCTCAACTCCGCCTCCAAAAACTTTGCGTGAGGAGGCATACTGACAACGGCCACGAAACGTCAGGGTCACACCTGGTATAGAATGCGGGATACACCCGAAAAACGAACATACAACGTTTTGAAAATTCACTTTTATAATTTTACAAAATAATTTATTTGTGAAAAAAATCGGAACGGTTAGGGTAGGGCTGGGCGGTTCTCTGGTGCACCGGTTGTCAGTTCGGTTTTTTGCAGAACCGGCAGGCTGGTTCAGATTTAGTAAAAAAACCGGTGCACCGGGGAAGCGGTTCTGAAACACCAATGATCGTTCGCTGCTCAGCTTTCACGCCACCGCCTCATGCCATCCCCATCTCTGCTCGTAGCCGGGTTGGCTTGCGTCCATGCCTGTGAACTTCCTATCCCCTCTGTGTTATAATTTGTCTGCCTATCGTCTCACAAATAATCGGCCACTAGAGTGCAGAGCGAACACTCGCCCATCTAAAGCATCGTCACGTAAGTAACTCTACGGGATTTTCTGTATTTTTATGTTATTTTGTTTTGTCGACGATTACAATGAATAAGTTCGTTCAGGTGAACAACCAAACAGTTCATAATCATTCAAGTTAGTGCAGTAGCATTTTTTATTAAACCAATGCTGTTGATTTGGTGTGACTTTGTGGAGGAAGGAGCATTGTTTCAAGTTCTTATCTACCCCTGCCTCACGTACAGAAGATGCGCCAAATTCAAACAAAATTTGAAAATATTGACGTTGATTATTAATGTACAATAACTTAATGAAGAACTTCTCAGTTGGTGGAGGCTTCATGAGGCAACCTTCCCCTTGCTTGCAGGGCTGGCCAGGAAATATCTTGCTATACCAGCAACATCAGCAGAATCCATTGAATTTTTAAGTTTGGGAGGACTTGTTATAAATAAATTACGAGCGTGTTTACCAGGCAAACACGCCGAAGAACTAATTTTCATTCCCATGAACCAGCGCCATGTGCCAGCCGATTTCTAGATTTAAATTAGTAGTAATTGAAAATTGTAATTTAGCATCTCCACTTGTGTTAAAATTAGTGATGGACGGATCCAGGTTTTTTGTCGGAACGATCCTTGCCTGGGTTTTGGATATTTATCTCGGTTTTGGATCCTTAGTTTCAGATACTCGATTCTGATTTCATTCATTTTCAGAACCTAGATTTTTTAAAAATGTATAAATACAGCAACAATAGAATTACCAAAAAACAAGTAAATTTATTGTAGAAAAAATCAACTTCCTATCATCTATGTGGATAATATTTTCCTGGATCAAGATTTACAGATGCAATAACTATACATTAGAACCTCTATTTTACGAAGTTGAAGGGACCCAAAAATTTGAGCTTTGTAAATCAGAGGGTTTGTAAATTGGAGGTTATCTTCCACTGACTCCGCTATCTCCGGAACTGATGTGTCACCAAAACCAGCTGATCTCCAACAGTAGGAAATAGTTTTTGCGGTGACACTCCCATGCTCTGGTAACACCTTGCACAGCATGGAGCAAGGTCCATGCAGGCACATCATGCACATAAGAGGCTTGATCTGCGACAAATGTACGTCTGCTAAAACTCTGCTGACAAGAATGCGAGTATACTTTCAATACAATTAAACACTATGCTGTACTTAACTTGTCAAATAGTTATGTTAGGGTTGAAAACAAACTAATTACTATATCAAATAATAGTCATCTGCTCATTCTGGGAAAAAACAACAGATATTACCGGAAATTCTGTGTGTGCAGTGTATCTACATCAAATTGATAGGATTTAAAAATTAGACCTCAATTGTATTGATTCTCTGTATAACAGAGGCGTTATTCCTAAAGCTAGGAGACTCACTTTAGTAAAAGAGAATGAAATAGCCATGAATTTTAAAAAAACAGGTAAATATTTTTCTACAAATTTATAATGGTTGCTGCAACTGAATTAAGTTCTTGTAGCTGTTCAGTCGGTAGATCTCAAAATAAGGGGAATAACTCATAAGGGAATTAACAAATTCCGCAGAGTATTTTAACCCTTTCGCGCCCGAGCTTCGTGGAGGGAAATGCTTCCTCGTTACGAGTCTCTTGAAAATTTTCTTCACTCCCCTGTACGAAGCTTCTTCGCGTCCACGGAAGGCAGAGGTTCCCTCCCTAACCATTTTTGGACCTAACTCAGCGGGTCGCAGATCCCTTTCCTCGGCCGCTGTCTTAGACCCTCAAAGGATTAAAAGACTCCTTCACAGCGCGAGTCCACGGTCAACTGACTAAAATTGCAATGTTTAATATAAACAAATATTTGTTGTTCGTATCGATTTTTTTACATTTAAAATGAAATTATTGTGTTTTTCTGAGCGTGCAAAAATTTTAAACGAAGTTCTAACGTTCATATTGACGGATTTAGTAAATTTCTAATCCAAATCGACTATTCTCTAAATCCGTTGATATTTACGATAGAATTTCGTTTGAAATTTCCATGCGGTAAGCAAAAAAAATGAATTCATTTCTAACATTGGATTTTTTAAAGTAAGCAACAAATATTTTTTTGGAAAAAATACTGCTAATGACAGTAGTTGACCGCGTGGAGAGGATAGGAAGGGTTCGACCTGAGCGGCCGAGGAAGGGCCTGGGCTCGCGCTAAGCCGGATCTCGAGGGGCGACCGCGTACGTGGGTCCATTGTTTCCGCCATGGTCACTTCCTTCCGACCTGTGCCGCACAGGAGCGGCTTTCGTTGGTTAGGGTAGGAAAATTCACGCCGCACATGTGAGGCATTCGTTGTTTAGGGAAGAATATCCTCGCCGCACAGGTGCGGCCTTCGGCGCGAAAGGGTTAAGCATATGCAGTTATGCATTAATTAATGAAAGTGGTATATTTAGTGGTAGTCGATTTGTGTTTAAAGAAGCCATTTTAACATGGGAAAGCCAGGGATGCATTTTAACTAGGAAATTTCAAAACAAAGTTCCAACTGACCTAGTGTATTTCAGTGAAAAGACCAGAAAATTCCTTTTTTGAAGAAAGCGTATTGTTTGAAATTCATTTAATTATATTTCGCAGCTGATGAAAGTCAATCTTAGAAGTTTAACTCAGTTAATTTGAAATTCCCTCTTTTTTTAAGATGCGTTCTACAGTGCTGACATCTAGCGGTGATTTACGAGAACTATTTACTCGCGGTTAGAGAAAGCGATAAGTCGCGATCGCAAATTCTTACCTAACGACGTAGAACACTTCTAATGAAAAATTAAATAATCAAGTTGCATCAAGATTTGAATACAAGTAATTTATTATTGCAAAATTAGTATTTTTTAACGAAACTAAGCTCCACGACAGCTGCAGCAAACAACTTCCTACGGGAATGCTAGTTTTAAGTCAAAGGCTGAATAAAGTCCTGAATTGGGGTTGCGGCGGCTACCTTAAAACTAATTTTAAATAATTCCAGAGAAAATATGGATCTTTTGTGACGACGAGTTAGGTATTCGCAATACACAAAATGATAGAGAAGGAATACAAATTACCAAGCACTATAGTAATAATCCGATTATTTTATGGACTGGGGCATTGCTTTCGAGAAGTAGGCGTCGTGCCATGCGTCTTTGAACATTTTTTCCTTGGATCATATAGTTAGGATTGAGTTGTGATTTGGATGATCATTCTCTGGGATTTTTGTTACAGTTTAAGCAGCAACGTTGGGTTTGATCATAATCATCTAAGGTTTGTAAAAAAGAGGTTCTACTGTATCTTATTCCTTCTAGTATAAAGATCACCTTCCTTATCACATACTCATCAAGCAAATTATTTTTGAAACCAGTACAACCAGTCTTTATAGTGCAGTTAAAAGAAAGAAAAAAAGAAATAGAAATAAAAAATTTTAATGCGGCCAAGAGATCCTATTTATTGAATATCTGGGAATTCCATTTCTAAGATGAAACAATCATAGAATATTTCAAGCTGCTAAACTAGTAATTTTGCACTGTCTCATTAATAACCTTTAAAATGAATTTATAGAATTTTATACTCGAAATTAGGAGAATCCTTATAAGGAGAGGTTGTGTAACTCTGATCAAGAAATGAGATTAGCCTTTTTTCATGCTACTAGAAGCAAAATTTAAAAAAGTCTCGGATTTTTTCTCCATTGGCTCGGGTTTGCAAGAAAAATGTAGAATGACATGTGGGGAGCATGTATTCTCCAAAATCAGGCAAGCCCACAATAGCAGAGTGGGGTAGTGGACTGCAGGTAATGAAGTACGCTTCTTATCACTGTTTAAAATTTTTCTTTCTTTCTTTATCATCCTTTCTTTATCATCCTTCATTTCCAAACTTTGTGTGTGGATACTGACTTTTTTGTACTCCTATCGTTTAAACTACATTTACAAATGCGTCAGTAAAAAATACATGGTAAAGTTAACATAATGATTCCACAATTTAATTCTGCATTAAAAATTTTTTCCAATCATTTCACTAATGCCAAATTTTATTATTATTATAACTTATAAATTAACATGAAATTTCTGATAACCTACTTTCTTTAACTGCCGACTTGCATCACCCTGTGCACTTGCATCAGGCAGTGTTAAGAATCGAACTCGAGACCCGCAGTACACTAGCCCTCATTTTTAACAACTACGCTATCTTAGGTTCTAGGAAATATGGCGGATGTAGGCAACCCGCGTGACGTTCGGCCTTATTTTTCTTCTCTCGCATCCGGGACTATGGAGAAAAATGTCAAGACGAGTATTTTTTTATTTTGTTTTTGTGGCATGGAAAAAATCTTCTTCTCATTTCGTGACCAAGTTACACAACCTCTCCTTGTCAGTTTCTACCATACCTACATTCCATTCACGGGGCGCATCGATCACTAGGCTGCAAAATTTTAAAATCTCCGTTCTGGATGTGAATTTTTACTGCATTTGGATATGATTTCAGTAGCGAGTGAAATGAAAGACCCGTGGATCCGACCTGACCATCCTTAATTTATTAATGGTACATTTGCAAGCCTAATTTAAAGAGCAAAAGTATAATAAAGTGAGTATTCAGATTTAATGGTTTGAAATTGAAGATGATAACATTTTCGATGCAACGACTGAAAGAAAAAATTAAACTGCGATAGGGATTGAACTTCGCACAGTACACTAGCTCTCGTTGTCCACCTGTTCCCAGCGAATGTAGGCTACCCGCGTGACATATTACGTATTTTTTTCTTGCGATATATGACTTTTCTGGGGAAAAAAGTCATATTTCTTTATTTTGCTTCTAGTTGCACGGGAACATTTTCATCTAATTTCGTGACCTGAGTTACACGTCCTCTTCTTATGAATACCTACCGCAACTACATTCCAATCACGGGGCACTTCGATCGCTAAGCCGCAAAAATTTAAAATATACGATCCGGATCCGATTTTACTCGATGTCTTTGGATCCAAATCCGGAACTGAAAAAATGAAAGATCCGATGGATCCAATCCGGCCATCACTAGTTAAAATGTAAATTTTGACAATCAATTTGTTCTCAACCTTCAGCACACCCTTCCAGTAATTGATAAAATACAGCTCCACGTGGCATTAATAGAACAGCATTTTATTTCTTTGAAGAAGTCACTGGGATGTTTACCGAATCAAAAACCAGACATTTAGGAGCATCGTTTGGAACTTTAAAAATGTGAAGATAAATATAAGCCCAGGCCTCACCTAAAAACCATTGGCTCCCCAAACATGCTCTACTACTGTTCAGTTTAGAAAAGAATGCCTGCGTTTTAACTCCTCAAGAGTATGCGACGCAGTACATGCGTCTACTCAATTCCATGCCTTCGGGGTAACTTTAATCGAAGGTATTTTAATTGCTCATGGTGCTTTAATGGGGAAGGCGTTGAAGACTTAGTACAGACTTTGACGTAAACGTCGCAGCGGATGGATGGCTCTTGCGACTTCCAGTTTGGGGTTTTCTTGTTGGCTTGTCAATCTCTTGCATTCAATTTCGGTAATCGAGGGTTGTCCTGTGAGCTTTTCCAATACCCACCGTTCCGATCACTTTGTTTCAGCAACCTCAATTGTATTAAAACCGTCACGGAAAATTAACTTGAAATATTTCAGAACACTGAACTGGCACTATTTATTTACCAACTAAATCACACGTGAAAGGCAAAGGATGATAAGCATTATCGATATCTTCCCAATTATTTTCTTGCATTAAAAATTAACCGAGAAATTTTTCCCCTTCCTGCTAGGAGCAGGAAACCAGAGGGTATCCAATTAAATCCTGGGAAATTGTATCTGAACTGACTTCACTCCTCTCTACCAGAGCGCCTTGCACTTGCTTGTCGGACAACTCACGTGAGCTAGAAGTCATGGCCAATTTAAGAGGGAATCAGCGAAGAGACGATCCTGATGCGGAAGAGAATAAAGCCACCAAAGAAAACACAAGGCGTTAGAGTAAGACCCTCAACTCGTAATCGTTGCCATTATGAAAAGGAAGTGTCGACTAAGAGAGGCAGATAACTATGAATCACAGACGAAAGGAATCAGCCACTCCAGACATCTCAGCTCTCTGGAAGCACGTAAATCAGATCAGATTAAGATTTCGTCTGTACGGAGACACCAGTGCCTCTAGGGAGCTTTTCATTCACCAAGGATGAGTTATCAATTTAGCACGACACGTTTTGTTGCTACAATGTCATCGAGGTTGATCAAGCCAATTGCTAATGTTGTTTTAACAATGAAACGCATCGTGCTAAATAAATAAATATCCAAGGAAATTTTGCAAATCCTTCATTAAAAAATAATGTGAATTTCATCGCCGTTCAAGTGGCAGGTTCGAATTCGGCAGCTCAACACATACAGGTGCATTTTTTAACACTTAAGAAAACCAATTTATGTGTACGCCCAGGCCTCGTACAAAAACCATTGGCTCTCGCAAACATTCCCACATTTTACTGTTCAGTTTAGGAAAGCATACCAGCGTTATTAAGAAGTATCTTCTTTATAACGCTGAAAAAAAAACAAGTCATCAAAAAACTGTATAATGCATAAAAAATTGACCAAAAAATATTTGGGATGAGAAAAAACGCAGTTCACTAGAAAAACACTGGTTCAGTAGAAAACACCGGTTCACTAGAGAAACACCAGTTCACTAGAAAAACACCAGTTCAGTAGAAAACACCGGTTCAGTCGAAAACACCGGTTCAGTAGAAAACACCGGTTCAGTAGAAAACACCGGTTCAGTAGAAAAATACCGGTTCAGTAGAAAACACCGGTTCAGTAGAAAACACCGGTTCCTGCACCACCCAGCCTTAGGAGAGGGTGTAGGAGAGCTAATGATAATTTTAAAATGGTAAGTGCATTTTCGAATTTCCGTGCTGATTTATCGACAAACATTAATAAATTAACTAAAATAAATTAATATCTAAATAGTTTACATTGAAAAACTAAATAAATTGAAATTCACTCTACGTATTAAAAATTCCAAATACATTTTTATGGATAATAAATGTTTTATAGCCTTGTCCAAACTGTTAAAAATGATCTTCAAAACCCCTGGCTTTGAAATTCACAGTACATAAGATCGGGGCCAGTAGAAATAAATTGTTTTCTTTCACTATCTACCCATCGGAAGCGTTAATTACTATATCTTTATGCACATTTCATTATGACTTCTTACTTCCATCCGACCGGCAACTTCCGAGAACACCTCTAAGTAATGGACCAACCTTGAGCGCTGCAAACAAAGATAAGTACAGACAGCCTTCCGCAAATTATAGTGCAGATTTTGGGTACATATCTAGAATTTCGAAGAATCTTCTGATAATTTCTTACCAGAAAGGGAATATTTTTAAAAAAAATTTTTGAAAATTTAGTAAGCATTCAGTCATGATTTATCGAAATCTGTTTACACTAGATTAAGAACAAGAAATTACGCATTTTTATGGTAATTTTGTTGAGTTTTCGTACTGCAACACCACAGTAGAGAGAGTAAAGTGGTTGCGTCAATACGATAAGATAAATCGGTACGGGAAATGCATTAAATTTCACCGCCCAAGACCTTTTTTTTATTTCATTGCCATCATTACTCTGGTATTTTACAGCTTCGTCGGACGCTAGCCACCGTGTCTCAAGATTTCCTTAGATAATTTATGAAAGCACTATCATAATGTGGTATTCACTCACTCGTATTGCTTATTTAGTACTTCTTAATGTGAAATTAAAATGCAAATTAGGTTTCCTGTTACCTTCTTAGCAACTAGCGGAAACTAAAAGGATTCATTGACTACAATTGTTCTGTATTTTTTTAGCCTCAGACGTGGGCTCAGACGTTAAAGACTTTTCGACTCTATTTCCCATGAGCATGCACTATTCTTACCTGTTAACTTCATAGGTGTTGAAATAAGTATATGTTACTTCAAATGTGAACATTGCATCACACATTTCCACGTAACGCTAGTAAAAACACAACGCAAAGGTACTTGAACCCGGAATATTTTGGTTTCTTGGCTGATACAATCTTTACCCTGTTTGATCAAAGCACCCTTCCACTGACTGGGGAATTGTTCTTGAGAAATTGATGAGTTGAAAATATTGGTGACGTATGGCAAGAGGAGAGGGAGTAATTTTTTAATGAAATCTATTGGGATTCCATCAGCGCCCCTGGCCTTAGACTTGATTCTATTAAACGAGGAAAGACTTGCATCTGGCTCACTAGGGAAAATTTGAATTGTTTGCTGCTGTTTATCAATGAGTTGTTTTTGGAATTGTACATATGAATGATTTAATCCTTAATATCCTTTGCTATAAGATTCGTTGGCTGAGAAAATTTGTTATTTAGAGAGTCAAGACAGATGTTAGATGGGATTGTAGAGTTTTTAGCTTCACCAATACCAATTGAATGAAGCTTATTCCATAGAGTGGCGGGCGAGTTTTTGACGACTGTGGCAGAGAGAAAAAAATGTATTTTTGAATTTCTTATGAGTTGCTTCATTTTATTTCGGAGGAATTTGTATCTGCTGAAAGCACTAGCATTACTGAATGTTTTAAAAGTACTATAGGCTAAATCAGGCACCGCCATTGATTGCCGAATTTCATTATTTAACCATGGTGCTTTAGGCTTTGAAATGCGGATCTTTTTTTCTGGTGAAAATATTTCTAGGAGGTCAATGTATTCATAATTTACACTGTGTCATCTACTTTTTCAGTGAATTCAATGAAGGGCCACGGCAACGTATATGCTTCCGTCAAAAGATCATCATCATTGATACTGCTTATATTACGTTGACAAATTACTTCTGTTTAAATTTAGGAGACTTGATAGAGTAAACCAGGTATATCAAATCATGGGAAGAGATACCGGGAGCAGGGATCTGTCCGAGAGTGATAACTTTATCTTATATTACATAAATTGCTATGACCTACGCTGACCAGTGTCGAAGGACTAAAGTTTTGTTATAAACAGCCGAATAAATAAATTCAGTCAGAAGGATGATAGTTGAGGAAATGCCTCAGAATTTGGTTTTATTATTTGCAATCAAATATTACATAAATTGCTATGACCTACGCTGACCAGTGTCGAAGGACTAAAGTTTTGTTATAAACAGTCGAATAAATAAATTCAGTCAGAAGGATGATAGTTGAGGAAATGCGTCAGAATTTGGTTTTTTTATTTGCAATCAAATATTACGTAAATTGCTTTGACCTACGCTGACCAGTGTCGAAGGACTAAAGTTTTGTTAAAAACAGCCATAAAAATGAATTCAGTCAGAAGGATGATAGTTTGAGCAAATGCCTCAGTATTTGCATTTTTGATTTGCAATCAAATATTACATAATTTGCTTTGACCTACGCTGACCAGTGTCGAAGGACTAAAGTTTTGTTAAAAACAGTCGAATAAATGAATTCAGTCAGAAGGATGATAGTTTGAGCAAATGCCTCAGTATTTGCATTTTTGATTTGGAATCAAATATTATATAATTTACTTTGACCTACGCTGACCAGTGTCGAAGGACTAAAGTTTTGTTAAAAACAGTCGAATAAATGAATTCAGTCAGAAGGATGATAGTTTGAGCAAATGCCTCAGTATTTGCATTTTTGATTTGGAATCAAATATTATATAATTTGCTTTGACCTACGCTGACCAGTGTCGAAGGACTAAAGTTTTGTTAAAAACAGTCGAATAAATGAATTCAGTCAGAAGGATGATAGTTTGAGCAAATGCCTCAGTATTTGCATTTTTGATTTGCAATCAAATATTATATAATTTGCGTTGACCTACGGTGACCAGTGTCGAAGGACTAAAGTTTTGTTAAAAACAGTCGAATAAATGAATTCAGTCAGAAGGATGATAGTTTGAGCAAATGCCTCAGTATTTGCATTTTTGATTTGCAATCAAATATTATATAATTTGCTTTGACCTACGCTGACCAGTGTCGAAGGACTAAAGTTTTGTTAAAAACAGCCAAATAAATGAATTCAGTCAGAAGGATGATAGTTTGAGCAAATGCCTCAGTATTAGCATTTGGATTTGCAATCAAATATTATATAATTTGCTTTGACCTACGCTGACCAGTGTCGAAGGACTAAAGTTTTGTTAAAAACAGTCGAATAAATGAATTCAGTCAGAAGGATGATAGTTTGAGCAAATGCCTCAGTATTTGCATTTTTGATTTGGAATCAAATATTATATAATTTGCGTTGACCTACGCTGACCAGTGTCGAAGGACTAAAGTTTTGTTATAAACAGCCGAATAAATGAATTTAGTCAGAAGGATGAGAGTTTGAGGAAATGCCTCAGAATTTGCATTTTTGTTTGCAATCAAATATTATATAAATTGCTTTGACCTAAGCTGACCAGTGTCGGAGGACTAAAGTTTTGTTATAAACAGCCCAATAAATGAATTCAGTCAGAAGGATGATTGTTTAAGGAAATGCCTCAGTATTTGTATTTTTGATTTGCAATCAAATATTATATAATTTGCGTTGACCTACGCTGACCAGTGTCGAAGGACTAAAGTTTTGTTAAAAACAGTCGAATAAATGAATTCAGTCAGAAGAATGATAGTTTGAGCAATTTCCTTAGTATTTGCATTTTTGATTTGCAATCAAATATTATATAATTTGCTTTGACCTACGCTGACCAGTGTCGAAGGACTAAAGTTTTGTTAAAAACAGTCGAATAAATGAATTCAGTCAGAAGGATGATAGTTTGAGCAAATGCCTCAGTATTTGCATTTTTGATTTGGAATCAAATATTATATAATTTGCTTTGACCTACGCTGACCAGTGTCGAAGGACTAAAGTTTTGTTAAAAACAGTCGAATAAATGAATTCAGTCAGAAGGATGATAGTTTGAGCAAATGCCTCAGTATTTGCATTTTTGATTTGCAATCAAATATTATATAATTTGCGTTGACCTACGCTGACCAGTGTCGAAGGACTAAAGTTTTGTTATAAACAGCCGAATAAATGAATTTAGTCAGAAGGATGAGAGTTTGAGCAAATGCCTCAGAATTTGCATTTTTGTTTGCAATCAAATATTATATAAATTGCTATGACCTAAGCTGACCAGTGTCGAAGGACTAAAGTTTTGTTATAAACAGCCCAATAAATGAATTCAGTCAGAAGGATGATTGTTTGAGGAAATGCCTCCCTAGATAGCACACATATCTGTAATACATCTCCCGTAGCACACTTCCAGGAAAATGTGCCTTAAAGGTGCCTCAGAGGCACCTAAAAAAGGCACAGAAGGCACCTTTTATTGACACATTGAAGGCACCGATTAGGCGCCTTAAAATGGCACCACTTAAGGCACCTTTTAGACACTTGGAATACGTGTGACAAACATAAATATATGCTTACTAATCCCGTGGCTCCTAAAGCATTCATTAGAAGATGTACCAAAATGCTTTAATTAATACAAAAACAATCTTATTTTAATACATTGCATTGGTGCACCTATCACCAAAATTGAAGAATTAAAGGTAAAAATCGACATTATCTCCAATTGAATGATTACTAATAGTACCTCGCATTCTACAAATTCGCCTACCTAACAACCTGCATCTAATTCTTACCAATCCTAGCATTCTCCAATATGCGACCTGACACATTCCCCGATTACGGGTTAGAGATTTGGAGGCCATATATATACAGCTGCAGGCCGGCATTAAGGCGTTTGTGACTATTAACTTTACTAAAAGATTGACACGGACAATTTGCACTGTTAAAACATTTCCCTAATAACCATTTTGTGGATAAAAATAAGCATTACCATCGTAAATATACGTAATTGATATTCTTTGAAATCCAGGAGAGATAAATGAGAGTTTCCTCCATAACGCTGAGAACCTGTTACCCGGCGAGCGCACCAGTATTATTTTCTTAAAGTCCGATACCGCCTACGAGGGACTGAGAAAAAAACATCTGTGGGCCAATGTCCATTCTCTCTTAAAGATCGTGAATCACGTTCAAAACCACATTTCAGACCTACTTTCACTCAGCTCTGTTGTGTATCCAAGACATCAAATTGACATGCCGTGTGGCTTTGTTAGGCCCTCCTAAGGCGCCTTTTAGGCGCCATTAAAAGCACACATTCCTAGGTGACTATATTGGGCGCCTTAAAGGCGCATGAAGTAGTCAGGTGCCCATTTTAGGCGCCTTTAAGGCGCATTTTCCAGCTAGTGTGCTACGTGGGATATGTATTTTGCTTGTATTCTTACATATGTATTCATACAGCTGTATTACACATTTATTCTTTATGTATTTTTACATATGTATAAATGCAGCTGAATTACATAAGTATGAAGTCGTCATCGTCTCTGATATTCTTGAATAAATATTCAGGTAATAGGCTTTGAATAGTGGGATTTATTTTCTACCTAAAATTCCATTTATATTGCCAGTAGTATCCCTGCTAAAAATGTCTACTGGTTTCAGTAGGATTTTTCTACTGACTCCTACTGAACTCTACTGCACTCTAATGGACTCTTCTGGATCCCAACTGTTTTCTACTGTTATGGGTGCAGTAGCCTACTGACTTGTACTGGTGTCTATAAACCAACTGAACTCTACTGTTTTCTACTGCTCAGGGGCCATGTAGCATATACATATTCATTAATTTTTTTGACTTAAATTAACATAAATTCCATTGCCTTTACACTGATCATCACAGATGGCAAAAACTTTCCCAATGAACATCAACTATCAGCCCGATCTGTTGGTCCAAAGTTGGCTTTGTGTTGGCCAACTTAATTGTCGACTCAAACCGACGTAGGGCTATGGATGGCCGAGTTTGTCTACATTGGGCCAACACTTCTAGTAGCATAGCCGACACAAATTGCCGACATCGGTACGGTTGTGGCCCGATGTTTCATTTCTGAATTCCATGAATTCTCGAAAATCATATCATGGCCACATGAATTGCCGATGTGCCGAAAAACTAAATTTTCATCTCCTTGACAACCATAAAAAAAAATTCAGCATGGTCTGGCAATAAAGTTCTAGTTAAACTTTAAACCATTGCTTTTTTAAAATATTAATACAAGAAATAAAATTCTAGGATCAAAAGTTCATGTCGATAAACTACATATTGCATTTTAATTTTCAATGATGTAATTCAAAGTACATACGTTCAAAACACACTGCAGTTTAAAGACTTATTTTTTTAATTAGAGCACTATCATTACCGATAAATCACAACATTGGTGCACATGAACAACTTATCCCGAAAATTCATTTAATTGTTCGCGGCTTTGTAAGGTATCGACTATATCGATATAATCGCAATGCTAATCGACTTATACCACTTCTATATTCAAAATGGCAGCTGTGATTTGTGTTTTTACCATGTTTGGTAGTTGTGAACAAGAACACTGTATAACTGCAACCAAGAACACTGTATAAGTGCAACCAAGAACACTTATACAGTTTTCTTGGTTGTGAATAATACGATCATGTAAAGTCAACTCGGAGGCAAGCAACTGGAATGAAATTGATCTCAAAGCAAAGCGCTTTTATGAAGTTCGTCACCATAGAAGCGTACATTAAAATCGGAATTGGCGAATAAGATACGGTGAGTAAATTTTTTTCTTTACAAAACGAGACTGCTTAAGAAAATTCACGAACTTGTCAATGTTTTTATTTAGATATGCCCTTCATATAGTCTTCATTGAATTATTAACATAATAAGTGACAGCATTTATTTATTTTTACAGGCACGCTATATCAATAACGTATTGGGACATTAAGCCTGAGCTACTGAAAACTCAAATCACCATTCAACTTTGCGATTAATGTGAAAATGTTTTGTGTATTTGGGAGTTCCTCAGTGCAGCGATGACTTTCGATGAAATTTCAAAGAGCTCTTCGAAAAATCTGTTAATTTTGAGTGGATCATTTTTCTTTTAAAAGACCCTTGGTTACTGAATACCAAGATAAACCTTTTAAAATTTAGTGTTGTGCAAGAAGCAAGCTCGATTGCAAGTGCTGATTCCCATGCCATGTGGTGTGACTTGGCTCATGTCGCGTTGGATAATACCTGAAATGTGGAATCGTATTTCAAATGTGTGCTATATAGGCAAGTGAATGCAATCATTTAAATTGGAAGTAGGCCAATAAATATTTAAATATAAAGCTGTTTTTGTTTACACTCGTACATGGTGCTTTCGAGTTGTTCCTGAAAGTTATGTTTTGACGATTTTTGGTTGTAGCCTTTGTCTCGTTTTACCACTGGCAAACGTTATCATTCCAACATTGGGCCAGCATCGGTAGCCGGCATTTGGCCAATGTCAACGGCCCGTATTAAAAAGGAACCAGTTTCTCCAGTCATTTGCCTTCCAGAATTTTCTATCGGCAAGGGATCTTGGAAGCCTTATTATGCAGTAAGGAGGCTGAATCTTTGCCAGTCTGTCATTTATTTCAGCCATTGTTGCTGGCCTATCAATATGGAACCATTCCCCGGTAGTGTCACACCATAGCTTCATAGCCTACCGCAACATCCATTTTTATGAAGGAAT
The DNA here is from genome assembly GCA_933228895.1 of Platycnemis pennipes. NCBI lineage: Eukaryota > Metazoa > Arthropoda > Insecta > Odonata > Platycnemididae > Platycnemis > Platycnemis pennipes. Next base: position 632,525 of record CAKOGI010000001.1, on the reverse strand, counting down.
ATAATATTTTTTAACTGTTTTGGTGGAATGTATGTATTTATAATTGTTAAATATGGTACTTTCAAACAGTACAAACAGTAAGAAAACAGTAGCAGTACAGTAGACTTACTGTAAACAGTAGGATTACAGTAGACTTACTTACAGAAAACACTAGTGTTCCAAAAAGCATATAGGCTACTGTAAACAGTAGGTGAAATTTCTAGAAGGGATTTAGGCTTTGTAGCATGACTGATTCACATTATCATTGGTCATGAAATACTAGGATTGACTTTTTGCAGCCCTCCACTCTTCCCTGTCAAATGCTATAGTCCTCACTGCTTGATAACTCTTCCTATGTACCTTCTCCTTTATTTTGTCCATGAACTTCATCGTGGGTCTTCCGTTGGGAAATGTTCTATTTTACCTTCAATCTTGTTCTTCACACACTTTATTCCTCAGGGTGTGTCCAATTGATTCTTCTCTCTATGGTGTCCCATATGGCCCTCTCCTCTTCTACTACTCGGTACAATTACTTCTTACTTTGTCCGTCCATTTTATCTTCAATCGCCAGGTTTTGATGGTCATCTTATTTTAACCCTTTCGCGCCGAACGTCGGTCATAGCCGACGCAGATTTTTGTACCCTAAAGACCGAACGTCGGTCATGACCGTCGTGGATTTTTCGACCCAAAAGACCGAACGTCGGCCATGGCCGACGAGGAGGAGGAAAAGTGACCGCCGCGGAAGCAATAACCTCAGGTATACTGCGACCCCTCCAGACGCGGCTTAGCGTGAGCTAAGACAACTGGGCAACTGGGCTCGACCCTCTGTCTCATTTGTAACCCCCCTCGCTGCATGACTTCGCGGTTACCTAGTAGTCTATGCACTGGTTTTTCTAAACCTTTTTTGTTATAAATTCCTTTAATTTAAGCTTTAAAGTGAAAAATGCGTTTTTTGCTGAGTTTGTGAAAATTTTGAACGATATTCTAGCGTTAATATTAACGGAGTTATAGTGCGGAACTCTACATAACTTGTAGGTACTACATATGTTCACGCCGAAAAAAACACTTTTGCATAAAGTTTTGTTTAAGCTTGGGGTAATCGAGATTCATTCCTTCTCAATTAAATTTTTATTTTTTCTCATGTTTGAATTCATACCTATTCAACTATCACATATTTTTATATTTCCGTATTTTTCCTCATCGAAAAGTAGATTTTCTGGTTTTCCTAAGAACTGGATCTTTAGTAACCATTTATTCTCCTTATACGTTGCTGTTCCATTTGAACTATTGGTAGTTTTATACTTTAATACCCTTATGCGTAAACGCATAGATACGTATTCTCCGGGGCATTTCTTCAATAAAGCACTTGAGTCGGTTGACTAGTTTCCCACGCTGTTTAAGGTAGCAGACTTTGGAAAAACCATAGATCCCATTCTAATGGTGCTGCTCTTTGTGCATGCATGGTCTTAATGGGTTAATAGCATTTTCGCTGAATTTCTGGGTCCCCGTTCACTTTCATCGAAAACCGACTCTAAAGAATTATCATCTACACACCTGTGGTGGTATCTCTTGTGTTTTCATGCTGTGCTTCTCTTCTCAATGCCTTTTCACTGAATTGCTGGATTCCCCGTCCTTTTCGTAGAATTTCTCATTAGGAATCCATTTCTACACCCATGTGCCCATCCATAGGAATATTTGTTCTTCCTTGCTTCTCACTTCAGTCTTGGCTCTAAAGCAAGCAGTGCTCTCTCTGTTCGCCCGAGTTTTAGCCATTTCTTAGTTCAGATAAATTCTCTCTTTGTGGTGGCGTTGCAAAGCTTTTGTTCGAGTGCAGTCATGTCAAAGGAACATTCTATGCTCGAGAACTCAATATTGGAGTTGTTAACTAAAAGTGTAGTGAGGATGAAAACGTCTATTCGGACTCAGATGAGGAGACTTCGGATTATGATCCAGAGACTTCGACTGCTGAAGCAACAGGCGCACTGGATCTTTCAGTTTCATCTTCGGGCGATGCATCAGATACGAGGAAAAGATTGTTACCAAAAGAAAAAAGCTTTCTCCGAAAGGTATGGATTTGTTTTATGATGGTATTTCTCCAAAAATCCACGAATTTGATTCCTCTTCTTCCGGGTCTAAGGCTGCTGCGTCCGCGAGTTCTCCGATCAGATTATTTTATGAATTTTTTTTCTCCACTGATTTGCTTATGCTAATGTCAGAAGAAACCTATCGGTTCACGACACGACGCACACGTCAATTCTATAATAGAGCTAGAGTCAGAGATACGTACATTACTTTCTGGGAAGAATGATAGAGGAATAATAGTAGGCGGAGATTTCAATCTCCCCTCGATAGACTGGAATACGTGTAGTTTCATTGCAGGAGGTAAGGATAAGGAACATTGCGAATCACTGTTGAACACCTTTACGACACATTCTTTACAACAGTTGGTAACAGAGCCGACCAGGGGAAACAACATTCTAGACTTATTAGCAACAAATATACCCGAGAGAGTTCTAAATTCAGTTACATACACAGGAATTAGTGACCATAAAATAGTGCATGCGAAATTTATTGTGGGCGTTGAAAGACATTATAAACCAAGGAGGAGGGTATACTTATTTGGCAAGGCAAATTACGACGGTATGAAAGAGGAATTAAGGGAAGAATTTAATGTATTCAGCGAACAAAGGAAAGGATTAAATACAGAGGATTCGTGGAGAGAATTTCTTGAGGTCACCCGTAACGCAGTTCATACATACATACCAAGTAAATATATTAGTGATAATACAGAGCCAAGGTGGTATAACGCGGAGGTTAGGAAATCACTAAAACGACAAAGGGTATGCCACGCTAAGATGAAAAATGCAGGACGGGGTCTATCGGTAGAAGAAAAAAATGAGCTAGTTCAAAACTATAAAAAATCGAGAGCATTAGCAAGAAAATCATGTCGGCAAGCGTTATCACATTTCAAGAGCAAGATGTTAGGAGAATATTTAGATAGCAATCCTAAAGCGTTTTGGTCATATGTGAGAGAGCTTCAGGGAAATAAGTCCACAGTGCACACACTTAAAAATGATAAAGGAATCAGAGTCACCAGCAGTGTAGAAAAAGCCAATACTTTAAACACCTTCTTCCAAAGTGTATTCAACTCATCGTCACAAAACGCAGTGGAACCACCGCCGAACACTTTCAGTGAGCAAATGCCCGAAATAAACATTTCATGTCGCGGAATAGAGCAGCAGTTAAAAAGCATAAGTAAAAACAAATCACCAGGTCCCGATCAAATTCCTTCCAGAGTATATAAAACATTAGCTTCTGAAATAGCCCCCTATCTAGAAATAATATTCAATAAAACACTAAAGAACCACACAGTACCCAAGGATTGGAAAGTAGCTAACATTACACCTATATTTAAAAGCGGTGATAGGGAAGAACCTAGTAACTACAGACCCATTTCACTCACGTCAATCTCTTGTAAGATATTAGAGCACATAGTAGTCAGTTCGATCATGGGGCATTTGGATAGTCAGGGATTACTAATAAACAGCCAGCATGGGTTCCGGAAAGGTAGATCCTGCGAGACACAATTAGCTTTATTCGTACACGATATTTTAGTCCACGGCGAAAGCAGTACTGAAGTTGATGCGATATTTTTAGATTTTAAAAAGGCTTTCGATAAAGTTCCTCATGACAAATTAGTCTTGAAGTTAGAGAGTTTTGGTATAAATAAAGACGTAGTATGTTGGGTAAAAGAATTCTTAAGTGGGCGAGAGCAGAGGGTTGTCATAGATGGTATCATGTCGGACACAATGGAAGTCACATCGGGAGTTCCCCAGGGTAGCGTAGTAGGTTCGCTTCCATTTCTTTTATACATAAACGATTTGGGTACCGTAGTTAGTAGTAACCTTAGACTTTTTGCAGACGATGCGGTGGTGTACAGGGGTATATCAAACGAAGAGGACACGAAATCACTTAGCAAGTATTTAGATGAAATTCAAGAGTGGTGCGACAAATGGCAGTTAGAACCCAACCTTAAAAAGTGTGTAGCTATCAATTTTTGGAGGAGGAATAATTCGATAGAGCGATCCTATAGAATTAATAACACGAAGATCGAAAACGTTGAAACCGTAAGATATTTAGGTGTAACAATCACTAAAGATTTATCGTGGGGAAGACACATAAGGGAAATATGCGGCCGAGCGAAGAGAAAGCTAGGATTTATAAAAAGAGTACTTGGGAAATGTGATGAGAAGACAAAAGAGCGATGCTACTTTTCACTAGTTAGGCCCCACCTTGAGTATGCAGCCAGTGTATGGGATCCTAATGAATTAGGTTTGATGAGAGAACTAGACAGTGTGCAGCGTAGAGCAGCTAGGTTCGTCAAAAGGTGTTACGATAGGTTGAGTAGTGTATCAGAATTAATACAAGAATTAGGGTGGGAATCATTATCAGAGCGTAGGTTAAAGTCCAGATTAAATCTATTGGAGAAATTTCAATCGGATAGCTTTACTGAAGATGTTAGGCACATATTAAAAACACCAGCGTATTATGCTAGATTCGACCAGATAAATAAGATTAGAGAGATAGATTGTCGTACAGATAGATTCAAAATGGCATTTTTCCCCCGTACTATAAGAGAACAGAATAGACAGCATAGGAAAGGGATAGGTAGAAGAAATATTTTAGAGTATTCTGTAGTGCATGATGCATGTATTAATCCCTTAAATACTATAGATACTAACAATCTAGTTGCATGAGACCCTTTAGTTGCTTGCTTGCATGTTAGTAGTGTATGCTTGGTGATCTTCACCCCCTGCCACACACCCTCGCGGTGGCTTGCAGGGTATCGTGTAGATGTAGATGTAGATGTAGATGTTCAAATTCGTTTAATATTAACGCTAGAATTTCATTTAAAATTTTGAAGCGCTCAGCAAAACACGTGGAATCCATTTAATAAGTTTAAATTTTTGGAATATACGTAAGGGCTTTTTTAAAAAAACACTGCTAATTCAATCAATTTACCGCGGACTCCTGGTGCGAAAAGGGCTGCTAAAGGGTTAGTTGGTTGAGCCCAGTGGATGGGGAAAGGGTCCGGTGTCCCGCTGAGTTGTGTCCCAAAACTGTGGGTGGGGCATACCTGCCTACTTCCTCACCACGAGAGAGCTCCGGACGGGAGAGTCAAGAAATATCTCTTGCTCCTCGTACGACGGGAAAAATTCTCTTCCTATGGCTCCGGCGCGAAAGGGTTAATGAGGTAAATTAATGACCATTGCATTTGAAGTCATATAGTTGCTACCTAGAGTAGCTATGGTAAGAGGTTGTGTGGGATCATAGTGAAATTAGAATTACGGAATTTACAATAGATATAGTCAGATTAGTATGTTTTTCTTTCGATTCCTGTCATAAGTCAAAAGTACATTCTTCTATGAATTTCATACAGCTGCTGCTTTGAGAGGAATCTGCATTTTTAAGGTAATGGAGCTAATTAAATGCATACTGTTGAGCAAGAAACATAATTTAGATGTATCCAGACATAGGATATACAGATGTATACAAATGGAAATACACTGTAATAAACCTGTATACATGTGTATTCCTTCTGTATTTATGCTGCATATGTACATATAAATCTGTAATACACATGTAAATCCCATGTATTTGTCAAAAAAATACAGCCGTAATACATATGTATTACAAATGTATGGAAGGACTTTTGAGCTACTTTTACAGATAATATATAGCTGTATTACAGATGTATACATAAGCTATACATCATGTATTATGCATGGAATACAGCTGTATTACAGGTGTAATACATGTTTTGTGCTATCTGGGTCAGAATTTGGTTTTTTTATTTGCAATTAAATATTACACAAACTGCTTTGAGCTACGCTGACCAAGGTCGATGGACTAAAGTTTTGTTAGAAACAGCCGAATAAATGAATTCAGTCAGAAGGATGATTGTTTGAGCAAATTCCTCAGAATTTGGATTTTTTAGTTGCAATCAAATATTACATAAATTGTGCTTTGACCTACGCTGACCAGTGTCGATGGACTAAAGTTTTGTTATTCACAGCCGAATAAATGAATTTAGTCAGAAGGATGATAGTATGAGGAAGTGCCGCAGAATTTGGATTTTTGATTTGCAATCAAATATTACATAAACTGCTTTGAGCTATGCTAACCAGTATCGATGGACTAAAGCTTTGTTAAAAACAGCCGAATAAATGTATTCACTCAGAAGGATCATAGTTTGAGCAAATTCTATTAATATTTAAGTACGCCCTTATTAAATTAACTTAACCAAACTTAATGAAAAACTGTTGATTTAACTTAAGGAAATACTGAGTCGGAAACTTTAAGAGTGATAAGTAAATTGAAACAGTTTCCAAACTTAAGAAAAAACTGAGTCAAGAACTTTTGATTAAAAGTTAAGTAACTTAAGCAAACAGTTTCCAAACTTAAGAGAAAACTGAGTCAAGAACTTTTGATTAAATGTTAAGTAACTTAGGCAAACTTTCCCAATGACTTAAGATTAAGTTTTAAAGTTTATACAAAACTGTATCGTAAGTTAAGAAACTGAGGACAGTGTTTCTGTGGAAATAATAACTAATGAAAACTTTACAGGAACTGTTCCCATAATCAAGTGAAAATAATCTCCAGTATGCATTGATTCACTTCACTTCACTTTCTGCTAAAATTGGAATCATTGTTGCTTAGTCACTTACCAAGAATATCCACAGCTTCAGCCATTTGTTAGTATCGTTAGAGAAGTTATGCACAAAATAATATCATGTTGAGCCTCCCACAAACCTCCCCTTGCAGCATTTTGATGCTGGCCCATTGTCGGGTCAACACCAGCCAAAGTCGGTTGTGTATCGGCCCGATGTCGGCTGGTGACATTGGCCCAGTGTTTTATGCCAGAATGATAACGTTTGCCGGTGGAAAACTGGCATTGGCTGCCAATGTTGGCCCAGCATCGGCATGATGTCGGCTAGTGTCGGGATGAAGTCAGCTCTGTGTTGGGCTCATATCTTCCCAGTGCCAGGGTTATGTTGGGCCAGCACTGGCTGATGTCAGTTATGAGTTGGCTTGATGTCGGCTGCTGACACAGGCCCAATGTGGGCTGTAGACATTGGCCAAATGCCGGCTACTAATGCTGGCCCAATGTTGGAATGCTAACGTTTGCCAGTGGTACAACGGCTTCCAATGTCAGCCCAGCATTGGTTACCAACATGAGGATAGGACAACATTGGCACAACATAAAATGTTGACAATTTCAGAGGATTGGTGTTTGAAAAGTTTTGGCCTTCGGTTTGAAAGGTTGGATAGGGTTAAATTCAAATTAGGAACTAAATAACAAAGGAAATCTATAGCAGATGTAGAATACCAGGAGAAATACATATGCATACATGTATTCAGTTAAAAAGAAATTAAGCTAGACGACATTTGGGGTATGTAACCTAAGAAATGGATACACAAATTAATACTAAAAACAATTTCAGTCAGAGAAATCCGAGGAATATGAACTCTCGTATCACCTAGATTAAAAAACTATGTATTCCACATAATTACTTATGACTATAAATGCTTTAAAAAGGGAATACAAATTATCACTGGAAGCTGATATGTTGAAGAAATAAACCTCTGAAATAGCATCACTTGGCATCATATGAGGGTTAAAAAGAGCAGTTAGCTAAATTCAACCATTATGAAGTTGCAACTTAAGGGTGTTGAATACCTACCCGGAAAACGCCTGTGCAGACTCTTGCGAGATCGAAGATTACGAGCGTAATATGACACATAGAGATGACCTGTTTTCAAAGTTCGATAGAACAAGGACAAATAATGTGGGAGAATTGAACACATGTTTCGAGTATTTTTCATTTCAAATACAACAGGTGCTGAAAAAGGTGAAAATATCTCATTTTCTGCTGTCTTTCTTACGATACACAAATCGCAATTGAAACATCTCTTCCATTCACCTAAGGGATTCATCCTTCTCCTTTAAAATGACACCAATCCCAACGGCGTCAGAAGGGTAATAACTTAGCATTGAATCATTTCCTGGACCATGTTTTCACTATTTTCTGCGCGGAAACCTTTTCGCTCTTTGGCGCTGCGTGGAGCTTCAGAGGGACTACCCCCACTCCCGCTAACGGTCCTCCCCACCTCCTGTCTCTCTCTCTCTCTTCCTTCCCCTCTCGCGCTCCCCTCCAGCATGCTTGGGAAAGCCGGCGTAGAGATAAGGGTTTTGTTTCGCAATCAGTCGCAGCTGGTTCCTTCCACCGACAGTCTAGATCGGTCAAGATCTGACCGCGCTATGGGTAGGAGCAGTACCCCGATGCTTCTAAGCATGTCCCAGGGACGCGGTCTAACTTCGTAACTACTTAAAAATATTTTGGAAAAAAATCCGGAACCATCACCAAAAACCAAACGCAGCATTTATAAAGATTATGTATCTAACGCATGACGCTTATTTATCGATGAACGTACGCTCCGGAATATCAAAATATGCACTGAAGCGGAAGCAGATGGGTGAGAGATATTGGACCACAACTGCTGAAGAAATTGAAGCTATTATTGAACTAATACTTGCACGAGGAGCATATGATTGTGGTTCACTAGATTATGATATGCTATGATCTAGTAATTAGCCAGCGTTTTTCCCTCAGACGATGCCACGAAACATGTATGCAGCTCATGCACTACCTAAGTTTCGATGTTCTCGGGACAAGATCTCAGCGTCTAAATGCAGATAAATTTGCATTGGTGTTCGAAATATGGAGCAATTTTGTGGGAAACTGTATAGCATGCTATAGTCCTAGTGAATACCTATCCTTGAATGAGCAGCTTTTTCCCACTAAAGCTAGGTGTAGATTCACTCAGTAGGTACTTGGTCACATGCATAAAAATAAACCAGACAAATTTGGAATCAAGTTCTGGGTTAGCAGATGTAAATTCCATCAGGTTAGAAGATGTAAATTCCGAAAATTTCTGCAATGGGTTTCTATATCTGAAGAAAGATAAGTTACGTCCGCCCAACGAAAGTCTCCTTGACTTGACTCCTTGATGTTGTGTTACGCTTATAACGTTTGGACATAGTACATAAATTCAGGACAAGACATCACGGCAGATAGTGTTTTCATGTAAATGAATTTGACGAAAAACTAAACGAATGTGGCATTGACATTGTTGGCACAATGAAAAGAATCAGATGTTTGAACTTCTTCAGGGACTCCTCGCCTAAGGCGTCAAGTTGTACGATACCACAGTCATAAAACATGACGACATTACAATGACACTATACCAAGGAGAAAAAAAAACATATTGGTGCTGAGAGCCATACATCCCAGCATTGAAATACTATATGTACAGAAAAAGATAATCAGATTCAGTCAGTTTCTACGACACCACAAAATATGGAGTAGAAATACCGGACCAAGTGACAAGAAATAACACTTACGTGCGCAGTATCTCGCCGATGGCCTGTCAAATTTTATACAGTATCCTAAGGGGCTGTGTTTGAAACCGTCGGGATTATCTCTAATAGGTAACCAAGGAGTCAAGTGATATACACACGAACTGTTCCCAAATTTGGTGTGTTAAAACCGCTGATTGAAACCTCATTCTTTGTTTACACTTGTGTTATATCTCAACTGGGGGCCCTTTAGTTGGAATAGATGAGAAAAACTCAAGTGAAAACAATTAATGATGTTGTAAAGAGCGATTTAGACACATTAAATTTTGAAACCATTCGTGTAGGGATCACGTGACTCATTGGTTACCTATTTGAGATAATTCCGACAGTTTCAAACACAACTCCCCTAGACTTAGCTGAAATTAACGCATGAGTGATATAGAAAGAGATCACCTCACAAAACATCAGCTGCCATAAATTCATTTTGAATTTAACTGAAGAACTGCGTAGCGAGTATATCAAGTCACAGCCGGGGCCATCACATTTCATTCAGATACAAGAAATTAGAAAAAGACATCAGTGTCAGGTAAAAAATGGAAAGGAAACAAAAGTATATAAAATGTTCAAGATGCCAAAATATACGTACGGAAAATTCACAGAATCTTATGAAAAGAAAATTAAATGTAAAATGAAAGACTTATCATGTTTGTTCCGTGTCGTGAAAAATAAAGTGTAGCGCGGTAGAGCTGGTATTCGATAGATATATAAATGGTTACATGATGTTACCTTATTTACAAACAATTCCTGATTATAAATACAGGATATATAATTGCTCAACATAATATTTATGCACTAAACTACCACTATCTATATCGTGCATTCCGCAATTGATGATATTTCTTCGAATTCCAAAGTTTGTGTAAAAGCGAAAATAAATAAATTGCTTATAAATCTTATTAATTACTTTAAAAATGTAAATATTATATGATAATATGAAGATATCACCTCAAAATTGAATAAATGCATAAATTTATTCATATACACCGCGAAATCAAGAGATAACACCTACCGATTAAAATTACCGTCGCCGGCGCTTTTAGATATGGAGAAAACCTGTGGGCTGAAATCGAAAAAAGCAGGGTTGGGTCAGTAGAATATTCTGTGTAGAAAATGCGTAATCTACATGTATTTTCTACTGTAGAATATGTAATGTAGAATATTGCTAATAGTTACATATTCTACGTGTAGAAAATTATTTTTACATATACTGCTAAAGAAGTGATTACGATTATTGGAAAATTTTATTTTAGCATTTTACCAACACATTTTAATAATTAAAGCTATATTTAGTGCAGTTTCAACTTAAATAGCCTATTACAAGCCTACCATTGCTAGGCCTACCAGGAAATCAATAATTATCCAAGACTGAACAGTATAAATGCTAAATTATCCACGAGTCAAAGCAATATTTTCTAGATTTATTGGTGTAAGCCTGAGTCATTTGTAACCACTTCATATCATTTTTTAAATTTTCTATGAGAAGTACTTGAATTTAGTTACATATGCAGTAGGCTATATTAAGGATTATATTAACTGGTATTTTAATTGAAGTACAATTATGTCCATTGCCACAAAGTGAAACATTATAGGAAGTATATTACTGCACCTCTTTCAAGGTCAAGAGAAAGTTACCACAAAAAACAAAGCTCTTAAGTTGTTTTTTGATGGTAACTTTCTCTTAAAGCCGTTAGGCTGTTCCTTAAAGGTTCTACATGTGCAGTGTACATATGAACAATTACAGGATGGCGATCATCAGTGAAAACCGGGAAAACGTGGAATTGTTAGGGAAAATTGGAAATCCGCTCATCAAAAGGAATCCGAGGCTATATTGTTTGGAAGATTTTACATCGCGTTTTTTTTTAACTTCCGAGATTTAGGTCAAGAGGTAGTTGCAGCACACTAGCTTTTAGTAAATACGTGCTTGCAGTTCTAAAAATACGAGACGATGATTATTAAAACGGTAATACAAGTACGATCACACGTGTAAACAAAATCTTCTGTAAGATCATCTTTGATTCCCATACCCCCTTCGCGAGACTGTAAGAAGTGTCCTCCTCCCCTCCCCTCCTTTCACGCTCGTGGTAATTATTGAATGGCACCCTTAGCTCCGTCTCGATCGTCTGACCAATCAATTTGGTCAGTTCAAAAACAACCTCAAATATGATATTCCTGAATATGATGCTGCCGATGCTAATTGCCTCCTGTTTTCACTCAAAGTGGTGCGATTACGTTTTGTTCGTTTATACAAATATTTTTGCATTTTTGGTTCCCTCTTACAATCAAGGGGTTATAACCATGTTAATCAAATTGTTATTCACTTCTAAACGTCACTCGCGCCATCCGATTTTGATCCTGTCTAACAACTAGGGCTTGGTTTGTATTTTTCGTGCAACCTGTGCCAGAGTCCGTCACTAAATTCGCCATTAATTTTCCCTTCGATGCCTTTTCAGTAATCTTAAACTTCCCAGTACTACCACGACATGCTACCTCTTCCTTGAAGAATTAGACATTGTCAATTTGTAATTTTACCGAAGGAAACTTACATGGCCACGGAAATACGATGCGCGGCCACATACCCGTGGCCGTGAAAAATGTATTAAAAGTGTTTATAATTTGTGAGAGGGCTTAACTTGTGAAGGTCTAATTTACTTTTTCATTCTCATAGCTTTTAATGTATTGATTTCATCTTTTAACATTTTCTGAGCTTTGACGAAAATTTAATTCAGCAGAAATTAAATATTCCAATAATAGCAGATCTTTTGGCGATCGGGCAGGGAACTTGGTAAGGCCATCAGGGAAAAGTCAGGGAATAGTCAGGGAATTTGAAAATTGGATATCAGTAGCCACCCTGAATTACTAAACACTCTTTCAAGCTACGCAGGAGATGCAGGGGCATTAAGTAAATTATTTCCAAGATTGCTTAAACCTAGATGCTTGCATTTAGTAAGCTCCCAAATGGACTGGCTGATGGACTTTTGATGCCCTTGTTTCTCAGCTCTAGAATACACTGTCTTTGCTATGACTCATGAATTTCTCTAGGTCTTCCAACCCATCTCCATCACCTGGGATTTGAACCCGGGACCCTCTGGTCAGTACCTCTCTATCTCTACCCACTAAGCCACCACAACACCTAATCAATGTAATACTTAACTTAATTTTTTTAATTGCAATTTTCTACATTTTATCAAACGTAAAACATTATTTTACAAACAAAAAAACAATCAACATAATCTACGCAATATTCTACATAATCTACATTATCTACACTATTTTCTACGTGCATGTAGAAAAATAATATTCTACGTGTAATGACCCAACCCTGGAAAAAAGCTATCAAAAATCATATCTTCCCTATTTCTGTAGATAGAACGACGAAATCTTCCCAACTATTTTTGTTTTTGCTTCTAAACATAAATATTATGGAATTTAGCCAAAAAATTGTCCGAGGTCTTTTTTTAAACAAATTAGTGAAGACTGAAAAAATCCAAAAATCGACTATGCGTACCGCTGCTGTATAGAGGGTTTATTTTATTTTAATAAATGGTTATTAATGAAAACTTAAGCTGTTTTAAATATATTTAAAGTTGTTAAACAAAATATTAAATATTAAGCACATAAAATTATTTTTTAGAAATAATATTAATAGCCTGCAAAATCGCCCTGGATGATGGCCATTGATTTGAACAGATAACTTCACCTTTATGAAAATTATGAATAATATAAACAAATTAAAAAGTTATTTAGCTTGCTAGTGATTGCTCGAAAATGTTAATTTCTTGTTCACCTACCCCTCACATCATCCAGCAGGCGAAGTGGTACAAGAGATGTAGCGAATATGCTTTCATCAGTGGCATTGGGGTGCTACCATACCTGCTTGTATTGAGAGTATCCCGAACTACCATCGAACCCCTATTTGCATATGAGGAAAAGGTTAAAGGTCCTTCATCTCTGATCTAACATCTTGATAAATATATTATAGTGCGAGAGGCTGTGTGGTTCAGCGGTTCTTGAAGGCTCACTTCACATTTTTTCCCCTGCTGATATGCCCTCTGGGTATGAAGCATTCTTCTGAAATTCAACCCTTTCATAACTAGGGTAAAGCTTGTGTCCACATTTTTTGGCAGACTTGCGAAGTATTTCATATTGCAATTTCGATAAATTGCAATCAACAATCAACGTCAGAGCGTCAACTCATTTTGAGTTGCAGGCATTGACCTCCATTTTTTTAACATTCGTTTTCCTCGGGTGGGGATTGTTGCAGTCATTTCAGTTATTATTTTCGCTGCCGCGTCATTCCCTTTGCAGCGCAATGCCATGGATATGGTTATCGATAGTTCTGCTGCTGACGCTTTCTTTCTTAAATCTGCTATTTTTCTTCTTTTAGTTCTATCACTAGACCTCTCAAAATCATTTTTCGGCCTTCCTTTGCCTCTTAACTCAGAAGAACATGCAACTAGATTGCAATGCAATATAAATTTCCTTGGAGTAAAATACAGCCAATGGAAATATGTTAACCAATGGACGATACCAACCTGATTTGGGATTTCCCAGCAGATATTTATACATGTCCGCTGGGAGCAGTATATTCTTTTCTAAACAACAGCGAAGTTTTTATCTAAATCTGCCGTTAGTCCTATTACATTCATCCCATTTTTTTAAGCATGAATTGAAAAAATTGTGTGCATGACATTAGTAAAAATTTCCTTCATTTCCATGTCTTTTCCTTGATTAAACTTACTGTGAAGATATTGCAAGGCTAATTTTCCTTTGGAATACACCGAATTTCCACTTGCATTGAAAAATAATGACATGCATTTCTTTTCGGGTCACTTTCGAGGGGTCCATTTCTTTCTAATTCAGAATTTCAATTGTATAAATCACCGGAGAAGCAATCAAAATTAGGATAAAATTCCCTACGTAATACACGCAAAGTCACTGAGATAGTTGTCTAGGGAAACTTACTTTATTATCGATCTTATTGTTCGTATCGTCAAGTTCGGAAGGTATTTTTCGTACTAATCCTGAAGCAGATATGAGATGCGTAAATTATCTTTATAATGAGGATGACTATAATATTCTGCGATTAGCTTTATGGTTTTTGGTAATGAGTTGAGGGAGTAAACTAAAGTACCATTTATATGTTCTTCTATTTGCATTCTCCAAGATTTCTATCCCTATGGAATGCATATAATAGCACATAACTTAAAATCGATCCAACAAATAGTTACCTTCCTGGATACCCATATCTTTTGGTCTTGCATTTATGGTTGTTGATAACTTTTTACTCGAATTTCATGTAAGTGCTTGTTCTATTTAGCACAATTATTATTTACGAATCAAAATAAGTACTTATATACGACAAACCTTCTATGATTCTACAGATTCGCGAGAGAATTTTATTTCGTGTTTATTTCGTTTAAAACTTTAAGTTTAAATTCTTAGTCGACACCCTTGACTTTGTGCAATGGTTTACATTCATAATTACAATTTGTAAAAATGCTAGAGTAAAATAAAACATGGCCATAATCAAATTCTCATAGCAGACTTCCAAGGCGACTCAGCTCTAGGATCATCTATTTCCCAACACTTGTTCACGATCCGACACACTGGAGATCTCCCCTCCATCCCCTCTCCCCAATACCCTTCCCCTCTCCTCCATTCCATCCCCTCCCTTCAATTCCTTCTCCCCCCACCTTCGCCTGTGCTTGGTCCTGTGGTGGCGAACTTCCGAACTATCTGCAGCTAGCTGCAAGACGTCCGTTAAATCGCTGGCTTGAATTCGTAGTCAACACCCTTAAGGGTGTTCAACGCATTTTGAATAGTCCGATTTAACGGCTTCTCATCTCACCATGATCTCGCGGCTCTAGTAGTTCTTGTGAGTTGCCATCAGCGTCGCCACCGTGGAAAGTGGAATGGGGAGTTGAGGGGAGGGACCTGATATGTCGCAGCTGGGCTTTTTCGGGGGCGGCGACAGGAGGGCTTGCGAAATACGCAAGGCGATCAAGTTTCTCAGAAAACAGATAAGGTCGAGAGCTCTCTTTTCGGAGCCGAGTGTGAATTGTTTTCCTCGTCTTCGTTGTGGTCGAGAGTAAGAAAGGTCAGCAATTACCTAAAATTGAAAACACCTAAAGGGTTCTGGGATTGTCGGCGTTGCCTTGGATTTGTAGTGCAGTTTTTAGTGGTTGTCAAATGTTATGGACTGAAGTTATTAAATTAGTCATCCATGATTTATTTTAGCGGGATGCACGTTGCCCTCGTAAAGTAATTGTGAGAATTTTTAATGAGGTTAATTAAAATATCGTCTTTCCCCCTAGCATATGCGACTAACTCCGACTCTTGTCTTTCATTAATGTGAAAGTTCAATGTTATTTCTCTACAGTTTCCTACTATTTACAGGGCCAAAGCGCTCACATAGTTTCCTCTAACTGTTACCAGAGTACTTTTACTTGAATATCAATGGCGGAGGCAACAAAAAATTTCGTTTATGAACGTTGTGCATTTACGTTTTTCGGTTATCATTATGATTTTACGGTTAAATTGAATACGCTTTTATACACACCAGAAACGAAACGGACTAAACGGTATTAATGGTCAATGCTCCACATTTATTAACACGCCGTTTTAAATTGAGATTATTAGTGAAAAAACTTTTTTCTTCGCAGGTAATTCACCATATTTACAATAATTCCCTCAATTAAACCCAATTGACAGGGTTGAGTTCCGCCGTACTAAGGTGGAAGGTGAGTGAAATTCACACATTCAGGGTAAAGAGGCCAGTTTTCCGACTTACACAACTGTGATACTGAAATTCAAACCGCGATATCATGCCAAAGTGCTTCGTCCGGAATTGAATCTGTTACTGAACGCTCTACCCACTGGGCTACTATGCACTCACTAGTTACAATTAGTAATTATAATGAGCAAGTTAAGTATGATCACCCTGAAAATTAACTTAACCATTCGTAAATAAGGTATATCTTCCATTCTGTGCATTGGTACACAAAATTAAAAGTTGAGAAAACAGAAACATAAATGGCATAAATAACAGCCTGCAGTAGAAATTCGTATACAAATTACCAACTAACATTAGCACAGGAAATCAAAATGGTTATATAAAGCAGTAATACAATGAAAATACAGTTTATGAGCACATAAAATCAATATATTAACATTACTCTTAGAAAGAGTGTAACAACAAATTATTAAAGTTCACTGATTATATTCACCATTACTGCATAGCTGTTTACCGGATCTTCACGCCCTTCGGATAACAAGGATCCACGATTTGTTTACGAATTTTTTTACGAAGGAGCGTACGAAGGAGCCCTTACATTTAATTATCTCGTAAATTTAATATTGCGAAATAAATGCCTTTTTCGGTTTTTTCCCTGCGAATCGAATTCTGCACGTTGCAATCTCTCCTCTTC
This sequence comes from Platycnemis pennipes, assembly GCA_933228895.1. Lineage (NCBI taxonomy): Eukaryota > Metazoa > Arthropoda > Insecta > Odonata > Platycnemididae > Platycnemis > Platycnemis pennipes. The sequence goes on along the minus strand of CAKOGI010000001.1, from coordinate 615,638 downwards.
GTTTTGTTGTATCCTTTACGATACTGCGCTTCGTGGACTCTTCCATAACGCCGTCACTTCTGGACGCTGGAGAACACAGCCACACGCACCCTTCCTCAAGAGATAATCAAAACAAAAAAAAATCCACCCGTCGTACAGTGGCGAATTTTTGAGAATTCCTTAACAAAACCATAAAATTGAAATTTCGTTTGAAGGGTTCCGGATGTTTGCAACCGTTAGCTAAATTATGTGAGCATCTACAGGGATACAGGTTTGTGGAAAATCGTTTCCTTCCGTACCCTTTCCCTACTCATTGGCCTTGCTGCTGCTGTCTTTTCCGGAGAGTTTCACTATTCGCATATGACAATAAAATAACAAAAACTACTTCATGTATGCTTTTTCGGTGCATATCGGGCACCCATGAAGCAAAATTACTGCGGAAGATGTGCATTGAGAATATTTTAATTTAATTATACGAAGTTTTATTTATCAGTATGCAATATTTTATACTCGCGGCTGAGCTTAAAGCCACCAAGTGCGTTCGCCGCGTTGCGGATGGCTGGTCGTTCTCTAGATATAGAGGTTAGCTACGAGATAAGCGAGTTTTCTCGTTAAATAAGCAGTCGTGGACGAAAAGCTATCCCTGGGTAAGGTAGGCCTTCAATTGATACAGATCCTGTGAAGATACCGCCAACAATTAGCCTTCTCAGCACCCGGAGGGGAGAGCAGCAGCTCTTATTCTTATGAATGAAGGTGGAGACCACAGTAGTCGGTAGACCGACACCCATTTCATTACAGGCGTGGTAACATTTACTTTAGCGGCTATAGTACTGCGATGTGGAAGGCAAGGAGAAACCACCATATTATTATCCCGAGGAGTCGCAGCTACTCCACTCTTTTCTTTCTATCAAGACGTGATGGATCCCTCTGGAGTAAAATATTCCGGAGAGAAAATAGTCCCAATTCGGATCTCTGGGCGGGGACTACCCGAGACACTACATCAGTCAAGTGTGATAAACATTTTAGGGTAGGAAATTGGAACGTGTGATCACTTTGGACATATGGAATATTGAACCTGAAGGTGGAAATGCAGAGAGTGGACCTCGATGTATTAGGAATCAGTGAAATGAGATGGCCCGAAGGAGACTTCTGGAGCGGAAGTTACAGAATTATTCAAACTGGATCACTGAATGGTAACACTGGAGTAGGCATAATGCTCAGGAAGAGTGCAGGACTGCGCGTGAAGAGCTTCCTGCACTACAGTGACAGGATTATGATGTGAAGATTGAGAACAAGCCTACGGATACCATTGTGGTGCACGTTTACATGCCTACGTCGGTCTACGAAGATGAATGAGTGGATGCCGCCTCCGAAGATATCACGGCAGTTATAAAACTGGTAAAACGAAAAGAAAACCTAATTATTTTAGGCGACTGGAACGCTGTCGTTGACGAAAGTTAATATGGAAGAATATCTGGAAATATGGTTTGGAAAATCGAAACGAAAGAGGAGAGAGAATACTGGAGTTCTGCAGACAACATAATTTAAGTAGCGGTTGTCAACACATTGTTTAAAAATCACAACCGCCTTAGTAAAAGTCACAAACGAAGCAACTAAAGATGGTTGAAGCACGAAAGATCAGTAAAATAGCTCAAGCAAAGAGGGCATTCTATCAAGAGAAGAATCTACTAACAGCTAGAAATACAAGTGTAGAAGTAAGGAAACAATTCATCAGGACGTACGTCTGGAGCATGTTTCTTAGCGGCAGCATGGACGATGACAGCAGCGGAGAAGAAAAGAGTGTAAGCATTCGAAATGTGATGTTACAGAAGAATGATGAAGATTTAATGGATCGACCGAGTAAGTAACGAGGAAGTGCTAAGAAGAGTAGGACAAAAGAGAAGTATCCTGAAAACTAAAAAGAAACGGGACAACTTAATCGGCCATATCTTGAGACACAATGGCCTGATGAAGACAATCGTCGAAGGAAAATTGAACGGGAAGATTGTAGGTAGGCCTCGTATGTGATACATGGAACAGGTTGTAAAGGATGTAAAAAAGAGCCATTACGCTGATATGAAAACGTTGGCCGATAGAAGATCCGAGTGGAAGAATGTGTCAAACCAATCCTAGAATTGCTGACCGATGATGATGATGAAAATTTTGTAACTAAAAAACTGAAATATTGCATTAAATGGAGCATTTTCCAAAACTTTGAGCAGACATTAAGTTATTAATTAAGCAGTGTTAAGTCATCTGATTGGATGACGTTACAGCCCAGTATTTTATAATTTGTCGAATTTACTTTACCAAGAAATAAATGAACTTTTCAAAATCAGAGGTTGCGCTCATTTTGAACAGAAACGTTTTTGCTGTTTCGCATATCTTGTCCAATATCCGAGTTTTAATATTAGGAACGGTATAATTGAAAGTTCTAAGTGTGATCATATAACACGAAAGAGATAAAAAATTGTGAATGAGTTAATAGTAGCCACTTTTGGGGCATAACGTGTCCACTTTTTCGTCCTCATGAAAATACTCCGGGGATATTCCTATATTTTATTTTTGGAAATGAAACATTTTCTTGTAAATTTCATAACCAAGTGGCTACAAGGAACTAGAGAATTAAAAAAAATGTCTGTAAAGAAACAAAAAAATGGTTTGATAGAGACATCAGTGTTTCCATCAATACGCCTCAGCTATTTGCAATTGAATGAATGTGCAACTAATCGTCTATTTGTTTCTTTCAAAGGAACAAGTTCAGGGGCGTCGGAACTATTTTCGCTACGAGGGGCCTACCTTGAAAAGGGCCCGCATTTTTTGCGGATAGGAGGGGGTAGAGACTAGAATTCCCCTAAAAGTGCATATGAAGATGGTAGAATATGCGTCAAAAGGGAAAAGGCAAGATGGAAACAAGTGAAATTTGATTTTTATTAATGAAGACTAATTTTTCAAGGGCCCGGGGCAAATTCTGGGGGGGGGGGGCGAATGCCCCCCCTGCCCCTCACTTCCGACGCCGCTGAACTAGTTCACGTTCAAGCGACGTCAGAGCGAATTTGTTTGTGCATAAGCGGTGAGCTCAACTGTCAAATGCTGTACAAATGATTCTCCGAGTAACTAGCCTGCGGTTAATGGCGTTGTACATGTCATAAATGCCGAAGGGCCCATGGAATAGAGTGAATTAATAGCATTCCAAATCATGAATGACCGAGTTTTATCATTTTAAGTCATCGTCAGGTATAAGTACGTTATCGTTAAAAGAGTCTCAGTTGCTACACCATCAATATGTAGTAAGGTCGGTGGCTCTGTTCTGCAAGAGCAAAAGTTACCCTAATTACGAGCAGTCACTAGTCTAAGATGCGGTTGCTGCCTTGTGGAAACAAATTATGATTCCTCGTGGGAAAATCTACCTTCCGTCTCATACTGTTCAATTCGTGCCAAATCCTGCACGCTACTTGATTTTTCCCCCTAACGTTTTGAAGTGTAGCCCCCTAATCATACTAACCATGTTATTATTGAAATGCAATGCAGGCGATAGTGTGAGCAAATTTCGTATTGCTTTTTTATGTCGACATTGATAAGGGCAGCGCCTTACAGCGGGATATGTTGTTCAATAAGTGTGGATATGGTACGGTAAAGGTTCAAATCCTCATATCATGTCGTAAAAGTTGATTGTGACTCACGTAATAATATTTAATTTAGTCAACTAAGTAAATGCTATTATGAAAAAATTTAATTTAACGTGTAATTGTAAATAATGACTACGCATGGGTCTGAATCTCATTTGGACTCAGTTCGCATTGTAACCCATGCTAAGTGACCCATGAACAAATGTTCATGAGATCTTATAAGACTTATATTAAGATAAAAACGAAGAAAAGTGTGTCAGTTCCTCATTGGGTTACAGGTACACAAAAATATGCTTTACCAACATGCTACGTGGCTATTTCTCAAGAAGTCCTAAAAATACTCACGAAAGTGTGACACCTCTTGAAATTTTCCGTTAATTTTTGATCGTGACGTAGGCTATATTTTCATTTTCAGTGAAAATATACTCGCGATAAAAAAAGAATCACAGTCACCAAATAATCCACGATAATCTCGGAAAGGTTTTTGGCAAATATATATTTTTTACGGGGTACCATTCTGTACCATAAACAAAATGTATTGGAGCTCCTGACAAAGAGTAAAAAATCATTTGAGAAAGCATGCCAAGGTTCAAGAAACAAATATTATATTTCAGTATCTCTGACCATCAATCGCACGTTAAGTGAGAGAAAGATAGGAACTCGCTATTGCCAAAATGACGAAAATAATTAAATCCTCATTGTGCATTGGTAAGATAATTTAGTGTTCGCCGTTATAACATATGTGGGCCCCTTATCTCCTCTTCCCAAGGCAAAAAGCTAAGGCAATATCACGAAAAACATTGAGAATATGCACTAACCAAATAGCATATCATTATATAACAGGGGTGTATAATGTGGGTGGGGTGCATGTCCATGAAAACGGAGTTGGCAACTACGAAATAAAAGCCAGGAGGGAAGGATGTTCGTGGCTACTTTTTAACAGTGCGCTTGATAAGTGCGTAGTCAACAATTGGAAATTGCACAGGATCGTAAATTATAGTAACATTACATTACTAAATTTTCAATCATGCATGACGTTAGGTCTACTGCGAGCGGAGGACATCACGGTTGGATGCGATAGCAAAGGAACAAGAATCACGAAATAGGGCCGCACACAGGAAAGGGAGTCTATCAGATTCCATGAGGCAGGATATTGCTTCTCATACTATTGTAGCAGGTGACGGTAGAAAATGGTATAACAAATCTACATCTATGTGATTCCCTGCAAGCCACCGCGAGGGTGTGCGGCAGGGGGTGGAGATCACCAAACATGCACAAGACTACTGCATGGAACTATTGACATGCAATAGGCTACTACATGGAAACATGCTACATAGAGTTTGACTGTTATTAACTACTTAGTAATAAAGGGATTGGTTGTTAATACATACATTATGCACTCCAGACAACTCTACAATATTTCACCTAACTATCCCTTTGCAATGATGCGTATTGTGTTCTCTTATAGTACGGGGAAAAATTACATTTTGAATCTATCAGTACGACAATCTCTCTCTTTCTAATCTTATTAATCCGGTTGAATCTAAACCAATACGCTTGTTTTTAATAGGTATGTGCCTAACATATCTTCAGTAAAGCTATCCGTTTTAAATTTCTATAATAGATTTAAAATGTGGCTCACAAGAGATATTTATGTGCAAGAAGTACAATCTCGCCTTGCATTATCGTTATTTCTTGGTTTTAATTTGTGAACGCGTGAGTTAAGTCCACAAATTTTCCTGCAAAAACGTAGGATTGTTTTTCAATTATTAATGTTAATGAGACTAACATTTAATTTACATTTTTTTAATGAACTTCAAACTATAAAGTCATTGTTATTGGGCAGTTGAAAACTAAATAAAAATCGTTCGAAGCATTGTAATAGTCTCATTTTAATTATCCAATTTCAATTAATTATCAGTTTCAATTATCGCCCAACAATACGAAAACTCAATATTTTGCCATTGTTCTAAATAGCAATGTCAAAATATGAAACTAACGACACGATATTTCGTATTAAAAAAACAAATTGGTGTGAATAAATAGCATAAAAATTAGTTTGTGGAGGTTTTGAAAGAAATAGGTTGATCCTTTTCTCGACGCCCAGACACACAGTGGAATATCTCGCCTAGATCGCTCAGACCCTCCGTCAACCTTCCACACTGCTCTTCGAGCGAGGATGAAACTTGATCGCTTAGAGATAAGGAAGCCCTCCCCCCTCCGCCTCTCCCTCTCGGAGCGTCTCGGAGGCGAGATGAAGCGGTGGAATGGGGAGAGGAGGGGAAGATTGGGCGGGGAAAATATGAGGGGAACGCCTCAGCTTGCGTTTAGTTCGGTGAACGCGATGCATCGTCTCGCAATTTTAGATGCTGCAGGAATGGGTCGTAAGACGAGCACATGGCATTAGTCTCTTCTTTAATACGTAGTATTATATATTGGCTGTGTCGAAGGAATTTTCCATTTACGTTTATACACCGCTGCGATAGGCGTTCAAAAACGCATAAAAACAGTAAAGTTTAACATGCGATTTCTTGATTTGCAAGGCTCAGAGAAGATATTTCCTGGATAGGACCTAATACTCAACCTTTGCGCATAATATAATGAAAACAAAATGGACGTATCTATCATAATAGGAGCATGGCATTTAAAATAAAAATAGTCGGCAGCGGCATTATTTGGCGAGGTGTTGAACACCCTTAAGTAGACTTGCACAAACCCCATGTAGCAGAAACAGTTGGGCCAACGTTGAAGAACACTTACGTCAACTTGTATTTATGTCCGTTTTCCAACCGTTATGGCCCAACATTTACCCAAGTATTCACTAACAATCATACAACCAACATTCCTATTAACCTGTGTTGGAATATGCCAATGCGGGAATCCCTGTACTAATTTCCTTCACCTTTCTCTAAGCTAGCATAACTGAAGATCAGGTTTGATTTGAAAGAATACTGATATTTTAGCACGACCTCAAATAGTATACTCAGTATCTTCAGTATAGATAACAGTGACGGAATGGGCTTCCACAAAGTGACGGCTACAACCAATAATCGTCATAATATAACTTTCGGGAACCACTCGAAAGCACCGAGTACTATTTTAAACAAACACAGCTTTATACCTATTTTAATATTTGTTGGCACTACTTCAAATTTCAATGATTGCATTCACTTGCCTATGTAGCACACATTTGAAATAAGATTCCACATTTCAGGCATTATCCAACGCGACTTAAGTCACACCACATGGCATTGGAACCAACAGCTGCAATCGAGCTTGCTTCTTGCACAACACTAATTTTTAAAAGGTTTATCTGGGTATTCAGTAACCAAGGGTCTTTTACAAGAATAATGGTCCACTCAAAATTAAAAGTAGATATTTTGAAGAGGGAGTTCTTTGAAATCTCATCGTAAGCCATGACTGCACTGAGGAAGACAAATACACCAAAAGTCTCACATTCATTACAAAGTTGATTTTAATCTTCATTCGGTCATTCCTAATGTCCCAATACGTTAATGGTATAACGTGCCTGTAAAAATAAATAAATTCACTACTTTTGCTAAGAATTCAATCAAGACTACACAGAAGGCAGATCAAAACAATTTTTGAATTGTGAATTTTCTCTATTTTCTTCATCAGTCTCGCTTCGAAGACGATCGTAAAGACAAAATTACTCACGGTACATTATTCGTAAATTCCAGTTTTAAAGTAAGCTTCTTTGGTGACGAACTTCATAAAAACGCTATGCTTCGAGATCAATTTCATTCCAGTTGCTTGCCTCGGAGTTGACTTTACATGATCATATTATTCACAACTACGAACCGAAAAACGCAAATCACAACTGCCATTTTGAATGTAGAATTCGATTGGATTGGCATTGCGATTATATCGATATGTCAATACCTTTCACAGCCGCTAACTATGAAACCTGTTTGGGTTAAAGTTATTCGTGTGCACCAAAGTTGTAATTTATCGTTGATGATAGTGCTCTAATTAAAAAACATAAGATTTCTAAACTGTAGTGCGTTTGAACGTTTGTACTTTGAATTTCATCATTGGAAATTAAAACGCAATAGTTAACTTTTTGAGTTGACATGGAGTTTTTGATCCTAGAATTTTACTTCTCGTATTAATATATTTAAGTAAGCAATGGTTTTAATTTTAACTAGAACTAAATTGCCAGTACATACTGAATTATTTTAATGATTGCCACGGAGGTGAAAATTTAGTCTTTCGGCACATCGGCAAGTCACCCCTGCTCATGTGGCCATGATATGATTTTCAAGAACTCAAAATGAAACATCGGGCCATCATCGTACCGATGTCGGCAAGTGGTGTCGGCAATGCTACTTGAAGCTGGTGTTGGCCCAATGTCGGCAAAGTCGGCCAACCATAGCCGATGTCGGCCCAACGTCAGCTTCGTAGGTTGGCCGACTTTGCCGACACAAAGACGACATTGGGCCAACACCAGGCCGGTAGTTGATGTTGCCTGGGTCTACCCCAGAGCTAGACAATATAGTGACACTATCTTGAAATCAGATGTCTCGGATGAGGAACTAAGGAAGAGTAATTGAATTAAAAACAATTAGTTTGAATCAGTATCTTTATTTTAATACATAAAAAATTAAAACACAAAAACTGTAAACCAGGGTGTCCACTGACCGGGAAAACCTGGAAAATCGGGAATTATTCGTGAATTTTCAGTGCAGGGAATTGTTCGTGGATTATTCGTGATTTTCTGGTTTAGTCGGGAATTTTAAAAATTCTTAATTCAAGACAAAAAATCCTTATTTTATAAACTGGATAAATAACGATGACTTTAAGATATGGATTTTCCGTTGGTATGAATGAATAAATAAACGACGGAAAAGTAGTTAGGCTCAATGTATCGTCAGCGCTGTGTGGATCGGAGACGTTCAACTGCTTGACTGTCGAACAGATGCCTTCAGCGTCACGTCAAGTGCCCTTTGTTCTCATTCATTTAACATCTGACTAAGCCCATGATACGCAAACATATGCCTAACGTGTAGTGATGGCCGGATCGGATCCGTCGGATCCAAAGATCCACGGATCTTTCACTCGGTTCCGGATTCGGATCCAAAGACACGGTATAAAATCGGATCCGGGTCGTTGATTTTTAATTTTCGTGGCTTAGCGATCGAAGTGCCCCGTGAATGGAATGTAGGTGCGGTAGATATTGACAAGAGGATGTGTAACTCATGTCACGAAAGTAGATGAAAATGATCCCGTGCAACTAGAAGTAAAATAAAGAAATATGACTTTTCCCCATTACCCCGGTATCGTGGGAAAAAATTATGTGGGATGTCACGCGGGTAGCCTACATTCGCCGGGATCAGGCGGACAACGAGAGCGTATAGAAATATCTAGATAAATAATAAGCGATATTGTCCTTATTAGTGATATTCAATGTAAATGTTATTAGTACCAGCATTGCATTCATCGTACAGCATACAACAATACCAAACAATTTTCAATTGACCAATTGGTTTCGAAGTTAGCAGGGGTTTGCGTTGTTTTCAACAAATCCATCAATTTTAGTGGTATAAACACTTCGTTTTCTGTAAAGTGTTACAAATAGATTTGGCTTCCTTATATTAAAATCGCAAGCTCTTGAATTAAAAACTATGGGAATACCAAGCGCTCAAAGTTGGGCAACTTGATTTTACGCGCAAAAAACGGGTACTTTTTTGAGAAAAAATTAAGTACAGGAAATACTATGGAGCCGAAAATTTTTTTAAGTAAATGATCCAACGTAGAAATAAACTCTCACTCGTATGCTTTTTGTTGCATTGAAATTGATTCCTTCGTTTAGACGATAGAGCTCCTCAAACTCGGGTGTCTTGCTTTTTTTACAGACAATAGTGTACTGTGCGAAGTTCGATCCGTATCGCAGTTTAATTTTTCTTTCAGTCATTGCATCGAAAATATTATTATCTTCAATTTCAAACCAGTACATCTGAATACTCACTTTATAATACCTTTGTTGTTTAAATTAGATTTACAAATGTACCATTAATAAATTAAGGATGGTCGGGTTAGATCCACGGGTCTTTCATTTCATTCGCTACTGAAATCATATCCGAAGACAGTAAAAATTCAGATCCGGATCGGAGATTTTAAATTTCTCGGCTTAATGATCGATGCGCCCCGCGAATGGAATGTACGTACGTATGGTAGATACTGACAAGGAGAGAATGTGTAGCTTGGTCACAAAATGAGAAGATTTGTTCCGTGCCACAAAAATTAAATAAAAAAATACTCGTCGTGACTTTTTTATCCATAGGCCCGGATGCGCGAGAAAAAAAAATAAAGCCAATTGTCACGCGGGTCGCCTACATTCCCGTGAACCTATGATAGCGTAGTTGCTAAAAATGAGGACTAGTGTACTGCAGGCCGCGAGTTCGATCCTTAACACTGCCTAGGAATACAGGCTATGCTGTATTCCTAGGGTAATGCTAGTATGCAGTTAAAAAAAGTAGATTATCAGAAATTTCATGTGAATTTATAATTAAAAAAATAATAAAATTTGGCGTTAGTGAAAGGATTGAAAATGTTGTTATTGCAGAATTAAATCGTGTTATAATTATGTTAACTTTACAATGTATTTTTGAGTGACGCATTTGTAAATGTAGGTAGTTTAAACGATAGAAGTAGAAAAAAGTCAGTATCCACACAAAAAGGTTGGAAATGAAGGATGATAAACTTTTTGATTCAATGGCTGAAAGAAAAATTTTAAACAGCGATAAGAATCGAACTTCTTTACCTACAGTCCACCCCACTCTGCTATTGTCGGCTTACCTGATTTAGGAGAATACATTCTCCCCACATGTCATTCTACTTTTTTCTTGCAAAGCCCCGGCCAATGGAGAGAAAATCCGAGACTTTTTTTTAAATTTTGTTTATAGTAGCATGAAGAAAGTCTAATTTCATTTCAAGATCAGAGTTACACAACCTCTTCTTATGAGTAGAAAATTCTCAAATTTCATTTCAAAGGTTATTGTTAATAAGACATTGCAAAATTACTAGTTTAGCAGCTTCAAATATTCTATAATAATTTTTTCGTCTTAAAAATGGGATCCCCGGATATTCCATAAATGGGATCTCTTGGCCACATTAAATTTTTTTTTGTTTCTAAAAAAGAATTTGAAAGCATTCAAGGATTTGATCAATAATTGGAAAATAATTCCTTTATTAATGAAAATGAACTTGAAATGATAATGTTTCTTTTAACTGCACATTTGATGTGATCGGATACTTTACTTCAAGAACAATGTAGTTGGCTCTCTGGTAGGCTTTGCAATATATTTTTTTACAAACTTTTCTATAATTTTTTGAGAAATCTAATTGCTGATGTTTGTTAGATATATTGAGGATGCGCTTACTTGAATTAGGATTTTTATTACATTAATTTGTGTTAGAAAAAGATGGTGTAGGACAATAAAGATTGTTATGATTTCACTTTTTTCTATATAGTCTACCTGTACAAAAATGTTACATTCTGATTCTGAATGAACAGAAAATTGAGGCTTTGAGACTTAAAATAGAAAAGCATGGCAAAAAATATTAACTTAGAAAATCATCATTCCAAGAACAGTGGTTGAATGCTGAAGACTTTAGCCAGTGGGTTCTTTAAGTTCCTCGTGTAGAAGAAGTTGCAATTTCTCATTGAAATGCTGATTTAGAAAGAGGGTGTTCAATCAAAAAGTAGTTTATCTTTCCCAACCAATAAAGAGAGTCTCTTACTGCCAATAAAACTACATATTTTATTACTTTAATTTATCAATTATTTCTTATTTAATTACTTTATCTATATTATGCTATGGGTTGAACTACAAAAAATCCATATTCTACATAGAACTTGAAAAACATCACTTTTGACTCGTACAAAAACCGCGATATATTAGCCTGGAATTTTTATAAATTTAGCCTTGAAAACCTTGAATTATGCTTGAATTTTATATTTTGACTTTAGTGGACACCCTGGTAAACAGTAAAGGGAAGAATTTGGGCATCTCTTAAATTATGCAAAGTGTGAAATGATCAGGTGAGTCACAACTGGTTAATTCACACCAAAATTCAACCCTTACCATTTAGATTGAAAACACCAGTAGGTACCTCTTTAAAAACATTTCTAGCATCAACCTGACAAATTTTATTCCACTGCAATTTTGGACAGTATCTTTATGGTCCTATCGTGATTTTTTCTCAAAGTGCAGGGTTACTTAAGGGTTGCCACTAACTTAAGAGTGAAAACTGATGACAAGTTAAACTAATTTGAGTTCCTCATAAGTTATTTAATATAGGTGTCAATAACTTAAGGCAGAAACAGTTCAGGGGGCTTAAGTACTTACAGGCAAGAAAGTTTCTTTAAAGTTAACAATAACTTAAGTTATTATAATATATGCAGAGAATAGCATAATTATGCAGAGAAACTGTTGAGCGATCTTAAGTACTTATAAAACCTAAAGTAACTTAAATGATCTCTAAAAGTTTCTGAAAAAAACTTTAAGGATGGCTAAAGTTACTTAACTCTCTTTTAAGTTAACTTTGAAATTTTAAAATAACTTAAACCATTTCAACAGTTAATTTTCTTAAGGGCGTTCATCTTACATTAAATGTCTTGTGCAGCTTAAGACTTTATTGAATAATCATGCATCAAACTACATCAACAACAATCAGCCATCTAAGATACGAAAAACAAAACAAAGGAATACGGAAACCACATAAACAGCTGTAAGCACAGTAAATGAACATTACCGAGAATCAATCTTGTCACATCATCCAGATATCTTTACACTTCCCCTTGACAAGAATGGTTCTTGGCAAACTGAACACAAACAAAAACCTATCTTCTTTCTTTGAGAGCACGGGCACAAATAACACATACAAAATAAATACAAACAATATTACTAATTTCAATGAACAAACATAAAAGCTTCAACAAAGATGCATAGAACCTTAATCTCATGATATTATGAACATATATGCATATAAGAATTAATATCAAGAAATTACATATACTTTTCTTTCAAACCAAGCCTAATAGCTAATTCCTTGGTACGTGTTCCTGATAATGCCTTAGTAAAAAGATCAGCAACATTATCTCTAGATGGAACATAAACAAATTTCACCTCCCCATTTTCAACATTTTCCTGCAATGCATATTTTATAGTATCAATATGTTTATTACCCTCAGTAACAGCCCTACTCTCACTCATACATATTGCACCATTATTATCGGCATAAATGTAAGTTGGTACAGATATTAAATAATTCATGTTCAGTTCCATGAACAACCTTTGGAGCCACAGTACTTCTCTCACTGCCTCATCCATTGCGATAAATTCTGCTTCCAAGATAGACCTAGCTGTAACCTGCTGTTTCCTGGTCTTCCTGATAATAGCCCCGCCTGATAGCTTCACTACAAAACCACTCCAAGACTTGTTATTTAAGTACCCTGAATTTACATCAACATGTTCAAAATGCCAATTTTTCTCTACTGCTATGGCCATTAAAATTCTAACAACTTTCTTTCGGATGACTGGACTGTATATATCTCCATAGTCAACTCCAGGAATTTGCCGAAATCCTTGAGTCACCAATCTTGCCTTAAACTTCTCTACTTCACCATACTGATTATGTTTCAATGAAAATACCCATCTACAACCTATTACATTCCCTGCCTCTGGTCTTTTAACAATTACCCAAGCGTCATGGTCTATTAGACTTCATTTCTAATTTCATAGCTTTCTCCCACTCATCAGAGTACTCACTTGACAAAGCTTCAAACACATTTTTAGGAGTTTTTTCACATTGAACAACATTACAACATTTGCATGGAGCCTTGGGAATTCTACTTCTAGAACTTTTTCTTTGACTATTTCCAGTGTCACTCTCCAGGTTTACTTCCACTGTTTCTGGGATTGCTTCTTCCAGTTCAACATCATTATTTGAATCAACATCTCTCATTTCTTCCCCTGCTTCATTAGCCCCTACATAATTTTCAGTGTAATCTTCAACATTTATAAACTCAAACAAAGGACTCACATTAAAAATTTCCTTCCAGTATTTTAAATGGAAATAAAGTCTCCTCAAAATTGACACTATGAGCAACAACTACTTTCGGTCTAGAAATATTCCACAATCTGTATCCTTTTACATGACACATAAAACCTAGGAATACACACTCTTCAGCCCTGGCATCAAACTTATTCCCTTTTACATACACCCAAGCCCTACATCCAAATACTTTCATGTGATTGTAGTCTTCAAAAGTCAGTTGCCTACCCATCCACAACTCAAAAGGTATTTTATAATCTACTGCTGAGTTAGGACTTCTATTTCTCACAAAACATGCATAATTTACTGCTTCTGCCCAAAACAATTTGGGCATTTCAGCTTGAATTAACATACACCTTGCCATTTCAGTCACAGTTCTATTCTGCCTTTCTGCTATCCCATTTCGTTCTGGGCATTGGGGAACCGTCAGTCTGTGCACAATGCCATGTTTACTCATCCAATCCTTCACATTAGTACTGATATACTCTCCACCATTATCACTCTGAAAAGCTTTTAGTTTAAGTCCTAAGCCTTTCTCTGACTCTATTTTAAATTTTTGCATTTCGGAAAATACTTCATCTTTATGTTTGAGAAACCGGACTTTCAAATATCTAGAGAAATCATCAGTAAACGTAAGTAAATATGTGTTACCACCAACAGACTTAGGCTTCACTTTACCCATGACATCAGTGTGTACTAGCTCTAATGGCTGACTGCATACTCTGAAGTTTTTCTTCGGGAAACCTCTCCGTGTCATCTTTCCCTGGATACAGACAGAACACAACTCATTTCTCTTCTCGTTCCTACTTCCCTCGAGGGCTGGAATTCTTCTGATGGCTTCCTCGTGAAGGTGACCCATCCTCTCATGCCATGATGCTTCTGCTCGTAGTGCGGATACTTGATAAGGCTGCCCATCATCTTGTACTTGCTCCGCTACTGATGGATATCCTTGAATATGGCTGGAAAATTCACGTGGTTCAGTCTCCAGAACATACAGCTCTTCCACAGGATAGGCCTTAAATACTTCTTCCCCATCTTCATTTGCAACTGCGTAATCCTCTTCAAATGTTACCCCACCAACACACTAACGTTAGAATCACGTTAATATAACGCTTTTTGGTTTGTGCGCGCGACTTTCGTTAGATATCCTAACCACCCTAACGGCCAAGTTCTACAGCCGCTTCAAGTGGTTTGAGAAGAACGAAAGAGTAACGTATGGTAACGTTCACCGCTAACCTCTGTCGAGTCGCGGAAGATGCCGGGGCCGAGCGTCGTAGCTCTCCGCCAAACTTCGGTCACCTCCGGTTTGAGTCATCGGTGAAAGTGGTGAAAGGGCTTTGCACGCGAGCAAAATTTTCGAAGCGCGTCCTTTCGGTTTTGAGCTCTCGGGCGTGATAAGTGGTGTGCTTCACCAGCAGTGCGAATTCGAAGTTTACCTCTGGTGGTGATCGGTTTCCCACAACAGGAAATTCTCCTGTTCTTTCAAGTCAACGACTTGATTCTTTCGTGCTAACATTGTTGGAGTGGACAAGAAAATCGTCGTGTTGAAGTGGAACCAGATATGGAAGGTAAAGTTTTTTTTAAGTCACGTGGTTAACCTGTTGTCTTATGATTGTATGATTAGTCCAATTGATTAATAATCCTTCACCAATACCATACATCTAGCTATACATTCTCGGAGGCATACCAAGAGAAATAGGTTAAGCTATAATTTATCAATCACGATGTTATCCTTGCCTTAACTATAATCGCCTTGCCTTGCTAAAGGGTGTGCTGCATTGTGATGATGCTCTCCTGAGTTGTAATCTCTTACCGATGCGATATTTGTTTAATATAAATGCTTGGAGGCTCACCAAGAGAAGGTTATTTTATCGTTCACGTGGTAATCGACCTTACCTAATTGCCTTTCCTCATGGGTGTGCTGCATCTGCACTCACATCTCAATCAAAGTTCAAATCTTTAAGCAATGCGATAATTTTTTTTTTAATTCATGGAGGCAACCTGTCTTTCGACATCATCTGCTAGGCTTTAATAATATCTTTGTGTTAGATTCCTCAGTGAAACCCGCATCATATTGGGGTCACATACGTTTTATACTCTGTATCCCCCAACGATTTCAACCATAATATCCATAGCTTAAACCAGAAATGTTCTTTGATACATTGTTTTAATAGTAGGTATTATTTATTGGTATTATAATTTCGAGAACGGAAAATAAGCACATTTTTCGGGAACCCCCAGCGGATGCAGTGTATTCCGTGCTTCGTAACAACAAAAAGGAGGGCATGACCATAATCATTTGCACGTATCGAATACAAAAGCTTTCATTTTTTATTTTAGTATATTTTAAAATAGAAATTCTTAATTTCTAATCGCTATCTTCCTCCGTTTTGGAGTGCTCGGCAATGCTAACGTGTAGCAATTTTAAATACTGCCATATAGCCTGGGATTCATTCATTTTAATTTAGTGTTGATTAATAGCAGTAGTGGGGGTCATGTTTAATGTTGTAATACCAGTTGAAGAAGTGAGGTCCGTAAACAAACCGTTTTATTTTTCAGTTTCCCATCTAAGAAGATAGCGTACATACATTATCGTCACGTAGATTACCCACTTATCATCCAGTCAGCCTTCCAACCCTCGGTTTAAGTACATATTAAATCTGCAGTTTCCTAAAATTTGAGTTGTTCTTTCCACTATTAAACATGGATGCTCCTCTGGAGAGATTTGTAGGCCAAAAACAGATAATACGTTTAGCCAAAACTGAAAGTGGATCGATCAAGTTCGATGAAGTGGACTATAGTGAAATGGCAATGGATGAAGAGGTTCATTTAGATGAGCCTCTTGTGATTCCCGATGATAGCTCTGATTCAGCAACGTCATTGTCAGGTAATGATGGATATGTTGCGGGGGCTGATGAATTGTTCCCTGGTGATGAGGAAAAAAATGCTCCAGACTATCTTGAAACGCTGCAGAAAACATACGTTAGGAAGGATTTATTTTACTCCTGTAGCTCAAGTTCAGATGAGGACTCTTCCAACGAAGAGGAAAAGTTGCTTTCCGAGAAACTGCGGCTGTGGAATATTAAGCATAACATCACCCAAGATGCGTGCAGAGAACTTCTGGGGATTCTTAAGCCATTGCATCCAGATTTGCCTCGTGACCCTCGGACTTTGAATTGCACTCCAAGGTGCACAAAGGTGCAAAAGCTTCAAAATGGGGGATATGTGCATATTGGTTTGGTTGAGGGCTTTGAGAAGAGGTTGGCAAAGGGGACAAAAAATCCTTCACTTTTTTGTGTTGCTTTTGATGTCAACATTGATGGTTTAAGTGTAACTAAAAGTTCTGTAACAGATGTATGGCCAATCATGTGTAGATCTCTGGATTTGACGGACTGTGGACCATTTTTGGTTGGGATATTTGTTGGTTCTGGAAAACCTATTCCAGTGGAGGACTATCTTAAAAACTTTATTGAGGACTGCCACCGGTTGTTAAGTGATGGAATTCAGGTTGACGGTAAAAAGTATGAATTTCATATCAGGAGTTTTATTTGCGATGCACCTGCCCGACAATACTTAAAGAAAGTTGTTGGTCACACTGGCTACAATGCATGTAAGATGTGTTGTCAGCCAGGGTATAATGCTTTCAAACGAATGTGCTTTGCTTCGGAAATCCACTACATACTAAGGTCTGATGAAGAATTTAGACTGCAGTCAGATCCCGATCACCATGATGGTGTCTCCCCATTTACCTATGGGGATGGTAAGTCAGTTTGTCCTTGACCCTTTCCACTTGATTCTGCTGGGCACAGTAAAAAGATTTGTACACTTTGTTTTGAAGGGTACAAAATCAGGAATGCGCTTGCCTGCACGTGACATGTCAAACATTTCTGAAAGATTGGTTAGATTAGGTAAACATATTCCAAAAGAGTTCAACCGTAAACCTAAAGGTGTGGATGAAATGTCCAAGTGGAAGGGAACCCAGTGGAGATTCTTCCTCCTATATGCAGGTTGTATTGTATTCAAAGACATAGTTGCTGATCTCCTCTATAAAACATTTTTAATGCTACAAACAGCATGGACCATTTTATCTGTCCAGCGGCCGGTTGATGATGAAAGATATATTAGGTTTGCCAGTGATCTTTTGAAAGAGTTTGTAAAATCGTGTGTGGCCAAAACTGTATTTGACTCAAAGTTCTGTGTTTACAATGTGCATTCCATGCTCCATGTTGTTGATGATGTGAAGAGGTTTGGAGAAATATCAACAATAAGTGCATTCCCTTTCGAAAGTAAAATGAACATTTTGAAGAAAATGTTGCGTTCTCCAACAAATCCATTGCAACAACTTGTTTTTAGGCTTACTGAGAGGAACTACTTGTACGATTTTTGTGTAGAAGACACAGCCATAGAAGCACGGAGTGCTATACCAGGCACGAACGGCTTTGAAGTGATCAATTTTCCTTTTTTTTCTCTTAGTGCAATACACAGGAAAGACAGCTTTTTTTGCTTCGAGGGTAGTGTTGCTTCAGTTGCGTGCATTGAAAGATCTGAGGATGGAGCCATTTTTATTGTTGCTGATGTTTGTGACACCAAAGCTGACTTTTTCACTTATCTACCCATGCAAGTCTAGTATACTTGGAATTTACAACTTGGGGACTATGGCTTGGTCAAGGCGTGATATTGTTGTACCAGTTGGCTCTATTTCCACTAAGTATGTAATTCTTCCCTGGAAGAATGAAAAGATAGCCTTTCCTTTGTTTCATTCATTTTAGTTGGTGCTATTTTTAAAATTGTATGGCTCCAATGCTGTTATAGAACTCCATGATTTACGTGCCTTGAGAAGCTACTAAGTAAGCCTTAAGTAGATTGTACAGAGCAATTACGTTCATATTGTTAATATGGACACATATCTAGATTTTTATTTGAAAGTGTATTTCCCACATATTTCATTTATTGATCTTTCGGTTACTATTTGGTGTTTTCATGCTTTGGTGATTTGAGTCTATTGACCAAATGTATTACTGTCATCTTGGTCATCATTGTATCACATGTAATTACGTGCGTCATGTAGTCATTGTTACTCTGAATTGCACATTGTAAAGTTGTTTGTGAATGTTACAGTTTTTATATTGTCACAATGCATTATATATAATTTGAAGATAAGAAGGGTCATATTCCATGAAGAGGCCCCATCAGTTGAGCAGCAACTGGTGAGGGAGCTAAAAGGTATCACTGTCTTTCTGACTTAAGTTGTGAAACATGTCCAAAACCTATCATTTTCCACATTTCAGATAAGAAATTTGCAATTGCAGATTTAGAAGTCACTTCACTGGGTGACAAATTTTGGGATGTCTGCATAGTAGCAGCGAACTGGATGAGTGAAAATGGAGGAAGGTGCAAGTACCCCACACACTTGCCTCCAGAACGTCAGGCAACAGCTGTAAGGAAATGTATGGAGCCAGATTCCAGGTTCACGGAGTATCCAGCCAAAATTCGTGCTTGGTTTGGTATGTGAACTAAAAATCGTTGAGGTATGCATGAACTATATTCTGTTCTATGTTTTTTTTTATAATTTTGCATCTTTCAGTTTCTTATGAAGATGCCCGAAGGAAGCTGAAGCGGGCAGGGGTGAAAACTGACCTGGATTCGGAAGTCGAGGCGGACAAGAAAGGACGTGCATCCAGGAAAAGGAAATTTCCCAGTGAGGATGAAGACTCTGAAGATGGCATTGACGTAAGCAATGTGGAAGCTCAAAAAAGGCCACAGTGCCGAAGCAGCTTCCAGTTGTTCAACTGCCAGTGTTTGATTTAGAAGGTCTAAATATTTTTGGTATGCTATAAGCCTGTTTTTTCTATCGTACACTTTTATTTAGTTTCATTGCCACTGAAAAAATATTCAGGGAAATTTCATATTGTAAAAATACATGCTTTGATATATAAAGATGAAAAATCAGTCAAAATTTTCTAGTCTAATGAGAATTGTAAAAACATTTTTCTTTGCAGCCCCCACAGTCTCTCCATCGCCAGGGATCAGTTCAGAACCGAATGAAACTGGATTGCCTATAGAGGAACAAACTTTGCCAGGAGACTTAGGTACTAATTGGTTATTGTCTTTTTATTAGGAAATCTATGGCTCCTGTAAGATTTTTACTAACAATTGTGATCTTATTTCAGATTCTGATGGGGAGTTGACCAATAGTGCAGCAGACAGTATACAGTCAGGGCACATGGACCATGTCAGTTGTACTGCAGGCCAGGATGAAGAGATGAATACTGCTGATGATGGTGGAAAGATAGTATCATCGAAGCAACTGCAAAAAATGACAGTTGCAGGTATTTTTCAAAATGCATTATATTTCACTAGGAAATAGCGCAATAGTGTTTATTATGAAATGATTACCTTGATGATTGACAGAGTGTTTCCATTACTAATTATTATCGAACTTCTTACATCCAGATCTGATGAAACTGCAATATGAGAAAATGTGCAGAATGCAAGCAGATATGGGCATTCTGCGATCTGTTGTGGAAGAGGTTCGGCAGCTATTATTAAATAGGACAGAAGTGCTTAAGCACCCAGTTGGGTTACCAGCTTTGCCTTTAGTCACATTTGAGGATGCCAAAATAGCAGAGGACATGGCGAAAAGTACCCCATCAGCGATGGACTATGTTGTAAGTAGACTCAGTAAGGTTTCATTGCTATGTGCTTTCTGTTGAAATACGCTTTTTCGTGACAGGTGTTCTGTTCTAAATTTGTATTGTGCTTCTCAGGTGAAGAAAATCAGCTTTGCAACAACTGGAGCCTCTGACTCAGAGTGTGCGAAGAAGGTCATGGCCCTGCTCATGACCAACCACACAGGGACCTTCTTCAACTGGAAGGGCCATAATGATAAGGTGCCATTTGAGTCATGGGCACTGCAAGAAACAGTAATGAGTGAGTAGAATTTCTTGCCAAGCACTCCTGTAATGGAGTTTTTACTCTTTACTCTTTCGATAAATGTGCTAATTGAAATTTATACCTATCATTATAAGGTGCTGTGAGAAAGCTGAGACCCCAAATGGACCCAAAGGCTGCATCATTAGGGGTCAAAGATTGGCTGAAGAGCCGGAAATTTGCTAAGCAAAGAAGCTGAAGGACTGCATGAGAGCATGGACTTTCATTTTTAATTTAATAGTGTTTTCTCTTCTATTTTTTCATTGTATTTGTCGATGTCATCATGTTTTTATATATTTTTACTTGTTTTTGATTTAATCTTTCCAGCATAATTGCATTCATGGTCTCTACACAACTTATTAATTATTTGTATATTTTTCATGTTCCATAGGTTTTCCTTTATTTAACTTTGTTTGTATAAACATTTATAAGACTAATTAAACGTTGGAATGCAGACTGGGTGTGTCTTTTTCTTATTTAAATTTATGTTTTTGATACCTTGTAGAAATTGTTTGCTTTCTCAGGAGTCTTAAGAAGCATGCCAAAGTAAGTTCCATAGATGTCATTATATGCTATGGTGACGTTCATTAATTATGTCAACAAAATATGGGGGTTTGAAGAAGTTCGACTAATATATTTACATGGGGGACTTTCAATATAAATTGACGTCCACAGTGTTACTTTTTCCTTTGTACAGTATATTTTTTAATCATAAACAGTTCGGGTTCTTGCCAATGTAGTCATATATTCTTGCATCATCATATTTTGTTTTTATTCAATGTACTTATAGTGAAAACTATTCAAATTTATTTCTATATCTTGTAATCTCAATGATATTTTAAACATAAGCCAGTAGTATAAAATGTTATTAGTAAGTCTGTGGTGGTAAAAATTGTTTGGCATTATTTTATTAGGGCCGGGTTCACTGAAAGGTTGACATTTAAGAGGCGTAAAAATTGTTTAAAAAACAATGGTCGACCCTTATATGATTTAAGCGCTTAAATAAGTACGCTATGATTTCAATGCTTAAGTAAAATGTTAATTATAAGTTCGCCTCCATAATGTGCTGCTAGGATATTTACTTTTCCAGTGTCGAGCTTTCGTAGACCCTGGTGAAAATGAACCTTCACTGAAGTGTCCAGGAGCTGTGCTCAAACTGTGCACACACTTCATAAATTTTCTGGGCCGTTCAGGAAACGTGCAGGAAATGTGCACACAGCTACAGCCAGCAATCCCTGAATGGCTCGGGAACGGAACAGGTCATGAACAGCTGCTGCACAGTTTGACATGAACAGCTCATGAACGGCTGCTGAATGGAACATTTCATTAACATTTCCAGCACAGTTTGTGCACCGTTGGCATTCCCACATGATAAAATATAAATATAAGAGAATTTTTATTAAACATTATATTTTTGCATGTAATTTTTGGTATTTTATGACTGACAGAAAACAGTTCCATTAACTTAAAAATTTTCTATCGCATTTGGATCTTCCATGACAACTTGTCGCAGTTATTATTCCAGTTATTCCTTATTTGCTTTACTGTAAGTGGTCTGTTACAGGAGTGGGCTTTTCTGGATGTCAATGGTCAATGGGGTGAAGGAAAATGCTCTGGAAACTGATTCTGGCTTGTAAATACACAGTAACTTTTTGATGGTCTGTTATTGTGCTGCAGTATTTGATAGCCTGGAATCTTGTCAGTGAAAAAAGTAGAGGTACTCGAGTTTGAGATGCTCTTTCTTCAAGGAGTATAAAATGAATTCAATTTAGTAAAATGGACAATGTAAATTATAATTGATGTTTATGCATATAAACTTTTTGCATACCATACACCCAGCCTTGGCTTGGGGAAGGTGCTTCTTTAATGCTCAATCCGTCCTTCACTTCCATCAGCAACAAGGTAATCAACAAACAATAGTAAACAAATAAATAAACACTTAAATAAATTAAAAACAAATAACTTACCTAAACACTATAAAACAGGGGTTGGGTTGGTGTGGTGGCTAGAGTACTGGACTCCAATCCCGAAGGTTTGGGTTCGATTCCCAGCAGTAACAGATTTTTCAGTGGAAAACCGGTCCCTACTTGAGTGCCTACCCTGGCGAAAATGTTTGTGTACAACTTGTGTGAAAAACTGGTACACTAATTATGTACAAATTTTGGTAAATGTGGTGCAAGTTGTGTGATTTTTTTGTGTGCTTTTAGTGTGCAAGTAGTGTGTTATAGAACACTTTTGCTGTACAGATTTCAGGTACAACTTGTGTGAAAAACTGGTACACTAATTATGTACAAAATTTGGTACATGTGGTACAAGTTGTGTGATTTTGTGTGCTAATTGTGTGTTATAGAACATTTTACTGTACAGATTTCAGGTAGATTGTCTACATCAGAGTACAGGTACAGATTGTGTACAGTTTTGTACAGTATGGTACAGAGTATGGGCAGGGATTATTGCACGAAGTAAAAACTAGGAATACAAGAAATTGGAAAAAATACAAAATGAACATCCCATTGATGATTGAATAGGTACCCAATGAAATGTGGCATTTGGTTTTAATAGAATTATTTTCCAACATGGCAGAGTTGCAACTGAAGCCTATTAGAAGGGGAATAAAATGATTTGTGGGTTAAAATTCATGATGGAAAATGGAAATGCATTATCAATATTTACCCGCTGAAGATCTCCAGCGAAAAAACTGTTGAAAACCTGTTAAAAACTGTTGAATCTAACAGTCCCTGTTGAAAAACTATTCAATCTAATAGTTACTATTGAAAAAAAACTGTTGAATCCAACAGTTACTGTTGAAAAAACTGTTGAATTCTACAGGTACTCTTGCAAAAGCCATTGAAAACTTCACAATAAATCAGGCAAATGTTGAATTCAATAGTTACTGTGGAAAACTACAAACAGCAAGTAAATCCAACAGTTGAATCCATCAAAGTTACCTATTGTTGTAAATTACAGTTAATGTAGAACTTTTAACAGTAAACTGGTGAAACCAAACAGTAAACTTGAAACCTAACATTAACTGTTGAAATCTAACCATTTACCTTTGAAATCCAATAACAGCTACTAAATATCTGATATCAGAATTATCATGTTGAACCCATCATCGTATACATGCTGAAAAATTAAATTATAAATCACATAATGAAAGGGTAAGTTGAGGAGCTCTAAAAATTTAACCAGGTGTCATCGTCATTGGTCATCAATCCTCAGATTGGTTTGACGCAACTCTCCACTGAGTTCTTCTATTGGCTAATATCTTCATATTTACGTATTTCTTACCGTGTTTACCAATAAGAGAAAAAGGGAAGGTCTAAGACTTCCCCTACTACAAGGAAGGTGTTTACAACCTTCCACATCAGTTAAATACCTTGGGGTTATTCTAGACTCCAAGTTCAACTGGGGAGAACATCTAGAGGCGGAAACAAAGAAAGCCCGTGCCTCTCTATGGTCTTGCAGGAAAGCTCTGGGAAAAACCTGGGGGCTAAAACCGAAAGCCATGTACTGGCTATATACAGCAGTACTGAAGCCTAGCTTTCTGCACTGCTCACTTGTCTGGTGGACAAGGACCCGGCAGAATGTTACCAGGGACAAACTAAACCACTTGCAGAGAATGGCCTGTATGGGCATTTCAGGGGCAATGAAGACAACCCCTACCTGGCAATCGAGACACTATCAAGTGATGAGACACCTCCATCTCCTGAAGATCACTGATTCAGCTAGATGCAGATGGTGTGAAGAAGAGGACGAATCAACCTCTCATCTCCTCTGCGAGTGCCCAGCCATAATGAGGACTCAGAATAGATATCTTTGCTCACCTTTTCTGGAACCCAATGAAATTAAAGGGATCCTCATAGGAGACCTATTGGCTTTTAGCCGGACGATCGGTCTCTATGGGTGATCTCCTGAATGGTGGTTAGCATAATGGACCAATAGATCAAAGTGCCCCAGGGACTCTTAAAGTACCTCAACCTACTTTTCATCTCAATCTAATCTACGAATTTCTTCTCTTTCACATCCTTGATCGTCACTTGTTCCATACATCTCACTTGAGGCCTCCCTTTGCCATTCTTCCCATCCATTTGTTCTTCAACAATTGAACCAGGTATATTGCAGTATTGTACTACATTACCATACTATTAGTATTTATGCTAGTTTGTTTCAAAGGATAATGGGTCTATAAATGTTTATTTCTTAACTTATTGCTCTATATTGAGAACATTGATAAATAAATAGTGATCATTTATGAGCCATTCTAAATGTCATATAGCAAAAATTTTCCTCCGTTTTCATTAACCCTTTCGCGCCGAACGTCGGTCATTGCCGACGCAGATGTTTGTACCCTAAAGACCGAACGTCGGTCATGACCGACGCAGATTTTTCGACCCAAAAGACCGAACGTCGGCCATGGCCGACGAGGAGGAGGAAAAGTGACCGCCGCGGAAGGAATAACCTCAGGTATACTGCGACCCCTCGAGACCCGGCTTAGCGTGAGCTAAGACCCTTTCCCGGGCAACTGGGCTCAACCCTCTGCCTCATTAGGAACCCCCCTCGCTGCATGACTTCGCGGTTAACTAGTAGTCTGTGCACTGGTTTTTCTAAACCATTTTTTGTTATATATTTCTTTTTTTTAAGCTTTAAAGTGAAATATTCGTTTTTCGCTGAGTTTGTGCAAATTTTGAACGATGTTCTAGCGTTAATATTAACAGAGTTATAGTGCAGAATGTATGGGTACTACGGTAAAAAATACGCATTTGGATATAGTTGTTGTTTAATGCCAAGTTTGGGGTTATCGTGATTCGTTCCGTCTCACTTAAATTTTTATATTTTCTCATATTGAATTCATGCCTATTCAACTATCATATATTTTTATATTTTCTTATTTTTCCTAATAGAACCGTACATATTCGGGTTTTCTGAAGAACTGGATCTATAATAAACCGTTACTCCTTCTTAAACGTCGGTGTTCCATTTGAATTATTGGTAGTTTTATACTTTAATAGCCTTATGCGTAAACGCATACGTATTCTCCGGGGCATTTCTTCAGTAAAGCACTTGAGCCGGATGGCTAGTTTCTCACGCTGTTTCAGGTAGCAGACTTTGGAAAAACCATAGATCCCCTTCGCATGGTGCTGTTCTTTGTGCTGTGTGTCTTAATGGTTTAATAACATTTTCGCTGAATTTTTAGGTCCCCTTTCACTTTCTTCGAAAACCAACCCTGAAGAATTATCATCTACACACCTATGGTGGTATCTCTTGTGTTTTCATGCTGTGCTTATCTTCTCAATGCCTTTTCACTGAATTGCTGGATTCCCCATCCTTTTCGTAGAATTTGTCATTAGAAACCCATTTCTACACCCATGTGCCTTGTGTTGTGTGTCTTAATGGTTTAATAGCATTTTCGCTGAATTTTTAGGTCCCCTTTCACTTTCTTCGAAAACCAACCCTGAAGAATTATCATCTACACACCTGTGGTGGTATCTCTTGTGTTTTCATGCTGTGCTTATCTTCTCAATCCTTTTCACTGAATTGCTGGATTCCCCATCCTTTTCGTAGAATTTGTCATTAGAAATCCATTTCTACACCCATGTGCCCATCCACAGGAATATTTGTTCTCCCTTGCTTCACACTTCAGTCTTGGCTCTAAAGCAAGCAGTGCTCTCTCTGTTCGCCCGAGTTTTAGCAATTTCGTAGTTAAGATAAATTCTCCATTTGTGGCGGTGTTGCAAAACTTTCGTTCGAGTGTAGTCATGTCAAAGAAACATTCTATGCTCGAGGACTCAATTTTGGAGTTATTATTATTAAAAGTGATAGTGAGGATGAAGACGTCAATTCCGACTCAGAAGAGGAGACTTCGGATGATGAGCCAGAGACGTCGACTGCTGAAGCAACGGGCGCACTGGATCCCTCAGTTTCATCTTCGGGCGATGCATCAGATGACGAGGAAAAGGTTATTACCAAAAGAAGAAAGCTTTCTCCGAAAGGTATGGATTGGTTTTCTGATGGTTTTTCTCCAAAAATCCATGAATTTGATTCCTCTTCTTCGGGCTGTAAGGCTGCTGTGTCTGCGAGTTCTCCAATCAGATTGTTTTTTGAAATTTTTTTCTCCACTGAATTGGTAATGCTAATTTCAGAAGAAACCTATCGGTTTTATAAATACACGATCGAGCATTCTACAGAGCTTGTTGCATCGCGATTGAAAACTTGGAAAGACACTACTTATGAGGAAATGTATTGCTTTCTTGCAATTACATTATTGATGCCACGTACGAAAAAACTATCTCTCCGCGAATACTGGTCTAAGGATATTTTGATGAAGACCCCTATCTGATGTCTAGAGATAGATATTTGATGATTCTGAGGATGCTTCATTTTTCAGATAATAATCAATCAAATGAGGGAGATCGACTTTTCAGAATTCGCCCTGTGGTAGACCGACTCCGAGCAGCATTTAAGAATACTCTGGTGCCTTTCCAAAATTTATACATTGATGAAAGTCTGCTACTATTTAAGGGACGTCTGTTTTTTAAGCAATATATCCCATCAAAGAGAAGTCGATTTGGCATAAAGACATTTGTAATCTGTGACTGCAAAACAGGGTACATCCTTGATTTCATTGTGTATACGGGATCAAAGAGTGACGTAGTGGAACAACGGTCTGATCTGGGGAAATCCGGAGATATTGTCTCTACACTAATGCATCACTATTTAGATAAAGGTCACACTTTATACGTGGATAATTGGTATGCAAGTCCGGCATTGTTTTGTTGGCTTCATGACAGGGCAACAAATTCTTGCGGAACGGTGAGGAGAAATAGAAAGGACATGCCAAAGATGGAAGAAAAGTTGAAGAAAGGAGAGTTTAAATTTAAATCTTCAGAAAAACTGCTAGCTTTAAAATGGTGTGACAAGAGGGAAGTATGGATGTTGTCCACCTGCCATTCAGCAGAAATGATTGAAACCGGGAAAAGAGATAGGGTGACAGGAGATGTGACAAAAAAACCAAAGTGTGTGGCTGATTACAATCGATATATGGGAGCTGTCGATAAAACTGACATGATGCTGAGCTCCATTGCGTCCGTGAGAAAATCCGTAAAATGGTATAAAAAGTTTTTTTTCCATATGGTTGACATTTCCCTATTGAACGCTCATTCACTGTACCAATTTGTTACAATGGAGAAAATTCCCATTGAAAAGTTTCATCTTTCCTTGATTCGTGAGCTCCTGGAAACATACCACAAGAGGCAAAGTAAACTTGGCGCTGGAAGGAGATCAAATGAGGAGAATCTGATTCGATTGAGTGAAAGACATTTTCCGACCTCAGTTGCTGTGCACCCTGTGTCTCAAAAAGTGCTTTGGAAACGATGTGTAGTGTGTAGCAAGCAGGGGAAAAGACGTGAGTCGCGTTACATGTGTCAGGAGTGCGACGTAGGACTGTGTGTGGCTCCATGTTTTAAGATTTACCACACGCAGAAGAACTTCTAAAGTAGAAAAAGTGAACAGCCATTTTGCCTTAAAAGTTTTTAAAAATCATAAAAAAATACATAAACAAAAAATGCAAAAAATATTTTTAACTTCGCCAATGCCGGTACAAAGCCCGGATGAAAAAGAAGGATGGGGAGTATGGTTTTGCAGTATTAATCTAAGAAATTTTTGAGAGGTCATAATTTGCTATAATAAGGATTTGCCTTAAATTCGTTAATATTAACGCTAGAATTTGATTTAAAATTTTGAAGTGCTCAGCAAAACATATGGAATCCATTTTTTAAGTTTAAATTTTTGGAATATACATAAGGACTTTTTTAAAAAAGCACTGCCAATTCAATCAATTTACCGCGGACTCCTGCTGCGAAAAAGGCTGCTAAAGGGTTGGTTGGTCGAGTCCAGTGGACGGGGAAAGGGTCCGGTGTCCCGCTGAGTTAGGTCCCAAAACGGTGGGTGGGGCATACCTGCCTACTTCCTCGCCACGAGAGAGCTCCGGACAGGAGAGTCAAGAAATATTTCGTGCTCCCCGTACGACGGGAAAAATTCTCTTCCTAGGCTCCGGCGCGAAAGGGTTAAGTTCAACATGTTGGTCTGTACACGTGTCTCGCCAGTAATATAATTTAACCCATGCATGTAAGAGCTACATACCTTGGGGAAATTAATTTAAAAATCACCAAGTAATAAGCAATGCAATGAAAACGAAGGTTCAACCTTAAGCATTGGATTGCAAAAAAATATGGATGCAGCTAAATTCTTTCCTATGCTCGCAAGTACGTAACCGCAATCAAATATTGAGTATTCAAGAAAAGAACAACAAACTCTTAGCAAAAAATATATGTTTCCACACAAAACTTAAATACTTAAAACAAAATATATACATTAGTTTACAATATCATTGAATGGTTGTCTTTCCTTTTGAGATATTATTTAATTTCATGCCTACATATTTAAAATCTCCTCCCCGAATTGCCATGCCTTCTGTTTCACATTGCACTTAGGTCTGCACACTTCTGTGTATCCTGGCAAGTAAAAATGTTTTTTTTTTCAAATGTTGCTATGACAATATAAAAATTGCCAGTTTTAATATGTGGGAGAGCTCTCTAGTACTAGTGCATGCAAAGGAACTTAGGGTAAATAAAGTGTAGTTGTACTCACCGCTATCCCCGTAGGATGCATTTGCATGTGTGGAGGTTTCTTCCTGAAACGACTGTTAATGCTCTGTCAGAATATATCGTGGACAAAATTCCTAAGGTAAAGTGCAATGACTTGGAAGTTGAGAAACTCAAAGTAAAGGATGATAAATACGCCTCCTTCCGGGTTTCCGTGAATTCTGAATTTGGTGATCTTCTCACTAACCCGGATGTATGGCCTGAAAATGTGTTGGTAAACAGGTATTTTTTTCGGAAGGTAATCCAGAAGTCCCCATCGGGTTAGTTACCGCGATTAACGCAACACATGATCCATCTCTTGACGTAGAAACCAAATTATTGGTTTCAAAGACTATGAATCAGTTTAAAGTATTCGTCCTTAATGTGCAGAGCCTAAGTTCTAAGCTCCTGGGACTGGAGGCCGTAGTAATGTGTGATAATCCTGATTTTATATATGTATCAGTGAGCATTGGCTAAACGATGTTACCTTAACTATACCTGGGTATGTTATTGGCGATGTTTTCTGCCGTGAAAATCGTATTCACGGAGGGGTTGTCATCTATGTAAAGAGAGCATTAAAATTTAGTAATATTGGATACAACTTGCAAGACTTAATTGAGGAACTGACTTTTGAGTGCTCGGCTGTGAAATACTTGTTTGCAAATTATACTTTCATTATATTAACAGTGTATAGATCGCCCCAGGGATGCTTTAAGTCTTTCATTGAAAAGCTTGATATTCTCTTGTTTTCTCTCACCAATTACTCAAATAGACCCACAATTATATTAACTGGTGATTTCAACTGTAATCTTTTGAATGAAGGTCCAGAGCAAAAACATTTACTTTATGTTATGCAGAGTTATAATTTGAAATCTTTAGTGAATACACCCACTAGGATAACTGAGTGTTCTAAAACATTATTGGACAACATATTCACAGACTATAGTGATTTAAGAATAAGTACTAAAGTTTTTGACACTGCTCTTTCTGACCATCTTGCAATTCTTTCCACCTTTACCATACAGTCATCTAGC
The DNA here is from genome assembly GCA_933228895.1 of Platycnemis pennipes. NCBI lineage: Eukaryota > Metazoa > Arthropoda > Insecta > Odonata > Platycnemididae > Platycnemis > Platycnemis pennipes. The sequence goes on along the minus strand of CAKOGI010000001.1, from coordinate 585,344 downwards.
AATAATTCAATGTCTAAACCAATCAAATACCGGAGATTCATTAATGAATCTAATGTTAATTATTTTCGGCTCTTGTTGGCACAGCAAAATTGGATAGAGGAGTATGAGTTACATGGCCTAAATGAAAACTTTAATAGCTTCTATAATATTTTTAGACATTGCTTTAATATTGCATTTCCTCTTGAACCACTGAAATACAGAGGAACTGGTAAAAAAAACTGGCTAACACCAGAAATTGTAAGCATGTCGAACTATTTAAGAAATATGTCACATAATGTATTGAATTCAAATGAACCCCAGATGCGTGATCAGCACATAGATTTAAGAAGACATTACAGGTATTGTATAAAAAGAGCAAAAAGGCAGTACAATGATCAACAAATAAGAAATGCTTCTAACTTTACCAAAGTGGCATGGAAAATTATTAAACAGAATTCGACCTCAAATTCAGCGGAGACTCCTGACCACATCAAAGATGATGAGGGAAATGTCATTACAGATCCTGTTATGGTATCTAATGCTTTCAATGAAGCATTCTTACAGAGGCCCATTTCTCTGCTGGCTTCCCCCACTGTTCCATTCAGTTCAAATTCAGTGAATTGTAAATCATTTTATTTAAAACCTTGTGATAAAAAAGAACTACAACAACATTTGACTAAGGTAGGAGGTAAACATGCTGTGGATATTGATGGTTTGTCTGGTAAATTACTTTGTCAGTGTGTGGACCTTATTCTTGATCCTCTCCTACCTTTAGTAAATCAGTCTCTTTTGGAAGGTGTTTATCCTGACGCACTTAAGGTGGCTAAGGTGGTTCCTGTGTACAAAAATAAGGGAAACAGAAGTAACTTGAATAGTTACCGACCAATATCCATTATTCCCATATTTGGAAAAGTTCTGGAATGTGTGTATTCTAAAAGACTTGTTGACTACCTTGATAGTCATAATTTGCTATCTGCGCAACAATTTGGTTACAGAAAAGCTAGGTCCACTGAACAAGCCCTTTTTAATACCATTGGCCATATACTGGATCAGATTAATGAGAAATGTAAAGTTCTAGGCATTTTTTTTGATCTTAGTAAAGCTTTTGATACGGTCAATCATGAAAGACTACTCTCAAAATGCCAGGCATTAGGCATTAGAGGTGTCGCACTAAATTGGTTGAAAACATATTTAGATCATAGATACCAGAAAGTAGCCTATCAACAAGAAGGTAACATTTACATGTCCACTCCACTAGAAGTAGTTAAAGGTGTTCCTCAGGGATCTGTTCTGGGGCCTATACTCTTTTTGATTTTCATAAATGACCTGCCAATGAGCCTAACAGTGAATTCACACATTGTGTAATATATGCAGATGACGTGAGTATAGTAACATCTAGTAAATCTTTAAAAAATGTAATTACTGATGGTGAACTTTTATTACAGCAAATGATGAACTGGTGCAATAACAATGAACTTGTACTGAATAGTAACAAAACACAAGCTATGTTTTTTTCAGCAAAATACAATCAGTTTGTAAATAATGGTGCTCTGTCTCAACAGAAAAATTTTCATTTTGTGAATAATTTAAGGTTTCTTGGAGTATATATTGAACAAAATCTAAAGTGGGATGTTCATGTGTCAGATTTATGTAAAAAACTGAACTCAGTATTTTATTTGCTGTCTGTTATAAAACATACTGCAAGCCTTGAGGTTCTCAAAACATTGTACTATGGTCTTTTCTTCTCCAAAATTTCATATGGGATTATATTGTGGGGGACTCTTTCCTCATTAAATAGTTTATTTTTAATACAAAAGAAGTTATTGAGAATGATGTGCCGTAAACCTTATCGCGCTCACTGTCGGCCTCTCTTTAAGGAACTGAAGATTTTAACTGTGCCTTCGTTATACATTTACTATTCTATACTCTATGTAAGAAAACATGAATCTGATTTTACCTCAAATAATAATTATCATACCTATGAAACAAAAAGATGCAATGACATGCATGTTCTCTCATCCACTCCCAAGCAGCATGCTGATATCGGTCCGATGTCATTTTTACATCATTTCTAATCACTTATTAGTCAAAACGATATCAGCTGCCGATGTCGGTTATTGGTCGAAAATGATAACATTTGCCGATATAAAAGTGACATCTTCTGCCGATGTCAAATCGATATAAATCTGAGGTAAAAAGGATATCTTTCCCGACTATAACATGACATAAAAATGAGATTTGTTGCCGATGTCATATTGATATATATTCAAGGTAAAAAGGATATCTTTCCCGACTATAACATGACATAAAAATGAGATTTGTTGCTGATGTCCCATGATATATATTCGATTTAAAAATTATATCCTTTAGGAATTAGGAATGATGTTGATGGTAAGTTTAGTAAAGACCAGTGGCTACACAATATCAGATGAATAATATTTATGTACTTCCTAGTACATAGGGACACATTTATGGCAATACTCTGCCTTTGACAAAATATATTCGTTATTTTGAAATTGTATAAGTGGTTTGCTGAATTTGGTACTGGTCCAAAAATGAAACGGAAACTAATGCCAAGGGTAGAAAAACATAAGGTAACAAATTGCTATAAAAACATTTATCCTCTAAAATTTAAAATTGATATTTTAAACAATAGGTGAAAGGAGTAATGGAATTTTCAAGTCAGAGTAGAAAGGCTTCATTCAGTCTACCAATGCAAGGATGATTACACACTTAAGATCATGAGCACAATAGAATGTTGATAGCTATAGCACAATTGAACTGACAAGAGATGTTATGACTTAGGTGCACACAAAATTTAACTCTTTAGCAAACAGATCAAATGAGAAGCATTTTATATAATCCTAAACTATGCAATTTCAAAGAGCCTAATACATTTTCTAGTCATGAGTTTCAATACCATTAGAGCTAAGTGGAAGGAGTCTTTTTGGATTAATCAAATAATTGAAAAGAATTTGATCAAAAATGAATAGCAAAACAGGCTTTATTTCACACTCGAAATTAATTATTTACAATGGATTACTGAATCCATGATACCAATATAAATGATTGGTAGCAAGGTAAACCTCATCCTACTAATCAGCACATCTTGCTTTAATCTCTTTCCTTCCTCCCCCCTTGACGATCGTTTGCGCAGGCAAGATACCGGCTGACCTTGGCCCTAATGTCGCTGTCTGTGGCTCCAGGAACATTTTTCCTCACTGCACCTGGTAGGAAGATATAGATCAATGAGTATGGACTAGCAAGAGTGTTTACAAAGAGGTGAAAAGAGGAGACACAGCGAGGATTAGCTTGATTGACTACATAATGGACATGAAGGTTATAATACTAGATCAATTACACTCATCCAGGTTATAGAGCTACTATATTAAATAGATGTATGTAGAAACATTTTGGAAAACCTACAATGCCACAGGGAGAAAATTTGAAATAACACTAACAATAAAATAAATAGCCCAGTTATGCTCAAGGATTTTTTTAATTTGCTGCAAATGCCAAACATGATAGCTGAAACTGCACAATCAAACAAGAATTTACAGAAATAACTATTTATTGCTCACTGGTTATTTTTTTCATATGGGGTGCTCCAGAACTGAACAGATTAATCCACTAGTATGCCATACACAATGTTAAGAAGCCACTTTTTTAGAAATAAGCTATTTTATTTAAAGTTGGGCTTTTGAGACTCCTTCCTTACAATGAATTAAACTGAAGAATCAAAAGGAAAGTCATGCTATTTTCAGTGGTAGGGGATTTGCCAAGTGTTCCAAAAAGGGATTACTGATAAACAGAGTGACAAACTGCAGCCCATTATTAAGGCAATATATTTTCCTCTCTTAATAAAAAGAGGAATTATTATCATATATGCAGGAAAAACATTACAATTTAGGGGTGTAGCACCATAAAATTATAACTAACAGTCTTAAAATAGTACCTGAAAAACATTCTCTAAAAAATACCGATACTTCAAAATAGACTGGGTTGAATTCATCGTCAAAAGTAGCAAACTCTACCTATCATGCAATAAAGTATAGCTTTTACCTTGCCATAAAGCAAGGTATATTTCATTAAATTATTTTAAATCCTCTATAAGGCTGTAAAATGTTAAGTATGTCATGACAGGTGTTCCACAAATGGAACACTAGGCATAAATGGGTTTATGTCATACAAGAACAGTTAAAAACATCTGCTAATATCCAAAAATGATATGAATGAAAAAAGTCTTAATACTCAACAAATTTTAATAAAGTGGTGGGAAAGTAAAAGGGGAATCTTGTGCAATATACTCACATGCATTTGCGTTATATATGGGAAGTGCCACAAGACTCTTCTTCCCCTTCTTCCCACAGGCACTATATATTTTGGCCAGGTCATTTATCATCAGCTTCCTCATTATATTCCCAATGATCTTCACGAGGGAATCTCCTCCAGCGACAGCTAAAGCACTGACCTGCAAAACAAAAGGGATAGATCCAAGTCTTAGTGCCAGCAAGAATTGGCAAAAGCAACCAGCAAAAATAGGTGACTGAAGGTAAAATTTTAGGACATCTCTTCTCTCTCTTCTGCATAATATATATATACACACACACACATTCCGCTGCTTAAGGCTGAATGTAAAATTTATAGATAGATAAAATTAGTACATTTACATGCTTGTTTGACTGTAGTTTTGACCCTGAGGCATAATTGTCTGGAAAAATAAGTGGTAAAGGTAAGAATTCTCTTTCAAAAAAAGTTGAAATAGAAGTTATTGTTTACTCATACTCCAATCTCAAAAGAACTTTCAAAAGGCACTAGAGTACAAGGTTATTCATGATGTCTCCTAACTCTCCTGCTTCTCATGTGAAAAAATATTTCTAACAAGATTCTGGAGGAAAGGTAAAATATTTAAAATTACTACGAAGGACAGGTGTAAAGGAAGCATCACAACCTTATATGAGTTTTGCTAGTTTCACTGTAAAGTAAATAAAAATTAGGTACAACATTTACCAAAGCATCCATCCCCATTTCTTCCTTGATCTCATCACACATTTGGGCCATTTCCTCTTCACTTGAAAGAGGTAAAATGGTCTTCAATTTTGGATCTGGGGTACTGCACACACATCTATTATTATTTCTCAGCCCAAGAACCTCTTGCCTCAAATGCTGAACCTCATTCGTTAATGTGGCTAAGCTTTTTAAGATCTGGGTATCAGAATCTGAAATACGAAGTGGAACAATTTACACAAAGGAATTAAGCTGATAAATGTCAGTTAATTTCATACTACTGACTGATGTAAAAATAAAGCCTATGAGAAAAACAAATTTAAGTCAGTCCAAACTGCTCACATACTATACCAACATACCAGCAAGAATATAAAAAATAAATGGTTATTGAATCATAGATTCCAATAATAACTAAGTTTCACTTAAAACCTGTTGGACTCACTTGAGTTAAGACTTTGTCGTCCACTCTTTTCTTTAATAGGCTGTACTTCTTTATTGCAGCGTGGAAATAGAGGTACCTCAGGTCTGAGCATGGTTGCATGCTCAGATGGTTCTCCTTCATTAACTGAAGCTTCTCTTAAATCTTCGTCACTAAGGTAGTATCTTGCTGGGCGCTTGACAAGTCTCTTTCCTGTAGTATCCACATCCGTAGAATCGGATACATTTGATGTGTACAGAGCAGCACTGGCCTTCTTTGTTGCCCTCTGGAAAGAACCTAGAAAAGGATTACACAATAGCATAAATCGAACTGGCACTAAGGAAATTTGAACAGCAGAGAAACAGCAGAGAGCAGATTGTATATCTTACCACTAGTGGCAAATATTCTTTTCACTGGCCATTGAGCCCAGTCCTCCTCAGTCGGCACACATCCCATGATGGCTTTTTCCAGCCCTTTCCTTGATAATGTGGATGGCCAAAGAACATGGGTTTTATCCGCCGTGAGCCAATGACTGGGAATAACCTCCACCATTTCATCCCGGAACTCAACCACAGTAAACTTCTTTTCCATTTCTGGTAAATGTATTTCTACCCAAGAACTACAAGATGGTGAAAATCTCAATCATGAATGGAGAAGAGGGAACACTACATAGCTACCCTTTTCCGGGGTAGCAAAACATTTTGTTTTTATATCTGAGTATTTAAATTGCACCAATTTCTTACACACATCTCCAGCCTTAAAAATGTTCATTTTTGAAGATGGACAAGGATAATTATAATAGTCATCACACTGTTTCAAGGCATACCCTTTAAAAGAAAACATATTTTCATGGATCTCTTCTTCACCCACACAGTCTCTCAGTATTGAGTCTATTATTATAATTCTACCATCTTTTAAGTAAACAAAAGAATCCTTCTCCTTCACACTTAAATACCTCCAATTGTCCACACGCACTTCTCTCACTGTATTATTAATAGTTGCCCCAAAGATTTGGATGCGACCTTTGTCAGGAACTTTAATAGAACTTGACTCCATTAGTCTCCTAGAAACTTGTGCCAGGGGATTGTTAGGGGTTCTGACCATCTTCTTCAATCTCCTCAAATAGTTTTCAAAAGGGAAACAACTGTAGTCATCCAGAGGGCCTCTGAGTACTTCCACATCATCAGCTATGTGCAGAAGGTTATGGATTTTGTACACTGGAGTATCAGCACCATAAAAACTGGGCATGTATGTGACAAATGACTTCAGCAACTCTCTTGCATATTTGCAATGGGAAATTGCAGTTTCCTTGGAGCAAAGCAGCCTAATTGCAACATGGAGGATCAAAAAATGATCATAGAGTTCCTTTGGTAGTACCTTCTGCAAAACAACAGGCCCCGTATACAGAAGGAAGGTTCTATACTCAGTTGCTTTCCAGCGATCAATGGCATCTAAACCCCTTGGCCTCCGAGAAATTTCAGAAGGAGTGTTACTGGCCAAATGAGACAGCCTTGCTGATATTGTTCTTTTCCCTGCAGGACCAATTCTTGTTTTATTTGAACCTTTTGTCCAATGCGCTATGAGACGTCGAGTGACACCCAAACACACTACTGTCGTGGAAAAAAGTCATGACACTCGAGTTTACAAGTCAATGACAGTTGTACCCGTAGTCCCACATGAAAACATGTTATATCAAAAATTAGAACATTTAATTCTGCGTTTCACCGTGGAAAGTGAAAATTTTTATTTTAACTTATTAAAATTTTATTGTCTGTGAAACAAAAAAAGTGCCGGTTTTTTCACCGTTTTAAACGGAATGCTCACTTTAAAAATGCATTACTTTTAAAGTATTCATTGGATCGTAACCAAACTTTAATACAACATAACGGAACTTGTTGTTAAGGTATGTACAAAGTTTTAAGATAATCAAAGTTTAAATAAAATTTTTCTTGTAAATTTTGTGAAACAACTTTTTCTCAATACTGCGTGGTCATATCGATACGAATCTTGTCCTGTCATGGAGCATATGGTAATACAAGGCTAATCGGTTCTCGATATTTAGAATTTCTTTAGTTGTTTATTTTATGTGCGCTTACATTTAATTCGATGTTTCCAACAGCAAGAGGCGTGAAGCGAACGAGAGGAAACGGACGCATGGCCTTCGAATAAATAATAATCATGGCATCAAATTTAACCAATTTCATGTAAACCATTGATCTAAACGAGCAACAGAGTCATCTATCGGCAAATCCAGGCAGTAAGATCCACCAAATGCAGACTGTGGCTCCATCTAGTGGCAGAACTTCGTACTAATACGTAATTTAATACCCGTATTTTAAAATTTTTTATTTTATTTTTGAAGGAAGAATCTTTGTTCATTGCAATTTTCGCTATTGCATACAGACTAAGGGAATTTCAGAGGGAACTCCATGAAATAAATCACTTATTCAATGTAATACATTTATTTATGCAATAAGGAGTATCACAAATCAATTATGTATTCTATGTTATCTTCCTCAATTGGTTCATGTTGCCACTTTTCCTTTCAGCAGTCCTTGATTTTGAGACACGGAACCATTCCCCCAAGCTTCTTTTGACTGGCAGTATTGGCTCATTATACTTCCTATCCTCCTCTCCGACGTTATTACGGCCGATTACATGTTCCCGCGCCTCCCTTTGTAGAAGCCTCCACCGTTGGGTCCTTGTCACAGCTTATAACTACCTTTCGGGATTCTTACGAAGCTGTAATATATGCCGAGAAACTAATTAAGTAACACCCGTAACCCTCATGCACTAGTACATTAGTCGTTTTTATTACAACTCCTATTATATGCCAAATTTTTCTCCAATGCATGCTACTTATTCTGCTAGAAATAGATCGGGAAGCTGAGGAAATGCATGAACTTACCTTCAATCTTCCCGAAGAAATTTGAATTCGGCATGAAGAGGTATACACAAATTCTCTTCCGTCAATGCCGGAAACAAGAAAGCAATAAATTTAAAGGGTTAAAGACTCTTTAAATGGTCTTCAATATCCAAGTACTTCATGAATGCGTCTTCAATGTCCACTCCAAATGACACACGTTTTTCCACAAATGTTCTACGCTATTTTAAAATATTAGTTGTTATATTTTAATTAAGATAAAGATCAATGACCAAAATATGGACCTATTGATAGACTCAACAATCTTGCCGCAAACCTTGGACATCCATGGAAACGAAGGACCCAAAAGTAAATATTTATATTGCAGTTTACAAATAACGCACTTTAATGAATGCATTAATGTATATAATATTATAGGATTCATTTTCCTATGCTGACGTTTGCATTTTATATAATATTCCAACACGCATTCAGCTCGTGTAATGCGCGGTTTTATGAATATGCAGACGATCGACTATCTAATAAAAATTTGTTTCACTTCTGTCCTCCGTATCCTCGATAGTAAATACTGAAAAAGCATACGAATTTCTCAAAGAGATGCTTAAATAAATTAGTAAATTAATGAGTAAATACGTTCATCATTCACATTGCTTTTTATCGTATACGAATTTACTATAGCATACGCGTATACTATATCGCGATATGAGTATCCAATTGGATCCAATCTCGGAATTATAAATATCCCTCGGGAATGATTGGCCGAACACAATTAATCGTTCTTTTAGCCCTGAATTCCGCATACTTAAGAAACATGCTATCAACATGACAAATTGCGTAGAGAATATTCATATTTTATAGAGGCAAGCATTTGTATATGCCATTCAATTTGATGTATCCATTAATTCTGAGAAATTTAATCAATTTCAGAAAAAACTGTTGGTAATAACGCTGACACACATACATTTATTACATCTTCACTATGAGAATAACTTAACACCAACTTTTAGCAAAAGACTGAGGGCTCAAAACCTCACAAATAGGGCGATATGAAAAGGACTTTCATGACAGTCAACCCAGACTCAACGGCATACATAACATTGAGCTCAACTCATAATCAACGCCAGCGCATCAACCTTTTCCCTGCTGTTGATACAAGGTTTATATAAACGAATATGAGCGTGCCTGCAGGGCAGTTTCAGATTGGCAACAGGCTAAGTATATAGGTACTTATAAACATTCTAATATCCTAATCATATAAACTGCTGAAATTTCAACAAACTGTTATGTCCTTCAAAATTAATGGCAATTTACTATTTAATGTTGGATTTCTACCGTTAAACATTAAAATCCAACAGTAACTGTTTCATTTTATCAATAATCTGTTGGAAATTTGTTTACTTATTGGAAATACTGTGAATTTTCCAATAGACAACTATTGAAATTTAACTGTGACTGTCAGATTGCAACAGTTACTGTTAACAAATCTAAGTTAGCAGTTAACAAATCTAAGTTAACAGTTAACAAATCTAAGTTATTTTGCAAAGGATGACTCAGGAGAAAATGAAGTTCGCCTCATTTTCCAAGAGGCAACTTTAGATCAGAACCCAATTCTACATTGTCAGACAGTTACTGACACTCACATCAAAAAGATTCAAGAGTTAGGTGATTCCATAATCATCAAACCTAGTGATATCATTGCTCAATGTATCAACATGTGTACTGATACTGGAAACTTTCCAGTTGTAATTACAGCTTTTAGTGCAGTGTATCTACTTCTCTTTGTTTTGCTTTTATCTATTATTAGAAGATTAAACAAAAGTATCTTGTTTTTTATCTTTGGAAAATTATTCCGTTGTTATGAAATTACCTAACCTTTATGGCCCCACCAACAATTTTATGTCATCATTCTCTGCTTCCATTTTCACTGTCGAACTTCTCATCTTTCTTATTGTCTTTCTGTATTCAGCACCACCATGATAGTCTAGGTCTCCACAAGTCTTTTTTTCCTTCAGGTCTTCCTGTTAATGTTTCTTTCAAGATTGTTACTGAGGCTTTGGGTGGGTGAAGAGCGGTTGTCGCCCCCTCCCTCCCCAGAGAACAAGAGAGACTGTCTTTTGATTGGAGGGGTGGGGGTAAAGAGGAGGTCAACATTGGCGACAGTCCTCCCAAACTTGATGTCTGGGTACACCTCTAAGCCCATCTCAGACATCATGTTTTAAATATGGCTATTGCGTCAGGTTGAAGAAATAGTTCCCTCAGTTATTTTAATGTGTACCTATATACCATAATATCTTCTAATGGTAAATTACATATGTATACAGAATGAGAAAGAGACTATCTGTAAGAACAGCACAATTCAGGATAATGTACAGCTGTGGTGTAATTTGTGTACAGGTAGCCTCAAGAAACGGTGTGAAAAGTTGGTACATTCTGTGTACAGTTTAGGATTATGTACAACTGTGGTGTAATTTGTGTACAGGTAGCCTCAAGAAACAGTGTGAAACTTTGGTACATTCTGTTTACAGTTCAGGATCATGTACAACTGTGGTGAATATTAGGTGAATTATGTGTGCTAGTCTGGTACAGTACACCACTGTACCACAAAAGTGTACACAAAAATTTTCGCCAGGGTAGTGGAGGGCATTTCAAGTACAGTACTCCGTCCGTCGGATGGGACGTTAAGCCGTGGTCCCCTTGGCGCCTTTCGTTAAGAGTAGGCTAATGCCGACTCCGGGTTTCTCTCCACCCTTCCTCCGTTCCCTAAAAACTCCTGCCATTACCCACCTATCCTATATGGCGCAAATGACCTCAGCTGTCGGTCGCCACCCCTAAATAACCTAACCTTGGGGGAAGGAGAAGTGACCCCCACACTTGCCCTGTATTTGCCTGTCACATGAATTCCAGAGGAACCACTTGAAAGTGATATGATTCAAGAGACACAATTTAGCCACAGCACTACGATGGGAGACCACCAAATAAATCTTTTGTTTGGTGTTCCTTCGCGTACTGGATTGCAAGCTATGTTAGCACACAATATTAAGATTAAAATCAACATTAACATTAATTTTCACTACTTATGAAAATTCATCATGCTGACACTCTAGAGGGCTGAAGGCCCTCTAAAGTCCCCCTCAATTTCAGTTGAGCCATTTTCAGTGTTTTTTATACACGCATGATGGAGATTTTCCTACACAGAAGAATGCATTTCATGTACGCTGGTGTTGGGAAAAGTGACCGCGAAATGTAAAGGTCCCAGTGAAGCTATTTCATTTGAGAGTATCAAAAGCAAAGACTATAATGTACACAGGGGCCAAACCCAAAAGGATACCAGACTCATTTCTTTTCTTCAGTAAATCTCACAGTTAATCCACCATAATCACCTTCGTTGTAAACATTGAAAAGTCTAATTGTAGTCGAGTACATGCCGAAAAAGTGGAGAAACGCTAAACTATTCGCCAACTTGATAATCATTTTAAAAGTTAGATCGGACTGACAAGTTAGCTGCAATAAAACTAAGTCATTCCTTCGTTAATAGTATGAAATTGGGAAGTACGATTCTAAGTGTATACCTTGAAATTATTTAGTTTTGATTTTCAATGATAAAAGTACTTCCAATCAATCTAAAAAGAGCTTAGGAATTTTTTTTAAGAACACTGTCATTAACCATGAATGGCAACGTCAGTGCCACCGAGGAACACGTGAATATTCATTTTATAGTTCGCGGTTTGTGGAAAGTTATCGACCATATGACCATATGTTGCAAGCAAGAGCGACTTCGACCACTTCGAAAATCGAAATTCAAAATGGCAGTCATTATGGTGATCAAGAACACTGTATAAGTATATAGTGTTATATAGTGTTCTTGATGGTGATAAGCGAGAAACACGAGAAAAAAATTCACTCTTCGAATAATTACGTTTTATTGTGATTCGTGTCCAAAGAAGCGTACTTTTAAATTCTAATGGACAATAAAATACGATAAGTAAATGATTGCTATGACAACCAATTGTGTTGAAGAAAATTCACGAATAAGTCAGTTTTCATCTGCGTTCCTTTGCGTACTTTTTGAATTCCAGACACAGGAATTGACGGTATTGATCATTTTTCAGGCACACAAAGTCATAAACAAATTGGGACATAAGGAATGAGCCAATGAGAAATCAAATCATAATTCTACTACAAAATAAACGTGAAATGTTTTGTGTGTGTTGTGACAGTGCAGTGATGACTTTCGATGATATTTAAACGAACTCCCTGTTGTACGAACTCCCTGAAAAATTTCGTTCCACTTTTTAGAGGATCGTTGTTTTTTTAAAAGACATTTCGTTGCTGAATACCCAGCTCAACCATTTAAAATTAAATGTTTTGCAAAAAGCAAGCTCGAGCACAGCTTTTGTGCTCGTGTTGTTTGATATTAATTATTGTTGTATTGGCTGACCTTGAGATTATGCCTCAGATTTGGAATCTTATGTGTTACAAAGGCAAGTGAATGCAATGAATGAAAATGGAATTAGTATCAATAAATATAATTTATTTATTTACGAAGTTATTTTTGTATAAAATCATCCTACTCGTCCAACTTCTTTAGTGTGTAATTAAAATTGTGAATTCGCTATGCGACATCAAAAATAGCTAGGCGTTCACGAATTTAGCACGGTGTACGTGTGTAGATTTCGTGTGTACCAACATTTGCCGAATCAAATTATATGTGATCTGCTGTTCAATCCGAGGTTTATTGCTTACTTTTGCAATACTGCATATGATCAAGACAGTGGTGTGAATTTGTGAATATTTCAGGAAACCTTATAATTGGAATTTGAACTTTTAGGTAAGTCTCGTTACTTCTCTAAATAATCAGTGTCTTTGTTGAGTCAATGACTTGCATGTGTGTACCTACCTACTTAATTATCATGAATGTGTATACACTTAGATGGTACCGTAGAGTCCGATTGAAAGTTGGTGGCACCTGCGCAGAAGCTCAAATTCGACATGGGCGAGTCCATTGTGACGGACTCGAGCTCGGAGGGGGTGCGGGTGAAAGTGGTCATTCTCTCCCGGGCATTGTCTCAGACCACGTGCGTTCGCTGCCAACCAAACTGCTTTTGCTTCATCTTCATTTTCAGTATTTAGTTATTTTAGTCATCATAGGACATAGATAACTTAGATAGGTTATTATAAGGTTAGTTATTTTATATTTTGTCACTCTTAGCATAGGGATAGGATTGATTATTGTAATTTAGACGTTATTTTCAATTTGTTCATTAGTTTCTTAGTCCGATCTTTCATTCATAATATCGTTTCTTGGTGTACATTGGTTCTTAGATGTTTTGTTTTCAGTAGTTCATACTTCAAGTTTAATATTGCATAATTTGTTTCTTTCAATTAACCAATTCTGTAATACTTAAATTAGCTTTGCATATTTCTACTTTTAGTCATATATTTTGTTAGGTTATCATTCTAGATTAAATAGTAGGTTAGAACAGATATAGCATAGGTAATTAGATAGATTTATTGTTTATAGCATAGGGTCATCGTTTATCGTAAGGTCATCGTTGCTTTGTTTCGAGGGTGTTTTGTTTTTCGTGATGGAAAACGCGAAATCCAAAGTAGGGGGTGGGAAGATTCTCCACAATCAGTCGCGAGAAATTATCCATAGTGTGCTGAATTTTATGAAGAGCGAAGCAGAAGAGGGGTTGCAAATCCCTCTGAAAAGCGTTTATGATCGTGTGGCCGCCGAAACCGGCGTTTCTAAACGCAGCTTGATACGGATTGCTAACGAGGGAGCAGCAATTGCCAGTGGATCTAAGGCAGAGTTTGTCTCTCCGAAAAAGAAGAAGCCTCAAAAGAGCCCAAAGTCTACTGTGGACGATTTGGATGTTCAGGTGATAAGAAGAACGGTGCATAATTTCCATACTGTGGAAAAAAGGCATTCCACACTCCAGGCTTTGTTACCGGTTATTACAGAACAGACCGGTTTCAATGGAAAATTGAGTTCTCTCCGTGTACTCATGAAAAGTATTGGCTTCAAGTAAGTAAAATTATCAGAAATGATTTTTCAAATGCATGTTTACTTAGTCTAACTTTTTAATGGTCATGTTTTCCCCACAGATGGAAAAAAACATCTAATAACAAGGCAATTTTAAGTGAAAAGGATGATATTCGCTTGAAGAGGATGGCATATCTGCGGAACATCATGAAATTCAGAGAAGAAGGACGACCCATAGTATTTACCGATGAAACTTACGTCCACTCATCCAACACCACGCCCTTCCAGTGGACGAGTGGAGATGCACATGGGCTGAGAGCACCTGTATCTAAGGGACAGAGATTAATTATCGTTCATGCTGGTTAGTATAGGAAGTAATTTTTAAACTGACATAGATGACTCATTACTGACCCTGAAATATGCTTCGTAGACTTTATGTTTATAAAAAGCTATCATTTTTACAGGTGGAGAAATGGGATTATTCCAGGAGCTCTACTAGTATTTAAATCAGGCCTGAAAACGGGGGATTATAACGGTGACATAAATCATGAAAACTATTTTAAGTGGCTAAGAAATCATCTCATCCCAAACCTGCCGTATAATTCTGTGGTTGTGTTGGACAACGCATCGTATCACAATATACAACAGGATCGCAGTCCGAGCATGAGTGCTAAGAAGGATGCCATGAAGGCGTGGCTGGACACCAGAGGGGTGGAATACTCAGCGAAGGATACAAAGATTGAGTTATTTGAAAAAAATAAAAGGAATAGGGGGTCTGTGATATACCAGGTGGACAGTATTCTGGCTGAATATGGACATTCGACAGTTAGGTTGCCTCCCTACCATCCGGAGCTCAACCCGATTGAAAAGATATGGGGAATTTTAAAAAATTGGGTGGCAATGCACAACGTTTCCTTTAAATTGGACGATGTGAAAGTTCTGGTTCAGGAAAAAAGTGCTGCAATTGGTAAGGACGAGTGGTGCAAAGTGTGTGAAAAGGTCAAAGAGGTGGAAAACAATTATATAAGCAATGAAATGGTGCGTGATGAAGTCGAGAATGAACTTTTAATTACTTTGTCAGAGACTGAATATGAGAGTTTTTCCGATTCCGAAAGTGATTATTAACCCTCCGACGGTCGCGCGTATGTAGGAGATACACACGAGGTGAATTCGGTCTAAAATTGTATAACATTGTATGCACTACACTGTGCCTTCCTTTTCTATTCATTCCAGATTCCATTGCTTTACTTATATCTTATTCTGACAATCAGTGAGTCGTCACTGTTCTTCCTCAGGTCAACTTCGTATTTCTGACATACACGCGACCATTCCGATATTTAAAATTCCAGCCATGACCTTCATAGTTTCTTCCCTCGTTTACTTGCTTACATTACGTTCTTTTATAAAATAAATGCAACTGTTATTTATATAATGTGTATTTATTAACCATATTCTGATTTTTTCAAACTTTTAGTCCCTGCACTTCTCCAAATTTGACATTCGCGAGAACAAGAATTAACTTGTAGGAGATCGGTTTGGTGGGCCGACTAGTGTACTGACTTCCTACGGCTAAGGCTGGGGACATTGTAATAAATGTTACTATGAAAATAAAAATTGCGGGCTAAGAGCGCGCTTGCTACTATGAAAAAATTCTCTTGTGTTGGCTACACTGAGACCCAGCCTTCCCCTACGCTCCCGAGCGGAGGGGTATATACTTGCCTTCCCCTCCAAACTACCGCCCCCAAAGGCACCTTCCCCTCCACTTGCTGTCGTTCCGTGCATTTAGGTGCCAGGAGCTTTCAATCGGACTCTACCTCTGATAATTGAACTTTTATAAATGAATTTTATATTTTGCCGAAAGGGAATTATGTTTCTATTTTCTGTTATTATATTAATATTTAGGTTGAAGCCTCAATTTTATAAGCAGTGCATGAAATGAAATTACCATGTGATATAATACTGTTGAATTAACTAGGGAGAGGAACCATATGCTCTTGGCTGCATTTAATATTTTACTTGCTTGGTAGGTTTTATGCATAATTTAGCTTGGGTCATTTGCATTTCAGCCTAAAAGAATACAAAATTTTGAAGTAAAGTGAGTGGTACTAGCAGTCAAAGGGAGGATATTCATGGCTAAAGCTGCAGAAAAAATTAACTTAGTGAGAGGAATGAAGGCTTCACTGGAAATCTTGGACAAATAGTTCTGGGTAAGCTGGAGTTTACTCTATAACCTTATCATAAGTATTGCATGACTAACAGTGATATGAATTTTGGATCCATAATTCTTACCTGGGGTGTAAATACAGTGAGTCAATTTCATTCTGCAAACATTATAAAAACATTTCAATTTTGTGAAGAGACTGACACAGGCGTTTTTTATTTTCCAGGATTGAATGAGATGCAGTTAAGTAGGTATGGATATGGAGTAAGCTCTACTGTAAAAAGTGATATTAAGTTTAGATGCAGGTTTAATTCCTACTCTTCCATGTTTTGTATCAATTTCAGTGTATAAATATCTTTTACTGTGTAAACTTACTGTACTTACATAAATGCATGCTATATTGGAAATCTGGTTTTTTTATTGCTCACAAAATCACAGCTATTACAATGCAATCCCTTATTTAACCCTTTCGCTACGAACGCCGTTTATAAACGCCGCTGATTTTTCACTCCTGTGAACGAAGGCCGTCTATAAACGCCGCAGATTTTTCTACGCAAGAGAACGAAGGGCGTCTTAAAACGTCGCTAGGGCCAGGTAGGCAGAAAAGGTCCAAGGTGTCATAAAGGACCCTTCCTCGCGGCTCTGAAGACCCTTCCTCGGCTTAGAGGCGGGGATTATCTCGACCCTTCTTCGCAGCGCGAGCCTCACACTCGGCAGTTGTTCGCGGTCACTTGTTTGTTGATGCAGTGGGAAACCAAAATAATATTTGTTTCTAATTCGCATTATTGAGTTCCAGAAGTTAATTCCTTATGTTTTTTTGAATCTCTAGGAATTTTAAGCGGAACTCTAACGTTATTATTAACAGAGTTCACCTGTCAATGAGATTCAAACCGATTTGGGAGAATTTTTCATTGCAGTGAGGAGCTAAGACGTACCTATGTTTTTTTATGATTTGACGATAAGGTAGTACCGATATTTTTCTTTCCGTTTTACTTGTTTATGAACATATATTGGAAAACAACTGTAATGGTAATACCACGCAACATACCGCGAAATCTATTATATCTACATTATAGGTTGAAAATCCCGCAGAGGGTGTGGTTTATGCTAATTCATTAGCAGTCAATAAACTTTACTTTCTTGTAACTGAATCTTTTTGGTGTAACTGCCATTCAGCTATAAAAAGTATCTTTCAAAATGAAAATCATTCAAATTTGTTCTGTGTAATGCGGCTATGAGTGATTATTATGTTGTAATCATTTATGTTAAAACTAGAAGAAAACCGCATGCGTGCGTGATGGAATATTGGGAGGTACAATAAATAATTGCTAGGCAGAAAAATCTATCTCGCGCTACCATTGCGAATATATTTACATAAAAATGTTTCCTGATGAAGGTATAGCACCAAAAAAAGTGCATGTGCTTTTATATAAAACACGGGTATGGTTGGATTATGCGCGGACGTCTTCTATTGCGAAACAACAGAAATAATTATTATTGTAACCATTGCTATTATGTCTATTGTGCTAAATATCTTAATATTAACATTAGAATTTCGTTTAAAATCTCTAAATGGTATTTATAACAACAGGGATTTATTTGTGTATTAACCCCCACTTAAAGTCTTACTATTATTTATTTAACAAAAATCACTCTATTAAAAATAGTTGAGCGCGGACACAGGCCGAGGTGGGTTCTCATTTGGAAAAGGGCGAAGATAATCTCTGGTCAGTGGCCGAGGAAAGGGTCGGGAACCCCACTGGGTCCGGTCCCAAAGCGGGGAAAAGAAATACCTGCTCGATGCCTTGCTTCAAGAGAGCTCCGTACACGTAGTGGAAAAATATTCTAGAGGAACCCGTGAGAAGGAAAGCATTTTCCTGCGTATGACTCCGGCGCGAAAGGGTTAAAGAGGCAGAGGAAGGGTAGTATTAATCAGGGGAGCTCTAACATGTAGAACTGAATAATATGTTATTCATTGTGAACTATCAGTTAAGGTGTGAATTCATTTTAATTTTAATTTTTCTTTAGGTGCATATGTACCTCTCTTTTTCCTATGCAAAACAAGCAGTGAGTGATATTGATTATATTTTGTATTAATCGGCACTCAAAACAGGAGTGAGAGTACCACAGTCCAGTCTCTCATAAGATAAATATGTCATCTTAGTCGGGTAGACCAAGCCCCATTCTCAGATCAGTCTGGCTAGCCTGTAGCGTTTGTCATCCTGACCTAAGCCAGTTTGATTGATCTGAGGTCCATTGCTAAACATGAGATTTACAGACCTTTTTATGTACAAATTCAAATTGGTTTTTAAGTGTTCATGAACCGTTCCAGAGTGTTACAATGAAGTGCTCCCCAAGTGTGCATGAAGTGTTCATGCTCACTGGGGAACTGTTCAGTAGCTGCACCCAAATGAGCAGAGGAATGGTTTGAGAGCACTTCCGGAACAGCCAGATATGAACGGTTGGTAATGGTTCATTGGTCCAAAATACAGTTCATGAACGGTTCTTGAACACTTGAACAACGGCTGTCAAACACTTCATGTCACACTTCTGGAACGGTTCATGAACGGTTAGAGAACGCTTTCTGAACAGCCAGATGTGAACGGTTCGTAAAGCTTTATTTGGGCCAAAATACAGTTCGGGAACGGTTACCCAACGGTTCATGAACACTTGGGCAACGGCTGTAAAACACTTCATGTCACACTTCTGGAACGGTTCAGGAACGGCTCATTTTCACCACGGAGAGTTTCGTCGGTGATGCGTAGTTGCATTGCATATTTATAGGAAATTTAGCTTATTATACGTAATGGTTACTATACAAAAGTAGGTGGGTTATATCTTGCTTGTCAAATCTTGCCGCATTTTAAATTTGATTGAATATAGCTGTCGATGTTAGTTACATACGGCATCGTTTTTCCCAAATACGTCACGAATGGACTCATTGGCAATCTGTGAGGATTTACATAATTTCATTATACATTTACTTCTCACATAAGTCATAGTTCTATAATCCAAAACGTCCGTAATTAAGTGATTGGGTGGTATACGAATGCCGTGCGTAAGGCGTTACATTCACGTTTTATGGTGACGTAATTTTAACGTTATCCCAAACGGTTTGCTCGAAACGTAAAACCAAACGTTCGGATAGTTGGACATTATAACGTGTTTCAAACCACGTACGTTCGAACGTTATACTAACGTAATTCTAACGTTAGTGTGTTGGTGGGGTACTTTCACCCCCTTCTTTGTTAATTTCCTGACAGAAATCAGATTGACTTCAAGATCCGGTACATACAAGACATTTGAGAATTTAATAGAATATCCTCCACACTTCTTTGAAAGCTTTAGCATTATTGAACCCTTTCCCTTTACCAGTAATTTCCCCTTTCCAATTCTTACAAATGTTTCAATTTCTTCAAAATCCACGAATAGTCTCCTCTCAGGAGACATATGGTCTGTTGCCCCAGAATCTAAATACCATTTATGTCCTTCCCACTTTGACAGCAAACCAGTAGCGCAGATATAATTTTTGCTTGTTTGAGTCACCGATTTTTCTTCAGCCTCTACATATGCTGCCTTTGGTTTTACTCTCAATGCATTCATCCTCTTCTCTACTTCGGCAGCTTCCCGGTATTCTCTACTCATGTGTCCCCATTTTCCACATGAAAAGCATTTCACCAGGCTTCTATGTCTCTCCTTTGAAATGGAATCACTACTATTCCAGGGGATGTTATGCTGACTTAATATTTCCGGTTAATTTCTACCTCGATTTCTAGGGTAACCTTACCTCCCTTTAAACGTTGTAAAAGCTACTGCTACTTCATTATCACCATCAGTTTATTTTCTAATTGCTTCACTCATTCTGTTTTCTTCGAGGTAGAGGCAATTTTTTACTTGTCTAAGGATGAGATATTCGGTATACTCCACCGATCTCTTGAAATCATCATATTTTGGAGATGGTAGGCTAGCTACCATCATCATTGCTGCTTGGTTATCTGATATTTTAAATCCTCCTTCCCGTAATCTTCTTGCCATGGTTTGTAAGTCCGTGGCGTAATCAATCATCGACATCTCATCCGCGTTATTGTATGACCCCCATCTTTTTAGTACAGAGCATAACGACTGCGTTGACATTTCAGTATGAATGTCTTGTAGTGCCTGCCATATATTTTTGGCTCTTGCTTCCTCACATATATCTTCGATATACTCTCTCCCAACATGTTTCAGCAAGTATGCTCTAGCTCGTCGGTTAGTTCTTGCTTGGTCATCATTTAATTTTTCTACCTCGTCGTAGCCTGGAGATATCGCAATCCAGCAGTTCGTCTCCACCATATCCGCTTCGGCTATTGCCTTCCACTGATAATAATTATCTTTAGTTAACGTCTTAGCTATTCTGGTTATTTCTTCTGTACCTGCCATTATTCTCGTTCGTTTTTCAGGGCACCGGCGTAAATTACCTCGGGAAACTCTTCAAACACGTTTCGGGTCGAAATATTTCTTCGTCTTCAAAATTCGTCGTCTTGGATCGAAATACTTCGTCTTCAAAATTCGTCGTCTTGGATCGAAATACTTCGTCTTCAAACTTCGTCGTCTTGGATCGAAATTCTTCGTCTTCAAACTTCGTCGTCTTGGGTCGAAATTCTTCGTTTTCAAACTTCGTCGTACACATATCTATGCGTCAGTTATTCCGCATCCTGGGCCCATAACCTATTAATATTTCAGTACGTTCATCTTACATTAAATGTCTTGTGCAGCTTAAGACGTTATTGAATAATCATCAATCAAACAACATCAACAACAATCAGCCATCTAAGATACGAAAAACAAAACAAAGGAATACGGAAACCACACAAACATCAGCTCTAAGCACAGTAAATGAACATTACCGAGAATCAATCTTGTCACATCATCCAGATATCTTTACAAATTCCTCAGAATTTGGATTTTTTATTTGCAATCAAATATTACATAAATTGATTTGAGCTATGCTGACCAGTGTCTAAGGACTCAAGTTTTGTTATAAACAGCCGAATAAATGAATTCAGTCAAAAGGGTGATAGTTTGAGCAACTGCCTCAGAATTTGGATTTTTTATTTGCAATCAAATATTTTATAAATTGCTTTGACCTACATAGACCAGTGTCGAAGGACTCAAGTTTTCTTAATTACCTCCCTAGGTTGGTCCTGAGGAACCGAAATCCTGAATAAACTTGGGGTTCTCTTTACCTTGATATAGGCAATCCCTTGGTGAATTTTAAACCTCCCGATACATCTCTTGTAGCTCCGGAAAGACGGATGTTGTCGGGTAAGCCTCCTAACTAAAAACAAAATCACGGGGCCTATCTCGGGATCCTCCACCTGAGCTTGCCTCAATTCCTCCGTCCTTCTCCAAGACGTCTCTTTGATACTTAAATCAATGTTTGCAACGATATACCCTTCTCTCACCGGTCTATCAGACCCGTCTATCCCGCACGGATTTCGGCTTAACCAATCCGGGACGATATTCTTACTCCCCTCACGGTATTGCACATCAAATGTGAATTTTGGGAGCCACACAGCCAAACGCAACATCCTGCTATTCTTAAGGTGGCACTGACAAAAAAAAAGGGATTTATGGTCCGTTATTATGGTGAATTTTCGCCCCAGAAGAAAAATACGCAATTTTTGAAATGCCCATACGATAGCCAACATCTCTTTTTCCGACGTTAAGTAGCGAAGTTCCAGCCCTTTGAGGGTTCTACTTATGACCGAAATTATCCCCTCTTTATCCCCCTCCATTTTCTGGCTCAACACGGCACCCAAACCGCGATCGCTGCTATCTGTTTCCAAATACATGCACTTATTGTAATCTGGGTGAGAGATTACCACGCTGTTCACGAGCAACGACTTCGTTGCCTGAAACGCCTCCTCCAAATCTGTTGACCACTTCCATGGGACGCCTTTCTTCAAAAGTTGTAACATAGCACTTATTGTGTCCGAGTAGTTCTTACAAAAGCGCGCGTAGTAAATGCACACGCCGAGAAATGCGCGGAGACCTCGGACGTTTTTCGGGCCTTCATAATCCATTGTCGCCTTTACCTTATCCGGATTAACTCTCGTTCCCTTCGTGTCAACAATTTATCCCAGAAAATAAATTTTCTTCCTAAGGAAACTGGACTTCGTTAAATTTAACCTCAAATTCGCCTTTTCAAGCCGGTTGAAAAGTTCCCTCAAATGGAACAAATGGTCATCCAACGACCTGGAGAAAACAACCACATCGTCTACATACGTAGTTACGTAGCTCAGCACGTCGTCTCCTAAGACTTCCTCCACACACCTAGCTAAAGCCGCCCCGCTATTTTTAAGGCCAAATGGATCTCGACAAAACACATACTTTCGCGACCTGAACAGAAACGCGGTATATTTTTGATCGTCTTAATGAAGACGCAACTGCCAATAAGACAAGGTAAAATCGGTGCTGGAAAGCTAGGCTGCTCCCCCGAACCTGTTTATGATTTGATATACCGGGAGAGGTCGGTCGTTTTCGGCGATGGTTCTTGCGTTAAGCTTCCTCGCGTCTTAGCAAATCCTGATTTTCCCTGTCTTCTTTTTCACGACTACTAAAGGATTTAAAAAGGGGCTAGTCGCCTTCCGTACAATACCTTTCTAAACCATACTCTCAATTTCGGTGGCCACCTCTTCCTCATACGCCTCTGGGATAGGGTAAACTTTCTGCCGAAAAGGTGTATCATCATTTAATCTAATACGGAACACAAAGTCTCTGACAGGGGCTAAAGACGGCATAAATAACGCACTGTATTGCTTAATTAACTGGGTCACCTTGTCCCTTTCATCTCCTGCCAACCCTTCGCGCCCTATGCACTCGTTCATTTCCTCCTCAAATGTAGCCTCCCCTTCTGCGATCGTACCGCACACCATGTCGTCCTCACACTTACCAAATTCCCGAACAACAACCCGTTCGTCTGGAAATTTAAAAATCACGACATTCCTTTTAATGTCAATAACAGCCTGCAATTTTCTTAACAAATCTACCCCTAAGTTTACAGGGCGAATTAATTTCTTAACAACCAAACACACTAAGTCAAACATTTTGTTTCCAATCGCAAGAGTGATCAACACCTGTTGGGTTATCGGAGCTGATTTCCGCTGGTCGGCCCTAATTATAAAAGTTTTCCTAAGAGGTAAAGTGGGCAATTCAATTCCCAAACCTTTCAATTCCTTAACCTTATCCTCAGAAATCACCGAAACCTGGCTTCCCGTGTCTACGAGAGCATACATCGAATGGCTCCTGCAGAGCACTTCCATCTCGGGGCACAAATGAGGCCTCCCCTCCTCCTCATACTCGAACCCGTTGACTGGAGTCCTCCCTACACGGAGAGAAGATAACATTTTCCACTTTTACACTCGGCGAGTTTGGGTGGGGGAAGTCGTTTGACCCAAACTCTGAGGGTTTCCCGACTGTGGAGGTGGAAATGGAAAATCCATTAAAGGTTGGAGCACATTACCCTCGTCACGGCTCCCCGCGTTCAGATCTCTCCCACCCCTTTCATGTCTCCCGGTCTGCGCCTGCCCTCTGCCCACGGTCGTAGATAAGAGAAGGTCTGGAAACTTGCCGTCCAGGCATGTTCACTTAATGAAGTCGTTTCCCACGGAGGCCGATAGAGGCGCCACCAGTCCAGAAGGGCAAGTTTACTATGGACTTTAATACGTAACAGCAGTAATTCCGTATTAATTTATGGTGATAATGAAGTTAATCACCAAGAACCTGTCTATTAATATGAAACTCCATATACATTGAACATTTTAAAACTTACTGTTGGCTCTTAGAAACGTTTAGAAACTAAATACTGATGAAATTAAAATATGATATTTCAACGTCATCTGCTAGTTTTAATCAATTACTACCATAATACCGACAAATGTCATAACAGAGAAAGCAATGCATTGCGACTAGGAGAAGATGACAGTTATTTCGGAGGATTTTTTTTTCAGTTAGCCAGTGATTATTGCTTGGTTGACGCTATCCCTAAGAGGGCTATCGGCGGGTGCTAATCATCATCCAGATTTAGCATCGCCCGGAATCTTCACTACGTCGTCTCGAGCGACTATTATCATTGCATATTTCGCCATCAATTTAAGATTTTAAAACAGTACAGAATCAATGCACCCATGGTATAAGACTACGCTGTTGACCCATTGCCATGCATCGATGATAGTGGGGGCAATTACATATGAAACAATAGCAAAATAGAGAATGGCACTGTTGAAATTAATCTTATTATTAATATATTTAATTCTACTAAATTAATAGACATTATTATAATTAATCTTATTATCTTGTATGATACAAACGACCTGTAAAAAAAAGATTCTTCGGCAGTATTGCCATAGCTTTGGGAGAGAGGGTTCATATGAAAGTAATAGATAAGATTATAATGTTCGATATTTTATTTTAGAAGGAAATTAAGAATCTTAACATTTAAAGAATTCTCATAGCTGCAGACTGCAACATAGACACATTAAATGTTACTGACAGCAAAGAAACCCTGCATAATCACCATAGACAACTATAAAAAATACTAGGAAATACTTGGGAGTGATTAGGTGAAAAAAATGGCAAATGACTCTGGCATATAGTATCAGAGCTAGATTAGTGGTTTGCAGTAAATGGCCTAGGTTTAAGTAAACAGGTCAAGAACAAGCACATTCAATTTTAAAACCACACAATTTATTTTCTTAACAACAAGTTTAAGCAAATCAACAAGTTGCATTCATTGCTCTTTACAATGAATTAAAAAAATACATAGGTAGGTACATACATTGTAGAAAAGGAAGCTTTTCACATCAGCAGAAATCAAAATTCTGATGGGAATGTGAAAGTAAAAAGCTTTAAACATGAACACAAATCACATTCCTGATTTGTGTGCAAATGGAAAAATCTACAACACCTTGTAATGCATTGAAAAAACACTAAAAAATAGCTTCTAGCAGCAACATAAATAACAATTCTGAATTTTCTTCACTTTCTAATTCTGGCTTCTGTTGTTTACTTGTTTCCAGCCAGAACTGCACTTTCTTCCTTATTCAGATGGAAAGTGCTCTTTAGGAACAATTTCAAAATAAAACCTGTGAAAAAATTTAAGACCGTAAAATTGGTAACACAAACTTTGATAAACCTTTCTGGGGGCAAGCAGTTAATATTAAATCTCTGGCTTAAGTTATGCTGATTAATATTTATAGCATTGCACTTGCTGCTTCCTTCTAAGATTCGATGTATGGATAATTTTAAATGTGAAACCTAGAAAAAAATTGAGTTAGTAAAAATTATTACAATTCATGAAATACCAATCTTTGTTGTCTTGCTTCAGAAGAGAATATGATGGTCACCTCAGGACAGAATAAAATAACAAAGATCACTACTTTCCAATGCATGTGTTCACTGATAAATTCTGATAAAAGGCTCAGCTTCACCCAGTTCACTAAAGAATAGACAATCAATAAAATATGTTAAGAGCACCTGAGGTAATTTCACATCAACAATCAGTATAACATAGCTTTGATAGAAATTTTCTTAATGGGATAATAACTCACAGTTTTCCTCAGTAACTATACAGTGAAGTTATTATACGCAGATGTTGTTTCTGAAACCTAACAGAAAATTAAAAAAAGCATGACAAATGTAATAATGCACTCCTACCACTAGATGGAAAGGCATATGCTGCAATTGGCTGGTTTTAAAAAGTTACTCACTATGAGAGGTCTACTCAAGATGATCAACAACACTCATCTCTTTCTCAACACCCATCTCTGAACTTAAGCCCCTGGGTGGTTCCTGAGAGGGCATTAGGCTTGAGCCTTTCTCAAACCTTTCATAAAGCATTGCAAATCCTGTGCCAGCGCTCAATAAGGCATTCAATGTACACAACTGTGATACCTAGAAAAAACTTTGGCTAGTAAAAATTATTACATATCATGAAATACCTATCTTTGTTGTCTAGTTTCAGACATCAGTTCTAGAATAACCCCATGACAAAATAAAATAATAAAGATGAATACCTTTCAAGGCTTGTGTTCGCTGGATTACTCAAGAACTTCTCAATATTGCAGTAAGTCTGTGGGTTTTTCAATGGTGTAGGAGGCAAGTTCGATGGCCTTTCAACAATTTCCTCTTCTAGTGGCAGCAAAGTAAAGATTTTGGCTTGATTAAACAATACTACATCCAGTTTACAGGATAATTCTGAAAAAAAGGTTCAGCTCCACCCTGTCCACTAAAAATGAGATGATCAATAAAATAGTTTTGATAGCAAAATGCTCAAAGGGATAATAACTCAAGAGTTTTCCTCAGTTACTATACCTGGTTTCTGTGAGGTCATTAGGCATTCTTTAAGCATTTCTCAAAGTGTCGTAAAGCGTTGCAAATCCTGTGCCAGCGCTCAATTAGGCATTCAATGTACACAAATGTGAAACCTAGAAAAAACTTTGGCTAGTAAAAATTATTACATATCATGAAATAACTATCTTTGTTGTCTAGTTTCAGACATCAGTTCTAGAATCACCCCATGACAAAATAAAATAATAAAGATGAATACCTTTCAAGGCATGTGTTCGCTGGATTACTCAAGAACTTCTCAATATTGCAGTAAGTCTGTGGGTTTTTCAATGGTGTAGGAGGCAAGTTCGATGGCCTTTCAACAATTTCCTCTTCTAGTGGCAGCAAAGTAAAGATTTTGGCTTGATTAAACAATACTACATCCAGTTTACTGGATAATTCTGAAAAAAGGTTCAGCTCCACCCTGTCCACTAAAAATGAGATGATCAATAAAATAGTTTTGATAGCAAAATGCTCAAAGGGATAATAACTCAAGAGTTTTCCTCAGTTACTATACCTGATTTCTGTGAGGTCATTAGGCATTCTTTAAGCATTTCTCAAAGTGTCGTAAAGCGTTGCAAATCCTGTGCCAGCGCTCAATTAGGCATTCAATGTACACAAATGTGAAACCTAGAAAAAACTTTGGCTAGTGAAAATTATTACATATCATGAAATAACTATCTTTGTTGTCTAGTTTCAGACATCAGTTCTAGAATCACCCCATGACAAAATAAAATAATAAAGATGAATACCTTTCAAGGCATGTGTTCGCTGGATTACTCAAGAACTTCTCAATATTGCAGTAAGTCTGTGGGTTTTTCAATGGTGTAGGAGGCAAGTTCGATGGCCTTTCAACAAATTCCTCTTCTAGTGGCAGCAAAGTAAAGATTTTGGCTTGATTAAACAATACTACATCCAGTTTACTGGATAATTCTGAAAAAAGGTT
This sequence comes from Platycnemis pennipes, assembly GCA_933228895.1. Lineage (NCBI taxonomy): Eukaryota > Metazoa > Arthropoda > Insecta > Odonata > Platycnemididae > Platycnemis > Platycnemis pennipes. The sequence goes on along the minus strand of CAKOGI010000001.1, from coordinate 557,595 downwards.
CAGCTCCACCCTGTCCACTAAAAATGAGATGATCAATAAAATAGTTTTGATAGCAAAATGCTCAAAGGGATAATAACTCAAGAGTTTTCCTCAGTTACTATACCTGGTTTCTGTGAGGTCATTAGGCATTCTTTAAACATTTCTCAAAGTGTCGTAAAGCGTTGCAAATTCTGTGCCAGCGCTCAATTAGGCATTCAATGTACACAACTGTGAACACTTTTTGGGCATTTTGTAAGCATTCCTAAGTGTTTCCTGGGCATTTCATAAATGCTTATCTACTGTCGTGGTGAGGGTTCCTTAGACGTTGAGTGTTCTCCGAATGACTTATAGAGTGGTCAATGGGCATTCGCTGACCTATTCAAACGCGAGGCAAACCAGGTGGTAGGGAATCATTAGCTCCGGCAAGTGCTGAGGAAAGCATTCCCGAGGCTTTCATCGGGCGATTATTGAGTTTGACAATAAGCTTTTGTAGAGCACTTGTAAATGCTGAATAACTGTCTTGTAGAGCATTTGAAAAGCGTTTCAAAGGCATTCACTTGAAAAAGCACCCACAAGGCATTTGCTTTGCCCAATAAATGCTCTGTTATCCAATCTCACTCTCCACCAAACTGCCAGGGGCCTGAAATCAATACAGAACATTAGGGATGAAGAAAATTAACTCATAATAAACTCCAAGTAATGGCTAAGATGGGTGTTTTCCTGAGATATGTCAGTTACCATACAAATATACCCAAGTGGTTTGCAGTACACATGCACAATAGTAAAGCAAGTATAACAAAAAAGTTACCCGGTAGTGTTCCTGGGGTCTTCTTAATAAAAAAATTGAGTGTAATTGTCTTATTGTTTGCATTTCCACAATGGCTGAATGCAATGCTAGATGAATTATTTTTAATACTTAAAAGGTGTACACTTTTTTCTGATGTTCTTCATCTCCTTTACGCCATTCTCATCTCCATCAATATCCTCAACAACCCTATTCTTCTGTATCCTCTTTCTCTTAACTTCCACCTCTTTATGACTGCTATCACAACTCTTATTTTTTCCCTTTTCTCTTCATTCTATTCATATCACTTGGCTCAGTCACAACAGTATCCACTCCATCATTCTGCTGGTTTGCAGCCATTCCAGTCTTGTTATACTTCTCTGCAACAATAAGAGTATACAATTCAAATGCCAAAAGTATAAAGATAACAATTTACAAAGAAAATCATAGCAGTCCATAACGTACCAAGAAAGTGTCGCACCCTACAGTTGTACGTTGGTCAATCTTTGGATGGTTTTCGCAGTGTCATTAACATTTTACTCCACTGGTCTGCACAACCCTTTTTGGGTGGGTTAGGCCATTACGACTTTTTACCATCATCAAACAGCCATGAAGTGGGTACAACTTCACTGCACCCATCCTCTCCTTTTGCATCGGTGAATGTAATAACAGCAAACTGTAATGCAAACAGAAACCTTAACAAGCATCGAGACAAAAAGGATTGAAAATAGAAAAAGTCCAAGCTAAGAATAAATAATAAACTTAAACAAGGAAATGAATCTTATATGAAATCACTAAATTATATTCCGAACCTTCCAAATAATTGTGAAGATAATCTTCCAGTGGAATCAAACTGACCAGGATTCAGACCACATCGGTTGCCACCAGTATGCAGAGAAACATCTCTTCACCAACTGGAAGCAAGACACGCTTCCGCAATATTCTGTTGACATGCTTCCACTTCAATTCAACATACAGTTCAATGTTTTCAATTTTTAAAAGACAGTGAATAAGGTGTCGAAATATTAAATGTTTGATTTGTAAGTTTTCGTTTACGATGTACACAGCACTCATATAAGCATAGGAAAATAATACAATTAAAAAAAATAACTATTAAACATGAAGTAGATTATCTGGGAAAATATGAAGATCACTAACCATTCACGATTTTCGGAACATTTGGTTCACTTTCACCTCAAGTTGAAGTCAGGGGAACTTCAACCAGCTTCAAATCCTCTGGGTCATTTCGAGGTCTATGACTAAAGCATTACCTATAGGAAGTCATCATCAGGTCATTCTACACTTGCTTCTCCTTGGGTGATACCTATGACCTTACCACTAACACATCACGTGACAGAAAACTTGGCCACTTTTTTCTTTTCTCTGTTTTCCTTGTGCCCCTCCCTGTTAATATGAAAGGAGAATCGCCTCATCCTCATCCTCAGGTAATAGTTTATCACAAAAGCCAAAACCTCCTCACCATGTGAAAAACATGGAAACGTGAATTTGTAGGTTTCCAAAATGGAACTGGTTACTCTCTCATAGACATCAACTGCCTTACAATGCATTTTGAATATATTTTCCAATTCAGAAAGCAAGAGAAACAAGTTCCTGTTTGGGTGCAAAAGGCCACCTTTGGTTTTCATGTTAACCAACTCAGCAGCTGGATTACGGGAATAAACAGCCGGGGTGGCAACAGCTGTTTGGCACTTACTGCACTTAGTCCACCTCACTATCTGTCTCGCAAGGTAGCCAGTTAAATAATACACCAAACAGTCAACCACAGGAGCTTGGGAATAATCGTGCTCAACCATGTCGTCAAATTCCCACTCATCATATTCCACTAACATGTCCAATTTCCCCTTAAGGGCAGCAAGTGGGGATGGCTTCCTTGAATCTTCAGCATATATTTCCTTCAAGGAAGAAATGGTTATTATATGCTGAGGAGGCCCACTATCCAGAACTAGACAATTTCCTGACTTGGGTGGCTTTATGATCGAGTATGTACATAGTAATTTGTACAACTGCAGGAAATTAGGCACAGCTGGATGGTCATTTGATCCACATGCTTGTCGAATAATGCCAAAGAAGCGCTGAAATTGGAAAGGAGAAATTAAATTAAAATGAGCAAATGGCGAAGGTGAAAGGGTTGCAGACAAAAGTAATACCATCTTACCTCTAAAGGATCCTGATTTATGTTTCCAGATAAAACATATTTGAAATCCCAAAACTGATACAAATATTTACATATATCGATGGTGGATTGAAATGTCAATCGCAAACCTTCATAGGTTTGACGGCTGAGAAATTCAGCCTTTGTTATTTCACCCGCACGGAGCAAATCATGCCACTCATCCAACCACTGCAAAGATGATTCAATCAGCTGCAAGAAAGCAGAAAAAGGTAATCAGCCTTCTTCATGATGTCATTATATTATTTTACATAATAAATGCAGGTACAAAATGTGGAACTTTCCCTCTACAAATAGTTTAAGGTAGGAAGCACATAAAATACCTTCAGGTCATTACACCCAGGACGCAATCCTTCCATTTTTGATTTGCGGTTTAATGCATCAAAAATGGCATTGAATGTGAGGCAGAATTTTGCTGTGGCATCACAATCCTTAAGGCCACCAACATTGCGTTTTCTATAAAACAATAACGCATTGCCAACTGATGCACTTAGTACCTGCAATGAAAATCAGGATACAAACTGAACTTCATCTTATTTTACTTACAAAAGTCTAGTATAAATATTAAATTATTAGTGAATTCTTCAGAAAGGACTGCAAATGGAAACCACAACAAGCATCATAATTACTTATTATAGATATATGTAAAGCACTCAAGAAAGTTAAATCAAGACAAAGAATCACCTAAAAGCAAAGGTTTCCAAGGCTAATAATACTGTTCTATTATCCTGTTTCTTTACATCAGTTCTAACGTAGCTTTCACACACACGTATATTAAGTCGATAACTAGTCGCTGCAGTATGGAACTTTCATGTCTATTAATTTATCACTTTCTCTTAGCCATTCATACAGTATTACTCTCATTCAATAGGAAGTACACTGGATAATAGATGGAATATTACTCCACCAAAGTATTCTTCCTCTCACTCTCACCATTTCATCATATGAAATAAACTTTGGTAATCATAAATGTAATCATAAAAACCTGTACTGCAAGTCGAACTCTCATCTTGGCTGGATTACTAAGCACTACATGGTTTTTCGTCAGTCGTGGACATAAGCGCATCTCTGCTGCATTCTGCTGGTCAACTACAAGCAGGTGATCGATGTGGCTCCAACATGCAGCTACCTTATACCCTGGTATCTTTTAAAAGCAATGCTACCCATATTAGAAGCATACAACAAGCCAGATTAATGTTAACTCACTAGCATGCATATCTATAAGCACAACTGGTAGCATAATACACTGAAGCAATCAGGAATTGGCAAATAAAAAACTCTGAACAAAACTAGGCACTACATGCACCACTACAAGAGACAAAACTAGAAGAAATTCCTCAAGTAAAAAACAAATCCTAATTCATCATATCTTCCATCTTGGCAGTTAAATTTGAATGTAGAAGACATAGTCAACAGCCCAGATTTTATATAGATAATTTATCATCCTACCAAATATTAAAATAAGTTTCAAGCACCAAATAGTTTCAAATATATTACACTAATGAACTATACCCAGGAAGTTCAAATGAAAATGAAATTAATTTACCTATACAATGCAATATGGTAGTTGAGAAAAAATTAAAGATATGTTACAAATACTTGCACCAATAAAGCTAACTGCAAACACTAATACAAATTACCATTAAGCAGAACATACCTTCAATTCCTTGGAGTTGTACAGTCTGTTGCGGACATTTTTTATGAGGTGAGGAGTGTCTGAAAAAACAAACACCTTTCTCCCTTCTTCAGAGGGATGTTCGAAATAATTTTTGAAGGTATCGTTCTTGCCACAAACTCCAAGCTCTGTCCACATTTTTTGATTGGTGGCTGCATTATCGGAAACAATACCATGTACTTTGGCCCCAGCTCTCTCCAGCAGCATGATAGCTACAAAGAAAGAACTGTAAGTTAGAAATGGAGGACATATGATTGAACTAACAATAAGGTTGATCTATAGCATGGCAACATCAAAAAACAGACTAATTTCATCACTTAACATGTCTCACACATACCTTTGAGTACAATTTTAGCCAGTACTGAACCTTGTGTTGGGCCTCTTCCTGCAAAAGTTGCGATAGGCTGTTGGATTTTTCCAGCAAGGGGCTGGAACATTAGCACCAAAGCATGATTTGCTTTCAAATCAAAATTGTGTGCCTTTGGGCCATCACCTCCAAAGTCTATCAATCCTTTGTAGGTTAGAGTGCTGGAGCAGACAGACACACTTTCCCTCAGGTGAATTTCGTCCAATGATAAAATTCCATGCCTCCCGAAAGGGTGTATTTCCTGCAGTCGCAACTGTAATACTCTAAAGAAATGGTCATCAAATCCACATTTAGAGTCTATTACAGACAGGTAATTTCTCACTGTCCTCGATGATGGGAGGGGCAAGATTTCATGCTCCCGAAGAAAATTGTAGCCACTGGGAGATCGGATGTGGAGCAGTAGGCACATCAAGAGCCAATCCTCTGAATACCGCCTTCCTTGGCTACTCCGGCATTTAAAGGCAGTCAGAATCTCTTTCACAACATCCCTCTGGCACTTACTCAAGTTGTAATTTGCCAGCTTTTGCTCCACATCCTTTGCATCAAGATTCTCCATCTCCTGCTCTTTCTTTATCAGGTAAGATGTCATATTATTACACCTAGCCTGTAAGTGTAGCTTACTCCGCCTTATTGCTCTGAGTCTCCTTCTCAGCAAGCATAACTTTTCTCGTTTTTTGGGAGACACATTAACCCGCACTCTTGCTTTGTCTACTCTCACCATTCTCCTCAGCTTCTGCTGTATCAATTTAACAACACCTGCACAATATTGGCATTGCACTCCAGAATCTACGATGATGCTGCATTTGTTGTGCCTCATCCTCCCTAACTGGTCCACGGCCACCTTCTCTATATCAACATCAGGACAAGAGGAGGCTAAAACACATATATTCACAACAGACATATAATTAATAGCATTTTGTACATCGTTGGCACACGTCATTGTGCCAATGTAACCGAATGGAGACATGGATTTTCCCAATATAATTCCGGTGATCAAGCCACTTCTCTGCACCACAACCTGTTTAAATAATATCGGAATGACTCCACTCTTTTCCTCTTTGCACTTCATCTCGAAGAAAACGTGTCTGTCGCCAATTGTGTGCATTCCCCACGTATCTGGCAGCTTAATCGGTAGCTCCCCATTGATCAACAGGAAGAATAAATCTACCTCTTCCGAGAAGCTGACATCCTCGTCAGGGATTTCCTGGGCAGGAGAAGGACGTGGGTTTGTGGCGTTCTCATTCCTGTCAATTAAGTCAAACAGCCTCCTTCTGCAATCATATGGTTCCACCCTTTTCTTTATTATCTCCCTCCTCTTTTTTCTTGGTTTACTACTGAGGTAAGAAGGGCACCCGGGAAACTGACTCGGCACAGCACCTTCACTTAGCCTCGGCCTCGCCAAATTAGCCTGCAAGTTTGATGAGGGCGAATCACGTTACGTATTTGCTTTAAACGATCACCTTTTCAACCACAGTTTCAATTTTTCAAAATCACGAATAACGAAGGCTATTGACTAATTACACTCACTTTGTTAAATATGACACATAAAACATTCTACGGACAACAATACACGTCGCTTACCTCAGCGATAACGTTCCCGTCCTTATCCTTGTGGATCACCTTCCTCACAATTTCCGAGTCCAAAAAATGTTTGGCGCAAACCCGATGGTTGTCCTGAATGGTAAAATATTCCCAAGGAATCGCTCTTTGCCAAGCCTCACGCTGCTCTGGGTCAGACGGAACTTTAAATAGCGAAATCCCTAAGGATTTTTGCCCATAGCCCGTTTTACAACGTGGTACCACACACGTCCACGGCATTCTACTTTTATTCGGGTTAATCTACAATATTTCGACGAACATTGAAGTTAGACGTAAAAATAGTGATGTATGAAACTAATACATGGAAAAACGTGAAAAGAACGTTGACATTTATCACAAAAACTTCATTATTATCTCACCTGACACACACAACCTGCCTTCAATACATGGGATTTCCCTGTAACTGTTGCACTTCTGGACCCGTGGCGCCGCCACAAGAATCGTGCGGCGGATTAAGGAAACGACTTCTTTAAGGGAACATGCGCACCAATGGGATGGGATAGGGAGTTTCAGGGGGCTGCCTCTGCCTCTATCTTCTCCGCGATTCCACCAACAAATCCCACGGCGTGCCTGATTTCGTATTGCGTTGACATTCGGGGGTGTCTCATCTGGCCTTCCTACATGCACTTGGGATTGGTCAAAACGTCCGAGCGAGTCTTTCATACGTAGCAACCTCAGCACTTCGGAGCAAATCCTGGGCGTATGGTGGGAAATGTCGTATTAATAACGCCGCTATCTCCTCCTCATTTTCTGGCGGCTCGGAAAGTCTTATTGCGGCGATCTTTCGGGTCGCGAATTCCTGCATACTACCTCCCGGCGTCCTCCGACACATCCCTGACATGACTTTAATCTTATAATTAATACGATGCTCCCTACTCCAGTACCGCGCATAAAATACCCGTTTAAACTCCTCCATATCCTCTGGGAAAGGAAAAATTGGGTCAACCCATCCCTTCGCACCCTCATCTAATATTTCATAGAAAAATCGGGATCTAACTTCAAGCGGGATGGCGTGAACTTAATAGTAATTTTCAACCCCTCTCATGAATGCGACGCGGTGTTCATGCGGCCTTCCTCGGAATTGCAAGTTAGATGGGGGACTGGGAAAGCTCGTCGGGGAAACTGTACCACCTGCCTTCATTTGGCGGATTCCCGCTGCCTCCCTTGCGAGATCTTTAACTCTCTTCTCCTGTTGAATTTTCTCCTCCCGCACGTCTTGGGATATTACTACCACTTATCACAACCCTAGCCTCCTCATTCACTTCCCTTTTCACCTCCTTACCTCGTCCATTACGTCCTCAATTCCCTCTAGTTTCCCATCTACGTATTCTTCGATTTCCCTTAAAGTTTCCGCCTCTCCTCCTGCTCATTCGAAAAACACTCCCTCATTTCCTTCATCATTCTTTCATATCTCTCGTCATTCCGTTTGTTATCCTCCTTCCTACTCGCTTCTAGTTTTTCAAATTTCTCGTCTAACTTTTTACTATCCTCTCTTCTACTCTCCTCAAGTTTCCTATTATCCTCTTTTCTATTCTCCTCCGTTTTCCTCATGAATTCAAATAACTCATTTAGGCTCGGACTACCGGGAACATCATCCTTGTCTTTGACTTCCGTCTCAACTTTTTCCCTTGCCGGTTCGTCCTCCCAGAGGTCAATAATTTTTACCTCACTATCTGCGTCACACGCGTCCTCGTCATATTTCGATGGCTCGCGGTATTCCTCGAAACTCTTACCCTTGTGTTCCATCACGTATAAAATAATTATAACAATATAAGCAAAGCAACAGAAAGGAATATCTTTTACAAACAGCCGAAACGGAATTACGTAAAGGGGCATACGAAGAGGAAAAGAACACGCGATTCCAACTTCGAACTATATATTATACGTACGCTCTCTAACGATACGGACACTAACAGTCAAATCGAGCACTCAGTCAAATGGGTCCCTGCTGCTCGGGCGCCATTATGTAACTCAGTCACACGGGGGGTGGGGAAGATGGGAGGGTTCGAGGTGCGCGGGCTGGAATGCGGGAAAAGTTGGAGGGGGGGCGTGCGGGTGATCCCGAGCACCTCGGTTGGGAGGTGGAAAGGGACAGAAAAGAGGGTGGGGGGAGAGGAGAAGGTGTGGGGGAAAGTCATCAGATGACTGGAGTGCTGAGAGAAGGAAAGTTTTGACATGAGTTTCGTGAATTGCATTTAATGTAATCACACACAAAACAAAAAAACAAGGATGAAACAGTGATTGACGATGTGACTAGCGACGCAAATACAAAGAAAGAACGGTGAACAACAAAGCAACCTCGATGAAACTAGTCTTTAGTCCACAAAATTCAGGTATCCTTGAAGAGGACAACAAAGAAAAGAAATTGAAACAATGCAAGAAAAAGCACACGCACAGTCACACGTCGTGGGAAGGAGGGGGAAATGGGAGTGGGATCTTCTTCACTTGGTGGATGGCAGGGGGGCTCGGCGGAACGCCTCATCGGGCCGCTGTCGCGCCGAGGGCTGAAATCTCTCTGACGGCTCCTTCGCCGGGCGCTTCACTTTAAGGAGGGGGGTAGGCGGTTCTGGGTCAAAGGGGATAGTTGGGGCTTGTTACTTATCGAGCCTCCGTCGTGCCGAGAGCTGAAATCTCGCTGGCGGCTGCTCCTCCGGGCACAATACCGGACTGCAATTGCACCTTCTTCAACTTCGCCGGAAGCAAATCCCTTATATGCTGAGTCGCAGAACGGAAACAATCTCCTTTCCTCTATCACATCAGCATTTCTTTTCCCATTGCTCAAGGGCAGGGTCACTTCCAGTTGGGCGACGTGTAGTTGCTTGCGGCCTGCTAGCGATACGGCCTCGCGACACGACGGACTTTTCTTTATCCTGTCGCGGCGGCTCCAACTACCCGCCTTATATACCCGTTGCTGGGGAGGGGGTTTCTCCTGCCATTGGGGGGGGGGTTTCTCCTGCTATTGGGGGAGGTTTCTCCTGCCATTGGGGGGGGGGTTTCTCCTGCAATTGGGGGGAAGGGACTCCGATCCAGCTGGAGGAGGCCGGCGAGTCGTGTCCGTGCTCTCTGTGGGGGGCGGGGGGTGTGAGGAGGGGGACTCTCTTCTCTCTTCTTTGGGCCACTCTCGAGGCGTTCAAGGGCACACACCGGAGGGGTCGAAAACACGAAGAATCGGGGGATGTGGGGAGGGGAAGGATGAATCACTCACTCAGACCAGTATTTAAGGAATTTCAGGCATGCAGGGCCATCAATAACTGGCCGAGACCACCTTTTGACTCACACCCATGCTGCACACAAAAGAAAAAACATACCCTAAGTCGAACAGAACAAAAAGAAATCAAACTCTCCTTCCCTCAAGCACCCACATTACTTAATGTGACCGGCCAAGTGGCAACGGTCACGATATATAAGGTTTTTTAATATCTTAACGGGTTTGTCGGCATTTTCAACGACCTGAGTCATTAAAGGCAAATATGGAACTTGTTCGAAAACGTCGTGGATTGATGTGGTTTGAGATTTGAGATAGTTTGACAAAAACTTGAGCATCAACGTAAGACATAATTTGTACTAAAGCTACGCGTAAATAGGGAACTTAAATATACGTAAAGGTACGACATGTATTTTTATAATAGGGCTCAATATGAATCCTGGCAGTAATGATAAGTTTACAATGGTTAAATCATATTTATGCTTCCGATACTGATTAGGAGCCATACTCAACTTCGTAACACAAGTTTTTTCCGCCCCTTCATGAAAAATGTTAAAATGCCTAAATAGAATTGGTAATTATTATATTTATCCCTCCAGCTGAATATCAATGGGCACCTTCAGCTAGGAAATTGGAACAGAATTCCCATTTTTGTAAAGGTGATAGTTTGAATACTGATAGTATTTACTTATTTCCGGTGAATTATTTTGTTTGGAAGCGAAAGATACCTCCGTATTCTAAGTTGGGATTCGTACTTTACAATAAATGTTGCAATCTTAATATTATGCATACATTTTACTTTTTACACACCCGTTGAATTTCAACGGGATCTTTCCGCTAGTTATGTATAGATTCCTTAAAGCATTTGTAGAAATTCCGTACACCGTTCAGTAGAGTTTCCTTAGAGCATTCTACAGATATTCTACAACGTATTTTATGCATTCCTAAACGTACATTGGCAATTATTTACACTATTTTGCTCAGCTTTCTAAATGAAATCATTCCTAGCATAATGACGGATGATATTTAGGCTGATAGCACATAAGTTACATAAAAAGAATAGAATGAATAAATTAAACACTCACATCTATTTACCTCCCCGAGGTAAATGGCAACAGTATTTATTAGTAACCCTCTCGTGTTTATTGGTATTTATCCCCTTTCCTTCCATATTCCTACGCTATTCGATCCTATTCATCGTCCAGGGTGCAGTATTTATTAGTTCTACTTCCGTATTTCACGGAATGCAAGGAATACGAACAGCGCTGCTTAGCAGTATTCATTGGAAAAAGTATCGTATTTATCAGTAGTTGGGTAGGCACAGAATTCTTAGAGAATAGCATCGTATTTCCCTTGACAACCATATTCAAACAGTATGGCGGAACATTTGTATTCAATTGACGAAGAACTCGTAGTAATTCTCTATTATTTTTTCTTCAGGTCATTCAAAGCCATTTGCAAATTATCCTTAACCCTTAACCCTTTCGCGACGGAGCTACATGTTAGAAAATGCTACTTCCCCCACGAATGCCATAAAGTATTCTTTGCATTGCCAGTACGGAGCTTTCGCTACGCTAGGATCCTCTCCGGTACCTGTTTCCCTAAGTTCGGTTGGGGCCCAGAGGGGTGTCGAACCTTTTTCTCGGGCACCGGGCCGAGATAATCTTCACCCTTTCCCGCTTGGGGACCCCTTAACAGCATGCCGTCGCGGTCAACTATTTGTTCATGCAATGGTTTTGCTAAAAAAATTGTTGCTGCAGCGTTGATATTAATTTTATCGGAAACGAATTATTTTAGTTTTACAGTGCCTTTACAGCTTTTAAACGAAATTCTACCATTAATATTAAGCTCTCTAGCAAAAAAATCGTATCAATGGTTAAGCAAATAATTTTGCCGTTTGTCACACTCGTAAATTATTTTGACCACTTTTCTGCGAGAAAATTATTATGAATTTAAAAAAGCCTTTTTCGGCCCTTTGACATCATCAGAGCGCGAATCAAAGAAACGATACTTCGAAATATTCAGCATGTTAATTCATGAGATGTACGGTCTACGGAATCCTTAATTTCGATTCGAAGGACTGCCAGAAATCACTGTATTCTTTAGGCGGAAACCATTGACCAACGAAAGAAAGTGAAATAGTCAGCTGTCATGATTATATTAGACTGAGTAATTGCAGGGAAAAATAAACATTGAAACTCACGAAAAATATGGCCATGAACACATATGAAAAAATAGCATTCAGTTGTTGAACCTAAAAACATTATAACTTCCTAACTAAATAAAAACATGAAAAAATCACTCATAACCAACTAAATAATTAACAAAAATTTGTTCGGAGATTCTTTTACTCACGAACTACGTTAAATACTCATGAACTACGTTAAAAATAACGGTAGAGCTCCGTTTAAAATTTGCAGTTGTAGAACTAAACATAAGGAATATACTTATAATGCTCAATTTTTAAATTAAACAATAACTTCTTAGTTTGTTATTCCACTGCACCATCAAGCAAATGACCGCGGACCCCTGCTGGGATTGGGGCGCGCACTGCAACGAAGGGTCAGGATAATCCTTTCCCGCGGACCGAGAACCCCCTGCCACACCGAGCCCCCTGCCACACACCCTTGTGGTGGCTTGCAGGGTATTATGTAGATCTATATTCTTTTGAATGTTACCGTTTCCGATTTCTGGAGGTTTCCGGACTCAGTCATTCCGGTCGAAGTTGGACTGTTGATTCTCAATTTCCATTGCCATGCGAATGAATCAAAGGATATGCAGCATCCTTCGCGACCACTTGTTGTTTTCATATTATTCACCCGTGTCTGCTACCTACTGAAATATCTACTGCTGTTTCAACACTGCAAAATTTACAGCTTCAGCAAAAATGAAGTGATATCAATGTTACTTGGGGCTACTTCTAACTTGTGTTTAAGACCATGCATTTTAATGTGTTCCTCCATCAAAGAAATTATGTTTTCTTTGTCATATTCTCGCGTGAAATAGTAAAACCTTTCAGATATGCTGTTTTCCTGTTGTTCTCGTTAATTTCCAATGTGTTCACAGACGAGATGGAGGAAATATCCAACTCATTTTTTTGTTTCGTTTTATTTCGTGCAGCAATGAACATGATTACGGCGTAGGCTTTGCCTCTTGCAGTTCACTTGTTTTTCTCGATCTAACGTAAGCGGTTACGGTTCGCGTACCTGTCTCCAGAATCGCATTGCTCGCCACATTGAGATTCCGTCCCCTTCAATATTGCTCTCTCCCCCTGCCTTCCCCGCAATCCCCTCGTCGACTCCCGCACCTCACATTCATTGTCAGATCGCAGGTTGAAATTTAGACTTAATCTCTTCCACAAATTCCAAGGCAATATTTTCAGTGATGATGTTAAAAATATTTTACGAACCCCAACTTACTATGGCAGACTGGACCATAATCATAAAGTTAGAGAAATTGATTGCCGAACTGACCGATTCAAAATGTCCTTTTTCCCTCGCACAATAAGAGATACGAATAACGGTAAATATGTCCTATCGGAGAGTAGCAATGAATAGCATTGGTAGCTGCATGTTGGTATGAGTACTTAAAGCTAACCCTACTAACAGAATGTTTTTGCATGTTTTCTTTGCAATTTCTATCATTTTTAAATAGTGTAGTTCTGACTACTATATTAATACTATTCCTTTTTTATGCATGATATGTAGTGCATGTTTGGTGAGAAATCACCCCCTGCCACACACCCTTGTGGTGGCTTGCAGGGTATTATGTAGATGTAGATGTAGATGTAGAAAGGGTACCTAAGACGTCCCGAGAAGAGGGCCTTTATAACACACACCTTTCTGGCCTGCTTGGGGCTAGCTTAGCGACTACGACTTGTTAACACGTCGTTCGTTCGCTTGCGTAGGAAAATTGACACCGGTTTAACACGTCCTTCGTTCGCTTGCGTAGAAAAATTGACACCGTTTTAACACGTCCTTCGAAGCGAAAGGGTTAAAGGACCAAGGGAGGGCTTAAAAATGTCCACCACTTTTCTTTTTCTAAATTTTAAGTACTTATTTACCTAATACAGATTTATAACTTCGTGATTGTGTCAAATATAGGTTTTTAAAGATAAATATATGTTGATGCATATTGTTTGTTTTTTAATTTAATCTTATGAGAGAATAAATGGGCGGTGGACACAAAATAACCCTCCCTTGGTCCAACCTGTGACATATTTTTGCACCAAATGGAATGTTATACTTCGACAAATAGTTTTGCTATGCATTGTAGTTTATAACTAAATTACTCTAAATTTTGTATAACTTCTATTTTTATTCAACAATCAGTTCTATATTGCATTTAGGCGTATTAACTATGCAATGCAATTACTTAGTAATACTATTTTCATGAAAACCTTTTCACCGGGTTTATTATATTCATTCAATAATGGACAATGGCCCAAAGAGCTCTATCTAGCCATTCATGAATCATCTTTCTCAACTTGAAGGATCTACATCTACACAATACCCTGCAAGCACCGCGAGGGTGTGTGGCAGGGGGTGAAGATCACCTAGGATTTACATATCCAGGAAATACTATTGTTACCTTTCTGGAGTGACTCACAAGATTTTAAAGTATTTTTCTTTCAATTTAAACTGAAATGCCATTGACGGGAAAATTTGAGTGAGACAAGAACTACCCCACTCTCCTACTCAGATATTAGTGTTTTTAAATTTACGACGCACCATCTCATTTACGAAATACCTTCACCCTTAGGATAACTCCCCAATGAGCTGTTTGGTCAATAGTTCATCGGGCACCGCGCTGTGACTCGAGCTATCTTTCCCCAAACTGCGAATTTCCGAATGAATAACTCATCCTGAGCTAATGGTCTCATTGTCAAAAAACTGCATGGGTGCCTAGATGGGCTAAACGGTGGATGTTTTTATCTTTATTTATATTCCAGTTGGTGTATTTGATAATCATCTTTGCTGTTTTGAAAATTTTACGGATACTGGAAGGCTTGGAAACAGTGAAATACACAGTGATATTCTATGAATATATATTTATATATAGTGACCAATATATAGGACACATATTTTATGTCATTATTTTAATTATTATTGTGTCTTTAATTGCCAATGTTGAATGACTATTTGACTGAGAGTGAGGTTGAACGAGAATTAAAAATTACAAGTGACACAGAAGGAAACAGTAATGAAGAAGTGAGTGAACCTGAAGACAATGTTAGTGAAATCAGTTCGAATGATGAAAGTGAGGCAGATGAAGGAAGTGATTTTTGTAGGGAAAAAGGCAGTAGTGACAATACCGAGTACATTGCAAAAACAGGAAGAAAATACGTGAGTGAACCTCCTCGTGTGACAAAGCGAACCACTCGGAATATATTGCGGGAAAAGCAAGGATTACTACAGGTTGGTAAGGTAAAGGATATCCGCAAGTTTTTGAAAAATTTTTCACTCCTGAAATTCTTGACATGATTTTACAGCATACAAATGAAGAAGCAGGACGAGCTCGGAAGTCTAAAACGGATATGGTAGAACTAAAATCCTTCGTTGGAGTGTTGATATTGATCGGTGCCAACGATGATATAGATGTATGTAGATGTGTTAACCCCTCAAATACTATAGATACTAACAATCTAGTTGCATGAGACACTTTAGTTGCTTGTTTGCATGTTAGTAGTGCATGCTTGGTGATCTTCACCCCCTGACACACCGTCGCGGTGGCTTTCAGGGTATCGTGTAGATGTAGATGATAGCAAGTTAGATTTGTGGTCATATGAATTCGGAAGGCCCTCCTATACTGCTGCGATGACTCGAAACCGATTCAGGGAACTATTGACTATAATTAGGTTTGATGACAAGTCTACTAGGGAAATACGGAAAGAAAAAGATAATTTTGCGCCTATTCGTTCAGTATTCCAAATGGTCAATGCGATATTTCCCTAAATATTACATTCCTGGACCTAACATGGTGGTTGATGAAATGTTATCATTGTTTAGGGGAAGGTGTCCATTCAAAGTATTCATGAAAGAAAAACCAGGGAAATATGGCATTCTTATAAGGATGCTTACAGACTGCGACGAGAGATATGTGCTGAATATGGAAGTTTATGCCGGAAAAAATAACGAACCATCTACAAACAGAGGTCCCAAAGAAATTGTGAAACGCCTGGTGGTCCCAATCAAGAATTCCGGGCGAAATGTGTCTATGGATAGATACTATACAACTGTGGAGCTAGCAGAAGAACTTTATGAAGATTTTGGATTGACTGTGGTGGAAATTATGCAGAGGAATAGAAAATATATTCCTGAAGAACTGAAAGCAATAGCTGATCGGGAGATTTTTTCAAGGTTGTTTGTATTTGCAGACCCCAGCTCTGGAAGTCCACCGGTGACTTTTATATCATACATCTCCAGAGAGAAGCCCAAGAAAAATCTCATTTTTCTTTCCACTCAGCACGCAGATAGAAATGTCAGTAATTGTTTTAAAAAGAAATCTGACGTAAATTTGTTCTACAACAACACAAAAGGAGGAGTTGATATTATTGATCAGATGGTACGTAAGTATTCAACTAAAAGATCTAAGAGCAGGTGGCCGATGTCTGTTTTCTTTACTCTAATCGACATTGCTGCCCTAAATGGATTCTCTCTTTTCACCCAAAATTTTCCACAGTGGAATATCAAAAGAAGCAAAAGGCGACGTCTATATTTACAGGAACTCGGCCTTGAACTCGTGCGGCCACAAATAGAGCATCAGTTGGAAAACACAATAGGTTTACAGAACCAAATTTTAAAGGCGATGGAAGGGGTTTTGGGTAGAAAAATACAACCGCCGAAAATGTCAGAAGATGTCGCTGTGAAAGTAAATGGCAAAGGCAGGTGCCACGCGTGCAGGAACGCAGCCACATCAAAAGGAGAGGCATTAAACAAATTATCAAAAACTACAATTATATGCGCTAAATGTTTTAGGTATGTTTGCGGTAAATAAAGCATAAAAACTAATGTATGCAACACTTGCAGTAATGTTGACTCATCAGAATACTGAAGTTGATCTTTCAAGATTGCTTGCTAATGTTAATAATTTTATAAATTTATTGGAATGATATGCTAATTGATAAATAAATACTTAGAGAAAGATATTATACAATATTTTTAAATCAGGAGAAGCATTTTGACGGATCATGTACTTGTAAATCATGTAAGTGAAAATGGAGAGAAAAATTTTTAGGTTTATTTAACATAATAATAAAATTGTTGTTCTGGACTACGGTTGCAGAATATCGACTACAGTTTTAAAAATAATATCTTCGTGTTGATTTATAAGTATAATTAATGGTGAATTCGAAACTTATTTTCCAAATTAAAGAATTGAACCCGGAACCATTGAGAAGAAGTTTTATCATAACTTCGTCTTTGACGAGTTTATAAAGAATTAAAAATTTCAATATTTTTATAGCGATTTTATAATTTTTAGCAACATAAATCCCTGTGAGAATGTTTTAACAATCTAAGAAAGCAATTCCTGGAGATATATTCTGTTTCATGATTAGTAAAAACGAAAAAAACACAAGTGGACAATTATTGACCCTCCCTTGGTCCACGGTGTATCCGGAAAAAGGTTGGTCCTTTAAGGGTTAAGATGAGTACGAAGGTACGAAGGAAATATGAACACTTGTACGGAGTGTTTATTCCGTTTTAGCTTCTGTTCGAAATGGGATACAAAGGCTGAAGAAATGCATTTATCCTCTATCACCAATAAATCAGCCACTTACAAAGTTAGATACCATAAAACGGGAAATTATAAGGTAAGATACATTTTAGTAGATGAACGATGTGTTTGAATTTGGCGGGCTATTGCAGTGAAAATAAGAGAAAATCGTCGTCAGTCGGCGAACAGCTGCTGCGAGTAGTTCACCGCGAGGTTTTGGTCGCAGAGAATAATTGGTGGCTTTGTTCGTGTAACATTTTAGTTGTTAACGTTAAATGATTATTGAACTATTTTTACTCATGTGCATTGGATTGGATTGTTTGAAGTGAACGTAGGCAATTTATTAATGTACACGCCAGGATTTTGTGTGTGTTTGCCCAAGTTATTTGTTGACGTTCCTGCTTTATGTTAGTTATATTTGTTCTATTGTTAAGAATATATTTGAAATAGTTTCACGCCAAATGTTCATTTTGATCCTTACCGAAAATTGCACAAGCGAAATTCACAAGTGTCTAACATTTTGTATGTTTTTGCCTAAGCATGTTAATTTGAGGTGATACCTTATTGGCTTGTGATATTGTGTGAAGTATTCTTGCATCTTATTTACGTTTAGTAAACATTTTGTGTGAGTATGTGGGTGAGTGTTTCCGTATGCATTGGTTCAAATAGACATCGAGAGTTTTGTCTAGATTTCCTACATACAATGTAGTGTGACTGGTATGTATTGATGCTAGACTGTGGTTATCGTTGAAACATTAACCTGACCGAGTGGTCATTCATTATGAATAATATGCTATTTGATGAACGACGTTAAGTAATAATTTTACCTACAGAAGATTAGAGGTCACTTCTACAATTCTACGCAGAGGACCCACGGTGGTTAGATACATTGATATAAAAACCAAATCCCTTGACTTGTTTCTCAAAGCGGTAGCTGTCTCGTTGTCAATTCATTTCGGATGTCTTGCCGAATTGTTCTGGTTTATAAAGTAAGTAATTGGTGTCTGGTGGTGTAACATTATTCAAAGCATCAAGGTGTTTAAATATACATACATACAAATTTATTGCAAAAACTTTCTCATTTGTCATTTTCTAGTTTACATATTTGTTTCTTTTTGCTTTGGTTCTGTTTTAATGCCTATAGAACCAGAAGGTGATGTTTTATTATATATATTGTCAGGCAACTTGTAATAATCACCCAATTAAGATTTGTTGACCAAGGAATTCGTTAAACAGATTAAATGAAATTCACATAAATACAACTTAGGTGAGCAATTCTTAGAATGTGCAATGAGTCAATGTTTTTTCCTTGAGTGCTTTGGTAGTATTTCTGACAAGTCTTTGATGTATGGTATGCTACTGTGAGTCTTGGATTTGTTGCATATGGTGAGTTTATGGATTCATTGCCAGGTTTGTCATGCGTGGAATTACTGTGGGCAATTGTGCTTTTGTCTACTGTTATCTTTTTATTTAGGGCAACGTAGTTAATGTTGGGTAGGTTGACTATTCTTCATAGGGATCTTGTTGTTACAATATTTAGGGTAACGTAGTTAATGTTGGGTATGTTGACTATTCTGTATGGGGATCTTGTTGTTACAAAGGATGGTATTGATGTGTGTATTGGGAAAATTATTTTTAGGAAGGGTATTTCTCACTAGGTTAATATAATTTTAATGTGGTGCAGGATTGCTATGTTGGGGAAAATTGGAACAGTATCATCTACATATTTACATATATGTGTGAGCATAAAATGTAGTTAGGATATGACTTCATCAAGTAATTGGTTCATGACAAGATCAGCTATGATGGGGCATTTGGACTCCCCATACAAGTTTCCTAGCAATATATGTACTTCACCAACACCAACTGCTTCTATAGTAAATTGAAGGATCGCGAACTAGCCGCGAGGACCTTAACGGCGTTACCCGCTGAAAATGCACAATAGCAGAAATTCCACAGAGAAAAAAATCATTCGCCTTGACCGGGATTCGAACCCGGATCCCCTGATTTCCGGCCAGGTGCTTTACCAGTTAAGCTACCGAGGCGTCATTTTTCACTGTGGAATATTAGAGGCCTTAAAGGAGCTAGATGTTCTCGAACTGCTAGGCATATTATGCCACAAAGCAGTCGAAGTCGTGCGCATAGCGCCACCGTCCAAGAGGTTAAGGCCGAACTTTAAACACTTTTCTCTGTGGAATTTCTGCTATTGTGCATTTTCAGCGGGTAACGCCGTTAAGGTCCTCGCGGCTAGTTCGCGATCCTTCAATTTGTTATACAGTAAGCACCTTAGTGTTTAAAGTTCGGCCTTAACCTCTTGGACGGTGGCGCTATGCGCACGACTTCGACTGCTTTGTGGCATAATATGCCTAGCAGTTCGAGAACATCTAGCTCCTTTAAGGCCTCTAATATTCCACAGGGAAAAATGACGCCTCGGTAGCTTAACTGGTGAAGCACCTGGCCGGAAATCAGGGGATCCGGGTTCGAATCCCGGTCAAGGCGAATGATTTTTTCTCTGTGGAATTTCTGCTATTGTGCTTCTATAGTCATTAATACAGTAAGTAAACAGAAAAAAGAAACAAATAAATACCTATAAAACAACAGAAACTGTTTCTTGCAATACATTTAGCATATATGTGGAAATATATATATTATAAAATGTTTTATGGATGTTGCAAAAACATGATGTAAATATAGTTTTGCCTATTAATGTATATTGATGTCTCCAAAATTAGACTCTTTGTTGGTCCTTTCTTCTTTACATGGTTTACATTTTTTGTCAATCATGTGTTTTTTGTTTAGTTATGTGATTTTATGTTGTTGTTTTGTGGCTGTAATTATTCTGCGACTGCAGGAAAGCACAAGATAATAATAATAATATAATTTAATGTCACGTTGCACTTGCAAAAGTTTAACTATGGCTAGGGTAAGTTGGTCAAAGTATAAAATAATATTGGGGAAATATATATGCAGTATTAGGGATATATACATTATAACCCTACAGAGATATACATAGTTTGAAATATTAGGATATAATTAGGCATTTAGTGCACTGGTACATAAATTAAAACCAAACAGAGATATACATAATATGAGGTACATGGATACAATTTGACATTTAGTACATCGTAAATGTTCTTCATCATCCAAATGTTCTTGAATAGAGTAGTATGGTTCATCGATCAGTATTTCTTGTATATTTGTTTTGAGAAATTGATCGAGTTATATTTTAAGTGTGTAGGTATCTTATTATAGAGTTTAATACCCATGTAATATGGACATTTTTCATATACGTAGTTTAAGTCTGTGTTGAGGGTATGGTAACCCGAGGTAAATAGCAACAGTATTCCTATGGTATTTATCAGTACTCCGTATTCATGTATTTATTAGTATCGCAAAAGTATTTCCACTGAGACGCAGAAATACTACCCAGCAGTATTTATTGATATTCATTATGCATCAATCAGTATTCCACTGGAAGTATTTATAGCTATTGCTTACGTAGTATTCGGTTTTCTTTATGCAGTATTTATATGCATCTCTTTAGTATTTATGATATTTCTACGTTGATTTGCAGCATGAAAAATGAGACAATTAAATGTCTGAATTTATACATTACTAATCACATGTTAATGACAAAATTCAAATTCAGGGCGCCAAAGGAAAGATACATTGCACCAAAATAACAGGAAGTATCTACTGTAGCAACTCAAAATTACACATTCTCACACGTTTTCACATTTATGGGTCAGATGTGAATAAGATATTTGCTGTGAAACCAGTCAACAAAGTGGAGATTGATGATTAAATATTGATGGGATCCACACAAATGAAATACAAATTTAATAATTTGATTCTCTTGTTAAGACTTATTTCTTAATCATTGAGTTTTGATTACAGTGTATTATGATGTATCATATTAAAATTAACGCCAAAAATTAAAAAGTTAGATGTGAAAGTCCACCACCCCATAACATTATACAATGAAGTACCTCGCAATGCGCAATACTTTTACATTTGAATGCAAAGACATATGCTCATCAAATTTCTAGTACCTAACATTTACTCAATCATTCCAGCTTATGGTATTATCAATGTCACAGAGGAACTGCTGCAGAGCTGAAGAAAATTTAACTTTTATCACAACACTTTCTGTTTCTAATCATGAATGGCACCTTTCATTGGCACTTTCCACTACATATGCAATGTTTATTAAAGCATATAAAAAATTCAAATCCTTGGGGGGACACATTTCATCTTAGGGGTAGTAAGTATTAATGGGTTTATTTCAATTTTGCAGAAAATATGTAAAATGACAATGAAAAGGGAAACAAATTTTTCTCCCGCCAAATGAAATATCATCAAATTTATAGCGTATAGCATCACACCGAGTTTCAGACATGATGCACATGACGCAATTATATCTCTACAGTTAGCTATCAAAATTTTGAAATTTATACTTCAGGTAGAATAATTTCCTCTTCCATTTAAGATTTTAGAGCCAGTAGTCATTGGTGTTGAAGATATGTGCAAACCATTAGTGATTCCCAGTACTGATAATGAAATACCTGCTCCACAACCTATATGTTATCCATATCCATTTCATTCATCTGTCATACAATTTCCAAGGAAAGTGAAGAAAACCGAATTAACCCATAACAAATAATAATTAAGTAATTAACTACAATTGTTTAGAGAGAAATGTATATTTTGCTTTGAATTCCAATTGAAAAACAAGGAAACTTCTTCATAGCAGATATTTATGCCTCAATTTTCTCAATTTCTATTCTTCCAACAGGTAATCATATAAATTTTTGGGAAGTTATTATTCGTTTCTATACTTAAATCTTGACACTCCACATTAACCTTCATGCACCTGACTTAAATAAAGAAAATGGTGCACCAAAACCTACCATAGAATATACCAAAACTTCTTATTATGTAAGAATCTTATTTATTGCGACCCATATCACGTAACTATTTGGTTATGTCCACAAAAATCCAACCTAAATCCAGAATCATAATCAAAGGGGAATAGAAGTAGACTATAAGAAGCAAGTAATTTTCTCCCTCCTTCCACAAACTAATATTGAGGCAGGTTAATCAGCCCTTCTAAGTGAAGGTAAAAAAACCTCAGACACCCCCTTGTGCCCCTTGGGTAGTTGGGAAGCACTGTGTGTGTGGAGTATGATGGGTGCATGAAATACTCTGCCATTTTGGATGTATTGCCTATTTGTTATTGGTTTATTAAGTATGTAATTGGTGTCTGGTGGTATAACATCCTTCAAAACATCAAGGTGTTAAAATATACATGTTGTCTGCCAAGGAATTATGTGGATTTTTTAAATTAATTTTGTTAGGCATTACTCTAACTGACAATAGAGAGACAGTGGCTGAATGTGTATGTGTCGATCCCACTGGAATCCATTCATAACGGCTGGGTTTCTTGAGGGTTATCAAAAAAAAATACATATATATACATGGCAAGGGATTATGTCATACAACCACAGCACCAGAAATGTCCTGCAATTCCCGAGGTAAATGGCAAAAGTATTTATTAGTAACCCTCTCGTGTTTATTGGTATCCCACTGGAATCCATTCATAAAGGCTGGGTTTCTTGAGGGTTATCAAAAAAAAATACATATATACATGGCAAGGGATTATGGCACACAACCACAGCACCAGAAATGTCCTGCAATTACCATACCCTCAACACAGACTTAAACTACGTATATGAAAAATGTCCATATTACATGGGTATTAAACTCTATAATAAGATACCTACACACTTAAAATATAACTCGATCAATTTCTCAAAACAAATATACAAGAAATACTGATCGATGAACCATACTACTCTATTCAAGAACATTTGGATGATGAAGAACATTTACGATGTACTAAATGTCAAATTGTATCCATGTACCTCATATTATGTATATCTCTGTTTGGTTTTAATTTATGTACCAGTGCACTAAATGCCTAATTATATCCTAATATTTCAAACTATGTATATCTCTGTAGGGTTATAATGTATATATCCCTAATACTGCATATATATTTCCCCAATATTATTTTATACTTTGACCAACTTACCCTAGCCATAGTTAAACTTTTGCAAGTGCAACGTGACATTAAATTATATTATTATTATTATCATGTGCTTTCCTGAGTCGCAGAAATATATTGCTAGGAAACTTGTATGGGGAGTCCAAATGCCCCATCATAGCTGATCTTGTCATGAACCAATTACTTGATGAAGTCATATCCTAACTACATTTTATGCTCACACATATATGTAAATATGTAGATGACATTGTTCCAATTTTCCCCAACATAGCAATCCTGCACCACATTAAAATAATATTAACCTAGTGAGCATTACCCTTCCTAAAAATAATTTTCCCAATACACACATCAATACCATCCTTTGTAACAACAAGATCCCCATACAGAATAGTCAACATACCTAACATTAACTACGTTACCCTAAATATTGTAACAACAAGATCCCTATGAAGAATAGTCAACCTACCCAACATTAACTACGTTGCCCTAAATAAAAAGATAACAGTAGACAAAAGCACAATTTCCCACAGTAATTCCACACAAGACAAACCTGGCAATGAATCCATAAACTCACCATATGCAACAAATCCAAGACTCACAGTAGCATACCATACATCAAAGACTTGTCAGAAATACTACCAAAGCACTCAAGGAAAAAACATTGACTCATTGCACATTCTAAGAATTGCTCACCTAAGTTGTATTTATGTGAATTTCATTTAATCTGTTTAACGAATTCCTTGGTCAACAAATCTTAATTGGGTAATTATTACAAGTTGCCTGACAACATATATAATAAAACATCACCTTCTGGTTCTATAGGCATTAAAACAGAACCAAAGCAAAAAGAAACAAATATGTAAACTAGAAAATGACAAATGAGAAAGTTTTTGCAATAAATTTGTATGTATGTATATTTAAACACCTTGATGCTTTGAATAATGTTACACCACCAGACACCAATTACTTACTTTATAAACCAGAACAATTCGGCAAGACATCCGAAATGAATTGACAACGAGACAGCTACCGCTTTGAGAAACAAGTCAAGGGATTTGGTTTTTATATCAATGTATCTAACCACCGTGGGTCCTCTGCGTAGAATTGTAGAAGTGACCTCTAATCTTCTGTAGGTAAAATTATTACTTAACGTCGTTCATCAAATAGCATATTATTCATAATGAATGACCACTCGGTCAGGTTAATGTTTCAACGATAACCACAGTCTAGCATCAATACATACCAGTCACACTACATTGTATGTAGGAAATCTAGACAAAACTCTCGATGTCTATTTGAACCAATGCATACGGAAACACTCACCCACATACTCACACAAAATGTTTACTAAACGTAAATAAGATGCAAGAATACTTCACACAATATCACAAGCCAATAAGGTATCACCTCAAATTAACATGCTTAGGCAAAAACATACAAAATGTTAGACACTTGTGAATTTCGCTTGTGGAATTTTCGGTAAGGATCAAAATGAACATTTGGCGTGAAACTATTTCAAATATATTCTTAACAATAGAACAAATATAACTAACATAAAGCAGGAACGTCAACAAATAACTTGGGCAAACACACACAAAATCCTGGCGTGTACATTAATAAATTGCCTACGTTCACTTCAAACAATCCAATCCAATGCACATGAGTAAAAATAGTTCAATAATCATTTAACGTTAACAACTAAAATGTTACACGAACAAAGCCACCAATTATTCTCTGCGACCAAAACCTCGCGGTGAACTACTCGCAGCAGCTGTTCGCCAACTGACGACGATTTTCTCTTATTTTCACTGCAATAGCCCGCCAAATTCAAACACATCGTTCATCTACTAAAATGTATCTTACCTTATAATTTCCCGTTTTATGGTATCTAACTTTGTAAGTGGCTGATTTATTGGTGATAGAGGATAAATGCATTTCTTCAGCCTTTGTATCCCATTTCGAACAGAAGCTAAAACGGAATAAACACTCCGTACAAGTGTTCATATTTCCTTCGTACCTTCGTACTCATCTTAAGGATAATTTGCAAATGGATTTGAATGACCTGAAGAAAAAATAATAGAGAATTACTACGAGTTCTTCGTCAATTGAATACAAATTTTCCGCCATACGGTTTGAATATGGTTGTCAAGGGAAATACGATGCTATTCTCTAAGAATTCTGTGCCTACCCAACTACTCATAAATACGATACTTTTTCCAAGAAATACTGCTAGGCAGCGCTGTTCGTATTCCTTGCATTCCGTGAAATACAGAAGTATAACTAATAAATATTGCACCCTGGACGATGAATAGGATCGAATAGCGTAGGAATATGGAAGGAAAGGGGATAAATACCAATAAACACGAGAGGGTTACTAATAAATACTGTTGCCATTTACCTCGGGAATTGCAGGACATTTCTGGTGCTGTGGTTGTGTGACATAATCCCTTGCCATGTATATATATGTATTTTTTTTTGATAACCCTCAAGAAAACCAGCCGTTATGAATGGATTCCAGTGGGATCGACACATACACATTCAGCCACTGTCTCTCTATTGTCAGTTAGAGTAATGCCTAACAAAATTAATTTAAAAAATCCACATAATTCCTTGGCAGACAACATGTATATTTTAACACCTTGATGTTTTGAAGGATGTTATACCACCAGACACCAATTACATACTTAATAAACCAATAACAAATAGGCAATACATCCAAAATGGCAGAGTATTTCATGCACCCATCATACTCCACACACACAGTGCTTCCCAACTACCCAAGGGGCACAAGGGGGTGTCTGAGGTTTTTTTACCTTCACTTAGAAGGGCTGATTAACCTGCCTCAATATTAGTTTGTGGAAGGAGGGAGAAAATTACTTGCTTCTTATAGTCTACTTCTATTCCCCTTTGATTATGATTCTGGATTTAGGTTGGATTTTTGTGGACATAACCAAATAGTTACGTGATATGGGTCGCAATAAATAAGATTCTTACATAATAAGAAGTTTTGGTATATTCTATGGTAGGTTTTGGTGCACCATTTTCTTTATTTAAGTCAGGTGCATGAAGGTTAATGTGGAGTGTCAAGATTTAAGTATAGAAACGAATAATAACTTCCCAAAAATTTATATGATTACCTGTTGGAAGAATAGAAATTGAGAAAATTGAGGCATAAATATCTGCTATGAAGAAGTTTCCTTGTTTTTCAATTGGAATTCAAAGCAAAATATACATTTCTCTCTAAACAATTGTAGTTAATTACTTAATTATTATTTGTTATGGGTTAATTCGGTTTTCTTCACTTTCCTTGGAAATTGTATGACAGATGAATGAAATGGATATGGATAACATATAGGTTGTGGAGCAGGTATTTCATTATCAGTACTGGGAATCACTAATGGTTTGCACATATCTTCAACACCAATGACTACTGGCTCTAAAATCTTAAATGGAAGAGGAAATTATTCTACCTGAAGTATAAATTTCAAAATTTTGATAGCTAACTGTAGAGATATAATTGCGTCATGTGCATCATGTCTGAAACTCGGTGTGATGCTATACGCTATAAATTTGATGATATTTCATTTGGCGGGAGAAAAATTTGTTTCCCTTTTCATTGTCATTTTACATATTTTCTGCAAAATTGAAATAAACCCATTAATACTTACTACCCCTAAGATGAAATGTGTCCCCCCAAGGATTTGAATTTTTTATATGCTTTAATAAACATTGCATATGTAGTGGAAAGTGCCAATGAAAGGTGCCATTCATGATTAGAAACAGAAAGTGTTGTGATAAAAGTTAAATTTTCTTCAGCTCTGCAGCAGTTCCTCTGTGACATTGATAATACCATAAGCTGGAATGATTGAGTAAATGTTAGGTACTAGAAATTTGATGAGCATATGTCTTTGCATTCAAATGTAAAAGTATTGCGCATTGCGAGGTACTTCATTGTATAATGTTATGGGGTGGTGGACTTTCACATCTAACTTTTTAATTTTTGGCGTTAATTTTAATATGATACATCATAATACACTGTAATCAAAACTCAATGATTAAGAAATAAGTCTTAACAAGAGAATCAAATTATTAAATTTGTATTTCATTTGTGTGGATCCCATCAATATTTAATCATCAATCTCCACTTTGTTGACTGGTTTCACAGCAAATATCTTATTCACATCTGACCCATAAATGTGAAAACGTGTGAGAATGTGTAATTTTGAGTTGCTACAGTAGATACTTCCTGTTATTTTGGTGCAATGTATCTTTCCTTTGGCGCCCTGAATTTGAATTTTGTCATTAACATGTGATTAGTAATGTATAAATTCAGACATTTAATTGTCTCATTTTTCATGCTGCAAATCAACGTAGAAATATCATAAATACTAAAGAGATGCATATAAATACTGCATAAAGAAAACCGAATACTACGTAAGCAATAGCTATAAATACTTCCAGTGGAATACTGATTGATGCATAATGAATATCAATAAATACTGCTGGGTAGTATTTCTGCGTCTCAGTGGAAATACTTTTGCGATACTAATAAATACATGAATACGGAGTACTGATAAATACCATAGGAATACTGTTGCTATTTGCCTCGGGTCTGTATTTATTATCGGTCATTAATTTTACATTTCCTTGAGGAATTGCACTGTATACATTACTTATCAATAAGTTCTTCAGCCATATTCTCCGTAGTTCATCCACAAAAAGGCCAGAGAGAAGAACGATCAGAAGACTCAAATTTTTTTCAAAATAACATGTCATCTTTCAATCAATAATTTAAAGCTGGACCAGTTCACTTCAATTAATTTTCAGCAACCTCTTTACATTATATTTCAACGGCCTTCCGTAAGTAAGTGGCACACTATCATTAATATGTATAAATATAAAAAGAGCTCTAGTTAAAGTTTACAGCAAAAATAAACTCACCCTTGTCTCCAGCGCTGTATGACAATACATACATACATATTACAGTCCTAGGATTGATATACTGCAGCCCTCCATTTTCAATCCCTATCCCATGCCAGTTCCTTCATTTCCCTATGGTTCTTCTTCCCTTCTTGACTTACCCCAAGTACTTGTCTGTTGGTCTTCCTCTGGGGACTGTCCCTTCAATTTTTCCATCCATTATGTTTCCCACGTAATGGGGGCGTTTACTCGGAACCGAAATCGCAATTTTGTACACGAAATCGTTAGATGGAAACGAAAAAAGAATTTTAGTGAAAAAATTAATCTTCAATCCACAACTATTCACTAATAAATCAAAAATTAAAATAAGCAAAGGTTACACCCACCGAAAAAGCTGCTGTGATAACATTGACGTCATTTTCCTCTAGTTCTTGACTGCTTTTATGGGAAGGGAAGGGAGTGGAGGGGGGTTCTCGGAAGGTTGCTCGCACAGATGCTGACGCAATCGCTCCCATTGGCAGAGTCAGCTGTGTCCCCCCTTTGCGATAAGGCGAAGTAGCTTCGCGGGCTCAGTTGTGATTGGACGAAGTCGATATACGTCAGAGGTTGCACCACGCCCACTTTTCCGAAAGGGTTAAAACATCAGTTTTTCGCCGCTTATAACTCGAGAAATAATTGACGGACCAAAAACGGAAAAATATGGGTCTTTTTATTTTACAAACTCCATCACATCCGGCAATAAAAGTATGGTAAACGACCCCATTGTCGCATCACATGACATGGCCAACCCTCTGTGTTCTTCTTTGTCGTATGGTGCTCCACAGTGCTCGTTCTTCTCCAATTCTTTTGTATACCTCCTCGTTTCTCACCCTATCCGTCCATTTGATCTTCAATATTCATCTCCAGCACCAGGTCTCGAAGGCTTCTATTCTTTTCTGGTCAGTTTTTCCAATGGTCCATGCTTCTGATCCGTACAGTTGCCCACACGAATGTTTTCACGTACTTTGTTTCCTTGTCTTATGCTCTTCGAGCAGAGTAGTGGCCTTTTAGCCATGAATGCCGTCTCCGCTTGGACTATTCGACGCTTGGTGTCTGTGGTGCTTCTTCCATCCCAGGTGATGGTGCTCCCGAGGTAGGTGAATGATTCCACTTGCTCCAATCTTTCTCCTTTGAGGCGGACGTCGGCTACTGTTTTCTCTCTTCCGCACACAAGCATCTTGGTTTTCTTCTTATTGACTCTCATGTTGTATTCCTGGAACACTTTTTCAATTACGATCAGAGAGTTCTGTAGGTCTTCCTCGTTTCCTGCTACGATAGCGATATCATCAGCGAAGCGTAGCATGTTGATTTCTTCTCCATTCACTTTGAATCCTTTGGTACCTTGTTCTTTCATTTCTTTTATTGCTTACGTAGTGTGGCCACTTGGTCCTTGTAGAGCTGGTAGATGATTGCTCTGTCATTGTAGTCCAAGCCAAGTTTTTCCATAGCATGGAACATCTTATTCCCTTCGGCATTATCGACTGCCTTCTCCAAGTCCACAAAGGCCATATGCAATGGTTTGCTCACGTGGATCATTTTCTCTACCAGTAGTCTCAGGCATAGTATTGCCTCCCTTGTCCCCCTATTCCTCCTGAATCCAAATAGGTTTTCTGACAGGTTTTCTACGATTTTTCCTTCAATTCTTCTGCCTACTATCCGAGTAAGGATTTTGGAAGCATGTGACACTAGACTCAAGGTTCGGTGCTCCTCGCATTTCTCAGCCCTTGCCCTCTTCGGTGTGGTCACCATTGAGCTCCTCTTGAAGTCTTCTGGCAGATTTCCGGATTCGTAGCAATCTTGGATTATTATTCCACAGAGTGCGTCTTGCGCTTTTTCACCAAGTGCTTTGATTACTTCTTCGCTGGTTTTGTCTTCTCCGGTCGCCTTTCCAGTCTTCCAGTCTCTTACTGCTCTCTGGAATTCGCTCCTTAGTATTGTTGGACCGCGGTTGTCTTCCTCCACTTGGTTCTGGTCGCCTGTGAATGGTTCTCCTAGGCGTATCGGGCCTCGGTATAGCTCTTCAATACACTTTTTCCATCTACTGCTGATTTGTCTCTCTTCCATTCGTAGTTTCCCATCCGAATCTCTGATGTTTTGCATCTTGGTTTCATTTCTCCGAAGTGCCTCTTGATTAGGTTGGATGCCGTTTCTGACAAGGAACATTTACGAAGTGCTACACCCCGATTTGAATCAAATTTGGCAGCCTCGTAGATTGCAACGCAAAAATGAATTCCGTGAAATTTTACATACCCTCGTGACCAACGAGTCGAGACATTAGAGATGTAAGAAAATAGGCGGAAATGAAACCCGCTTAACTACGTGACGTCACATCCGCCGTCCCTGCGACCGACCTTTCCCCGGAGGGAGAGCCCCTCCTCCCTGACCGCCGCGCCGC
This sequence comes from Platycnemis pennipes, assembly GCA_933228895.1. Lineage (NCBI taxonomy): Eukaryota > Metazoa > Arthropoda > Insecta > Odonata > Platycnemididae > Platycnemis > Platycnemis pennipes. Next base: position 526,658 of record CAKOGI010000001.1, on the reverse strand, counting down.
CGTTCGGTGGACGGCGCGGTACGAAAGCAGTCGTCGTTAGTTCTACATCTACATGATACATATATTATAATGGCTTTTTGGGCTTCTGAAATCCCGTATGCTTACGGGTCTTGATGCCTCAGTACTTGCAGTAGAAATGCAAGGAACATTGGGTCTATTTTTGACCTGACCGGAACTAGAGTCCGAAAGTGTTTGGCTAGGAATATGCAATATATTATAATACTTGTATTTAAGCCGCTTCATGTTAGGCTGTTTATTAGATGGAAAACATTTCCCTGCATAAACACCTTCGGGACACCACGTATCACTTCTGCACAAATCATCCAGTAATTTTAGAGGACCAATCACTTTATATGAAAAATAACGTTCACCAGAAGTTAAACTTTCACAAAAGATGTCCCCGGAATGAAATTTCTTGGTCAGATATTCACCTGTTTCATTTGGTGACGTACCACACTTGGCACCACCAATGTCGTGGAATCCCGGAAAATGAGCATTTATAAGCATTAGTCGCAGGACTTGATCCAAACACTATTTGTTTAGTTTTTACGTTTCCACATCACTAATTGGAAATTTTCCGTGTCATCGGAATCAGTACGAATACACACGGACACATCTGTATTGGCGGAGTCAACAGAGTTGGAGCCTGATGGTTTCGCCAACGGGACAGTGGGAATTTTAGAATCAGCCAGGCTTGAACAGGATTCACTTACAAACGACATAGATTTCTGCCAACTGGCACTTTCACTCGCTGGAAAACCGATTTCCTCGCGCTTGTACTTTCGGTATTTACATGAATTACTTTCTTTTTAATACGGGGCTTTTTAACGGTCTCTGAAATAAAAAATTTTCTTTAAGATGTAACCAAATCCCACTAGAACCCAAAAGCCACATTTTAGTCTTCTAGACTAGTGTAAGAAAAACTTCACGATGTATTTTTCACACTTTTTATTGAGTAAAACCCTACCGGTTTCGACACTCGTGTAATCTTCAAGGATACTCAGATAAAATGACACGAGTGTGTCGAAACCGGTTTCGTTTTACTCAATAAAAAGTGTGAAAAATACATAATTTTTCTTAAGGCCGTTTTACACGGCCATTGATACTGCGCAGGCTGTTGCGAGAAATATTGCGCCGTGTAAAGCGACGACTTGATACATGCGTTCGCGCAAGTTTGAACATAATTTCTCTCACTAGATGGTGCAGATGTATTGGCAACTAAATACCACGGAATTCTAGCTATTAAATAGGTTGTTGATGATTGAGTTGGTTGTTTTTGTTTGCTCTCAACTCCTTAGGTAGTGAATAAAGTGCAATAATGATGAGCTGGGCGATTAATCACGTGGAAGCTTAAATTTCGTGCGTAAAGGAAGAACCTGTTACCTTGGCCCACATCCGTTCGTTCGTGGTGCAAATTTTGGGCTGCGTATTTATTTAATATATTTAACCCATTTACGGCCAAGGTCATTATTACACTAAAAATTTAACTTTTTTCTTCATATTCCTTCTCAAGATATGCCCGAAAAGAAAATATATCAAATTTGATGCCCTAAAAAATTTGTTTATGCAAAAAAAATAATGGTGCGTTTTTGCACTTTTGGCAGTTTTAGACATCTTGGATGCTGAGGTGATACAAAAATTATAATTTAGTTTGCTATATTTATTTGCATTTATAGTCATAACTCGAGTAATTAAACGTTTTATGATAGTTTATATACTTGCTAAAAATGAATACAATAGTTTTGGAAAGCAAAGTGTTCATAACTGTGGCCTTTTCATGGGTGAAAATCGAGAAAATATTTTGGATGCAGGGGTACGTTTTACGCATGTGAATATTGTGTGAGTTTTGCATTACCTGTACCTTCTCCTGGATTCATTTTCTCAATTAGATGATCTACTTCATCTTTTCTTACGTACAGTGGTAAGGACAAACGCTATAGCCTACCTATTTTTGGGTAGCTTGGCATTCCTGCTCCTCGACCAACATTAGTTTATTACTTTTCATTTGGGTCAGCGCAACTTATGATAAGTTTTTGACGCTGGGCATCCATACTATTTTCTCCTGTGCGTGTGACGGTCACTTGCGAATGAGATTCCTCGTAAACCCTTATTGCGTGTGTGAATGTGGTTCATGAGGGAGTAATACTCTGTGATTGTACACACCCGAGTGTGTGATTGAAGAAAAAGTCCCTGAACCCTGCATGTATGTGTATGTGTGAATGAGAATTACGAGGGTTACTCTGTGTATCGTATGCAAACCCATGTGAATGAGTGCTAGAAAGTCATTACCAATTTTATTTTATTTAGTTTTCCTTTTTATTCTTTTCAACTTACTATCCCCCACTTTTATTTTTATCCTGTGGGTATGACGGGTCACTGATATTAGAGAAATCCTCGTAAACCCTGATTGTGTGAATGATTGAATTCATGAAGATGACTGTATTTAGTATACAAACCTGAGTGATTGTATGAGTCACTATTCGTTTTTATTTTTCCCTTGATTCCCGTAATTTTGAGTTTGACGATTGTTTGTAACAATATGAGTGAGTGCGCGACTATGTCATTTACTTCCATTTAATTTCCCTGTATGCTTGATTTTGTTTGAGTAGATGAGAGCTCCCTTACTTTGCATATACTCCTTCCTGACCCCTCTCCCCCTTTTCTATTCCTCTGCCCCCGTAAGAATACGGATTTGGGGATATATTTCTTCATTTGTTATTTGCATACAGCCGTAGAGACGTTCTTTTCATTTTTCAACATACAATGTAAACTCAATTTGTGATATATTATTCCCTGTAGCTTTTCGGTATATTTTCCAGGAATTTGTGCATACACTGGCCAATTGATAAATAAATAATGGCCACTACTACTTCTTTCCCCTGATTTTACTCAGTAGTTCGCATTTGCATTGCCATGAAGGCCTACTCCGAGGTATCCTACTTATCGCACTTCCCTATCACATGAGGCGGGGGGATAAAAGCCTCCACTTTCGGCTAAATCTTTTTCACTTCGTCGTGGAAAAACTGTAGTATTATTTCTTGCGACAATGACAACTGTATTATGATTCCATTTCACAACAGACATTTAGATTCTGCATCATATACATAATCAAAACATCCACAAGGTTTTTTTCCGATGGTCATTGAATCTTCTGGCAGACATTATCCAGTACTATTTCCCTAAACCGTGCTAGTTGCAAAAAATATCAGTTTTTCAAGATAGGCACGAAACAAGGAGAACAAAAAATTCATCAATAAAAATTGTTGATGCGTCGGATCAGGAATAACTTTCAAGAAAACTGAAACAACCTGAGTTCCCAAACCTAACTGCAGCCTATCAGGGTTTGCCCTTGCCCCTTCATTTGGAAACACCTGGAAAAGATACCCTTTGGAAGAGCAGAGACACCATAACTGACATCCTAATTTCTCCGGTATATTCTTCAGGTTCTTTTCTCTTGCGGTCTCTGGAGAACGAAGATCCTTGTACATCTTCATCGTTATGACTGCACACACTCGTGCCGAACCTTCATCTATCTTCACTTCATCTATCCTTCACTTCATCTATCAAAAATCCGACGCAACTCTGTTGCATTAGAGGGTACTTTGAGAGTACTGTGTAAAAAAAAATTATGTGTAAACCTATCATTGTCAGTTTAACTTTAACATTGTATGCATTCTAAATAAACTAGATGCCATTACACCATACGTAAGGATATACACTGTTATAAGACCACTGTTGCCAGTCCTTCCTTCCAGAACCAGTCTGCTGTTGTACCCTGCTCTCAAAGGTGCAAAAACGAACCATTATATTCAATAAACAATTTTTTTTATTCAGTGATAAAATAAATGATTATATGAATCATTATGTGACGTGGGAATATAAGTATTCTATTTTGGCGACTTCAATTATTCATATGCATGCATTATCATTTTTATAAAAAAATTATTTAATCACCCTTCATTGAACCTGAATTTAGCAAATTTAAAAATCAATAACAAAGGGAAATTAGCTAGAATCAAAAATATAACGCCTTTAAAAATAAGTTTAGTACCTTATAAAAGAATAAATAAAAGAAAAGGGGGAGAATTCTTCTTAGTGAATTTGTTATTAACTAAAACAAAAATGTCGCACCTTTGGCCGAAAATGGGTTAATTAATTTATTGTATCTTTCACGTCCAATTAATTGCTACTTCAAAGCTCTTCATGTTATGCGATATATTGACGGAATTACCGCTACTGTTTGGTATATTGTCACTGACATAATGCACTGACGATTGCACCGTGTAAAGCTGTCAAGCAAGCGTCCTCGCAATTCTCTACGTCACTGAATTTCGCAGACGACTGCTCAAACGGGATCAACATCAACTTTCGCAGTTTCAATTACCGTGTAAAACGGCCTTTACACCATGTCACTTTTTCACAAATATCGCCTGATTCTATTCAATTTTTGTGGACAGATCATAATGCGAGTAATCATGCATGCATCCATGCTGCATGTACTCACCAATTGAATGAATTTGAATGAATGCATGAATGAATGTTGTCATTCATGTGTTCATGCGTTCATTCGTTCATGCGTTCATGCATTCATTCATGCATGCGTTCATGCGTTCATTCGTTCATGCATTCATGCATTCGTTCATTCATTCGTTTATTCATTCATTCAATCATCCATTCAATAATTCATGCATTCGTTCATTTGTCCATTCATGCGTTCATTCATGCGTTCATTCATGCGTTCATGCATTCTTTCAGGAATGCGATCATGCATTCGTTCATGCATGCGACCATGCATTCGTGCATTCTTCCGCGCATTCGTTGGCGCATTCGTTGGTTCATTCGTTGGCGCATTCGATCACGCATTCGTTCGCGCATTTGTTGGCGCATCCGTTCGCGCATTCGTTGGCGCATCCGTTCGCGCATTCGTTGGCGCATCCGTTCGCGCATTCGTTGGCGCATCCGTTCGCGCATTCGTTGGCGCATCCGTTCGCGCATTCTTTCACGCATTCGTTCACACATTCGTTTGCGCATTCGTTCGCGCATTCGTTGGCGCATTCGTTCGCGCATTCGTTGGCGCATCCGGTCGCGCATTCTTTCGCGCATCCGTTCGCGCATTCGTTCGTGCATGCATCTATTGATTGCGTTCATTCATGCATTCATACATTCATGCATTCATTCATTCATGTATTCATCTCCGCATATTTTTTGTGCCATATGCAATATATTATAATACTTGTATACAGAGTGTCCCATTGATCGTGTGCCATTTTTACCTGTAATTTTAGACACTTTCTTTCAAACCACATGGGTGAAATTTAGTACCTAGCTAGAAAAAGGTTGTAAGTTTTGTTGTGTCTACGCAAAAATTTATAAATGTGACCTTTTGACCCAAGAAATAGGGTCCAACCAAAAATCCAAATTTTGCCTTATGGGCTTTCAATGTTAAATTATTCAAAATAAGAAAAAGACAGAATTATTATGCAAAACTTTGAATTTTTAGGTTTTTGGGCACGAAGAGCACGATGGAAGAACTTTCAAGGTCGAAAATGCAACCGTGACCCCTGAAAGAGCAAAGTCAAGGTCACAAGAGGTCACAAAAAGTTAACTGGGGCTACAAACCTGTCGAATCATCATCAAAGGCAAAATCTGGATTTTTGGTTGGACCCTATTTCTGGGGTCAAAAGGTCATATTTATAAAATTTTGCTTAGAAACAACAAAACTTACAATCTTTTTCTAGCCAGGTACCAAATTTCATCCATGTGTCGTGAAAGAAAGTGTCTAAAATTACAGGCCAAAAATGACACACGAAAAATGGGACACTGTTCACTTTAAGCCACCATAAAGATGTATGGCAGGTGGTGAATTCACACTAAACACGCATTACATGTTGCAAAAAAACATCTTGCTTTAAAAGTAATCGGCCGGGTCCCTTTCCTCTTTGGGCCCTTCCTCCCTTCTGCTCGGGAATAACTCCTGCTCTCGAGGACGTATATGGAAGCAAAGAATGTGTTAAGGCATGGCCGACTTCATAACAGGCCATGACATGCAATTTGGCAACATCGCTTCACGTGACGTTAGGGGTCCTACGGGGTCCGGCGATCGTCTGCTGCGGCAGAGGGGCGTGAGGAAGAGAGAGCTGCCGAACCCCTAACCTATGAAACAAAATAAAGCTGATTCCTTTCATTTAGCCCCTAGTCTTTCGAACAAAATTGATGATAGGTCTCTTTTAGATGCAGAGATCTGAAAAAAATACCGTAGCGAAGGAAACCGCGGAAATGCTTTTAAGAATTATCACCACACAGTCCCGGCCGGTATATCCCCAACTTAAAAGACCATTTGGGGGCGTTTTCCCGAATAACTTAAAGGGTGCGATATGATTAACCGCAGTGCTCGTCATTTGGCCTCACCGGTGAATTTGTAGTATCGCGACTCCCAACAGCAAGAAAAGTGCACATTTCATGTCTTATTATTCCTGGAAACATCGTGCACAAGGCTGAATACAGTATAATCATTGTAAGATAATTTACTTACATTGTAGAAAATTGTACACCGTGAAAAAGCGAAAAACCAACCCTTGAAACACATTTTCCAAGTAAGATATTTTTCCTATCCCATGGTGAAAAAGTTAACCGCGATTACATCAAAGGAAATATCTACCTGCACTACAGTACCTTAATGACAACTAAGAAAATACATTTCTATGCCTAGGATTTGTTCCACTTTCAATAATAAAACGCTTAAGTATATATTTTTCATTGTTACAATCAATGTACATAAGGTTATGTAGGCTTTTGTGAAATGATATCCCATATGTACTTTTCTTTACAAAGCTTATTTTGACCTCATGGGTAAAAGTGTTCTGTAGGCATTAGTCCATTGTATCCTTTACTTGTTGCTCTTTCCTCTAGTATGGTCAGTGCAAATGGCCATATTCCTACGAAAAAAGAAAGAAAACTTAGTATGACCTCACAACTTGAATAAGGATGATGTGTCAGATATTCGTGGTTGGATTCTTGGTCAGCATTAACTCATGCCAAATATCTAAACAGACGTAAATCAGGTGTCATATTTAAATACTTTCAATTCACTGTCTTTTCTATACCACACATGATTTATCAAGTAAAATCAATAACCTGAATTAAAATTGTAAAAAAATGGGAGGTCTTTACATTCAACTATACCCGAAAACATTAAAAAGGTGAAGTGATTAAAATTCATACTTCAAAATTCATATAAAATTCACAAAAAACAACCTCTCCACACTCACGGAAATGTTTCATTATATACAGGAATTTTGAAATCAAATTTTTTACTCATATTTGAGTGTAAACTGAGTATTCATAAAATGTGAATTTTTATCTTCAATTAAGTCCAACATGCCTCATCTTCTACATATCCAATGTAACATGATCACTAAATGATTCTTATTATTAAACTACATGCGCATTTTAGTATAAATCCACAGATTCAAAGGTTCAGTGTCCTCACTAAGTAAATCACCGAAGAAGTGATCTCCCCAGGGTAGGAACTCACTTTAAAATTTCTTTGGTAAATAAAATTTTTGACATCACATTAACAATGAAAAACCAACCAATAAATTTTAGGCAGGTTAAAGAATCATCATTTAAAAGGATACATTCTTAGTACAAATCTTCACCTAAAACTTGAATTTAAAAACTGATTTGTAATAGCATCACTTATATCAAATTAACATCACATGATATGAATTCTCAGTTGTGGTCGAACATTACAATGACCTGCATTCCAGGTGGATTTAATTGGAAGACTGATCAACACAAGGTACAATTCCCGGAAGAAAAGGAAAGAGAATTTGTTATTTATTACAACATGGGACTACTGGTCATTTTTCATTTCCTACAGTTTTGCATGCTTTTGTCTCTCAACGGTAATCATATAAGTAGACATTAGCTGGACTGGGAACGTACATTTTAGGCCACAGAGTACTTCACTTAATCCCCACAAGGATGCTTAATCACAGCACAGGAAAGAAAAGCCTCTTCATATTTAACTGGGATAAGGCACTGCATGATTGCATGCATATGCCGCACTACGTCAATTACAATAGATGCCGGTATTGTGAAGCCACCTCTATTAATGTCATCATGTAATAATAATAATAAAGTACGCATTGGTCGCCCTATCACAGTTGCTTAAGGTACTCGAGCACAAATCACAACCAAACCTCTGCTTTGCCTTTTACGCACAGTAACCTGCTATGTGCATAATGATATCAATGTCAACCTCGATATGTCTATCATATTTACAAACCATTTCATGGAATTGTGTGAAATCAGAACACTCACCACCACGATTTTGTTACATATCCTCCTCCAATGCATTGCTGTGCAAATTAATTGGTACATACCTGGCGGAACGAAGTCCAAGCAGTCCTTTCACCCTAATCTTTTTCTCTGCCTCAAGGGCTTGCACAACGGAGACATTATAATTCCCCCCTGAACAGCCACAAATTCCTACGACACTCCTCTTCAGGAAAATAAAACACGGTGACGTATCCCTCCTCCTTCTGCGAAGTGTAGTTGCTTTTGCAAACCGTGACACAACATCGGCGGGCATCTTGAAATAAAGAATAATACTCAGCCATTATTTTCGCGTTTGATTATCCACACGATGCTTAATTTGAACAATAAAGAATAACAAAATTTGCTAATCAGGGCCCAGGTTTAATACCTAATCATGATAAACACGAACGTGTATCACAAAATGCGAACGCTCAAGCATAACAGCGCACATTAATTGTGCACTAAATTATTATTCCACAAAACGCACAATCTAAGTACCTAGAGCTTGAGAATTCATAGTCGCGGAATTAAACACATACGATAATGCTAAATCATATAACAAAACTAATAACTATGAAACAAATGATATGAACAACTACTGTCTTGAGATAATAGGCAAATGAAATAAAATTATGTTCTAATAAAGTTGTCTCCGGATGTGGTGGAATTCATTTACAATTCATTGCGTAAAATACACCTTACGTAAGAAAATAGTCCACTTTTAACTATTCCCTGGGCCCAGTATTAAAGATTTAATCACCTTCACTTTCAGTACACGGCGTGAGCACATGGTCGAGCAATTTTAAATATTGATAAATATGAAGCATTTTTTAATTTCTACTGATAATAATCTTAACGAATTTTTCTACATACCTTTAGTCACGTCTGAGTATCACAGTTATGACGGCTTATTCACAGAAAACTATTTAAAAATTAGTTTTTGGTCACCACGATCAACACCACTCGTACCGACACCAAGCATTCACGAAGAAGCAATAGGACCCCCATGCGATGTTGCCACATTTGCATGACATGGCCTGTTATGAAGTCGGTCATGGTTAAGGGCCTTACTGCTGATGGCCTGCAGGATTGAGTTTCTTGAATTACGATGAGCGTTGAATTCGATGAGCGTTTTAACCCTTCCCGTATTCCATCTATCACTCCTACTTCTTCCACGTCCCTACTAGTCTTCGTCCCATATTCCTCCCTTCCCATATAAAGTAGATTCGCTCTAATTCTTGCATACAACTGCGCAATTTCAATAAGATTCTTCAATTTTCGTGAGAAAACAACTGTAATTTAAAAGATGGCACTAGGAATGAAAAACATAAATATAAACTGGATTTTATTATTAAAATAATGTTAATTCACAGAAATGGTAATCATGGAAAAAATGACTAAAACACAAGTGATACTCACAATGGGCACATTTTATAAATATGGAGTCCCCACAGACATTCTCGTCTTCATATTCACAGTATTTGTCAAAAATATTTTCATTGAAACAATATTGCACAGGAGTAATGTGGCACTGTGGCCGTTCCTGCAAGTAGGTACCCTGCCTTAAGCCACGAAAAAATAATAAAATTTTTGAACCTAGGAGCAGAGAACTGGAAATGCGTGAGTGATTGCATTTTTTAAATATTGTTTCTCTGAAAGAGGCCTACATTTATCTGATCCAATATTACTCGATCACAAATTTTGCGAACAAAATCTTTATACGCACGAAAAAAGTATACATCGAGAGGTTGAATAAGTCCCGTAGTTTTAGGAGGAATCATCTTCACAAGAATTTTTTTGCCCTCCGGTGTCACTTCCGCCATGGCGTCTTCATCCTTTTAGGGGCCCCATGAATCAACCAAAAGAACGCATTCATTGTTTATTTTTGGGGAAAGAACTCGATCGAAATATTCCTGCTTTAGAATATTTTTCGTCAGTAGTCCTGAGGTTGATGCAAACAGAATGAATGTTGGAGGATTTAAATACGTTTGCATGTTTGGGTAATTACCGTCCTTTTCCTGTAAACATGAGGAGAGGAGAGAGGAGCTCTCCTTTGATGGAAATTGTCGGCAGAATAGTGTAGGAATGGGTGGTTGCATGTACACTCTGAATGACTGATTCCACTATTTTCACACCCCGGAAGTCCAATGTGCGACCGGAATCAATTTCTTTTTTAAAACCACTCTGATCGGTATTTAAAACTTGCGATGCACCACTATCAATCACTCTTTTCACTTCCTCGACGAATTCCTTTGCCTTCACTGTGACGGACCGTTGTTCTAAAGAATAGTTTTTCGAAACAACATTTGTAATCTTTCGTGAAACTATGTTTTGGTGTTTTTCCAATTCCATAGCCAGACAGGAGTTGCTTTAAAATTCGGTATTGTCTGCTCTAGTTTCTTATTCTCTTCAAGAGCGCACCTTCGCAAATCCCTGTCGTGAACCACAAGGCGATCTTCTTTCGCTCTCTTGAAGCATGAGAGGAGAGCATCTCGGACTGACCGGTATTTTTCCCTCAAAACTCCAGCATCCATTACCTGCTTTTCGTATCGGTACAGTTGTGACCTATTCGTGACAAAGAGGAAATTGTGGCAAACTGTCTCTAGTCGAAGATAGTCGAATATCTTCTTCCCAGATTTCCAAAAGTCAACTGCCATTTTTTTCTGGAGCATTGATGGCTCGGGCCTTGGTTTTTTTACCGCCGAGACTTTGTAGGATGTAGAAGAAGAAGAAGAAGGGGACGTGGGAGAAATATCTTCTTCCCTTTCAATACTCCTCTACACCTTCCTCATCCCTCTCATTTTCCAGATCAAATATCAGATCATCTTCGGTCTCACAGAGGTGTTCGCCATCTTCGACACAGGATTTAAGAATAGCTGAAACACGTACAGTAAAAATTTTAGTGATAGCTCTTTGAGTTGAATAGTGAGTAAAATAATCCCCAATAAAAATCATTTATTATGTAAAAATTCCGAAACACTTACATGCAAGCTTATCCGCCAAATAGGTTTCTTCCACTATAGTTTCCCAAAAAAGGAAGCGTATCAGGAAATTTACTCCTCATCTGTTTCAACACATTTAGAGGATTTATCACCTGGGCCATAATCGTCGCCTAAGCAGTACTAAAAGAAATGAGACCCTAGGTATGTTCCGGCATCAGAACTGAATCCAAAAGCTATGAGAGGCGAGATTCTAGGATGTAAACGATGCGTCGGAATAAACCGAAAGGTAATGTAGAGGACAAAAGTCAAGTTTCGAATTGTCAAGTTAACAATCGAGTTTTTATTAGTTAACCCTCCCATTCCCAAGGTAGTTCTCACCATCCCTCGCCTAAGGGGGTATTTCAACTACCCCAAAGCGTTTTTCGGAACTAATACTCTTTAGGGATGAAAAATTATATCAAAACCATTTGTATTTAGTAGTTGTATACATATTATAGTATTATCTTTGTAAATATGATGCATAGGTAAAGTGTTAGGATAATATTTTTATCTAGTGACATAGTAACATGATTTTGATAAACCCTTCTGAATAAATTTGACAATGTTTGTAATGTCGGAAAGTCTTTAAAATTGAAAATGAACGTAATGAGCATGAAAACTTATCTGCAATGAAAGATAAATAGTTACATTTTCGTACTTTTATTGCATTTAACGATTTTTATATCTTTCGTATGTATGTCTGTTAATTGCAAACTGGTGCCTTGCATCTCACACATGCAAATCTCGTTTTACCTGTCATCTTTTTTAGGACATGAAACACACCTAAGAGGAGAGGATAACTTGCTGCCATCTTCATTATTTTCTCCATTGGTGCCCTAAAATTTATACCGCAATATGCTATTGCTTCAACACTTGCTAGATACAGAACTATTCTTTTAGATGCTCTTTACTCAATGTGGGATTCTGTGAGAGCCATGCTGAGCTCTTGTTAGAAAAATTTCCGTGTACTCCTGCAGCTCATATTCCATTCTGGATGTTTATGAGTTCACATATAATATAGTCATTCAATGCTGCCGTGACGATTATTTCAAAAAATAGCCTGAGTGGCCACCTTATAGTCACTCGTACACAACTGTACTCTCTTGTCATTTTATCCCCAGTGTCTACTGCACCCTTCGTGCTGCTTTTATCCATCGGGTTTCATTATATTCTGCTGTCCTCAAACCGATGCTTCATGATGCTGAATGCCAAATAAAATAACACTTTTACGTAGTTTTGGTACGTATGAGTACAAAGTCATATTCTTGGTAAAACCAAAAATAGGGGAAAAATCAGCTCGGATTTTGAAAGAAAAGCTCTTTGGGTATATCTGTTGTATTCAACCTCATTGTGTCAATTAGGGTCAGATTCTTTTAGAGATGAGACTCAGGTAGAGGTAATGACGTAAAAAAGTTGTCCATTGTGTCTTCCGTTTCCAACATATGGTTTCACCAAGTCCAAAACTTCACGCTGTCGTTGATCCACCTCCCGGATATTCCAACATTTCCCTGAGTAGACCTGTTCATTTAAAATGTAAGCAGTTCTCGAATCGGCGCACACCCAAATTTTAATCGCATAACGTCCTATTTAGGATTTTATATGCACACGGAAGGGGCATTTACCACGAAATGTTGTTAGCAGTTCGTTTATTGTTATGTGCGTAGGTATTTTGAGAAAAGTTTTTAACGCAAGGGAACATGAACATATCGAACTCAGCCCTAATAGCCTCCAACTTTTCGCATGAATTTTCCATTCTTTGTGTTAGAGTGATTTATCGTCAAACTATGAATCCAAGAATGCTCTTCACCCTTTCTCTTGACACTGAAGCACTAAAGAAAGTAATTTGAAAAGCTGATCGCCCAGTCCTCAGATCACTTTTCCGGCAGCAATTAGCATGCCAAAAAACTAGTAACTCTCTGGGTTAGGTTTTGCCACTCCATTTCACTGTTAGCATGATCTTTATTGAATTTTGCGTACACTCTACTAGCTTCTCTGTTTGTCTCAAAACATACAATTTCTAATATCTCTGGTGCCATATAGGTACAATAAAAATGCATCCTTCAAACTCTCAATTCCCGAACTTCAATCATCAAACCAGGTTTTCCATAGACAATGTTGCTTACCATTGTGCGACAGACGTGATACGGTTTTCTGTGTCATTTCAGTCCTGACATTGCTGTGAAAAATTCTTCCTCAGCTCCTAAAATTCTTTCCTCGTCTTCTGTTTCAGATTCACAATCAAACTCATTACAGCATTCTCCCTCTTCTTCCACAGCATCTTCCTCTTTATTTTCTCAGGCACTTTCAAACACAGGTTCATTCTTGTCATCTTAACTCAAATCTCAGTTGCTGCATTCATGACGATGTGTCAGATTGAAAACTATATCGGAATAATTTAATTTATCCAGGATAATATGGATATTTCGTCTCAACATCTTGCAACAACGAACGTAAAAACAGTTGTCAACGTAGCTATAGCAAAGAAGTTTTTCTTTTCGAGGTTACCACTTGCATTACAAATATCCCCACGAAATTAATTACGAGGCATGTTTTTTAAGTAAGTACAGTTTTCAAATTCTACCGCGGCAGCGTTTCGGTCGGTGCCCCGCGATTGGGCACTGTGTATTTACATATGTTAGCAACCACAAAGGCCATTACGACAACAATCGATTGTCTTTATGTCTCTTTGTGTGTGTTTAAAATGCCGCCGCCGATTGAGAATCCCGCCGACTGTGAAATGCGATAGCGATACCCGTTTCCACTACTGACATTCTACCACGGTTATTTCAGCCCCCATAACCTACCTGCGTTCCAGTTAGCTACAATGTTACCCTTGTAATCACTGCTTTCGTCACATAGCGGTTAACAGTATTCCAGTTCAAAAGAAAATCGACGATCGTTATAGAAATGCGCAAAGATGGTAGCACATTGAAGTGTGTAAGCACTTGAAGTTTTATTCAAGAATCTATATTGATTGTTATAATCAAATGTTGTCGGGCTTATCGCATACGCCTAAGGAGCAAGTCCGTCTCCCCGTGAGCAAAGTTTTTGCAGTTCTTTTGTTCGGACATTGCTGGGAAAATATAATTAAATTATGTAAACCATAAAATGAAACTGGTGAGTGTGGAAGTGATAGTGGTTAAATATAGAAGGGTATTTGTCATGTACATTTTGCTAATTTTACAGTTGAACTTGAATGTTTTTTCTTTCTTGTTTCGTTAATTTGTCTGTAATTCTGTATTGCGATCTCTTTTCCCTAGTTATGCCATTTGCATTAATTGTGTCTGTGCGTTACGTGTCAGAGTAAAATGTCCTTCTATCCTGCCTGAATATGTCCTTCTATCCTGAATATAAACTCGGAAATAAAATTACATGTTCATTCCCGCGATTACATTTTTATCAAAACACTGTCATTGAAAATACTTGTAGCAAAGGCAGAAAATACACTTGAATTTCTACATTATGGGTCAACATACTTTTTGAAAAATAGTTTAGCATATAATACGAACCATATAACGTTTAAAGTACATCAATTATAAAATTTAAAATCTCAGTATTATGTACACTCCAAATGAACAGCGTTAATTACGATCGTTTCAATCTATTTGCTTCTAGTAACCAGAGCTGTTCTCCTTGAAGTTTGTCTCCTCTCCCAATGCCATAAATTGCCTGCAAAGAAGGAAACACTCGTTAAAATCATGAAAATAGCAGAAAAAAGATACAGTTCATTGTAAAGGCAGTTTTACACGGTGAAATGTTTTGCACAAATGATTGTATGAAACTGAACGAAATTGTATATTTGTCTTAATGGAATTAGATCAGGTTCTTTTTTCCGTTCAGTCATTCAGACATTCTAGCAAGCACAAGTTGCCACTTTACACGGTACCATTTTCCTCACACAAGCGTTTTTATAAGAAATTGTACAAAAAATGTACCGTGTAAAACGGCTTTTAAGACATGAGAATCAACTTAGCATTTAATGGAACAGACTAAAGAGGGGAGACTAAAATACTATCGCGGTGAACGTGTATATTTCGAAACATTTTTCACGGAATTCGTAAGAAATGGATGTCACCAATAATCTTCTGATAGATCCTTCTTCACAGATAGTGCTTCATTTTCTCCGTATATTCAACACACACATCGCAATGTAATTCATTTTCTGGAAAATAGAAATTCATTCTCCACTCTTTTCTCACTGTCCTCGAATATCTGTTATGATCAAAGACATACACTTCATATCGTGTGTGTAATGTATGAAATATTTCGATCGACCAAAATAAGAAAATTCAATGTAGACTGGCATTAACCCAAATGGATCGGTGTATCTTGTTCCGTGATCGGCTGACTACGAGCAATGCATTTAAATAATACGTACTTTGCGCAAGAACTGGTAAAAATTCTGCAAGCACATTCACACATTCCAGCCAAATTAACTTTCATTATCATAAGCAGATAAATAAAAATAGTATTGAGTGTATTGTCCTTTGGCTCTAAAAGAACTTCCTCACAGATTCAAAATGAGATCTTGAGTTTGCGTAATGCAATCTACCAATTTGAAAGAGGTAACAACTAGCATGCTTCACTCAAAACAAACTCGTAGTTATGTTCACTAAAACAATTGAAGTACTAGAAGCATTTGAGTGACAAAT
Organism: Platycnemis pennipes; assembly: GCA_933228895.1. Classification (NCBI taxonomy): domain Eukaryota; kingdom Metazoa; phylum Arthropoda; class Insecta; order Odonata; family Platycnemididae; genus Platycnemis; species Platycnemis pennipes. The sequence continues at coordinate 510,703 of CAKOGI010000001.1, read as the reverse complement.
TCAAAATATAAAATATTTAATTGCAATCGCAACAAATATCTACCAGATCAATCAATATACCTACCAGATGACTCAGAGCACAGGAAATTTGGTATCATCGAAGATCATTGAGAACAATTTAGAGTGAGTTGTCGAAAATCCAGTATAGAAGCAAACCATTTGCTACTGTTGGCATTAAGAAAAATAAGAATAAAATAAATGAATATATAAAACTCTGAATATAATATAAAAAGAAAAACAGCCTAAAATACTCACAATTTTACTTCGTAAATCGTTAACATTTTGGGAACGATCTTTGAACGCACAGACTTGCGTATCAGCCGTAGAGATCGTGACGCATCAGTCAACTTACATTTTAATCAATTGTATTCCACAATATAAACATATATTTAACTGATAACAAAAGTTAAATACATTTACATCAATGGAAAATAGTATCGGAGTTTCTCGAAATTTCTCTGCTTAATTCATTCATAATTCATTTACTCTCGTAGAATGGAGATGACGGGTTTCCAAAATAGCGCCGAAGTGAGATGACTGTATGTTTAGACTGTGTCGAAAGTCATTACCGTACTGCGTCACAACACACGCAAAAAAATTCACATTTATCATTGAATAATGATCTGAATTCTCATTGGCTCATTTCTAATGTTCCAATTTGTTTATGGCTTTAATGTGCCTCAAAAATTATAAATACCGTCAATTCCTGTGTCAATCCAAAATGTCTGCATGGAAGGCAGATGAAAACAATGACAAATTCGACCAACACAATCACTTGCCATAACAATCATTTACTCACCGTAACGTAATTGTACATTTAATTTAAATAGAGAAATACATTTAAATACAGAATTTTAAAGAAATCTTCCATGATCACGAATTGCAATAAAACGTAATTGGTCTTGCAATTACATCGATAGTAGTCTATTCGATATGGGTCGATACAACTTGTCACAAACTGCGAACTATAAAATGAATATTAGTAGAAGTGAAAACGGACTTCTGGCACAATAATGACGTCACATTACGTCATTAACAGCCACTCCCGACCCAACCACGCCCAACATGAACTGGCACATTGATGACGTCATTAACTGCCCCACCCAACCCAAGGTTATCCAGATTGAGCAGCAGAGTTCTAGCACAGTTCATTTTTCCGCCGACCTCGACTCATCACCTCCATCCAACCCAAGGTGAAAAAAATTGACTAATCAGGAGCAACGGAGTTCTAGAACAGTCAATATTGATTGTTAAATCACGAAATCACCAGCGAAACACGTGAGACAGTTACTTTATAAGAGAATCGTGTGAATGGGCAAGGTTAGTACATCTTGAGCTGATTAGCAAGTTACAAGAAAAGTGGTTACAATGGAGGAAAACGGTGATCACTCCTTCATTAACGAGCTGAGAGGGAGACTCATTCGCGAGAAGCAGGTTGAAGATGCTCCTGGGTCGAGAAATCTTCTCTTTTCCGGTCCTGGTATCATGATGCTGTTGTATATGATAAAAAAGGGCGCAACTGGATCTACGAAAGAAGAGATATCACGATACGTGCGAGATGAAGAGGAGAACGTTCTCGATCAAATCCTGAAGGAGCCTCATGAGGAAGGATCATCATTTGCAGCTGCAGCATTTCGACCACAAGGAAAATCTTTCACCTCCTCTTATCTGAGGTTAGTGCGAGAGTGGAAGAACGTTTATCACCCGATAGTGAACGAAAAGATTAGATAAGAAAAGGAGGCAGTAAACAAATGGATCTCTGAAAACACTGGAAATAAAATCACCGACATGATATCCGAAAAAGACTTGGTTGGAGTATTAGAGATAATACTTTTAAGTGCTGTGTACTTCAAAAACAAGTGGATGGAACCATTTGAATACACAGACGTATATGATTTCCACGTTCGCCAGAAAACTATGAGAATCCCGATGATGAGTGCTACTAACTATTTACCGTATTTAGAAGACTCCAGGATGAACGCTCAGGTGATAGAGATCACATTTGCAGTCGAATTATCCTCCATGCTTATAATACTACCAAAGGAACGGGATGGGATAGAAAAACTTGAAGATGAGTTGTCTACAGATACCTTTAATGTGTTTAAGATATTAAATAGATGTAAAAACACTAGAGTTAATGTTAGAATTCCAAAGTTTGAGCTAAAGGATGAAATTAATCTCGTTCCAAGTTTAAGATCTATGATGCCTGCAATGTTTTCCTTTGATAGATTTGATATCTCACACATGATTGGTCAACATTCGAGTGATATAAACGTTGCTAAGTTTACGAACAAATCGTATATGAATTTAGATGAGGAAGGTGTTGAAGCTGCTGCAGCAACTGCGGTGATTTGCATTTAAAAGGAGTGTGTTATTCTCAAAACTTTACTGCAGATCATCCATTTGCATTTTACATTATACCGAGACAGAAGAGGTTAATACTTTTCAGTAGTAGATTTGATGGAATCAGTGAAAAATTTGCATTTTACATTATATCGAAACAGAAGAGGTTAATACTTTTCAGTAGTAGATTTGATGGAATCAGTGAAAAATAGTGAAAGGTCAAAAAATAGTGAAGGAGTATTGAGTGAGTTAAAGAAAAGAACATTAACCCACCCAATCAACGGTCACCTCCCCTCTTTTTCATTGCTATAAAAGCAGCCTCAAATCGAAACGAGAACATTATCGTTGAGATAGTCAACAAAAATGGATCTGCTCCTGTCTATGCCTGCTCAACTTGGTGGTGTGCACCAACTCATCGTTCGCAAGGTGAACGAGAAGGTATAAAACGTGTACGAGGTTCTCCTCCCCTCATCGTTTCTTGAAGAAAACGAACAGAACGATCTCATCTTAACACTTTCGTTCAACAAGCAATACATCGTTGATTTTAAACACATGGATAAGATGATCAGTCTCGTAGGGAGAGATATCACATTCTCTGGTTTCCGAAATGGTAAAGAGGTTGAGAGATTTAACGTGTCTACGGTAAAACACCTCAATCTGAAAGGAGAGAATCGTGAAAAAGCTAAAATACAGGACCCATCCATCGTCGGCAATGTCTACAAAATATTCCGCCCCAAGAGTGAAACAAATTATTTCTGTCCCGACCCTGATAGAATATTTCAACGTGAAAGCAGCGATGACGAATGTGATATCGTATCAAGCCTTCGAGTGGGTGATATTACAACGAAAGGACAACCTTCCAGAGTGTCACGTGATGGTGGTGGTGATCAAGTTGATGGTGCTCCGGTTACATTTACCAGTGGACAAAAATCACGACTCAATCATGGATGAGCCTTTGTGAAGAAAGATCAATTTGTTAAATCTTTCACCTTTATTCTCAATGTTGTACCATGTGATATAAGTTTGTTCTAAATAAATTAACTTTAAAAAAATATTATTGTGTCATTTCTTAATACCTTATCCCTAATATGTAGAGGAGAGGTTTAAATACAGAAATAAGAAACACATAGATTTAACAATCTTTTATTGTTTCAAAAAATTAACATATTTTATTGATTCAAAAAATTAACAATCTTTTGTTTAAAAAAAATTAACATATTTTATTGATTCAAAAAAATTAACATATTTTATTTTTAATACACCAATCAGCTAGCTTGTAACAATTTTTTCTAGCACATTGCATATTGTTTTCAGAATGTGACTTAATTAAACAGTATTCATTTGTTGATACTTTCTTAAGTGAAGGACAACCGTATAGTTCAAAGTTACCTACACAAATTCCTTTGGGAAGAAGGCTAGTTAAGAACGATGCCTTTTCTGCACCTTTAGTGAATAAAAACCGAAATTGGTGTGTATATTTCAACAATATGCTCTCCAATTCTGAATAATCTACATCGCCAGAGGTTTCTGACAGACCATGGAAGTTACTTTTCAACCAAGCAACTTCTCTCACATATATCAACCTAGCTGGAGATTTAAATAACCGTACATTACAACATCCGTTTTGAACGTTAATTATAGCCAATTCTTTCACTATGTAACCACCATTTGTGGTGAATCCTTGAAATTCGATAATGGCACTCATGGTGTAATCTCTCAAACCTGCAAGGTTTTACATCCAATGCCAGAGGTTCAAAAGATTACAAGAGCTTCTGACTTGCAGAATTTTACCTCGTGCCAGAGGTCAGAAACCCTTTGCATACACACATGTAATCAAAGTATAACCAAGTTATACCTTTTGATTACCAGACACATCGTTCAACATGAGTACCATCTCAAATTTCAATCTTTGCAAATCAAATTTTGCAATATCGTTAGGTAACCCGGTAACGAGAAGTTGTCTTACACAATCACGATTACCTGAAAGTCTCTGGAGAAATAGATTTATTAGATTGGAGAGTTTTAACAGAGCTTCCCATTCATCAACATTCATGTTGAGTGAGCTTTTTTGTTGAAATGTTTTTAATAGATAAATTTCGCTTCCCAAAGTAATTTGCATAAAACAAACAATTAGAAAAGAGCAGCTACTTTAGTCCGACATGTAAATAATTACTCACTGATTTTTCCAAATTTATAATATTAGTCCATTCACTGAGTGAAATAATATCACTTTTCTTATTTGCCAGATTAAATTGCACTACTGGTTCAAAGTCTCTTGAAGGATCGTAATGCACACAAACACTTTTTGATTTTACACTATTCAGGTAATACACAGTTTGAAGCACCAAATTATAGCTGTTGTGAGATGATGAGGGAATCGGAGAATACCCAGCCGGTCTCTTCCTCTTGGTGGGTGGAGACTCCTTCCTCGATGATGATAGCATGACTACTGATGAACGGTAGAATGGTATCTTGCTTAAGAGGGATTAAGCTGAGTAGGAGTAGGAGAACAGTCGTTGGAGCAAGGCTCAACTTCGGCTTTGAGTTGGTTGTATTGCATCCATTGAGCAAGGGAATGAGCATCTAAGAGCGCGCATGTACTGTTACGCAGCTTATGACAGGGATTTAGACAGGAAAAGGTGGGGAAGGAGCATTTTTCAGGGGCAGGACAATGGATTTCTTTCTTCAAGGAAATGAAGGTACGGTCTGTGAGGTCGGAGAGGAACTCACACTCGGCTTCACTGTATGCATACAGAGAGGTTGCTCCTTCAATGATGGCTTCCAAAGCGGGTAGGAGCTCCACACATGAGATGAATCCGTGATCGAAAATGGTCTCCTCACAGTTTAGCGGGTCATGTAAACGCAGCGTCTTCCCACCAGCGATAAGCTTCCCATGCTTCTGAAAACTCCCCCAAAACAGACGATTTGAGTTGACATCCACAGCAGTCAGCTCAATGACGCCACTCTTGGTGAAGCACACTGATGCAACGATCCGCATTTCGAAAAGTCTCTCTCGTCAATGACGTTTCTTCACCCGAAGCATCGTATTTATTCTGGAGCAGCACCGTTGAGCAGCAGGATGACACTTTCTTTCATTCCTCAACTCGTTGAAAGTTAAGTGAAACAGCTCCAGAGCGCGGCAGTCAGTGAGATGAGGGATGATGTGATGGAATTGTGTAAGAAATTTGTGTAACGTATACCCTAACGACTTACTGGCTGCATAAAGACAACAGTATTCTCCGCAAATGTCTGAACGAAAGCTCTGAATCTGGTTGTGATTGCAAGTGAACGTAAATTGTTTTAAAAAATTTAAAATGTTTGGAACGAAAGGTACCAATCCGTAAGAGTCGAAATACTCTGCGAAGTTGTTATTAATATATATCACAACCCAATGAGACCCAGGTAAGTATGAAGGATCTAAGTTCACTACGTATATGCCGTTTCTAGGAGAGTAAGGTAATTTATCAGAAGGTTAGACTCCGCGGAATAATATAAACGGATTCAATAACCTATCAATCTGTACACTATCCATTGCTATACTAATAATTTGTGATGATGTTCCTGTTTTTATCAATTTCTAGCGAGGCATCGTATTCTGCAAATACCAAGCGTGTTACGATGTGTTGAAATTCTTTTTCAAATTTCGCCTCTATTCGCACCACACCCCGATCTCCCAGACTTACATAATCTTCGTTGAAGAAGTTCGACGCTAACACGGTCAAGCTATTCCATCATGTGCTTACCTCATCATATTTCCTATTTGACGGGAATTATTACGAGCAGAAGGAAGGTGTAGCCATGGGATCTCCTTTGTCACCAGCTATTGCCAACTTCTACATGGAAGAATTCGAGATACAGGCTCTCGAATCGGCTGCGCAGCGCCCGAAATGTTTTTCCGTTACGTGGATGACACTTTTCTCATTTGGCCACATGGAATTGACACGCTGGACCAATTCCTGGAGCATATGAATAGTCAACACCCGAATATCAAGTTCACCATGGAAAAGGAGAAAAACGGTCAGCTTCCTTTCCTAGACATCCTAATACGTAGAAAAGGGGATGGAAGTTTAGGGCACAGCGTATATCGTAAGCCAACTCACACCGACCTCTACCTCAACAGTCATAGTCACCATCACCCGTCACAAAGAGGCGAAGTATTAGCGACACTATTCCACAGAGCCAAATCAATTGCATACGACGAGAGCATTTCGTCGGAAATAAAACATTTAAAGAAGACCCTCCAACAAAATGGATACAGCAGACGGCAAATTTCGATGGCCCTAAAAAGGTCTTTTGACGCAAAGAAGAACATGGCTGATGAAACTTACAATAAACCCGCTGCCAAGGCCTTTCTGCCGTATATTTCCACCATCTCGGGAAAGATCGAACGAATCTTTCGTCGCTTCGATATTGAAACGATCCACCTACCTCAATCTAAGATTAGGGACTGGTTGGTGAAGGCCAAGGATCCCATCGGACTGAAGACTCCAGGGGTATACAAAATTCCCTGCGAATGTGGTATGGTGTATGTAGGAGACACCGGTCGTATCATCGAGCAAAGGTTGAAGGAACACCGAAGACACTTCCGACTAGCCCAAATGGATAAATCATCTGTTGCGGAGCACAGCATAAAAAGGGACCACGCAATACAGTGGGATAAGGCAAAATTACTTTGCCGATGAAATTTCTATTGGGATAGACTCACTAAGGAGGCCATCGAGATCCGTCTGGAAAATAATAACTTAAATAGAGACACTGGTTTCAACCTCAGTAACACCTGGAGGCCAGTTTTAAATTGCATCCGAGAGATGAGGAAGGGCGGCCCGGCGGCGAATGTTCAAGGAGGCCAACAATCGGGCCCTTTAAATTCAAACCGACGTCTCGGCCAATCAGGAGACACCTGACCCGGGCGAAAGATATATATATAAGCGCAATAATAAAATACGGCACTCAGAAGCACTCAGAAGCCCTGATAATGAAGAGTGAGTCGCTCTTTGAAACGTTGGCAGTAATGGAGCCTATTAACCGGTGTCAAGCCCGAGAAACTTTTCTTCATACTATTCGCCGGGAAAACACTCGATCTTATGTGTCATACGTAATTTGATTACCTCTATCATAATGCTTTATTCCACTGCCTGAGGATATGGTATCATACGCTCGTGCCCAATACTTTTTACTGTAGAAATTACATTCTAAACTTTCCGACGGTACTTGAACACCGTTTACAAAGAGTGAAAAATTTTCGATGGAGTAGTGAGATAGAGCAAATGGATTCTTATCAATCTTACCAGCGTATGAGTCATTATCCACCATGGTAAATATTATGGTGTTAGATTTTCGACCAACGATCGCATTATCAATGCTTAGAGTTCGTCCACCAGCAGGAACCGTAAAAGATTTCATTTCGGTGCGTTTGTAGTGATATCTAGCATTGTTTTTCTCCAACATTTTACTGTGAGCTAATAATACGGAAGGGTTGGTATCAAAATGTTGAACGTAAAGAGTTGCATCAAGTATTTTCATTATCCCTCCCTCCACACCCATCAGATTAAACGCAGGGTTTGAAAACATCAACCTGATTCCTATATCAACCCGATCCAACAACAATTGTGTCTGATTAAGCACGTCTACATGTAATTTTTCAAATAGTTCCACCTCAGAACTGTTCTCGAACCATGTCTTTCGTTTGACATAACCTGCATTATCGTTATTCGTTTTATTAATATCCTCCCCAGTATCCACTTCCCACCCAACATTCCTCAAATGTGTTCTACTAGCATCCCCACCGCAATTCAAAACATTTTCAATATGGCTCCTATAATGATAATTATCTTCTGATGGGGTCACTAGTGTTCCATTGAAATAAACGTTGCATTGATCGAAGAGGGAGTGAAGAATATTGTTCAGAACACCTGGTTGATTTGCATCACTAGATGCATAATCTACCAACTTAGTCTTACAAACCTTCACTCTCAGCCTAAGAAATATACTGTTCAAATGGTTGTAGTCATCACCAGAATCTTTCATCACGAATTCAATCACCGACCTATTATCCAACGATGATATAGGTTTTTAGGAAACTAGTCGCTTTTATAAAATGTTAGTCTGAAAGGGTGGATTGGGTTGGAATAAGTCCAACGAGCTCAGCATATGCTCACCCATGATTTAGATGGAAAAAATATCTCTGTGCACGACCTTCTTCCCTCTTCGCTTTCTCCGTGAATGCTTTTTCTTTTTCCTAAAACTAGTTTTTATTTTATTCAATCGTGGACGCTTAACCAGTCTCACCCCACCCCCACTCATATTTTCATTTTCTCCTTCGCTTTCCGTTTCAAGTTCTGCCTCGCCTCGTTCAATCTGCTACGCAATATATCCTTAACTGGTTTAGTACCCAAATCGCTCAAAGCTGCTGCCCCAGCACTAACTGCCTCCTTACCAACCGTCTTCAACCCGCTGTAAAAAAGAGGTCTGGTAAAACGCCACAGACCAGCAAGAAAACTTCCTATGCCCCGCCCCTTTTGCACACGATACTCGATATATAGGTCCAATCTCCCCACCTGACTGCTTTAGGTAGTAAGATAAATAACGATCCGTCACCGGAGCCATCTCGACGCTCAATGATCAAGCAACTCATATCACAACTTTTTTATAAAATGCAAGAGGATGATGGAAGATTGTTCCCCACCGCGGAAAGGAAAAGGTTCGCCTATTTTATTCGTCATTAACACCTCAACACATTCCACATTATTTTTTTCGACGGGTAAATAATAAAAAGGATTATATATTTGATGTTCACCATCCTCCACGTTCAGAATACGTAAACGTCGACTGAGGGAATCCCCCACTAATTGAGGTTTAAGGCTGCTCTATACTTCTACCCTTTCTCAGATGTAACGGATTTTTGGGATTAGTTCTAGGATTCCCCGCATAGGTGGCGGTATAAAAAAGTGGAATGGGGGGCCTTCTCCACCTCTTCTCCCCCTCCTCTAGATGTAACATGATAGCGGTCAGAGCAGCTCTCGGGTCCCCCTCGCGAGTGTTTTGTTTTTTTGATGACTGAAAGAAAAGGACTGCGGTCACTTGAGATTCTTAGAACCCGACCCTTTCTTATCTATGACCAAATGAAGGAGTCTCAAATCTTCCTGTTTCTTGCGTGGGCATCGTTTCACTTTCTATTACGAAATAATGATTCGTCCCACCTTGAATTTGCAATGATGGTAAATATTGTACAGATATTTAGAACGCGATTACAAGCAGTAGTTAGGTGTTCGGTATCACGGAGTTGAGTTTGCAATAGGTAATGCAATGAACCATGAGAGAAACAAAGTATCATAAATATACCAAATGTGCACTTAGGTCAAAAGGCAGCTAAAAATTGCGCTCATGACGATTTGGCTTCTAATTTCTTAACTCAATGACACTCGAAAGTCAAGGGAAATTTTAATGGGCGTTTTTATTAAATGAACACGGTGTGCATGTATTTTTCCAGCATGGTGTGAATTGTCGCAAATAATATTAATAGAATGTTGAGTGCATACTTTTCTTCTTATTTAATTACATTTAATATTCCTATTTCATTTCTCTATTGAATAAAGTTATATTATTCGGATTTCAGAAAATGTTTTGGCGTATTATAACACGCTTATGGCAGTTAAAATAAACAAATAAAATTTTTAATTTCCTAGGACCCAATGAATTATGCCGAGCCCTCCTTATGTAAGCTTGACAGCGAACAGTCATTACGTAGAAGCGTGTCTTTCTCTGCCAGATCCTAACTGAAGAATCACTTAGGCAGGCTAGATTTTACGAGAACTCTTTTGTGAATGTTAATCCCTTGTACCTGGTTTCAACTTTCAGAATCCGAAGAATGCTGCTTTTCAGGAACTGAAATGGTGAAACATATTGTAAACTCATTTCGTAGATAACTCAACGACATCAACTGTGCCTCTTTCATCAGTACAGAGAATGAGTGGAAGACTTAAGATTATTACAAACATAGAACAGTATGTATTTCCACTCTCTAAATCAATAAGGTATCATCTAATCGAGTCAAAAATAATGCCGGTTCAATACGGTTTAGAAGTTTAGTATTCATAAAACGCCTACATTTACACAATATCCTGCAAGCCACCGCAATGGTGTGTGGCAGTGGCGGCATTTCACCATGCTGTATTATCAAACAAGGAGAATACTTACTACTATCCTACTTAATAAACCTATGATAGAAATAGGCCACGAACATTTTTAAGGGTAATAACAACAAAATATATAAAGAAAAGAAAATATAATTGTATTCTTTTTGGGCCCCGCATCGATCGCTTGCGATCACCTAACTTCTCAAATCAACCCTATCAGTCATGAATACCTACACCATTTTTCCTAGAGCTAGACTTTATAATTTGCTTATGATATTTTGTTAAAGGAAATGTATATGTTTTGGTAAATGATTTAAAACGTGGTACAATTCATGTTTCTGAAATTATGTGCATTTACAGTGCACCCTGCAAGCCACCTTGAAGGCATGGCCTGAGGAGAGTCTATATGTATGTAGCGCCGTGCAAGCCACTCCCAGGGTGTTGGCAGGGCATTAATATTCACCGAACATGTGCTAATAATCGCAACTCTAGTGAATCAGAGATTATTACTAATATCTCGCGGGACGCGGGAACACTAAAAATCTTACCTATTTTTCAACATGCAAGAAAATAAGGCAAGTACAGGGATGGAAAAATATAAAAGTTCCATGAATCATCACGCCGTCACCTTTGTGCCAGTGAATTAGCTAAAATCTGTATCTCATTCTGTTTGATTTTAAATTACATATTACTGCACTATAAACAAACGTATAAGTTCCGTATCCACCAAGTTCTAGTGCGTGAATTATTTAAATCCACGTCGAAGGATGAATCTACTAACAGAATAAGTGTTTTATTCACAAAGTTATTTTTCCATTGCTCATGCAATACGCCAATTAACATGGGTTTGGATCTTTTCAGATACACTGCAAACAAGTTTACGTAAATGTGTTCTTCCTAAAAATTCCTATTGGGTTTTACGAAGGCCACTTCGCTAATATAGTTCTCATGTCCAATCAAAGTGCTTTTCCATAGTGGTTGGCCGGCTTATGAAAAGTATCTCCGCTCCTCTGCTTTACTATTTCATGTACCTTACTAAATTCTATTCTTTTATCTATGATCGCTTATTTCTGGCATAAGTTTCCCTGATATAGTTCTTTGGTAATCGTCAATCGATAACTGCGGCCATTGTCTCAAAAAACCACTTCATCTCTGCTTTTGATATGGCTCACGAAAATGACATTAAATTTTGCCGGAGAAAGCTAGAAGAAGAGAGGGGAGATAGAGGTCAAGGCATTCTAGGCCTGATTCAAAATGAACTGTTATTATAGCACTGTGAGGCCTATCGTAATTCATTAAGAAAGACGCTGGAGAAATTTCATACTATATTAAATCTCACCAGGCATGATTATGAAACATCGGAAACGACGACAAGAGAAGCAATTACTGTGACAAGAGATCCTAATTCAACCTTTGATATAGATGTTTATCATTATATTGACATTTTGCAATTTGTTTCTGGCTTGCTGTTACGCTAAGACATTTTCCGACGGGTGAATCGTATTCATATGGATACGATTACGGTTATGCATGACCGTATAGGGATATAGCGTTACCTGATTACTCAGCAAGAATTCATGAGGGTAAAATAAGTTTAATTATGCATGAAGTGTGTAGGAATATCTGTCATAATAGATGGTGAACTATTTAAAGGTTAGATACGTGCTATTTGTTCTAATTTATCCCAGTTCGTGGTAGCTGCGATAACAATTACGACAGGTGACATCCTCAGGAATGGCATGAGAGACAACGGACAAGTGCCGATGGAGATATTTCATTGTTTTGTTTTCAGTTATAATTTTCATGTTCTGTTCTAATACTTTATTGCTCTATACCTACTGGTCACAAGAATTATCAAAATCATAGAATACCTACATAATATATTACTTTCAACTCAACCTTCGCCAAAACGTGATTAATTGAAGAACTACACTAGGTGAATGCCTATATAAAATACCTATAAGAATTACATATGATTATATATACTACACGGGCACGCCAGTTAATTGTATACGGAAAAGCTCTGAAAACCAATTATAATTGCATTTCGTCCGGCACTTGCTCAATTTGAATCCCCATAAAACAAAGACGAACGTCCTGCGCTCGTATCACGTGATCATTCGAGGAATCATACGATCAAAATTAGAACATGTGCTAATTTTGATCGTATGATCATGCGAATGAATTTCATGCGAGGAGATTTCCGTGTCACACGACGCATGAACTTCATGCGCATGATTTTATTCGCATGATCATTCGCCGTGGAAATCGGCATTCATATCCGACTCCTCAGATACTCTCCGTAAAGCTCGGAAAGAACATTTTCGGTTTCGTCCATCCAGCTGGGGGGGGGGGAAGGGGGGTGTTATCTCCGAGGTGTAACCTGACACTGCTCTGGGAACCCACAAGCTAGCTCAGAGACAGAACCCATGAGCGGTTTTGTAAACAAGAGGGGTGGAACGCCTTAGAGCAGGAGTGGGGGTAGGCCGCCAAAGGAAGAAATCTTTGCGAGGAACTCACGCGCATCACTAGTTTAAAATCGCGATACATGCTCCATGGCTAATGGGTTTATGGCCTAGCTATAGAAACAGCATCAGCAGTTGTTATTTGAATGGGTAGATGAAGGATCAAGCTTTGTAACGAGTTGAAGCAAAATCTTCGTATCGTATTCTAAGCTTAACAAATAGCTGCTGAAAATAGACAAAAAATGGAAAGTTTGGAAATTTTTTATAAAATAACAAATAAACCTACAAAAAATCTATTTTACTAAACTCTAAAAACAATCCTTTTTCTATAATGGAAAAAATGCCCAAGATGCCTGCTGCTACGATAAAGTCGTAGTCGCGTCAGGCTTAAGCATCTGCAACGGCCTTTTAAAGGCAGGTATAGAGCAGCCTTAATTATATCCGTGTAAACGTAAACGTTTTTTGAAGGAGACAAGATTTCTCTTTTCCTTTTACCACTTCGCAAGTTGCGGTATTCACCTTTAATGCTCTTGAAATTCTCTACGAAATCCTCCGCAAGTGTTGATGAAGATGAATCCCACTGATAGAAACGGAGAGGAATACTTGATAATATCAGAATATCATGTTTTATTTCAGCCTGCTTTTCACCGTTGAAATCATTAATCGATTTATCGAATAATTCCTTGAACGAATTATATGTTCCTGGCTTTAACGTATACTTAACATCATCCGCAATAATCTGCACTGAGTTTGGTGATAATCTCTCATTAATACTGTTACGTCCCTCTGGGGGGCGCTAGGGTTACGTAGCTCAGATAAGATCGGTAGATCCGGGTTGCTGGAAGAAATGAGACACACCCTATCGTGATTAACCCAATTTATTGTATCTAAATAGACATAGTCACCAACGTAGTTGATGTAAAGGTAATTCGGGGTGATCGGCGAAGGTCTGGCGCAACGGAGGACGGCTCAGGGTTAGGAGCGGTGGCGGCGACGGCAGTACTCGCGGAACAGGCTTGCAGGTTGCTCCGTTGTGTCTTGGAGGTCGGTAACCGGGCCGGGCTAGCGGGTCCGACGAGGCGTCGGATCCGCCGACAAGCGCCGGGTGGCGCGCCCCGAGGTCCCGCGACGACTCCTCGGTGACTCCTGCCGATGGCTGCTTCACTGGCCAAGGCGAGCTCCAGCTGTCACCATCTCGGTGACCGCCGACGGCGAATCCGGGCTCCCCGACGAACGGCTTCACAGGCGAGGGCTGACTCCGGTTGCTCCCATCTCGACGGATGCTGACGACTCCTCGGCGGGACTGCTCCCGCCGGCCGACTCCCTGACGCGGGTCTGGGACCCTCCTTATATACTCATTTGGGCGGTGGCCTTCCAGGATGTGCCGCGCTTTGGGAGGGGGCGGATACAGGTGTTTGATGCAAGAGGGTTGGTTCATATGCCTTCGAAAGGAAGGGAATGAGGACAGCTGCGAGCTGGTCCGCTGGGGAAATCTCAGCGGTTTTGAGATTTCCTGTTGTTTGATTTGAAGACGGCCGTTCTTTAAGCAATATCTCGAGAAGGTGACCTTGGTCCACAGTTCGGCACGTGGCAGGATCTTGGGTAAGCACGTGAGGTGACCTTGGTTCACAGATCGGCACGTGGCCGGACATGCGTAGTGACGTAGCGTCCAGGAGGGGCGCAACAATACAACTCTTTTTATCATTCACTGTCATTCCGTCTGCGTATATCATGACATCATTCGCTATGTCAAACCTTTTCTCCCCGCTCATCTCAAAAAATGATGGTTCGAAGGCAAAAGCTATGCTCTCGTACCAACCATTTGGAACGATGAAAAACGAACCATCATTCAACTTTACTCTAACAATATCTTTATTCTCAGGCCCACCGATTTCACCCCGGACCAAACCCTGCTCGTTCCGAGTCCTGTTGTCCTTGGTTGAAGAATAATTTGTGATTTCTCTCAAAACGCTCTGCTTATCGTTATCCTTTACTCCCTCGATTGGAGGAATAGAAATCTCGGCCAAACCCACCATCCATTCACCATTTACCAAATCGAGACGGTGCGATAATCTCGTACGGAAATGTGAGATCGTGTTGTGAGGAAAATATGTTTTGGAACTATCACTAGGTAACGTAATGTAAAACTCGTTCATATTTTACGCACCGATGAGGTGAGTATCCAAGAATTAAATGATTTTGGGTATCCTTGCCACTTTACAAAATATTCTAAATCGTCAGCCCGCCCCCTATGCTTCAAAATTTTTTCAATCTTATATTCCGTGTCGGGGGAAAGGTTAACCCTCACTAACTCTTGCTCATAGAAACTACACTTTGTATCCTCTCCGTTCAGAGCTTTCAACTCGTACGTGGGTATCTCTCTCGATTGATTCACACCCTTGACTTGAAATATTTCGTTGGTGTAATTAGGTGTATATCCTTTTGTAAATGGAAGTCGTTCCTTACTGATTCTGACGTATTCACTCCCTTTAAAATTAACCTTTTTGCTAACAAGAGGTTTTCTTGAGCGACAACGTTTAAGAATGCATTTTTCTCATTCACTTCGACAGGTTCAAAACCTATGCTGGAGTGTACGCTATTATTGTAACAATTCACCAATTTTTGTAATATATCCACGTAATTCTACGTTGAATATCTTGTGAAATACTTACACATTTTGGATTTTAGAG
Organism: Platycnemis pennipes; assembly: GCA_933228895.1. Lineage (NCBI taxonomy): Eukaryota > Metazoa > Arthropoda > Insecta > Odonata > Platycnemididae > Platycnemis > Platycnemis pennipes. Next base: position 495,070 of record CAKOGI010000001.1, on the reverse strand, counting down.
TGCGATTGAAACGTTCAACGAGTCTAGCCTTTATTACTGGATTTTTTGTTGTGTAAAACCTTACACCGCGATTCGAGAGAAAAGTTTTAAATTTACTATTTACTAATTCACCACCCTTATCACTGAATTTTCAACGGTTTTCTTTCACGAAAAATATCACTAAACGCCTCGACTACCGCCACTGGACTTTTTTTCCGCAAAGCTCTGGCCCACGCATACCTTGAAAATAATTCGATCACCTTCAAAATATAACAATAGCCTCTGTTGAATTTTTTCAAACTCCGCATGTCGTTCAGATCACATTGCCAGCATTCATCAATATATGATACGCTGTAACGATTTTGAGGGAATATTCTCCTCACCGGTTTGTGACGTGTGTATGCCTCTTGAGAGTTTAACCACTCACGTATTGTCTTTCTCAAGTCCCTGTCGCTCGGTGTAATTTATCAACGGATGAAAAACCTGCAGAATTTTCTGGATCATTGTACACCCTCTCGATTACATCGTAATCCACTCGTCTCCGAATTTTTTCGGTTTCCTTGCTCGACTGCTTTGCCTTGGTATTGCTCTTGGTGACCTTTCTTTTCCGCTTTGTTCTGATCTCTTTCTTTTTCTTCTCTTTAGCTTTTTCGATAGATTTCCCACCGCGTCCAGTCTTCCCTCTATACGTTCCCATGTCTTATTCAAATCAGCATTTGCTCGTTTCACATCAGCAAGTGATTTCCTCAGTGCACGAGTCTCCTCCTCCTCCTCACTGTTCTGTGACCTTCTATATGACTGGCTCTGACCCAAGGATTTCACTATCGGAATATGAATGGGTGATTTAATGTCAGACACTGTGTTTAGATATTTATCCAGCACGCGCTTGTACATATGCCATTTATCTACATCCTTCACACCTCTTTTAATCGAGACAGCCTTCATTTCAACATCTAACGCATTCAATCTCCTCTTCATTTGCCCTCGCTCAAAAGTCTCCGGGTTGACTACGAGCATTTTATGTAAACTCATTTTCCACCAATGAGGTCACCAATAACACCACTTAATATCGATCCCAGTAGCATTGGAAGAAAGCCTCCTTTTTGTACGAGAAGCTTGCGCTTTCTTTTAATGCTTATGTCGCGCCAAGCCAAGTCCCTCAAAGTATATCGATGCTTGAATAGTTTTCGCTTTAAGCAGTTATTTACCTTATGTCTTCGTTTAAGCGTATTCAGACAACATTCAGAGATAGCTTTTATCAACTCCGCATCCGATTCTTTTACTATAGCCGAACGCAACTTTGGTTTGGCAGATTTTAGAACGTAGAGCAAATGATTATTGCTCTTCAATCTATTCATCATGTACGGGCATGTAGATTACAGTTTTTCTATCTCCAGGAAAGATGTTAGTACGGAATCTAAACCTTTCGTCCGTGTCCTGTCACATGTCTAGGACCAAATAACCAAATGGTTCTTGCGTCACCTTTTTATATACGCTTTCTAATTCTTGTGATTTTTCAGGATAGACCTGTCGAGCTAAGTGTCCAAATTGTATTCGATCTCTAGGATTTTTAAATGTAACAATATACTTAGAATGAAGAGATATATTTCTTGCTTGTGGACTTTCATAGAATATGTGTTGCGTGATTAAGAAAACGGAAATGTTAAAATGATGACTTCCTCTTGTGAACAATTTGCATACGTCTTTACTATAAGCACCCTCACTCATTAGATCATCGATCACGTACAACGTTGACACACCTCCGAATTATTCAAAAGGAGGTATTTCAGTTCGAAATTGAATTGGTGTGCTCGAACGTATTCTTGGTTCGCTTCCTTGACTACAGCACCATACAATCTTATGTATTGGACTATCAATCATGGATGGTAAATTTTTCAAGAATTTCACAAACGTGGTTTTTCCACACCCTGACGGACCTGCGCAAATGCAAGTGAATGGATGTTTCCAAACCAATGTCATGATGGGTACTGTTCTCATTATAGTATCCAATGGAATTTTATAAGTTTTAATCATCTTCAACACCAAACGCCTCTTCATGTGTTCTCCTTTTAGGAATTTTATAGTGACCCCAAGCTAGAGTATTTACACCATCTTCACATATATATTCGAGGTCCGTGGAACAATGAACTGTACCAGAACTCTGCTTCTCAAATCTGGATAACCTTGAGTTGGGTGGAGTCGGGAGTCGAGGTCGCCGGAACAATGAACTGCTCTGCTTCTCAATCTGGATAACGTTGAGTTGGGTGGAGTCGGGAGTCGAGGTTCGTGGAACAATGAAAATCTCTGCTTCTCAATCTGGATAACCTTGAGTTCGGTGGAGTCAGGAGTCAAGGTCCGTGGAACAATGAACTGCTCTGCTTCTCAATCTGGATAACCTTGAGTTGGGTGGAGATAAGGAGTTGAGGTCGCCGGAACAATGAACTGCTCTGCTTCTCAATCTGGATAACCTTGAGTTGAGTGGAGTCGGGAGTCGAGGTCTGTGGAACAATGAACTGCTCTGCTTCTCAATCTGGATAACCATGAGTTGTGTGGAGTCAGGAGTCGAGGTTCGTGGAACAATGAACTGCTCCGCTTCTCAATCTGGATAACCTTGAGTTGGGTGGAGTCGGGAGTCAAGGTCGCCGCAACAATGAACTGCTCTGCTTCTCAATCTGGATAACCTTGAGTTGTGTGGAGTCGGGAGTCGAGGTTCGTGGAACAATGAACTGCTCCGCTTCTCAATCTGGATAACCTTGAGTTGGGTGGAGTCGGGAGTCAAGGTCGCCGCAACAATGAACTGCTCTGCTTCTCAATCTGGATAACCTTGAGTTGGGTGGAGGTAAGGAGTTGAGCTCGCCGGAACAATGAACTGCTCTGCTTCTCAATCTGGATAACCTTGAGTTGGGTGGAGTCGGGAGTCGAGGTTCGTGGAACAATGAAAATCTCTGCTTCTCAATCTGGATAACCTTGAGTTCGGTGGAGTCGGGAGTCAAGGTCCGTGGAACAATGAACTGCTCTGCTTCTCAATCTGGATAACCTTGAGTTGGGTGGAGATAAGGAGTTGAGGTCGCCGGAACAATGAACTGCTCTGCTTCTCAATCTGGATAACCTTGTGTTGGGTTGAGATAAGGAGTAGATCTCGCCGGAACAATGAACTGCTCTGCTTCTTAATCTGGATAACCTTGAGTTGAGTGGAGTTGGGAGTCGAGGTCCGTGGAACAATGAACTGCTCTGCTTCTCAATCTGGATAACCTTGAGTTGTGTGGAGTCGGGAGTCAAGGTTCGTGGAACAATGAAAATCTCTGCTTCTCAATCTGGATAACCTTGAGTTCGGTGGAGTCGGGAGTTAAGGTCCGTGGAACAATGAAATGCTCTGCTGATCAATCTGGATAACCTTGAGTTCAGCGGAGTCGGGAGTCAAGGTCCGTGGAACAATGAACTGCTCTGCTTCTCAATCTGGATAACCTTGAGTTGGGTGGAGGTAAGGAGTTGAGCTCGCCGGAACAATGAACTGCTCTGCTTCTCAATCTGGATAACCTTGAGTTGTGTGGAGTCGGGAGTCGAGGTCCGTGGAACAATGAACTGCTCTGCTTCTCAATCTGGATAACCTTGAGTTGGGTGGAGGTAAGGAGTCGACGTCGCCGGAAAAATGAACTGCTCTGCTTCTCAATCTGGATAACCTTGAGTTGGGTGGATTCAGGAGTCGAGGTCCGTGGAACAATGAACTGCTCTGCTTCTCAATCTGGATAACCATGAGTTGTGTGGAGTCGGGAGTCGAGGTTCGTGGAACAATGAACTGCTCTGCTTCTCAATCTGGATAACCTTGAGTTGGGTGGAGGTAAAAAGTTGAGCTCGCCGGAACAATGAACTGCTCTGCTTCTCAATCTGGATAACCTTGAGTTGTGTGGAGTCGGGAGTCGAGGTCCGTGGAACAATGAACTGCTCTGCTTCTCAATCTGGATAACCTTGAGTTGGGTGGAGGTAAGGAGTCGACGTCGCCGGAAAAATGAACTGCTCTGCTTCTCAATCTGGATAACCTTGAGTTGGGTGGATTCAGGAGTCGAGGTCCGTGGAACAATGAACTGCTCTGCTTCTCAATCTGGATAACCATGAGTTGTGTGGAGTCGGGAGTCGAGGTCCGTGGAACAATGAACTGCTCTGCTTCTCAATCTGGATAACCTTGAGTTGGGTGGAGGTAAGGAGTCGACGTCGCCGGAAAAATGAACTGCTCTGCTTCTCAATCTGGATAACCTTGAGTTGGGTGGAGGTAAGGAGTCGACGTCGCCGGAAAAATGAACTGCTCTGCTTCTCAATCTGGATAACCTTGAGTTGGGTGGATTCAGGAGTCGAGGTCCGTGGAACAATGAACTGCTCTGCTTCTCAATCTGGATAACCATGAGTTGTGTGGAGTCGGGAGTCGAGGTTCGTGGAACAATGAACTGCTCTGCTTCTCAATCTGGATAACCTTGAGTTGTGTGGAGTCGGGAGTCGAGGTTCGTGGAACAATGAACTGCTCTCCTTCTCAATCTGGATAACCTTGAGTTGGGAGAATTCGGGAGTCGAGGTCCGTGGAACAATGAACTGTTCTGCTTCTCAATCTGGATAACCTTGAGTTGGGTGGATTCTGGAGTCGAGGTCCGTGGAACAATGAACTGCGCCAGAACTCTGCTTCTCAATCTGGATAACCTTGAGTTGGGTGGATTCGGGAGTCGAGGTCCGTGGAACAATGAACTGCTCTGCTTCTCAATCTGGATAACCTTGAGTTGGGTGGATTCAGGAGTCGAGGTTTCGTGGAACAATGAACTGCGCCAGAACTCTGCTTCTCAATCTGGATAATCTTGAGTTGAGTGGAGTCGTGAGTCGAGGTCCGTGGAACAATGAACTGCTCTGCTTCTCAATCTGGATAACCTTGAGTTGTGTGGAGTCGGGAGTCGAGGTTCGTGGAACTATGAAATGCTCTCCTGATCAATCTGGATAACCTTGAGTTTAGCGGAGTCGGCAGTCAAGGTCCGTGGAACAATGAACTGCTCTGCTTCTCAATCTGGATAACCTTGAGTTGGGTGGAGGTAAGGAGTTGAGCTCGCCGGAACAATGAACTGCTCTGCTTCTCAATCTGGATAACCTTGAGTTGTGTGGAGTCGGGAGTCGAGGTCCGTGGAACAATGAACTGCTCTGCTTCTCAATCTGGATAACCTTGAGTTGGGTGGAGGTAAGGAGTCGACGTCGCCGGAAAAATGAACTGCTCTGCTTCTCAATCTGGATAACCTAGAGTTGGGTGGATTCAGGAGTCGAGGTCCGTGGAACAATGAACTGCTCTGCTTCTCAATCTGGATAACCATGAGTTGTGTGGAGTCGGGAGTCGAGGTTCGTGGAACAATGAACTGCTCTGCTTCTCAATCTGGATAACCTTGAGTTGGGTGGAGGTAAAAAGTTGAGCTCGCCGGAACAATGAACTGCTCTGCTTCTCAATCTGGATAACCTTGAGTTGTGTGGAGTCGGGAGTCGAGGTCCGTGGAACAATGAACTGCTCTGCTTCTCAATCTGGATAACCTTGAGTTGGGTGGAGGTAAGGAGTCGACGTCGCCGGAAAAATGAACTGCTCTGCTTCTCAATCTGGATAACCTTGAGTTGGGTGGATTCAGGAGTCGAGGTCCGTGGAACAATGAACTGCTCTGCTTCTCAATCTGGATAACCATGAGTTGTGTGGAGTCGGGAGTCGAGGTCCGTGGAACAATGAACTGCTCTGCTTCTCAATCTGGATAACCTTGAGTTGGGTGGAGGTAAGGAGTCGACGTCGCCGGAAAAATGAACTGCTCTGCTTCTCAATCTGGATAACCTTGAGATGGGTGGATTCAGGAGTCGAGGTCCGTGGAACAATGAACTGCTCTGCTTCTCAATCTGGATAACCATGAGTTGTGTGGAGTCGGGAGTCGAGGTTCGTGGAACAATGAACTGCTCTGCTTCTCAATCTGGATAACCTTGAGTTGGGTGGAGGTAAGGAGTTGAGCTCGCCGGAACAATTAACTGCTCTGCTTCTCAATCTGGATAACCTTGAGTTGTGTGGAGTCGGGAGTCGAGGTTCGTGGAACAATGAACTGCTCTCCTTCTCAATCTGGATAACCTTGAGTTGGGTGGATTCTGGAGTCGAGGTCCGTGGAACAATGAACTGCGCCAGAACTCTGCTTCTCAATCTGGATAACCTTGAGTTGGGTGGATTCGGGAGTCGAGGTCCGTGGAACAATGAACTGCTCTGCTTCTCAATCTGGATAACCTTGAGTTGGGTGGAGGTAAGGAGTCGAGTCGCCGGAACAATGAACTGCTCTGCTTCTCAATGGGTGCTTTCCATTCAAGCGACTCATGCGTCGTCTTGAGTTAACTCGCGGAAACTCAAGTCGACTTGTGTCTTCACGAATGGAAAGCAAGTTTCAGATGCGCAGTAGCTGATGCGCTAAGGACTTTCACGGGGACTCGTGATTGGTGCGTTTTTTTGGGAAGGAAATTAGGAGCTTGTTTAATTTGACTTATTGTTAGCAGTGTAAATCTTGCTATAGCAAGATCGTTATTAATGAACAAAAAAATGAGTTGTAGGAAGATTAATTAAGAAAATAGTTAAACATTTGTTCTGATTTATCGGTTATTTTCAATATGCCTCTTGCAGACGTATTGTGATTTAGAGCTTGCGCCGTCCTTCTTTCTTTTTTCAGTAACTCACCATTACCGGTGTGGCACCGTGTGTCGACTCGCGTTTGACACACTAGCGACACACACTGATTGGAAAGCACTACACGCGACACAAGTTGACTTGTGTCGACTTGCGTCGATGATTGGAAAGCACCCAATCTGGATAACCTTGAGTTGTGTGGATTCGGGAGTCGAGGTCCGTGGAACAATGAACTGTGCCAGAACTCTGCTTCTCAATCTGGATAACCTTGAATTGGGTGGAGGTAAGGAGTCGAGGTCGCCGAAACAATGACTGCTCTGCTTCTCAATCTGGATAACCTTGAGTTGGGTGGATTCGGGAGTCGAGGTCCGTGGAACAATGAACTGCGCCAGAACTCAGCTTCTCAATCTGGATAACCTTGAGTTGGTTGGAGTCGGGAGTCGAGGTCGCCGGAACAATGAACTGCTCTGCTTCTCAATCTGGATAACCTTGAGTTCGGTGGAGTCGGGAGTCGAGGTCCGTGGATTGGAATTCTGATATTTTTATTTTATGTGCTTCGTGCTGCTTCGTGCATTTAGGATTTTTTGTTCCTATACTGTGTTTGCTTCAAACAGATTCAAACGTGCTTCAATTCTTGAGGTAAATCTTTGTATAAATAGACCGAAGAAGGAGTTACCACTTCACTCTCTCACCAGTGTTAGCTCCAACGTAATCATCACTCTACAACCAGTGCTCCAACGTGCTCATCACTCTACAACCAGTGCTCCAGCGTGCTTCTAATCTCAACCTCTCCAGCGTTAGCTGTCAGATCCACCTCATCAAAGTCACCGCAGTTGTCACCGCGTCACTCTATCACCGCTTCAACCTCTCCAACCTCTCAGCTCGTGCCTATTAAATATCCAGATCTACCTCACCAAATTCAAAGCTTGCGAGCTAGCTGCGAAAACTTTAACGGATTCACCCGCTGAGGTGCACGAATGCAAGATATTCTACAGAGAAAAAATCATTCGCCTTGACCGGGACTCGAACCCGGACCCCCTGATTTCATGCCAAGTGCTCTACCAGTTAAGCTACCAAGGCGTCCTCTTTCCCTGTGGAAATTCAGAGCACTTGGCCGGAAATCAGGGGTTCCGGGTTCGAGTCCCGGTCAAGGCGAATGATTTTTTCTCTGTGGAATATCTTGCATACCTCACCAAAGTTGAAAGTAAGTACTGATTGCATAGCGATGCAGATTTTAATAAATACAGAGGTGATGGAATATGGCAGATTATATTTGAAAAGATTGCCACAGGTATTAATTTTGTTGTTACGGATAATGCCTGTTCACAGACAATGTGAATCGGTTTTTTGGTACCTTCAGCCACCAATTTTAAGAATATTCCATATTGGTATTGAATAATCTTATAGCTATTGATATCAAGTAATATTTTTACATTATCACTATTGTATGTATTCTAAGTTACCTTTTGTTTCAGATGGCAGCTTTAAAGTCACGTTTCCTTAACGTGCAGGAGGAGACGACTTACTTAAGGAAGGACGAGCTGGATGAGGGTGTGGAGTATATGGTGGAGGGGTTGGGGGAACAAAATACCAAGTATGGCAAATGCTTGGTGGCAGAGATTATCTTCGGGGGGAGGCGCAGGAGCATATTTTTGCCCAAAAAGTTCCAGGCCACCCCCGAAGAACTGGCAAAATGTAACGAAAACAGTTGGGGGGAGCATATATGTATTATTAAGAAAAATAACATAATTGTTTTAAAATAACATTATTGTTTCATTTATTCCTCTACATCCATAATCGACAGAGATATAAAAAATAAGTTTTTTTAAATAAAAATAGTTTTTCCCAAAAGAAAAATATAAAAAACAATTTTTTTTCAAAAAGAAAAATTTTAAAAATAAGTTTTTTTCCAAAAGAAAAATATAAAAAATAAGTTTTTTTCTTTTTCAAAATAATTTTTTTAAATATTAATTTTGGTGCAATAAAATTTTTGCGGATAATTTACTTTGCTATTAGTCAAATAGGTAAGGGTCTTTGTTTGTGGTCTTAACGTAATATCATCTATAATGCTATCGATAGATTCATAAGGTTCTCTTATAGAAATAGTATAATTTTAAAAACTTATACACCTAAGCCTAAGAACCTATGTGTTTGCTTGAAGATACTTAAGTTACTATTGAGAATTATAAAAAAATCCGAATGCTCATAGGGAGAGCGAACGGGTATAGTCACCTGCTTTCAGCATTCTCACGTTCGAAGATCTCTTGAAGTAGCCTACACGGTGTATTAGATGGACCGTTGACTGAGAATAGTTCCTCAGCCGCTGGTACCAAATGGATGGAGGATCGGCCTTATATACCCATCGAGGGCCTTGAAAATCCGAGAAGTTGAATATAGAATCTTTAGTTGTTTGAGAATTATATAACAAAAAATGTCAATTAAATATTCATTAATAAATCATTTATTTACCAGCTTAATATCAATCAAATAGCTAAAATATCACTTAAATAGCTAAACCATGAAGGATTCTGCAACAGAGGTCTCAACGAGGATTTCAATCACTGCCAGATTTAAAATTAAAGTCGTGGCGGTTCGTGAATTGTACGACGGAGGTCGTAAGCAATCGTAGGTTGAGATAGTTCGAGGATTGAACAACAGAGGTCGTTGGATAACCACCGCCAGATTTAAAATTAATGTCATGAGTCGTAATGGTACGAGAATTGAACGACAGAGGTCGGAAGCCATCGTAAGTCGTGATGGTTCGGGGATTGAACAACAGATGTCGTTGTATAATCACCGCCAGATTTGAAATTAAAGATACAACCATAAATCATTTATTTACACGCTTAATATCACTTAAATTGCTAAAACGTTTAGAACTTATTTTACCTAAAATAAAATTGTCTTTCGAGTGCAATTATTAAATTTAATATTAATGAGTAATTAATAGAAATAATTACACTAATTACTTTCGTTTTGGGTTGGGTTGAGTGGAGTCGAAAAATTAACTGTGCTAGAACTCTGCTGCTCAATCTGGATAACCTTGGGTTGGGTGGGGCAGTTAATGACGTCATCAATGTGCCAGTTCATGTTGGGCGTGGTTGGGTTGGGCGTTGCTGTTAATGACGTAATGTGACGTCATCATTGTGCCAGAAGTCCATTTTCACTTCTACTAATATTCACGTTAAAATTACTCGTGTGCAACAAAGTTGTTATTTTTGGTTCATGACAATGTTCTTTTTAAAAAAGAAGTTTCCTAAACTTAATTTGAAATAAACAGACTTGGAATTTCATCATTGAAAATTAAAACTCAACTTTTTAAGGGCATTAAGAATTTTACTTCCCATTTTCATACTATTAAGGAAAGAATGGTTTTCATTTTACTGCAGCTAAGGCCGCGTGCACAGTGCCGCGCAGTACCAAGAGCGACCATGAGCGTTGCGACTGCGAGCGACCGAACCAAACAATGGAAGAGCAATGTGTCTGTGTCTAGTGCGCGCTTCCTGCGGTGACCTGGAGCGTCTTAGAGCGATTGTTTGGTCGACCAAACGCGTTTGTTCGCGGTCGCTGGTCGGCCCTAGTCGCTTGCGAAATTCTTTGCAAACGCGATGGACTGTGATTGCCGATTTTGGTTGTGAGGAACAGGATTCCACTTTGGGACCAGTAACATATAAACTGCCGCATCAGGGATGAATCCAAGAACCTGTGGAAAGAAATTGCATAAGAAATAGGTGTGAAATACAAGTATGAAACAGCTATTTTGCACTTATTTTAGTTTTAATGGTGATATTATAGAATTTTATCCCTTGAGTTTTTTCTATTAGAAGAAGAATAATTAGTTTTTTAATGAAATTGTATTATTTTATCGTGCTAGAGTATTTAACTCGCCTTTTTGAAATATTGTAAACATGGTAATAATGTAGATCTAGTTATTTTTGGGTGGTAGCATGAATGTAAAAATGACGCTTCCACTATATTAACTCCTGCAGTATTTTCAAACGACTGTTTTTATTTGTTTTTACTTTTTATTTGTTGACTGTTTTTTGTTTTCTAAAATAGGTCTTAATGGATATTTATATCTTCCAACATCCCTACATTTCTCACGATGTCTCTTTCCAGCCATCCTTCTACCACCTACCATTATTCTATCCTATCATTCTATCCGTTCTTGTCCTACCCCCACCTCACCTACCCAGCTTTCTTCCCTTAATCACGTCTTTCAAAACACCATCCCCATAATTACCTTCCTCATCCACACTTTCTGCCTTCTCCTAATTCACTCAATCAAATTTCCTTCCTCTCTTTCCAACTCTAGTACTTCAGCGTTCATCCTCCTTTCCACCCACTTCTCTTTCTGCATTCCTCTCCAACACCAAAATCTCAAACGCGCCATGTATTGCTACGCTCCATATACACTTTTCACCAGTCTTTTCTTGACTTCCCTACTCAACGCCCCTGTCATTAGTTCACGCCTACAAGTAAAAGTTTCTTTTGCCAGTGTTATTCTCCTTCTCACTTCAATGCTCCTACACTTTAATTTGAACGAGTAGAATATACAAATTGATTCCTCAATTTATCACTAACAAGTAGAGGAGAACAACTGAGAACGAATTAAGATATGATTTGAAACTTTTTCCGTTTCATCAAGTAAAATAAAGGTATACATATATCAGATTTTTTCTCCATAGAGTAAGTAAAAATCTATGATATGTATGCGAGAAAAAAAAAAGAAAGTCACATGCACATAAGTCACATCCAATATAAGCCTGGCTTAGGAAAGCTGTCATTGGTGGAGTGCTTAATACTAGAGCTAGGACATACATTGCAGGTCACCAGTTCAATCCTTTTCGGGTATTTTTTCTTGAGGTCATTGTATTTAAAATATTATCATCTTCAGTTTCCAACTCTTTCTTGTGTACATTTACTTTTAATATTTTAATCGTTTAAATTACAGATTCGAAGTTTACGCAATATTTCCTTGATCGTAGTTCAGAATTAAATTTTTTTCCAATTACTTTTATTTACTCTGACGTTTATTATTTTTATATTTGATTATTGACATATAAACTGAGTGACTGAATATTCTAATAAACTATGATTTTCAAGTATCTCCTGGTATCTGGGACTTTATTCATTGGATAAGGCAGAGTTCACACCTACGGCTGTCTTTCCCGAAAACCGCTAACGGTAACGCTCACCGCTTTTAAACTGAAAGAAGCCTTGTTTTGAATTTATCTACTGGAGGGCAAGGCAAGTGTGAGAGGGAAATATTGCAATGGGTTAAACCTAGTTGAGATTGAGACAATGAATAATGCCAACAATTTACCTTCGCGTTATCACTGATTACAATACATGAAACGTGGAATTGTTGGCAGTCATCAAACCACAGTTGTTTACGGCATTATTTAGCCAGTTGCACTGCCGACCTCTACACAATACGCATGGAACCACATTGAATTTTAATGGGTAAAGACGAATAAAAAAAGAGGCTTTTCGTTTCGAAAAAGACTGGCCAAAAACCTCTGAAAGGCTCTGTAATGCTACTGATAACACATGTATATGAAGGTTATAACACATGATATGTAGGTTATTTCAATACAAGACTTCTTGTATTGTAATAACCTACATTTGGTCTCCGACCAAGCCACTCACCACACTTTAATCAGCCATACCTGCCTCGACCTTTGCATCGTGGATGATTCGGACAAAGCATCCTCCTTTTCACAAACTCCTGTTCCATTCCTATCTACCCATGACCAGATATCCATTTCCTAACAATTCGTATTCCCATCACCAAAACGTCCACCCTTTACTTTTCGTGACTTTAAAAAATTCGACGAAGAAAGATTCCTTGATGACCTCTCCACCGCTGACTGGATTTAAGTGTATCAGGCCAATAACATCGACTCCAAACTAAAAATATTCAATGAAAATCTTCTGAATTGCTTTAACCTTCACGCTCCCGTGAGAACATGTCAACCTAAGGTCCCTACCACTCCCTGGCTGGCCAAGGAAATCTCTGCGAAATTGAGGGAACGAAATCGTATACGCCGTTCATTCATTCGTTCCAACAACCCAATTTTATACGCTCAATTTACAAAGTTAAGGAACCAGACGAAACACTTGATCAACGACTCCAAACGCAAATACTATGCCAACTCTGGCATTAAAGATTCCAAGCGAGTATGGAAAGAACTAAGGAATCTACGTCATGTACATCACCGACAATACTCTCTTGCACAAAATATTACCGTTGATCAAATCTATCTCTACTTCTCTACTATTGCCCACACAGGCCTTAGCAGCTACTTTTTTCTTCCTACCCTACCCCCTACATCTTATACTATTGTCCCTTTCAGCGACTCAAATTTCTATTTTGAAATTATCAACACTGATACCCTCAATAAATTCATTTTCCGCCCAAGATCGAATTCCACCGGGGTAGACAAAATATCTCACAGAATGTTGAGAATCTCCTATTGTATCACAATGCCTATAATCCTTGATTTGTTTAATTTTTCACTACAATCCTCCAAATTTCCTACCCTTTGGAAATCGTCTCTTATAACACCTATAAAAAAGATAAAAAATCCAGTGAATCCATCAGACTACAGACCAATATCCATCTTATGCAACATTTCTAAAGCGCTACAACGCATTTTTCACTCCCAAGTAGAGTATTTTCTCGCTCGAAACAAATAATTTGACCAATTTCAATCTGGATTTCGTCGCGGTTTTTCCACCCAGTCTGCGCTTCTAAAAATCACCGATGACATAAGAAGTTCGTTTGACAAGAGAATGGTGACGATACTCGAATTATTTGACTTCAGTAAGGCCTTCGATCGGATAGACCATGCTATTTTACTTGAGAAAATGAGGAAGTTGAATTTCTCCTCTTCGGTCCTCAACTGGTTTCATTCTTATCTGTCTGACCGTCGACAGGCCGTAAAGGACACTTACGGGAACATTTCCAGCTGGACTCCAGTCCCCTGTGGAGTGCCGCAAGGTTCCGTACTTGGTCCTCTGCTCTTTTCCATTTTCATTAATGACCTTCCTCGCGACTTAAAGCACACGAAGTACATGCTTTACGCAGACGACCTGCAAATATATCGTCATTGTTTCCCCAACGAAATTGACGACTCAATCAAAAAAATGAACGATGATATTAAAGTTATTTCTGCATGGTCCCAGCAAAAAAACTTTGTTCTAAACTCAAGTAAGACCAAAGCAATAATTATTGGGAGCCCTAAGATGACAAATCGCTTGCCCTATGAAAATGTATCTCAAATCTGTGTCAACGGCACCTCTATTCCCTATTCAAACTCTGTTCGAAATCTAGGTATCACCATGAGCTCAAGTCTGTCTTGGAACAATCATGTTAACAATATGTCTCGCAAAATCAACACAATCTGACACTAGCTCAAAGTGCATTCAAAATTTCTTCCTCAACGCACAAGGAAAATGCTTTTTTCATCGTTAGTTTTCCCCACTATTGATTACTATTGTCTTGTTTACAATGACCTGAATGAAGAAGATAACACCACACTACACCGGGCTCTAAATTCATGCATCAGGTTTATTTTTAATCTTCGTAGAGATGTCCACTTGACCACCTATTACAATGAGCTTCGATGGCTCAATGTTAAGACCCGAAGGAAATACTTCCTCGGGTGCTTCTTGTACTCACTGTTCAAAGAAAAATCTCCTAAATATCTTTTCGACATGTTTGCTGCCAAACCTTCCACTAGAGAGATGTGTACCAGATGTGATCCTGAGTTTCTATATTTTCCTCGTCATCGCTCAACGAAGTTCCAAAATTCATTTATAGTTACTGCGTGTCATCTCTGGAACACCTTGCCCAAAAGCATAAAAAACTGTTCTTCCGTTGCTAGCTTTAAGATGAAATATTACGAAATGTTATCTCTGATCATTAAATGTCATATTCATATCCTGAAAATCAAGAAATATATGTATATGTAATTTGTTATACGATGTCCTAACGATGTCGCATTTGTCCTTTTTTACATGCCAATTGTTTTAATTTATATTTAATTTGTCACAGCTTGTATATTGTATGGATTGTCTGATTTATTTCTTTTTTGTTGCTCGTATAACTATGTACATTGTCTTTTGTCCTTAAGGGGCACAGCCCTGGGACAATTAATAAACATTCATTCATAACAGGAATGAAAACAAAGCTGAACGCACTGTCATAATCTAGACAAAGTTGGGCATGGAAAAAAATAGGAAAATTTAATTAGGCATTTTCTTATGACTGGTGCAATCATAGACAAAATTTCATCAAAAGTAAAAGTGTCACATGGTAGTTTGCTCGAGACTTCTTGCCTTCTCTTAAATTACGGTAAAGGTGGTAAAACTCTCCGTGTACTATCCGTGGTTTGTTACGGCATGTACTCCCTTGACACGTTAAAATTTTTAAATTAACCCTTTCGCGCCGGAGCCATAGGAAGAGAATTTTTCCCGTCGTAGGAGGAGCACGAGATATTTCTTGACTCTCCCGTCCGGAGCTCTCTCGTGGCGAGGAAGTAGGCAGGTATGCCCCACCCACCGTTTTGGGACCCAACTCAGCGGGACACCGGACCCTTTCCCCGTCCACTGGGCTCGACCAACCAACCCTTTAGCAGCCTTTTTCACAGCAGGAGTCCGTGGTAAATTGATTGAATTAGCAGTGTTTTTTTAAAAAGCCCTTATGTATATTCCAAAAAGTTAAACATAAAAAATCGATTCCATGTGTCTTGCTGAGCGCTTCAAAATTTTAAATGAAATTCTAGCGTTAATATTAACGATTTTGAACCAATAGGTTTTTTCTGACATTAGCATAAGCAAATCAGTGGAGAAAAAAAAATTCATAAAATAATCTGATCGGAGAACTCGCGGACGCAGCAGCCTTAGACTCGGAAGAAGAGGAATCAAATTCGTGGATTTTTGGAGAAATACCATCAGAAAACAAATCCATACCTTTCGGAGAAAGCTTTCTTCTTTGGGTAACAATCTTTTCCTCGTATCTGATGCATCGCCCGAAGATGAAACTGAGGGATCCAGTGCGCCTGTTGCTTCAGCAGTCGAAGTCTCTGGATCATAATCCGAAGTCTCCTCATCTGAGTCCGAATAGACGTCTTCATCCTCACTACACTTTTAGTTAATAACTCCAATATTGAGTCCTCGAGCATAGAATGTTCCTTTGACATGACTACACTCGAACAAAAGTTTTGCAACGCCACCACAAAGAGAGAATTTATCTGAACTAAGAAATGGCTAAAACTCGGGCGAACAGAGAGAGCACTGCTTGCTTTAGAGACAAGACTGATGTGAGAAGCAAGGAAAAACAAATATTCCTATGGATGGGCACATGGGTGTAGAAATGGATTCCTAATGAGAAATTCTACGAAAAGGATGGGGAATCCAGCAATTCAGTGAACAGGCATTGAGAAGAGAAGCACAGCATGAAAACACAAGAGATACCACCACAGGTGTGTAGATGATAATTCTTCAGAGTCGGTTTTCGAAGAAAGTGAAAGGGGACCTAGAAATTCAGCGAAAATGCTATTAACCCATTAAGACCATGCATACACAAAGAGCAGCACCATACGAATGGGATCTATGGTTTTTCCAAAGTCTGCTACCTGAAACAGCGTGGGAAACTAGTCATCCGGCTCAAGTGCTTTATTGAAGAAATGCCCCGGAGAAGACGTATGCGTTTACGCATAAGAGTATTAAAGTATAAAACTACCAATAGTTCAAATGGAACACCAACGTATAAGGAGAATCAATGGTTACTAAAGATCCAGTTCTTAAGAAAACCAGAAAATCTACTTTTTGATGAGGAAAAATACGGAAATATAAAAATATGTTATAGTTGTATAGGTATGAATTCAAATATGAGAAAAAATAAAAATTTAAGTGAGAAGGAACGAATCACGATTACCCCAAGCTTAAACAAAACTTTATCCAAAAGTGTATTTTTTGCCGTGAACATAATGTATAACCTACATGTTATGTAGAGTTCTGCACTATAACTCCGTTAATATTAACGCTAGAATATCGTTCAAAATTTTCACAAACTCAGCAAAAAACGCATATTTCACTTTAAAGCTTAAATTAAAGGAATGTATAACAAAAAAATCGTTTACAAAAACCAGTGCATAGACTACTAGTTAACCGCGAAGTCATGCAGCGAGGGGGGTTACAAATGAGGCAGAGGGTCGAGCCCAGTTGCCCGGGAAAGGGTCTTAGCTCACGCTAAGCCGGGTCTCGAGGGGTCGCAGTATACCTGAGGTTATTGCTTCCGCGGCGGTCACTTTTCCTCCTCCTGTAAAGACCGAACGTCGGCCATGGCCGACGTTCGGTCCTTTGGGTGAAAAAATCCACGTCGGTCTAGACCGACGTTCGGTCTTTAGGGCACAAACATCTGCGTCGGCCATGACCGACGCTCGGCGCGAAAGGGTTAAGGGAACTAAACTTAACGGTTTGAGGCACAATTTTTCAGAATTGTGAATGCATGGTAAAACAAAAACGTCATACATTCCACACGAATAATTTAATTCGACCCAGGTTCCAAATACCCTATAATCAGTTTCAAGGTTCACAAGACCTGCATTGAAGTTGACTGCAGGGTAGTCAAAACCTAGGTCTGATTAAATAGTCCGTGAGGAGTATACGAAGTTTCTTTTGCAATGCATTCAGGAAACTACTCTCTAGTAGCAGCATACTGAGTCCACCATTGTCTCTTGGTCGCTGCGACCGCTGTTCGCCTCTGGTCGCGCTTACTAGACGCACACGAGCGCGGGCGACCGCATTGTCGCCGATCGCTCCCTCGGCCGCTCCAAGTCGCAACAGTCGCGTCGCTCTAGGTAGCGCCCACTGTGCACGCGGCCAGCTAAAAATTGTCAGTGCAATATAATTTTTAAGTGACTATCAAGGAGGCGAAATGTGTAGCATTTCTCCACTTTTTCGGCAAGTTCTTGACAATAATATACTTTTTCTTTATGCTTAAAGTATAAGAATAACTTTATACTTATACTTTTCAGTGTTTACAATGGGTGCTTTCCATTCAAGCGACTCATGCGTCGTCTTGAGTTAACTCGCGGAAACTCAAATCGACTTGTGTCTTCACGAATGGAAAGCAAGTTTCAGATGCGCAGTAGCTGATGCGCTAAGGACTTTCACGGGGACTCGTGATTGGTGCATTTTTGTGGGAAGGAAATCAGGAGCTTCCTTCTATTTGACTTATTGTTAGCAGTGCAAATCTTGCTATAGCCAGATCGTTACCAATGAACAAAAAAATGAGTTGTAGGATGATTAATTAAGAAAATACTTAACTTAAACATTTGCTCTGATTTATCGGTTATTTTCAATATGCCTCTTGCAGACGTATTGTGGTTTAGAGCTTGCACCGTCCTTCTTTCTTTTTTCAGTAACTCACCATTACCGGTGTGTCAACGTGTGTCGACTCGCGTTTGACACACTAGCGACACACACTGATTGGAAAGCACTACACGCGACACAAATTGACTTGTGTCGACTTACGTCGATGATTGGAAAGCACCCAATGAAGATGATTGTAATGTAGCTATGGATATGTAAATAAACAGTCCGTTGTTAGTGATTGCACAAGAATAGAAATGGATTGCAATGACTCAAGTTATTAAGTATTATCCGCTTATTATTTCTTAATTCTCTAGTCCAACGTGCTAGGTTCATACACAACAGTGGCGACGAGTACGATAATTCACGTGGCAATTTTGAATCGATAAAAGTTTGATAAAAGTCAAGCTAAAAGTGGGGTTTTCTCCACGCAAAAATGACATTAATCGGCACGATTGGAACGTTCGACCGTGCAGAAGAAACTTGGGAATCATACGTGGAACGCTTCGAACTTTTTGTGGAGTGTAACAAAATAAAAGTTGATAAAAAAGTGAGCACGCTATTAACTGTGATGGGGTTGAAAACGTACTCACTCCTTAAGGACCTGATAACGCCTGATAAGCCATCATCTAAATAATACCGAGAAATAATTGACGCAATTGGAAAACATCTTCACCCGAAACCATCATTCATCATTGAACGCTACAAATCTAGCAGGCGGGACCAATTGGAGCATGAAACCGTTGCTGATTATGTAGTGAAGCTTAAAAAGCTTTCCAAGTACTGCGCTTTCGGGGATAAACTGATGAATTCTGTACATCCTACCGAAACCTATCGGTGTCGCTAACTCCCCCGACCGACAAATGTCGGTAAGAGCGATTCCGGTGACACATTCTACCGACACTTGTCGTTAATATTACCGATACTTGTCGGTAACGACGAGTGAGCCCACCGACGATTTCCAAACCCACGCTAGGCCTTACCGAGATGTATTTCGTCTCTTCGCCAACTGCATGCTGGGGAAAAACAGTGAAAGATCGGTCTACGCATAGCGACGGACGTATGTTTTGATTATCTACGAGCTTGGTTTTGATGAATTGACTTGTGCAAATTGGTAAGT
Organism: Platycnemis pennipes; assembly: GCA_933228895.1. Classification (NCBI taxonomy): domain Eukaryota; kingdom Metazoa; phylum Arthropoda; class Insecta; order Odonata; family Platycnemididae; genus Platycnemis; species Platycnemis pennipes. The sequence goes on along the minus strand of CAKOGI010000001.1, from coordinate 475,925 downwards.
TTTCTGAGAACTGAGATCGTCCTTTATTTGCATATCCATATTAGCATTATGTTACAATCTTAACGATATAATTCGCGCTTAGTTATATTCGTCCTTAATTTGCAAAATTAGCGCATCCAAAACAAGTTTGTTTTAAAGTGTCCAAAGTGCGGAGAGTGAGAGGTGATTTAAGTTCTTCTACCCTTTATTAAATAAAAATAGTTTCATTTATAATTTTCTATTTACTAAGTATATTTTACTTCAATTACTATAACATTTATATGCAATTGCAGTTTGATGTATTTAAATGTTATACGGTAGATACTTTATCGCTAGACTAGTAGTGCATTTTACATCAGAGTGGTTGGTGTTTTTTAATTATCAGCCGAAAGAATGGCAGAGGGATATCTTTCATAAGATCAAATGTTTATGTAATACGTAGAAAGTGGACTCGAACGTCGACGATCGTGCCGGGATACAAGAGTGGAGGGAAGACCATGACCCGTTTGAGCTGGACAACGATGAGTTCATTAATTTATTTCGCCTCTCACCACATGTTGATTTGGTTCTTATTGAAACACTTTGGCCGATATTACAGCGAGAGCGGTCGATCGCCATTGCGAGTGAGCAGTGTGTTCAGTTCATTCCAACGTATTTTCAAACGAACGAAAGTCATTGTTCACTTCACTGTCTCTTTGTTAGGGTCACTTTTACTTTCGTACCAATTAGTGCTTTTAATTCTTAAGATTGCCTCCCAAAAAAACAAACGTTACTTACAAAATAAACTTACACGTTAGCCGAATGCTGCCTACTACTTACTGTGATGTCTCTTAAATTTGTGATTTTGACGAAGATGTGTACACAATTCTACCAAGTAATCTAATAAATATATTATTATTATTATATTCCTCCCCCATGTAGCAATTCCCTCTTGACCTGACTTGAACTTCTCGACTATTGTTTGGACCATCGAACGTTTTAAAATATTGCCCAAATACTCTGAATTTAATCTTGTTTGCGTATGTATAGTAACTTGGATATGTAATCGTTGGCTTAGTTAACGGCACTTGAATAGAGTCCATCAGATCCATATAGACATGTGTTATTTCTCAATCGTAAAATCGTACCCAATTTCACAGTACGTAATCAATAACAAAGTATGAATAAAGATTTCATTCAAATTACCTACATGCATTCCCCTCAGTTTCAATTAATCCCACCTTTCATCCTGCCTTGGTATTAACTTCTCTTCGACTATACGCATGATCCTTGATTGAATGTGAATCACAAATAATCCACGTCAAGTCCACTGTAGATTTCAAATAACATTACTACGCTATTTAATGAATTCCTCTCGAGCTTCCGCACGGGTTAAACACTCCATTCCAGCCAACGTTTCGAGGAGCGCGTTTCTCATCGTCATCAGGGCAGTGTGATGCAGAGGAGTAGCAACCGGGCTTATATATGATTGCTCAGGGGGGGGGGGGGGGAGATTCTTTTTTAGATACGTGGACGACACCTTTGTCGTTTGGCCACATGGGATGGATGACCTGGAACCCTTTTTGACGCATATAAACGGACTCCATCCCAACATACGCTTTACTATGGAGATAGAGAAGAATGGAGAATTGCCTTTTCTCGACATTCTCGTCTACAAGAGGGAGGACGGTAGACTTGGACACAAGGTTTACCGCAAACCGACCCACACGTACCTGTATTTGAATGGGAGAAGCCATCATAACCCGGCACAAAAACAGGCAGTTATATCGTTCCTTATCCATAGAGCGAAAGACATCTCGGACGAAAACAATTTACCAGGAGAAATACGCCATCTGAAGGAGACTTTCCTTCAGAACAGGTAGGGACGATAAGAAATCTCTACGGCCCTCAAAAGGGCCTTTATTCAAATGAAGGAAGGCAAGGAAGAGAAGGAAAGACCTATGGCCAAGGATCCCGCAGGCCTCAAGGTCCCTGGAGTGTACATAATCCCGTGCGAGTGCGGGGAAGTCTATATTGGTGAAACGTCCCGCACCATAGAGACGAGAGTGAAGGAGCATCAACGGCACCTCAGACTATCGCAACCTGAGAAGTCGGCGGTTGCAGAGCATGCGATCGAAAAGGACCATGCCATCAAATGGGAAGACACGAAACGGCTCTGCCACGCCCGAGGTTTTTGGGATAGGGTGGTGAAGGAGGCATTAGAAATTCAAACAACCAAATATAAAACCTTTAACAGAGACCGAGGGTTCCACATAAGCACAACATGGAACCCAATGATTAAACGAATCCACTGTTGACACCCGGCTCAACCCCTCCCCAATCTCCCCCCCCCCCCCTTGAGCAATCATATATAAGCCCGGTTGCTACTCCTCTGCATCACACTGCCCTGAAGACGATGAGCAACACGCTCCTCGAAACGTTGGCTGAAATGGAGTGTTTAACCCGTGCGGAAGCCCGAGAGGAATTCATTAATTATATACGCCGGGAAAGAGTCTCTTCACATATCATTACTACGCTAAGTTCCGATGAAATATTTCGCATATCGATGGTGCACTTTTTCCTGTTTTTGTAAAGCTATATCATTGGTCAAAACTTATAGCCTCGCGCGCAGGTGCTGCTTCCGTACCGACAAATGCTTGACGTCAGAGTTAGGTCGCTTGCACCGACTGCTGTCGGTAGGTGGCGGGTGCAGAATAGCTCGAACATCGGTGCAAGGGACGACCGTCGGTAGCCACCGATACCGATAGGTGTCGTTAGGTGTGTACAGAATTCCGCCCCTGGAATACTTACGGGACCGATTGGTCAGCGGCATTCGTGACATCCAGATCAAGCGGAGACTTCTGGGGGAGGACAAGCTAACGTACGACAAGGCGGTGCAGCTGGCGACATCGATGGAGGTGGTAGAGAGATATTCAGCTCAATTGATGAGTCACCACAACACGGGGCTTCAAAACATCGCACGGCAAGGAACAAATGGCAGAGGGAAGAGTGAAGATGCATGAGCAAAGCAGTGGACAACTTTGCAATGCTATTGTTGTGGAAAAAAGGGTCATTTCACGAAAGAATGTCGATTTCGTGAGTATGTGTGCAATGTATGTCATAAAAAGGGGCACCTACAACGTGCTTGTAATTCGAAAGATAAGCCGGATTACACTGTTCTGCAAAAAAAAGTTCAAAAAATGCTCGGCTACAATTTAGGGAGTTTCTGGCTAATTTTGGGTCGCTGAATCCAATAATGATCTCAGTTTTTTTTCTATCACCCTCCATTTTTACGAGCAAACCCTAAATTGGGGAAAAACCCCCGTATCTAAACTTATCGCTTTTCAAGGGACTTTTACTAATGTTATCTGCTTCTGATTAAAAAACTGACGTTTTGAGGCTATCAGGGTCATGAAAGAGACAAACTTGACTGGGGTTGAAAATATTTAGGGGGTGAAAATCGAGAAAAACCTTAATGCCATTGAAATAACCATTTTTCTTCGCTTTTTATTGCATATGATATGGTAGCTAATAGAAAAGTTTTTAAAGGATGAATACACTGTTAACCCCCCCTCCCCCTTTTGTAAAGGATTAATATTACATAAAATATAAGAGGATAAGAGGTGGTATAGGAGGTGGTATAAAGAGCTGCCTCAAAAATCTGGATACTAATCAGATTTGTCAAAATATTATTGTAACAGCGTTTGGGGGCTCATGATTTAACTTCGTTGTCCTCCTTACTTTTAAAGCAAGAGCTAAGACCTTTCCAATTAATACATTGGGAAACGTTGGGAAATACATTGTATGTAAATACATTGTGAATACATTGGGAAACATTGGGAAATACATTGTAAAAGTTACTCACCACTTGTTTTGACACGCATGGACACGTTGTAACGTATCTTCATGTGTCTTCGCAGTCGCACTTGCTGATATTCATCTATAAAATAAACTAGTGGTCTATTCAGTACGTCACTCTCTTTCATGCGTGTCGGGTTATAATCTTCCAAGTTCTTTCTTTATTTTTCTAGTGGTGTGTTCGATTTGGCGTGTTATTATGCGAGCTATAAAGTGTTTTCTCGCGATCATGCTGCGATCTTGCAAAAATCATCCCAATTCATTTTGTTGCATCTGTGGGGATTTAACGTTTAAAGACAAAAGGAAAGCAATGACTGCAATTGTGCGGAAATCTTATGAACTTTATTTTGGGTGTAAAATTGGTGACCAAGACAAATCGTGGGCCCCTAAATTCTGTTGCAGTGGTTGTCATAGAAGTCTTTGTCAATGGTTAAACAGGGGAAATCGTTCCCTAAATTTCGGAGTGCCAATGGTTTGGCGTGAACCCACTTGCCATTTAACGGATTGCTATTTTTGCCAAACCGGCACTATGGGGTTTTCAAAAAAAACAAAGCTCAAATGATTTATCCGAATGTACCGTCAGCAATTCGCCCGGTGAAGCATAGTGATGCTCTTCCTATCCCTAAAGCTCCAGCTACTTACACCCTCGATGATTCTGATGTCTTAACCCTCGCTACCTGTTACTAAAAAAATCACGTCCTCCCTACTTGGGGTCTTTTTGACCCCATCGTGAATTTTAATTATTTTAAGTGATAATATTATTCCAATGACTCATATGAATTCGTATTTTAATAAAATACATTTCAGATAAATTAACAGAAAAATACCACAGTATAATATGCATTGCATAATTTAGAAAAAAATATTATAATTTTTTAGATGGCACTCATAGTATAGTCTTGAATAATGAGGATTAAATTAACCTAAATACGTATTTAAGTAAATAGTTTAAATATCTGAATACAATATAATATTAAAATATTTAAACATTTGCAGCATAGTGCCAACACGTGATGACCAATTACAAAATTTAATGACTCATAAGAATTGTGCCAAATTTTTAATCTGAAATCTCCATCTACACACTCACTAATGTCACATTGCAGACGCTTCTTTGTTGAACATGATCACCTTACACGTATCTGTTGCAAGCATTAGAAAGATCATTGGTTGTTTGTCTCTCTTACGAGGGCAAATGGAACATCTGCCACCCATTTTCTGAACACAATTTCTCTGTCATTTACTAGCAGAAAACCGCCAATCCCAGCAATTTCGATCGCAGTCCGAAATCTATTTTTTTGGCATCCGGTTTTTCCTACTCAGCTATGAATTTCAGGTGCTAACATTTCTTTTGCTGATTCTAAAAGGAATCGCAGCCTAGAATTTTTTTTCCGCGGAAAGAGGGGTATTTTCTCGAATACATGTGGTATGCATTTATACCTGCAAGATCTACGATAACAAAAAAAATAGCCAATGGCCATTTTATAGTCCCTCCTTTTACAGAATAATTTGATCTACAGTATGCATACCGAATTTCACAGAGTTGTAATACAAAATCACTTCCCGTTTATTCTTTTCAGGGCAACAAATTTCAAATGCCTTATGTTTAGCAGACCATAAAAACCGGCGTCCTACCCGATGATATTCCTGGATAATATTTTTTCCAGTCGACTTTGGCTCTATAGCATCCCATTTTATTTTTCCTTCCTCACTCCCCGTGGATTGTCTTCTTTGATACATACACCTAGGATTTCCTCATGAAGCTCGTCCTCCTCCTGGTCCCTTATTTCCACTTCTCTGTTGCCTGCCTCTGCTTTACTTCCATCACTCTCATTTTGAATGTTTTCTTCATCTTTAATCTTTCGATTCTAATAAATCGTTAATGGCTTCATTCTCGCTGTATCCAGGAGCAAATTTTACTCTAAAGGCTGCCATAATCAGTTATTGTTCTTGTATGGCCGCCAATAATTCCCCATCGGGATCCCCAGTGCGTGATGTACGCTGGAGCGAGGAAAGATGTGACTTCTACAGTCGTCGGAGTGACCACGAGTGACGATTCTCAGCGTAAAAGCCTAGCTCGTATCAGAGGTCAAATACTACGAAGTCACAATACAAGTGGAGAAAACAGTGACTGTTATTTCTGACTTATTGCTGATTACAAAGAAAGCACAGCATTGATAACTCTGCTGATGAGCTCTGCGAAGATAACAGTTAGATTAGAAGTTGGAGAGCAATAATGGCTTCAAAAATCGTCGGAGGATCAACCACAAGTTACTAATTCTCTCTATATCAGCTAAGCTCGTTACAGAGGACAAAAATTACGGAGTCAAAAAACGTTGACTGTTTCTGATTATAAAGAAAACACACTGTTGACGACGAATCCACTGTCCGCAGATAATAGTTGGATTAGAAGCTGCAGAGCAAGTTGAAATCATAGTACGCTAGCAATCACTTAGCAGTATTCAGCTTCTGTTATGTGATGGGGTGAGGTGAATGTGATCGACTTATTATGCGTTAGTCTCCAAGTTCATCCATTTGGAAACTGCTGACATTTAATAGATTTTGCAATTGAATAGCTAAGCCTCTATTTGATTCACTAAGTTGTAACGTTTATACGACTGTGTATATTACCGGAATATCTATCTTGGTGTCACATGCGAGGGAAATACATCCATAGCTCAACAATTTTTTCTCTTCTAATAGTTTTAACAATCGGTGCGTTACTCATTTTATCACATAAAATGCTAATATTCTTTCATTTCATGATAAAGTCATGACAAAAGCTATTATTTATTCAATTATTTCTAAAGGAAAATGTAAAGTCATCTCCTTGTACTAAAATACGATCGGGTATATTTTAGTTCCACATACCCTACCTGGGGTCAAACTTGACCCCAAGCAAGAAATTATTTTTTTTAAGGCTTATTGTTAGAAATATTTTAAAAATGAAAAATGGAGTCGATACAAAAGTGTTTTATAGGAGAATTCCTAAAATATGATGCATAAAGCTGTAAAAATTAATGAGTTATTCAACTTTTTCTGTGAGCTGGGGTCAAAAAAGACCCCAGGTAGGTAGGGAGGGTTAATGAATGAAGCTACACCGGAAGTGGAAGCAGGTCCTAGCCGCCGAGATGAAGCCCTGATGTGGAAGAACCCCAGACTAGTCAAAAAAGGGCATATAAAAAAACTCTTTAACGACGAAACCTTTGTTCAAAGTTTAGGTAGAAAATAAAAAAGAGCATGGCTGGCATTTTCCAACGTCTGTCACAATTTTTTGGGTAACAACAGATCAGCCGACTATCGAAAACAAGTTCAAGAACTTCCGTCTTCATATGAGTCACTTGGATGTAAGATGTCACTGAAGGTCCACTTCTTGCACTCTCATTTAGACTACTTTCCAGCAAACTGTGACAAAGAGTCAGATGAGCAGGGGGAACGCTTCCATCAAGAAATCGCGAACATGGAAAAAAGGTACGCTGGCAAATGGACACCGAGTATGTTGGGAGATTTCTGTTGGGCACGCATCATCAGAGAAGTTCCAGAGGAGCAGTACAAAAGGAAACGAGCATCCCATTAGGTAAAATTATACAGCTTCACTATTTTTTTTACATTGCTTTAAGGATTTTTACTTGGAATAAATCACTGAATTGTTTTCTTACTTCAAAAGTACGTAATCTATAAACAAATTTAATTTTTGTATCCAGATTTTCGAGGCAGCTCTTTATACCACCTCCTATACCCCCCCTTTCCCTCTTATATTTTATGTAGTATTAATCCTTTACAAAATCGGGGGGTGAACAGTGTATTCATCCCTTAAAAACTTTTCTATTAGCTACCATATCATATGTAATAAAAAGCGAAGAAAAATGGTTATTTCAATGTTTTTTTTAAGTTTTTTTTCGATTTTCACCCCCTAAATATTTTCAACCCCAGTCAAGTTTGTCTCTTTCATGACCCTGATAGCCTCAAAACGTCAGTTTTTGAATCAGAAGCAGATAACATTAGTAAAAGTCCCTTGAAAAGCATAAGTTTAGATACGGGATTGGTTTCCCCAATTTAGGGGTTGCTCGTAAAAATAGAGGGTGATAGAATAAACGGTCATTTTCGGATTCAGCGACTCAAAATTAGCCAGAAACTCCCTAAATTGTAGCCAAACATTTTTTGAACTTTTTTTTGCAGAACAGTGTTATCGGTCTGGTAATTGTAATTATTCGAATCACGGGAAAAAACAGCACTGCATAAGGGAAGCTGAGTCCCAAAGTGATGAACCGGATGAACTCGAAATGTCGTATGAGCTATCTAATTTGTTTCCAATTGATAGGGCACAAAGTCCAATGGCAATTGCCCTAAATAGACTAAAAGTTGACCCAATTACGCTCAACTTGGTAGTAGCAGGAAAATAAGTCAAATTCGAGGTTGACAGCGGCGCATGTGTGTCAGTGATATCACAATATTATGAGTATCTGAGTAATGTAAAATTGCTTTCTACTGACTTAATTTTAAGTTCGTATACTAAGGAGCAAATTAAACCGGTGGGAAAGTTACGTGTCAAGGTGAAGTATGAATCTATTGTTACATGTATTGTTACATGATTTGTATGTAGTGTCTAAGGGTTCTAACCCATTACTGGGTAGGGATTGGATGCCAGAATTGCAAGTTGTAATTAGTATCCCAAATACGGGAAGGTGAACAATTCAAGTGAGGTAACCAAAAATACGTCTGATTATAAACTGATTGAAATTCCCAAGTATCACAAACCTTTTTCATTACGGGGTAAGGTTGAGAATGAGTTGCAAAGATTAGGGGAGAATGCTACTCACTCCACTACAAGTGAGAGTCCGGCCAAATTAACGTTGAAACGGCAGTTTAGGACTAGACTAGATTAAATAAGATCTGGAGTCCAAGATACGGTGGCGGACAGACAAAGTAAAGAGATAATTCGGCTCCAGGGAGTAAAACCAGAGAGTTAGTAATAGGGCAACCGGTACTGGCAAGAGATTATAGGGGGATGAATAAATGGATTACAGCCAAAATTGTAAAGCGGCTAGGACCGGTAACCTATAAAGTGCAATTCGAATCAGGAATCAACTGGAAGCGGCACATAGACCAGTTAATTGGATTTAAATCAGCTGCTTTAGCGCTAGAAGTCATACCAATTCCAAAACCTACAGTTGACCGACCTGATAGCAGTATTCCTAATAGTTCCGATCCACAGAATTCACCCACTCCAAAAGCTGTACAACCTACAGTTACAGCGGATAATCACAGACGATATCCTACCCGGATTAGGAAGCCTGTGATTAAATTAAATTGGTAACTACAAAATTTCTCTGACTTGTGATCCATAGTTTATAAAATGATTATGTGTTTTGGGTTGTTTGTTAATTTGAATATTGGTGTTATTGGAATATTGACTTGTTATAATTACCTAATAAAAGTTCAATCTCTCCACGTACTCACCAAACGATTGAGTTTCGTCAAGTTCAGATATTTTTCTGTAATTGGAGCACATGGTCGATCTCTTAATATGGCGTTGCAGTTTTCAATTTGTTATCCAGATATCATAGCTTCATCCTCGTCGCCAATTTAATACTTACATTAGGCCATTTATTTCTTTCAAGAGTTACAACATCACGTAGTACACGAGCCCTACAATGAGCGCATTATCTGACCGAGAGGGGAGCTGGAGTCGCCCACAGAGTGGGATTACTTGTTAGCCGGCCCTCAATAACGTTACTATTTTTTATCTGGCGTGAGGCGCCAGCATTCCAAACATGACCACTTGTAATCTGCTGTAAAATTTAACCCAGCATCATACAGTCGGAGCGATATACAAAATTCAAAGCTTTCGTTAAGGGGTGTGACTGATGTGTATATTTCATCCTCTAATGTAGTAAGTATTCGTGCACAACGGCTAATTAAACATTGTGGAAACCCACCCACTAGGCCCCACCCCGAGACACCCTGTAAAGACCCTGATTAGTATATTTCCAATTCGAATACGCGCCCAAAAGGATACTCACGAATTCCTAGAAACAGAGTTGATGAACCAAGGCAGTAGAAAACCTTGAGCGGATGACGAAATCGGCGATTAGACGACCAAATTCCCCCACTCCCCCTTATGCCGCGTTGCCGCAGGTTCAGCGCTGGGGAGGATAAAATTCATAACGGCCTAGTACGCCTCAGCAACCACCGGAAAAATTAAGATTTTCGGCGTGCAGGAGTCCACCGCTTTGATGATAGCGGCTTTGGAAACTTATTCTGACCTATGTGCTTAAAGATAGTTGCAGAAGAAAGATGTTGCTGCATCTTGATTTTTCCTATTTTTGAATTTCTGTCTTCGAAGCAAGTTTTAATAAGCCAAAGTTCAGACTAATTTTCTCGCTAACCTCGGGAAATTTTTCTTTCGAAACCGTTGGTGGAATGGCATCTCCTGAATCAAATATACAAAACAGCCAGTCTCTATTTTTAATAGTTATCCCGTAGTTGAGTGATATATTAAGAAGGGAAAGAGAGAAAAAAGGCCGGAAACGGTCGCCCAAAACTGTCCATGGCTGTCCTTACCATAACGCCTTAATATCAAAATTTGAACCTATACGTTTAGAAAGTTCACTTTTATTTTGTATTTGGCGCCCATCTGTATTGACTCCACTGTTTGTCTAAGCGGTCGAGTATGCACTTCGATTCAACTGTGGAATAACTTGGTTTAGTCAGTGTTGCCCGGACGCCAGTATTCCACTAACGTTTGTGAAGCTAGTTTCTCATGCAGTTCCGCTCACCAGTCTTTATTGTAATATCGGCATCAAGGAGAGAATACATCAACTTTGTTTCAGAACTTAGTTTTCATTTATCGCAATCTCCTACATTTTTTCGCTACACTATAAAATACTTGTACATAAATAATATACTCAGATAAGCGAGGAAAAGCTTACTTATTAAAACAAAATTGAATGTTTGTGCAAACAAGTGCACATCGACGAATTAAAAAAAATTAATTAGGTAGTATACAAAAATTTGTTAATTAACACGATGTCATGTAAGTAAAGTTAGAAACACAATATCACGCCACAATACACAATAGGAATCATACCACAAAAATGTACTCAAATATGAGCTTAGGAAAAGAGGAGAGAATAATTTATTGCAAACAATCATTGAATGTTTGTCATACAAAATGAACATTGACAAATTAACAAAACAACTTTCAAGACAAAACTTTTCCATACCTATTGTAAAATCTATTGTAACACGATCTATTGTTTGTATATTTTGAATCAGACCGTATCATAAAAAGATAAACAATACGATTCATACCACAAAAAATATCTTCAGACGTCATTGGTAAACGGCGAAAGCGTAATTTATTTTAATTAGCATTGAATGTTTGTGACAATAAATTGAACACCGACAAAAAAATTCACAATACAAATAATGTAAATTAACATTATCTCATATATATAAATCCTGAATCACACAATATTCACAACCATAAACAATAGGAATCATGCCATAAATAATAAACTCATATAGAATCTTAGGAAAAGGGGAAAGCGTACTTTATTGCAAACAACATTGAATGTTCGTCATACAAAATGAATATTGACAATTGAACAAAGGAAATTTTAAAACAATAATTTTCAATAATGTTTAATTTGTAAATGAACGCCATCTCACGTACGTAAATTTTGAACCAGTCTATAATATATAACTATAAGCAATAGGAATCATGCCGTAAATAATGTACTCAGGTGAGAATTTTAAACGGGTGAAACCTTACTTTATTGAAAATAACAACGAATGTTTGTGACAAAAAGGTAAACATCGACAAATGAACAAAACAAATTCAAAACGTAAAATTTTCAATAAAAAATATATAAATTGACATGATCTTATATAAGTTTTGAACTAGACAATAACATATAACAATAATCTAAAGGAATTATACTTTAAATAATATCCTCAGGTGAGCACGGGAAAAGGTCGAAAGCGTACTTTATTGCCAATGATACCTAATGTTTGTGATAAAAAATGAACATCGACAATAAAAAAAGGACATTTTAAAATGTTAATTTTCGAAAAGAATTTGTAAATTAACACAATCTATTGAAAATTCTTTGCAAATGGGACGTTTAACACCAGGAGGACAAAAAGGTGGACATTTCCTGAAATATTACTGTTTGAAAAACTATAGCATAATTCACATTTAACAGGGAATCAAATTTTGGTATAATTCCATCAACATGTTTTTTCTAAACTTATAGCTCCTAAATATATATTTTGGGTCTGGTATGAATAGCCAATACACTGAAATAAATACGACACTTTATCTTCATAACGCATCAACCAATGGAAGCACGCCGAGTAAATTATCACCACAAAGATCCATTACACATTTACCGAACATTTCACTATATACACATACTTCACAGAAACATAGCTTAAAGCATTTGCTTATTTTGGGAATGATTAGATAACGCATAAACAGGTGGAAATGATGACAGAATTTTTATCGTTGTTTACGTCGTCATGGCGATAAACATCACAGAAACCGAAATGCAACGTAATGTAAATTTACTATTTCCTTAGGTGTTAGACAGGCGTAAATGATGATAATAATATTATATGATTATTACTTCACATGCTGACTGCGGATATCAGTCTATATTACATTAGGCGCAGTTTTATAATATAGTTGCAAGAATACATGAACTCAAGTCATTTCACTCGATTTACGTACAGATAGAACGCATATGTCAAAGAACGCTCGACACGTAAGGCAAAAAAAAGACTGGCAGATAATAAATGAAGAAATAAACGGATTAAAAAAAGAAGAGGATTAGATGATACATTAAAAAGTAGAAGAGTAAATGACAAAAATAAATATCAGGCAATAAAACATGGTCTTCGTGATAATGAAAAAACTAACGAAATAAATATTGCATAGCTAGTAATTAGCTAGTAAAATAATTAGAGCCGCTTTTTCTTCAAAACGTTATAAAACGTAAAAAAAATATTTCAATGAGTTCGAGTCGTTATATTACCTTAATGATGAATAAACGTTTATTCCAAAGAATAAAATGAAGTCACATCTAGAAAGGATTAGAGTAAAAACAATTTTAAAATGCAGGAATAAAATAACCATCATAGCCGCTAATCCCTTTTGGAAACTTCTAGGCGCATTTAAAATTCCAAATCGTAAGTTGTACGATAAATTGATGGAGATTGTGTTAATACAATAATATATTTGAAAAAAATATGGTCCACTTGATCGACGCTCAATCACATTTAAAAAATGGGAAAAATTAATACTCTTCACACAATTATTATCAATTAGGAAAAGCCGTCTAACGCACAGTCCTTCCTTACACAATAAAGTTCACACGGGTTTACATTCCAACTAAAGTCAAGGCAAATGAAATTTACAAAATTACTCAGGAATTTATAGGTAAAACTTGATCACCTTATACCTTACGCATGCAGAAAGACAATGTCAACTGGAGGTACTGTCCGGAAAGTAAAAATAGATACAAGTAGGAAGAGTAATCACGAGATAAAAACGTCAGGAAATTTCAAATGTAATGTTCTGAATACTTCCTCTGTAACAATATTGTAGCCACATGTAGGCATAGAGTAGGGGTTGCAAGGCCAGTATTTACGAACTAGACTTCCTGAGGCAAAATATATAAATATACTACTCTGCCACAATATTGAACGAGTTAATCTTGGATAGCAACAAATACACAAAACATCTTAAATTTTTATTGCAATAACAAAATAATTACGATTATCTTGAAGGGGGTAATTATAAATGTTACGTCATTCAACCAAACACACGGGCGTTATTCCATGCCGGACCCAGGAGGTCAACGCCGCCGGCTCCTTAACCTTTATTTAACGTGGCGTTTCCCCCTGCGCTCCCCTCCGGACTCGCAGGGGCCTATTCCACGCATTCACTCCCAGGGCCAGGGCAAGAGACGAGATCAAGTACGGACTATGAACTAGGCACCTATGTAATTAAGCCCGATTCTCCCCATCTAGCATCCACCCACCCTCTAAACTAAATCTACTGCTTACATACCCTAGGCCTACCTATTCCATTCGCATACCTATCGGCGCTGACCCTGTTCATCGTCATTCATCCACCAACCAACAAAATACCCACTCAAATATAACATTCACACTTGTACCTGCAAGAGAAAACACATTCATGGATAAACCTGTAAAAGAAAGTTGAATAAACCGTCGAAAATAAAACAAAGGAGCAATGGCATGATTTAGTAAGCACAGGAAATAATCTAAAAATATAAATGGCATGTTAGCGCATGATGGCGCTAAGAGAGTGTTTCCTACCAAAGTGAAAAACTCTAAGAGCCCGTGCACAAGGCAAAACCGGAGTTCAACGACCAAACCTGGATTGACCCGGGTCAAACGACCGATATGCAAACTCCTACACACTATATCTGCTAAATATAATACAATAACATAGAAATAAAGATAACACCAATGCATAGATAAATAAATAATAAAGGATATAAACGCAAGACTTACATAAATGCATTTTTACTCGTTGTCAGTGGATGCTGCTGTCTCTTCTTCTTTCTGGTCTGCTGCCATTGCGAAGCTATGGGAAGGGTAGGCAAGGAAAGGAGCATAAAAAATACACAAGCATTTATTTACATAAAATACAATTCACTTCTCTCTGGTCCTCTTGATGCTCACCCACGGATGAAAACGACACTCACTTAAACCACACTAACACCACACTGACACCACACTTATACCACACTATCACCAAACTGACACCATTCTAACTATATTCTCGTTCGTGGTTCACACAAAACACTCTCTTTGTCACTGCCTTCTGTTCTAACCCACTACACCACCTAAGGAGAAAGCGGGTTAGTGAACATAATAAACAAAACCAATTAAAAAGAGTGAATGCCAAGCTGCTCACATTTAATGGAGATATCCAAAAGTGCATTTTATAAAAATGCGAGGAATGGTCATTCAGAAACTAAGTACACCTGGTTGCACATCGTAACTGACGAACCAATTCCGTTAATTTTGAAAATTAACTGTAGAGCAAGCTCAACATCCACGGAAAATGCTATGAGCTAAAGGCAATTCTCCTAGTTACCCTTCCGTTACGATGGGCCAGAAGGGCCCTCAATTCAAAATACTGAAAACTGACTACATACCCTACCCCCTAGCAGGCCGGGGCGTTGTGGAGTTACCTAAGGAGAGAGCGGGTTAGTGAACATAATTAACAACAACAATGAAATAGATTGAATGCCAAGCTGCTCACATTTAATAGAGATATCCAAAAGTGCATTTTATAAAAATGCGAGGAATGGTCATTCAGATACTAGTACACCTGGATGCACATCTTAACTGACGAACCAATTCCATTAATTTAGAAATCTAACTCTAGAGCAAGCTCAACATCCACAAGGACTTAAATTAACGTCTTCACTAACTCAAAGCTAACGGATGGATACGATGGGCCATAATGGCCGGAAAATGCTCATAACTGACTAACTATTCCTACACTGTACTCGGCATGCAGCGTAATCCAAGGCGTCTGCTTACCTGTGAAAGAATCTGAATAAACCAGCATGGAAGATTAAAACAACCATCACCAAGATAATACATTAAAACGATAAAAATGGGCACAAAAAAATACACACTAGAAAAATCGACAAAAAAAACTTTCAGGATTTCACATAATATATTCTACACATAATGCAAGCATATTCCTGCCTAGAGTCGACTCGCTAGACCAGGCAAGTGGCCACTTGCCTTATAGTTCGGAGGACTAGTCCTCCCATGTCGGGGCCCCGACATCATTTCCCTAGGCCTTTACACCAAAAATCAAGTTTGATTTACCAAAATACCTTAACATTTCACCAGACCATGGTCATGTATAGAAATAGGGGCAATTAAATTAATGACAAAAACAAGAAAACCAAATAATTGTAAACAAACATTTTGCCCTCATTTACATATTCTCTCTTTACCTTTTAGGTCGTAGATCCTGAAACAAAAGTAAAGTGTTACCACAGAATTCCGAAGCCATGAGCCAACCAATGTTTGTCCCACTGTTGACACTGCTTCCTGTTCTTCTGTCTCGGGCAGTTAAAAAGATCCCTCACTTTAACAACTTATGGGAAGTGGTCTTCCAATCGTAGCTCCGCCTCAATCCCTGCAACTGCAGAAATAAATTCAATTTAAGTTAGCGTGCCGTCAAAACAATGTACCTCAGTGCAAATGAAATAATATTTTTTCATATATTATATCTGTTGTCAACTCTCCTATTCGTTAACTAACACAAAGCCCAGTGTGAAGAATAAGATAGTGGATATAATTTTTTTTACCAACTTCTGTCATTGTATACTCAGTTTGAAAGTAGAGTTTTACTAAATCACATCGAGATGTAAAGGCCTCGGTAAATGATGTCGGGGCCCCGACATGGGAAGACATCCGCACTCTAAGATGTATTGTTTATAATTTTTGCCGAAATACAAATCTTGTAGACTCAAATTTAACGTGAATAATGCCAAAAAGAATAGTAAATATTATGAGCCCGAATGTGAATCGATTTGAATTCGATCAAAGTTTGTACACTTCCACGCCTCTGCTCCTGAATACAACACTTATCTGCAGTTGTAATGAACTCATAACCATTTTGACAATCAGAAAAACTCACATCCGTAATGAAGTTCCAACAACGGAGTTATTTTTTAAAAAGTGGAAGATAAAAAAACGTTAATCAGAAATTTATTCACAAAAACACGCTTTAGGAACAAGAGAAATCTTGAAAAATATGTTCACAGAAAATGATGGAATATTACGGAGTGGTATTCCTTAAATTCCAGTTGATTTGGACTTAAATGATAATAATCAAATTCCAACCTCAGATTTAAAAAAATTCGATATACCATACCCGAAATTAAACCTAACTGATGCATATGTATCAACATTTACAAGCACGATTGAATGTACATGAAGGAGAAATCAGCATACTAGCCCCTGGGTGACAATGAACTCAGAATAGGGGTGCTTGGGAACGATCAAAGCCCGTACAAAACATTGTGTTTTGCACGGAGGCCTCTTATGGATCATCTTATGTGTATTTAAACATAAATAACAATGAAATCGGGCACAAATTCAATACCATCGGCGTCTGCTATTCTTAGTAAGGACAATGGGGCTGGGAATCATTATCACATCGTAGGTTAAAGTACAGTATAATCTATTTCAGTCGTTTAAAACGGACAGCTTGACTGAAGATGTAACACAAATATTAAAAACCCTTGCGTATTATGCTAGAATCGACCAGATAAATAAGATTATGGGGGATGGATTGTCGTACCGTTTGATTTAAAATGTCATTATTTCCCCCGTACTATAAGAGAACACAATAGGGAGCATAGGAAAGGGATATGCAATAGGTGAAATATTGCTAGAGTAGTCTGTAGTGTATGATGCATTTATTAACACCCAACCCCTATATTACCGTGTACGTACTAACCATCTAGCTGCACGTGACACTATTATCTAGCATGCCTCCATATAGTAGCCTAGTTGCACGTCAATAGTGCGCGTTTGGTAATGTTCACCCCCTGACACACACCCTCGCGGTGGCTTGCAAGGTATCGCGTGGGTGTAGATGTATTTAACGTAGGTGTTGATGCATTTTATCTATCAATTATCATCCTACTCAAGAACACAGGAGAGCGACAAACAACAGACAACCAGCCTTCGCGGAGCACTTCTTGAAATGGCCCGACACAAAACATCAATTTTGACGGAGCCAGGCTGATCAAGACCGAAAAACGCGTATTTCCCATACTCGAGGAGATCGAAACGGCTCGCAGGGTATCGCGTAGATGTAGGTAAAATATTTAAGACGAAATAAATGCAAAAAATTGTGATTTAAGGATGAATAGTGACCGTGAGTTACCCCTAAAAATGAATTACAATCAAAATATTTAATACATGAACGCAAAAGGTGAAGTTTATTCACGAAGAAGTCAATTGAATATAAAATTGTACTCGTCCTCTATCAGCAATCAAAACATAAGGCTTACGGAGTAGGTACATCCACGTACGGAGGCGTATACTGCAAGTGCATTATCAATATGAACAAATAATTTTTAAAATACTCTGGAAAGCAATAATCCAAATGTACTCTCAAACGAAAAAAAAACCTTATATACAAAATGGCAATTGCAAGTCATACGATCCCGCGAAAATGGATTGAAATTACGAAACTCACATCAAATCTCACGAGAGAACAGTACCTATACAAGTACTCATCCTTTTTTTCTGCAAGATATATAGTGCATGTTTGGTAAGAGATCACCCCCTGCCACACACCTTTATGGTGGCTTGCAGGGTATTATGTAGATGTAGATGAGAGACTATCTTGTAACAGATGAATCACAAACGCCGTAATCTTCCAATTAAAATACTTAATGCTGTAATTAGCCATCAGTTAATGGAAAAATAGCGGACTCAACCTACTTAATAAAAAATAATATTCATAATCTCGCGCCACGTAGCGAACAGGCAGTTCATACATCGTATCTGCTGCTCCCGAGCAAAAATGTTGACGAAAATCAGTTCAGCTCTAACCCTTTCCTATATTCTGGTGCTATTTGGATTTATATCCATTTCCTATAATTTCCTATTTCCTATATTTTTTTATTAGGAGCAAACCTTTAATCTCGATTTTGAGTTAATTTAAAACTGGACGAAAGGGAAATATAGACTACAGTTTCTCGAATAACGCGTGGAGATGCAGCAAGAACAGTCAAGGATCGTCCGGGAAAATTCTCGGAATCGAAACAATCTTTTGAGATTTTCGGCGGGAAGTCTCGGTTCAAGAAAAAACAACCTAGCATCGACCAGAAGTAAAAGAATCACAAAAAAGGCGCGAAAAACATTACGTGAAAGTGAAAACACTTGTCAGTGAAAAATGTTAGCAATTAAGATGACTTACCGTCAACCCACTGAAGTCCGTTTCTCAGAGACAGTCTCTCGAATTCCCAGTTGTCCCTCATAAAGTCCCACGTGATCGACGACAAAGATCCCGTTTTACGTCGCAATCAACTCGAATAACTCCTTCCTGTAAAAAAATTCAAACCATTCACAGACGGAACCACAAATTTTACTGCACTGCTACTGTAACTACCCTTCAATCAACGGAAAAAGAATTATCCATGACATATGCAGGAGTGAATTACCAAGTAATGTATGAATTTCAAATGTAGTCAAGTACATGGTATATATATATCTCGGAATATATCTCTACTCTTCGTGTGTACAACCAGAAAAATAAGTTACTAATTGTTTCGTATTTCCCTTTAAGGTAACTTCAAACTCGATGAACGTTAATAATGTGGTTCACTAGAATCATCTTATTAATAACTCTAGAAAGAATATAATCTTACAGTAAAAATGAATGTACTCGTATCTTTAATTTCTCCTAGTCTTTTTACTGTTGCAGCGAGTAGTTTACACCGTTTAACAGCATCAGAGTATCATAAATGTAGTTCTAGGGCTTAGTTCTCAACTCAAAAATAACGGCGTTTTATGGTCAGTTAAAAAATAAAGTAACTTCGAGTGGATTAACTTAAACACATTTATCCATAGTATTGGTCAACGAGTAGCAGTTTTTGTTGGAACCTGTCTCATAACGATTGATTGAAAGGTGAATATCTTTTAAAAGGAGCAGGCCCACAAGAGGGTAATAAAACACAAACCATGATCTACGAAATTATTTGATCGAGAAACGAAAAAATCCATGTGTGTTACATTGATATTTGAAATATGTTCTCATCAACATACGAGTATGGGAAATGAACACACGTGAATTTCACACGATTATACTGATGGTACATCTCTCGGAATATCTCACTATTCTTCGTACGTCCAGAAAAATAAGTCACGAATTTCCCATTCAAAATTAACTGCAAACTCAATGAACGTTAGTAATGGAAACTGACTTAAAATAAAAGTTTCTTAAATTGGGACTGAAAACTCACCTGGCCTTCTATTACCGCGTCCAGACGAAGATTGAAGACGTCTGATCACGCGATTGAACGTCAAGGTCTGGCGTGACGTCACCGAGACCGGACCAATCACCAAAGTGAAATGTGGAATTCGTCGTGATTAATAATTTCGAAAACGCTTAATTATTTTCGCAATTTAAATATTCTCTTGCTTATATTATTGCTGGGTATGCATTTAGGATATTGGTAATTGCCTATAATGGCAACAAGAATCGTTTTCCGAAAATAGTTTACTAAAAATAATTAAGAGCGCCACCTGCTGTTACGTCCGTCAACTACTCGTTTTGGCGGGAAAAGGTGCTAAAATACCCAACAGTTGCAGTTGCAGTTATCAAGTTTCTGAAAAATGTCCTACAGTGAAATATTTAATAAAAGAAATTGTTTTCAAACAAATATTACACCATTATGCAACGTGCAGGGGTTTTATTTTGAGACTACCCACACTTACAGTTGAATGTCATCTGATACCTGATTTCAGTTTTGCATTGCTAGAATTATTTAAATTATTGAAATAGTTACATAAAAATTATTTTCAGATTAACATGCCCATCGACGTTCGAATAGTGACTCCATTTTCCTCTACAATTTGTTAGTAATCAAATGAAAGACTCTCTTCAATAAAACCACTGGAAACCCCTGCCAACCGCCCTTCTAGTTGCTTTCTGGATATAATAAGATTTACGGTTGAATATGCCGTATCATAAATGCCATCAAAGATTAGCAGTTGATAATTGTAACCTTCCTACTGCACATGGGCGTAGCTAGGGGGGTCCCTGGGGGGGCCCGGCCCCCCCCAGAAGGCTCGTGGCCCCCCCCAGAAAAATTTGACAAATCGAAATTGTGGTGGCCACGCTTCACACAGCGCTGGCAACCGCTCGCCTTCGGCCGAGCCACAGCACGGCGGTGCGGTCCCTTTGGCCCCGTTCACACTACTAGGTTGGAAAGCCAGTAACCCGTACCTATATGCTAGTAACTTCAGTATCAAGTTCGTCCTATGAACGCAGGTTGGAGAAACGCTGGTAAACTGATTTTACCAGCATTGCGTTACTAGGTTTGGCGCAAGTTAACTGAATTTGTGGCTCGTGTGAACGCAAGTTAGTAAAGAAGGTAAAGAAGAAGGTTAAAAATACAAGATGGACGTGGTGAAATGGGAAAACCTGGAATTGTCAGGGAATTTCGAATTTCTGGAAAAATCAGGGAATCCTCGCATCAGTCAGGGAGAAACTGGGATAGGAAATTCTCGTTATTTTTCTACCATTACGTTTATCGCCCAGTCTTTCCCGCCCTTTATTTCACCAAGTATGTGTTACCAGTGTATGATGTTAAAACCAGCTGATGTATTTCACCAGATGTATTTCACCAGTGTATGATGTTAAAAATATTTTACGAACCCCAACTTACTATGGCAGACTGGACCATAATCATAAAGTTAGAGAAATTGATTGCCGAACTGACCGATTCAAAATGTCCTTTTTCCCCCGTACAATAAGAGATACGAATAACGGTAAATATGTCCTATCGGAGAGTAGCAATGAATAGCATTGGTAGCTGCATGTTGGTATGAGTACTTAAAGCTAACCCTACTAACAGAATGTTTTTGCATGTTTGCTTTGCAATTTCTATCTTTTTTAAATAGTGTAGTTCTGACTACTATATTAATACTATTCCTTTTTATGCATGATATGTAGTGCATGTTTGGTGAGCAATCACCCCCTTCCACACACCCTTGTGGTGGCTTGCAGGGTATTATGTAGATGTAGATGTGAAGTAAAACTAATCTCCGTCGCTGACGTGCATGGAATAAGCTCCATAACCGTTAGCCGTAGTAATTTGTGGAGCATTCAATGGTGAATCTTAGAGTTATTTAGTTGTGAATCAGACGTACAATCCCTTTTGTATACCCGAGTTGCGATATTTGCCTATTTGTGTTAAAATTCATGATCACAATGTATTTCGCTCATAACAAGGAATCCGAGGCTATGTTGTTCTGAAAATTTTACCTCTCTTTTTTTAACTTCCGAGACTCAGGTCTAGAGGTAGCGGGAGCACACTAGCTCGTAGTAAATACATTCTTGCTGTTCTAAAAACACCATTATTATTAAAATGGTAATACAAGTATGATCTCATGTGTAAACATAATCTTACGCAAGATCATCTTCGATTCCCATACTCCCCTTCGTGAGACAGTAAGGAGAGCCCTCCTCCCCTCCCCACCTTTCACTAACAATCCCTACTCTTCTTGAAAGAAGAACAGTTGTCAGAAGTTTTGAGGTACGTAAGAGGATTGGAGCCCAACGAAAGGTTTCTGGGTTTCTTAAATTGTTCCACAGCAAGAGATTCCGAGTCGCTACGCCAAATGATTCCAGATTTTTTAACGAAATACAGCTTGGACGATATACCAATGATTGGCCAATCATACGATGGTGCCAGCGTAATGTCAGAAAAGAACGCAGGTCTCCAGGTTAAAATGAAAGAGTTACACCCACAGGCAATTTATATCCACTGCTTAGCTCACAAAGTAAATTTGGCGTTGTCTATTCCTGCCGCGATATCCAGTCAGCTTACATTTTCTTCAATACTCTTGAAGCCCTCCATATGCACTATTCACAACCTGGTAATAATGCCATCTTAGCAGAGATTCAAAAGAAGCTATGCATTAAGGGTGGGTAATAAATGGGGTGCTTAAGTAGTACAAGATGGTGCTGCCGTTAAACAAATTGTAACGTTGTAATAAATAACTTCAACGCAATCGAAGAAGCCCTTGAGGAGGAAATCAACGCTGCACGAGATGGGGGTATGGTGGAGGCCATCGGTTTGTTGAGATCTATCGCACAACCTGAATTCGTTGTTAATCTTTTCGTAATCCATTCAGTTTTATTGGTGACCAACGTGCTGAGTAAGTATTTGCAAGGCCCAGATGCGACGCTCGGGAGAGCAAGTTCAGTTATTTCCAGCATTCAAACTACTTTCGCAGAGAGCAGAAATAATTATGATGGTTTATGGACCGAGATAGTAGAATTTGCGAACAACAACGACATTTTGCTAGAGCCTGTGTCTGTCTCAAAGAAAAGAAGGCAGCAGCCGCCCGCAAAAATGAGCGATTACTATGTTGAAACTACCGAAGGAAAAAGCCAGCTGACTGACCTACCATCTGACACCAACCCCAACACTCGAGATTACTGGAAAATCAATGTGTACAACAGGGTTTTGGATAACGTTATTTCACATTTTCAGCACAGGTTTGAGTCCGTTCCCCTGGCAAAGGCAGCGGATGCCTTTACACAGTTGAACTTGACTGAAGCTGAAGATTTCATTAATAATTACAAAGAAATTTTGAATATTGATACCCATTCCTTAAATGCCGAGGCAACAGTATTGAGAAATATATTTAAAAACAAGGAACTAGAGGTCAAACTTAAAAATGTCAGAGCAGAAATAAATGAAGATATCATGCCGAATGCTTACAGACTTCTCCAAGTAGCAATCGGCCTGCCCGTCAGCTCGGGTGGATGTGAAAGAAGTTTTTCAGTCATGCGAAGAATCAAGTCGTGGGTTCGGTCTACAACCAGCCAATCAAGATTTTCAAATCTATCCATTCTTCACATCGAAAAAAAAACTTGTTAAAGAGAGGGTTCCCAGCACTACCATCATTGAACATTTTTGTCAAAAAAACAGAAAATTCCTTTAAACCAAATTTTTTGTTTCTTTTCTTTGTTTTCACTTTAAATTAATATTGAAGTTGTGAATATTTAATTTATTAGCAGAAAACCATCCCAAAATTTACTATGATCCCTCTGAAAATGTGTGAATCCTCGTTGAAAATAAAAGTTATTTTATTTTCCAACTCGGTGTGATCATTTTCTAACCTACAACAATCCCTTTCTGTATTTTACAAAAATGTCATCAGCAATTAGGCTTAATTTCAGTTCTGAGAAGGTTAAATTAAAAATCGTTTCCGGGGGAGAAACACCCCCTCTTAAAGTATGGGTACCCCCCCAGACCCCCGGAGGGTGGGTGGTCCCATGGCCCCCCCCAGCCAAATGCCCTGGCTACGCCCATGCTACTGCAACAACAACGAAATTCGTCGGCATCGTTCGCAGATTACTTCGGCAACCCAAATCACACTTGGACGTGGGTAATTACATAACATGGGAAATGGAAGGAATACATGCAATTGCTTACCTTTACGGGAACACCAAGACCTGTATACCGTCATTACAGCTAGGGTAGTTGATTCACTGCAACGATTTCCAGCTAATTCTTCTCTCGGCAAGGCACATAACCACGACGCACGACACGACATAACTTGGTCACTCATCCAGTGATTCATGCAACTGAAGCACCACTATTCATAGTTCACCTGCGAGGTTATGTTGGAGGATGAAACACTGCTCGGTACTTGATAAACACTCACAAATTACGCTGGATAACGTTTGCTTATGCATTAACATCTTGAGGAGTGTCGATTTACTAACAGGCTTCTTTGGAGTCAGGATTTGGCGAGCAACATAATATTTACGGGATTAATTCACGTTCACGATACTTCTCATCATGATACATCGCCAATCTTTCACTTTCTCACTCACTGAAACACTAGCGGACACTTCTTGCAAAAGACTAAATACGAAAATCAGCTTCTTATTACATGACGGAATGGCCTCCAAGCACTCTCGCAAGGATTCCACACCGCTGATCAGCTGTTCTGGATTGTGTTGTTGCCTCGTACGAAGAAAACAAGGAACTACCAAGAATTTGTAAGACGAAGTTCGTTCCTGAACTAGGAAGGTCATGGGTTTCGCAATCGCTGAAATGCGAACTCCTCCTCGCTTTCGCTCTCATGGTTGAGAGCGAAGCACTTCAGAACAAAATGACGCTTGGAATTGAATGCCCTAAAGGCAGACCTCGTCGGAAATATTTCAGGCGACGTCAATGGAACCGACGAATTGAGCGAAATGCAATGAGTACGTAATTAGCTAACGTCGCATGATATTCAATAATTTTGAAACTCTCCATGCCATCACTAAGTCCATCTTGTGCTCTCCAGCTATCGTTGGCTTAAATTATGCTTCGAAATCCTAAATCAAATTTATGCTGATGCACAGGCCCGGGCGGCTGCCCATGTGCCATGGGATTGGAAAAAGTATCACTACCACTACGTCTAACTGGTGAATATGCGTGAGAACAGTGTTTGAGAAGTGGGGAAGTGTTGGAGAAGAAGTGCTGGAACACTCTCCGCCCAAGTAATAATTTTGTCTTAAGCTGGCTCTGCTGACGTGCTCCTGAGTGCGGGCCTTTACAAAAACGGGAATAGTTTTTCGGACTCTGCAGGATCATGAAGGTAACCAAGTATGCTAGAAGGTACAGGAGTGGGTATTGCAGGCATTGAAGCCAGAATGGGGAATACTTGGTAGGGAAAGGTTCCCGCCTCCTCGGCTCGAAACGCTTCATTTTCTTCAGCCTCTTTTATGAAGTCTGCCTGCCTATATGCATTGATGCCCTCAATTCATCGGCAGTGGCATCATAAACTTCCTTCATAAAGGTTATTAAAGATAAGAAATAGTGAATTTTATTCTGTATGGAGTTTTTTCTGATCCAAAATGTTGATGAAAATGTATCCTATTTAAATTACGTACAAGTCATTCGTTGAGGGGCGTCGGAACTATTTTCGCTGGGAGGGGCCAACCTTGAAAAGCGCCCGGCTCTTAAGAAGGCCCATGCCCGGCCCATCTCCTATGAAAAGGTCCCGGATTTTTTTGCGGATAGGAGGAGGTCGAGACTAGAATCCCGCTAAAGGGGAATATGAAGGTGGTAGAATATGCGTCAGAAGGGAAAAAGCAAGCTGGAAACAAGTGAAATTCAATTTTTATTAATAAAGACTCATTTCTGAAGGGCCCGGGGCAAATTCTGAGGGGGGGAGGTGAATGCATTCGTTTGCATATGTCGCGTCGTGAAAATTCAACTAAACAAGTAAATTAGCCCGAAGGACCGAGGAATTCCTTTACATAAATTATTTCCATTAATTATACAAAAGAAATAAATTTGGGCAAAAGAACAAAAACTTAGCTTCCAGTCCATGGTCCGTGTCCTTGGCACTCACACAGGAATGGGGGAGAGGGGGGCAGCAGTTGGTGGTCACTAAGCACTGGGTTTCACTTTTCACACGGGACTGCGGCCGACGACCGGTCTGATCCGGCTTACGCACACACACACACAAAACGAGAGCGTCTCGCGCACAGTCATAACAACTACGCCCTCCAGTGGCAGTTATCTAAACTAAAAATAAGAAAATTACGAAACATACCGGCCCCCTTGATCCGCTAGGATCAAATAAAAAAAAAGGTGAAAAGAAAAAAAAGAGAAATCGTGTTTAATAGCATTGAGGTAGCGGGAATAATTTTGTGGCAGGGCGGGAAAAGGTACCTTCTTGCGTTCGTAGCTGCACGACGCGAACGATGCCGTCCTTCCCTGGGTAGGTTTTGTCGACACGGGCAAGACATCATTGCAAAGGTGGTGTATGAGGATTCCGCACCAGCACCAGGTCTCCATTCTTTAATCCCCTTCCTCGTGAAGTCCACTTCAATCGTTGCTGCAGGGTGTGTAGATATCCTTGATGCCTGCGCTTCCATATGCGTTGTGATAGGTTCTGTATCGTCTGCCACCGAGACAGCCGATTCTGTGGAATATCTGCTAAATCGTCTTCTGGACAGCTTGTAAGAAACAACCGATTAAAAACTGGCCTGGCGTAAGAGCTGTGGTCTCGGAGGGGTCCGTTGACAACGGTGTCAAGGGGCGCGAGTTGAGCATTGCTTCCACCTTTGTTGATTTGAAACGATAACATCGCATGCACTTAAAAATTCTAGTTCCAATCACTGATCGTGCGGATAGTATCCAGAACTGCTGACAAAGAAGGGATTGCAATAGTTGAGACCCTGCATGGAGATATTTGGCATGCTGGTAATCAAAAAGTAAGTTGATTACCAGCATGCCAAATATCTTTACATATTCAACATGGTGATTTTTGGGCAGAATTATGGGATGTTTGACTTCATAGGCCAAGTTTGAGTGATTTCATCTTCCTCCTGCTCTAAGTAACCCATCCGTATCAATAAATGGGGAGAGGTGACGGATTCTTAGACTGCAGGGACGTTGTTTATGAAGTAGGGCCAAATCTTCTTTAAAGTAGTTGGTTTGAATAATTTTGCAATTAGTAATCGTGGCTCTCTTCAGCTCAGATGATGTGAGGAATCCTTTTACCTTTATCTTAGTCTTACAAACACGAATAAAGTGCAGTATGTAGGCGAATACACGTAGCAGCTTATTCCACGATGAGAATTTAGTAATTAAATCCCAGTCAGTCGATTCTTGGCTCAACAAAATATTCAACGGGGTCTGTATGATTTCAGGTAGTGACTGATTATCAATGCGTTGGAAACTAGATACAATCCTTTCTTGGGATGGCAATGCTAGCCACTTCGGTCCTTCTCACCATAAGGGGACAGTCAAGCAGTTGCGAAGGTGCGAGTCCTCGCGCTAAATCAGCAGGATTTTGGTGAGAGGCAACATGGTTCCATAAATGAGATGGAATCCATTCTTGTATTTGACTCACAGGGTTAGCGACATACGTCTACAAGCGGTAAGACGGCGTTTGAATCCAGCTTAACACAATTGTGGAATCACACCATGCTGATGTGCTTTCAATATCAATATGAGGAGAAAGCTGAAGAGAAGAATAATTTAATAGTTTTGCTAAAAGATGAGCTCCACATAACTCTAAGCGTGGCAAGGAAAGTTGAAAGTATTGTCAACCATGCACGAGACAGGAAGTATTGATACCAGTTCAGGAGACGCATGCAAACCAGACATTTTGACGTTCTACAACTTGACGAAAGGGGGAGTAGATGTTGTTGATGAAATGAAGGGAAACTACTCAGTTTCGAGAGTGAGCAACCGATGGAGTATGACAATTTTCTACACCCTG
This sequence comes from Platycnemis pennipes, assembly GCA_933228895.1. Classification (NCBI taxonomy): domain Eukaryota; kingdom Metazoa; phylum Arthropoda; class Insecta; order Odonata; family Platycnemididae; genus Platycnemis; species Platycnemis pennipes. The sequence goes on along the minus strand of CAKOGI010000001.1, from coordinate 448,055 downwards.
TTAAACACTGCAGGAATAAATGCTTTCGTCATTTTGTCTACTAAGGTAGACTTTTATCGTAGAGAGTTTTTGAAACAAATATCGTTTGAGCTATCTAAGGACTACCTAGAAGTACGTCTAACAGTGCGCAGCCTTCGAATAAGCATCCGATTCAGACTGAAAGAACTACCAGGAAAACCCGAGGATGAAAACCACCGAAGAATCAATCACGAAGTTCCAGGGAGATGTGCCTTCTGTGATAGGAAGAAAAACCGAAAATCCAAAACATCATGTGCTCAGTGCCATGCTTTCATATGTAGAGAGCACACAACCTTCACTTGTGAAAGGTGCGTAGGCTTGGCCGAAGAGGACACGAGTGAAGTAGATGAAAGTTTGTAAACTGCTCATTTATCAGTCTATTAGACCAAAGACTAGTTGTTCCTCATTTTATGCATATAAAATGTATTTATATGGAATGAAATGTGACATCTACTTTTACAATTTTCCATTGGGTTTCTAATTTTTAACAAAAAAACTCTAACCTGTAAGTTACTTTTCCTTAGTTTATCGGCTCTTTTTTGTATATTGATTGGGTAATATAATCCCCTCTGTATCTGCGTTTATATTGTTGAGCCTAATTAGTAAATGTAATTGTTTACGATAAAAATTTCAATGTTTGAATGTCTACAATTTTTAGCAGACAGACAACTGCTGGTATTGTTCGTTCTTACAATTATTTGCTATTTTTTCTTATTGCAGAAAATTTTAAGAGCCTTTATTTGTATGCTGCATTAGATTTGTGATTTCTGAGTGTTATATAACAATTTATTAATGCAAGATTACCATTAAAATTGTGATAGCAGTAACTCAAAGTGTTTTCATTTACATTATGGTAAAACCATGAATAAATACAATAAAAATACTAGTAGATAGGTGCGTTTCATTATATTAGAATACAAGCAATAACTTCAGATTGTTTTTATACTATTGTCTACGCTAAATAATCCAGCCAGCAGATGTTACAGTCCTTCAAACATACGCGGTCGAAAAGACCGCGTGCGAGTTCCCGCGTTGTTTCCGCTACGCGAGTTCTCCCGGGTTAAATCATCTTGATATTTTCCATCTTCAGACACGTGTCGTGGCATGGTCATAGCTGGGCAAAGTTCATCCAAAAATTAACTTCGTTAATTTATTAAAAGCTACTCAAAAATTTAACTTCGTTAATCATGAAATCGTTATCTTGATGTAAATTTAACGCGAGTTAAAGTTATCCGTTAAAGTTAAAAATCTATATTAAATTGTTGGCAATTTTGAAATAAATGTCACTTAACGTTGGACCTGACGCTGTTTGTATTTGATTGTGGAAATAGAAACCTTGGGATACGCCGCTACTGGTAGCTGCGATACCAGAAGGTTCACTAATATTTTGCTGGCGTAGTTTTTTTGCCATTAGATGGTGAAAAAACTATTGACACATGAAGAATCCACAGCTCTTGAAGAAGCCTTAAACTTAGTTTTCATTTCCCCGCGAGTTGATCCTGCCTTTACTTTTTCTTCAAATTGAACGTATTTAGATGGATGCGTTCTCCTCATGTCTTGTTTAATATTGTTTAGGGTGGTAACGTGAGCCTTGACTGTGTAAATGTTTTCTGTAAAAGTTATGTAAAAGTCTGATTGCAGTACAAACGCCGAGTTCTCTGAATTGCATTCTCAACACAACTCCTTCACGAAGGTATTAAATGGCAATCCAGATGGCTCTAAACAAAAGTAACGCACTTAAATTAACGGAATTAAAAGTTAACGGAAGTTAATAAGACCGTTAATAGTTTTTGGATTTAACTTAAAAGTTAAAATGTTAAGCAATATGTTAACTTCGTTAGTTAACGATTAGCGGAATAACGCTTTTCTGCCCAACTATGGGCATGGTATGTCTTTCGGTCTGTGATGTTGCATTATGTGACATAGTGTGGCATAGCATGGCGTGTCTTTTGGCGTGTGGTGGGCTTTATTTCCTGAAACTATAATAGAGAGAATGTGCAATGCATTTCTTCCATGGAGGCCTGCATTCGCAAGAAAAACGCAACTATAGAATTTTACTCCATTAAATTCTTTGTTGTGCAAGACATTTTAACAATAGCTGTGTCCGAGTGGGTTAAGGAACTGCTAAAGTACGTCTCACAATATAGTGCAGGTTCTAGTCCTTATCGGGGCATAATTTTCCTTTCGACTGTATCATTGTAAAATGCCCAGTCTCTTACGATTACAGCAGTAACAACAATATTTTTTTAATTTTCAAACTATTCGCTCAGTTTTCAATCAACCCCATTGGGACACTTTTGAAGCAATTTTCCGGATTCTATGTTTTCCCGAAAACAGGGCTTTGCATGCCGACAAGCCTAATATGTTTATATTTTGAAAATACACGGATACCTCCGTGAATCAGATGGGCTTCGATGGGTCATGAAATTTTCTCAACGCATTATTAATCCTTAATATACAGCGATGCTTGCACTTAAATATCCCAGGAACTGAGCTCGACTTTCGTAACTCAATTTTTCGTTCGATAGTGGACGTGATAATGGCAGAAAAGAGCAACTATTACTGATAAAGGAGAAACTGTTGCCAAGGTTATGTGGAAAATATTTGCTTTTTTCCTTTTTGTGGATCTTGTAGGGAGCTCCTACATACTTACGTAGGACACTTGCTACAAACAGGCAGAAAAAGTGAAAGTTGTAGTTGGGGGTATGCACAAATTCCCAAGGGGGTTCATTGAAAGTCCAGAAAATAGTTTGAAAATTAGAAAGTACTGTTGTTACTGCTAAAAATGTATGGGATTGGACATTTTGAAGTGACTACACGAAATATTGGAAAGGAAAAATGTTGCCCTAATTTGAATCCAAAGCCATATTTTGAGAATAACTGTTGCTCACTCAGCTGTCCTGGGTGTGCCCAGCAAAGAATTTTTAGAGAGGAAAATTCTATGGTGGCATTTGTATTGCAAACCCAGGCCAATGTGGAAGAAAGACATTACACTTCCCCTGCATTCCCTCTATTACAGAAAATAATTGCATAATCCCGAGCATCAGTCTCTCAGCTGTAAGTACGAGCAGAAATTCAAAGGAGGACCCAACCCACCATGGTTGCAACGAAGAGAAAACTTTCTTGACCACTGGCAGATTGAAGTCCCGAGCACGAGAAGGCTATGAGTTTTTTTAAGTTATTAGAGTAAAACCACTTAAACACATTGTGAATATTAGAATAAACTTAGATATATTCAACAAATGATTGTGGAATATAAAAATTTTTTTTCTAATATTCACCGTGTATTCATTCAACAATGTGAACTCACCAACCATTTAATACCTTATTTACAATTTTCCTGGGAACACTGGAAAAAAAGTGTAAATTGCTGGAAAATGAGAATTCTCATTTTTGCATGCATACTTTTGTTCTACACAGTAATTGGAGTTATTCACAATGTTATTACAAAGGTAATAACTTTGCGATAAAATACTTAGCAAGTGATAAAATTACTGAGCCAGTGATTAGAATCCTGAAGAGTGATAATCCTGAGGAGTGATAAAATTACAGTTCAGTGTTAAATACACTGGACCCGCGATAAATTTACTTGGCCGGTGATGAAATAACTGGGCCAGTGAAAATATTACTTAGCCAGTGTGAAAATTACAGAGCCGATGTTACAATTACTGTTACAATTACAATATAAAATAATGGCCAGTGATAAAATCACTGGGCCAGTAATAAAATTAGTTAAGTGATATAATTACTGTTCAGGGATAAAACAACTGAACGGTGATTCAATTAATAGGCCAGTGAAATAATTACTTAGCCAGTGATAAAATAACTGATCCAGTTACAAAAAAACCGTTTTGTAAAAAATAACTGGTCATTATTGAAATTCCTGGCCCATTGATAAAAACTTTTCGCTAATGATAAAATTACTGGGCCAGTGATAAAAGTTCTTTGTCAGTGATAACATTACTGAGCCAGTGATAAAATTACCGGTCCAGTGATAAAATTTCTTTATCAGTGGTAAAATTATTTAGCCAGTGATAAACTAACTTAGCCAGTGGTAAAATTACTGTTCAGTGATAAAATAACTGGCCAGTGATAAAATGACTGGCCAGTGATAAAACTACTGTCACAGTGATAACATAATTAGGCCAGTGATAAAATTACTGGGCCAGTGATAAAAGTACTTTGCCAGTGATTATTTTACTGAGCCAGTGATAAAATTACTATTTAGAGGTAAATGCTGTTCCGTGACAAAATGACTGAGCCAGTGATAAAGTACTTAGCCAGTGATAAAATTACTGAGCCGCCGATTGAAATCATGTCGAGTGAAAAAATAACAGTTCAGTGTTAAATATTATACCCGGTATGTAATTACTTAGCCGGTGATGAAATAACTGGGACAGAAAAAATATTGCTTTGCCAGTGATAAAATTACTCAGCCAGTGTTTAAATTACTGTTCAGTATAATATAATGGCCAGTGATAAAATTACTTGGCTAGTGATAATATTATTGTTTAGTGATATAATTACTGTTTTGTGATAAAATAAGTGGGCGGTGATAAAATACACGCCAAGTGTAAAAATTACTAGGAAAGTGATAAAGTTACAGAAACAGTGATAAAATTACTGTTCAGTGACAAATTACTGGCCATTATTAAAATTTCTGGCCCAGTGATTAAAAATCTTGGCTATTGATAAAATTACTGGGCCAGTGATAAAATTACTGTTTAGTAATAAAATTACTGGCAAATATTAAAACTACTGTTCAGTGATAAAATTACAATTTAAATATGAAATTACTGGCAAATTATAAAGTCCCTTGCGCAGTGATAATATTACTAGGCCAGTGATAACACTACTTTGCCAGTGATAAAATGATTGAGCTAGTGATAAAATTACTTAGCCAGGGATAACATTTCTGAGGTTGTGATATAATAATTCTTCACAATAAAATAATGGACAGTGATAAAATTACTGGGCCTGTGATAAAATTATTGTTTAGTGATATAATTACTGTTGTGCAATGAAAAAACTGGCCGGTGATAAAATTACTGTTCAGTGATTAAATTACTGGCCAAGTGATAACAATCCTTAGCAAGTGATAACATTTCTGAGCCAGTGATATAATTATTCTTTATAATAAAATAATGGACAGTGATAAAATTACTGGGCCATTGAAAAAATTACTTAGCCAGTGATAAAATTACTGAGCAGTGATAAAATAACTGGCCGGTGATAAAATATTTAGGCTGAATTAAAAGTACTTAGCAAGTGATAAAATTGCTGTTCAGTGATAAAATAACTGTTCACTGATAATATTACGAGCCAGTGATAAAATTACTCGGCCACTGAAAAAATTAATTTTCCAGTGATAAAATATTTTGCCAGTTTAGCCATTTAGAATTACTGGCCCAGTGATAAAATTATTTGAACAGATATAAAATTACTGGCCCTGTGTTACATCTATTTGACCAGCGATTAAATTACTGTCCCAGTAATAAAATATATAGACTGATGAAGTTACAGGTCGGAGAAAAAAATCTGGCCCAGTGATTATATTACTTATCCAATGATTCAATACTGTCCCTGAGATAAAATTACTTAGCCAGTGATAAAATTTATGAATTAGTGATATAATTACCTTTCATGATAAAATTAATAGACAGTGATAAAATAACATGCCCAGTGATAAAATTACTAGCCCAGTGATAAAATAACATTTAATTGATAAAATTACTGGCCAGTGAAAAAATAATTGTTCAGTGATAAAATTACTGTTCAGTGATAAAATTACTGGCCAATGATAAAATAACTGGCCAGTGATAAAATTACTGGGCCAGGGATAAAATTACTGTCAATGATAATATAACTGGCCAGTGATAAAATTACTGGGCTAGTGATAAATATAATTATATTGAATTAAATATACTCAGACAATGTAAAATTGTTGTTCAGTGACGAAATTACTGTTCACTGATAAAATTACTGGCCAGTAATTAAATTACTCGGATAGTGATAAAATTAATTCGCCAGTGATAAAAGTATTATCCAGTGATAGAAGTACTGGCCAAGTGATAAAGCTTATGACCAGTGATGAAGGTAATGGCCAGTGAAAAAATTACTGTTCAGTGATAAAATTACTGGCCATTATTGTAATTACTTGCTCAGTAATTAAAAATCTTCGCCAGTGATAAAATTACTGGGCCAGTGATAAAAGTTGTTTACCAGAGATAAAAATACAGAGCCATTGATAAAAATACTGTTCAGAGAAAACATTACTGGCCATTATGAAAATTACTGGCACAGTGATAAAAAACTTCGCCAGCGATAAAATTACTGGGACAGTGTAAAGTTCTTTACTGTTGATAAAAATCTGAGACAGTGATAAAATTACTGTTATGTGATTAAATTACTTGCAAGTGTTATAATTACTGATCAGCGATAATAATACTGTTCAGTGAAAAAATTGATTGCCAGTGATAATATTACTGGTCATGACTTCAAATTATTTAACAAGTGATAAAATTTCTTCCCAGTGAAATAATTATTCTTCATAGTTAAATAATGGACAGTGATAAAATTACTGGGCAAGCGAAAAAATTTCTTAGCCAGTGATGAAATTATTGAGCCAGTGATAAAATTACTCTTCATTGATAAAATTACCGGCTACTGATATAATAACTTTTCAGTGATAAAAATACTGTTCAGTGATAAAATTATTGTTCAGTGATAAAATTACTGTTCTGTAAAAAAAACAACTGGCCAGTGATAAAATTACTGGCCCAGTGATTAATTTATTTAGCTAGTGATAAAATTACTGAGCCAGTGATATAATTATTCTTCATGATAAAATAATGGGCTGTGAAAAAATTAGTGGACACATGAAAAAATTTCTTAGCCAATGATAAAATTATCGAGCCAATGATGAAATTACTCTTCATTGATTAAATTACTGTCCAGTGTTATAATAACTGTTCAATTATAGAATTACTTAACAAGTGATAAAATTTCTGAGCCAGTGAAATAACTATTCTTCATAGTAAAATAAAGAGCAGTGATAAAAGTTTTGGCCAGTAAAAAGTTAATTAGCCAGTGATAAACAAATTTGACCAGTAATAAAATTACTGGCCCAGACACAAATATCTTCGCCAGTGTTAAATTTACTTGGTCAGTGATAAAAGTTCTTTGTCAGTGATAGAATTACTGTTAAGTGATAAAATTACTGGAGAGTGATAAAATTACTATTCTGTGATAAAATACCAAGTCTGTGATAACATTAGTGGCCAGTGATTAAATTACTGGCCTAGTGATATCATTACAGGGCCAGTTGTAAAATTATTTTGCCAGTGATAAAATAACCGAGGCAGTGATCAAATTACTTGTTTACTGATAAAATTCATTGTTCATTGAACACATTTTTAGCCAGTCATTAAATTACTGGCCCTGTGATATATTGATTTGGCCAGTGAAAAAATTACTTAACCAGTGAAAAATTACTCAGCCAGTGATAAAATTACTGAGCCAGTGATAATATTACAGTTAAGTGCTAAAAAACTTGCCAGTGATAAAATACTGTTCAGCGATAAAATTACGGTTCAGTGATATATTGATTTGGCCAGTGAAAAAATTACTTAAACAGTGATAAAATTACTCAGCCAGTGATAAATTTACTGAGCCAGTGATAATATTACAGTTAAGTGCTAAAAAACTTGCCAGTGATAAAATACTGTTCAGTGATAAATTTACGGTTCAGTGAAAAAATTACTTACCTGTGATATATATTACTGGCCCAGTGATAGAATTACTGTTGTATAAAAAAATTACTGGCCAGTGATAAAATTACTGGCCCAGTGATTAAATTACTTTGCCAGTGATAAAATAACCGAGGCAGTGATCAAATTACTTGTTTAGTGATAAAATTCATTGTTCATTGAACACATTTTTAGCCAGTCATTAAATTACTGGCCCTGTGATATATTGATTTGGCCAGTGAAAAAATTACTTAACCAGTGATAAAATTACTCAGCCAGTGATAAAATTACAGTTAAGTGCTAAAAAACTTGCCAGTGATAAAATACTGTTCAGCGATAAAATTACGGTTCAGTGATATATTGATTTGGCCAGTGAAAAAATTACTTAAACAGTGATAAAATTACTCAGCCAGTGATAAAATTACTGAGCCAGTGATAATATTACAGTTAAGTGCTAAAAAACTTGCCATTGATAAAATACTGTTCAGTGATAAAATTACGGTTCAGTGAAAAAATTACTTACCTGTGATATATATTACTGGCCCAGTGATAGAATTACTGTTGTGTAAAAAAATTACTAGCCAGTGATAAAATTACTGGCCCAGTGATTAAATTACTTGGTCAGTGATAAAATTACTGGACCAGTGAATAAATTTCTTAGCCAATGATAAAATTACTAAGCCAGTGATAATATTACTCTTCATAGGATTAAATTACTCTCCAGTGATATAATAACTGTTCAGTGATAATAACTATTTCACAAGTGATAAAATTTCTAAGCCAGTGATAAAATACTTGTCAGTGATAAAATTTCTGTTCAGTGATAAAATTACTGTTCTGTAAAAAAAAGTTACAGGCCAGGGAAAAAATTACTGACCCAGTAATTAAATTACTTAGTCGGTGATAATATTTCTGAGTCAATGATATAATTAATCTTCATAATAAAATAATGGACAGTGATAAAATTACTGGACCAGTGAATAAATTCCTTAGCCAATGATAAAATTACTAAGCCAGTGATAATATTACTCTTCATCGATTAAATTACTGTCCAGTGATATAAAAACTGTTCAGTGATAAAAATTATTTAACAAGTGATAAAATTTCTTAGCCAGTAAAATAATTATTCTTCATAGTTAAATATTGGACAGCGATAAAATTACTGGGGCAGCAAAAAAATTACTTAGCCAGCGATGATATTATTGAGCCATTGATAAAATTGCTCTTCATTGATAAAAAATTCCCGGCTAGTGATATAATAATTTTCAGTTATAAAATTCCTGTTCAGTGATAATATTATTGACCAGTGATAGAATAACCGGACAGTGATAAAATTACTTGCCAGTGATAAAATTACTGTTCAATGATAAAATTACTGTTCAATGATAAAATTTTGTACAGTGATAAAATTACTGGCCAATGAAAAAACTACTGTTCTGTAAAAAAATTACTGGCCAGGTTTTAAATTACTGGCCCAGTTATAAAATTACTTAGACAGTGATAAAATTTCTGAGCCAGATATATAATTATTCTTTATAATAATATAATGGATATGGTAAAATTACTGGGCCAAGGAAAAAATTACTGAGCCAGTGATAAAATTACTGTTCAGTGATAAAATTAGATTAGTGCCCAGTGATTAAATTACTGATCAGTGATAAAATAACTGGCCAGTGATTAAACTACTGGCCCACACATAAAATTATTTCGCCTGTGATAAAATAACTGGGCCAGTGATAAAATTCTTAGCCAGTGATGAAATTACAGAGCCAGTGATTAAAATCCTTTAGAGTGATAAAATTACAGTTCAGTGTTAAATATACTGGACCCGTGATAAATTTACTTGGCCTGTGATGAAATAACTGATCCAGTCAAAATATTACTGAGCCAATGTGAAAATTACTGTTTAGTGATAAAATTATTGTTCAGCGATGTAATAACTGGCCGGTGATCAAACTACGGGGCCAGTGATAAAATTACTTAGCCATAGATATAATTACTGATTCAGTTACAAAAAAACAGTTTTGTGAAAAAATTACTGGCCATTATTAAAATTACTGACCCATTGATAAATAAATTTCCCTAGTGATAAAATAAGCTAGGCCAGTGATAAAAGTTTTTTGTCAGTGATAAAATTACAGAGCCACTGATAAAATTACTGTTCAGTGATGAAGTTACTTGCTAGTAAATATATTACTGTTGTGTGATAAAATTACTGTTCAGTGATAATATTTACCGGCAAATGATAAAATTTCTGGCCCAGTGATAAAACTACTGTTCTGTAAAAAAATTACTGGCCAGGTTTTAAATTACTGGCCCAGTAATAATACTACTGTGCCAGTGATAAAATTACTCTTCATTGATAATATTACTGGCCAGTGATAAAATTATTCTTCATAATAAAATAATGTTCGTGGTAAAATTACCGGGCCAGTGAAATATTACTTAGCCAGTGATACAATTACTGAGCCTGTGATAAAATTACTCTTCATTGATAAAATTACTGGCCATTGATATAATAAGTTTTCAGTGAAAAAATTTACTACTTAGTGATAAAATTACTGACCAGGGATAAATTTACTGGCCAGGGATAAAATTACTAGGCCAGTGATAAAATATTTACCCTAAATTAAAAGTTCTTAGCCAAGGATAAAATTTCTCTTTATGATAATGAAATACTGGCTTAGTGATAAAATGTAATTTGCCAGTGATAAAATTACAGACCCTGTGATAAAATTACTGTTCAGTGAAAAAATTACTGGCCAGTATAAAAATTTTTGGCCCAGTGGAAAAAAACTTCGCCAGTGATAAAATTACTGGGCCAATGATAAAGGTTCTTTCTTGTCGATAAAAATCTGAGTCAGTCATAAAATTACTGTTATGTGATAAAATTACTTGCAAGTGATAAAATTACTGTTCAGTGATATTATTACTGTCCAAGTGATAAAATTATTTATCCAGTGATAAAAATATTGGTCCAGTGATAAATTTACTTTGTCAGTAATAAATATACTTAGCCCGTGATAACATTACTTAGCCAGTGACAAAATTTCTGTTCAATGATAAAATTACTGGCCAGTGATTAAATTTCTTTCCCAGTGATAAAATTACTTCGCCGATGACAAAACAACTGGGCCAGTGATAAAAATTCTTAGCCAGTGATAATATTACTATAATAGTGATAATACTAATAATAATCAGAGCGCCTCATTACTACTTCCGGTGTAAGTCACGGGTTACTGCTTTTGTGGAAGTGTTTTTGACTTGGGGAAGAATTGCGGACGTATTTGAAATAATCTTTGGTCGTGAACTTCAAAGATGGCGAGTTTAGACAAGGTTATCATTAACTGATGCCTCAGTGAATAATATTTGGAATGTTTCGTCCCGCATTCTAACTTAATCTTTATTGTATGAAACAGTTTCTTGATTTATTTGGATGATTAGTGATCTTGTAAGTTTTAAATGGCATATTCTGATCGACACCCACCAATATCGTCCAAAATGTCAAAAACTCAGTGGAATGGGCAGTTGTAATTCTATGTTAAGATGAAAGGCTACACTGTATGAATTAATGTAAATCAAAGATTGTTATTCTGCCAACCTTCCTGGTTCAAATATTTATTCATGGCGTAGGTTATGGGCACCATGGACTGTTCTCATGGTGCCTGCAAAGTAGGATGGACCCAAAACCTCCTAGTCCTACGTATATTCGATTGATAGACATGCAAAGCTGTTACTACATCTGCCCCCATTACGATAATGAAAGTTAACACAGCGGCGGCAATCTCTGCGGTCATTTTCGAATACTTTATCACAACAGTATATTTGTTGACAGTGTTCTCTAGTCTACGTCAGAAAAAATCGAGACTCATTTGTTTTCAATATCCATGTATATACGACCGGAGTGCTTCCGAAAGGACCGTGATCTATGTCGGTAATTTTTACGGCATACGTCAGCATTGGAGATTGCCTGTCGTATGGAAATCCTTACGTCTTAAGTGCTACGGCTTACGTCTTACGGCTTACGTCCATTGTAGAATGGGCTTAACAGTAATTTTATCACTGGATCAGTAATTTTATCAGTAGATAAGTAATTTTATCACTGGTTAAGTACTTTTATCACTGGTTAAGTACTTTTAATTCGTCATCATTGGAGATTGCCTGTCGTATGGAAATCCTTACGTCTTAAGTGTTACGGCTTACGTCCATTGTAGAATGGGCTTTACTGTAAAGTGATAAAATTACTGTTCGGAGAAAAAATTACTGGCCAGTGATTAAATTACTGAGCCTGTAATTAAATTAATAGACCAGTGATAAAATTACTGACCCAGTGATTAGATTACTGTTCAGTGACAAAATTACTGGCCAGTGAGTAATTTACTAGCCCAGTGATAATATTACTGAGCCTGTGATAAAGTTAATGTTCAGTGATAAAATTACTGTTCGGAGAAAAAATTACTTACCGGTGAAAAAAATATTATTAAATGGTTAAAATTACTGTCCGGTGATAAAATTACTGGCAAGTGAATTATTTACTGATCAGAGATAAAAGAACTGGGCCATTGATAAAATTTCTTAACCAGTGATAAAATTATTGAGCCAGTGATAAATTTACTGTAAAGTGATAAAATATCTGTTAAAGTTCCTGGCGCAATTATAAAATTACTGATCCAATGAACAAATTACTGGGACAGGGATAAAATTACTGAGCCCATGAATGGAATCCTGAAGTGTGATAAAATTACAGTTCATTGTTAAATATGCTGGACCCGTGATAATGTTCCTTGGCCGATGATGAAATAAGTGATCCAGTGAAAATATTACTTAGCGAGTATGAAAATTACTGTGCCGGTGTTACAATAACTGTTCAATATAAAATAATGCCCAGTGATAAAATTACTGGGCCAGTGATAAAATAACTGAGACAGTGATCAAATTACTGTTTAGTGATAAAATTACTGTTCATTGATAGCATTATTGGCCAGTCATCAAATTACTGGCCCTGTGATGATTTGGCCAGTGATTAAATTACAGTCCCATTACATTACATAGCAAGTGATAAAATTTCTGAGCCAGTGAAAATTTATTCTTCATAATAAAATAATGGACAGTGAAAAAATTACTGGGCCAGTAAAATAATTACTTAGCCAGTGATAAAATTACTGAGCCAGTGATAAAATTACTCTTCATTGATAATATTACAGGCCAGTGATATAATAACGGTTCAGTGATAAAATTACTGTTCAGTGATAACATTACTGACCAGTGATAAAATCAATGGCCAGTGATAAAATAACTCGGCCATGGATAAAATATTTAGCTTAAATTAAAAGTACTAAGCCAAGGATAAAATTTCCCTTCATTGAATAAATTACTGGCTCAGTGATTAAATATCTTCGCAAGTAATAAAATTAGTGATGTAAGTAGTTTGCCGGTGATAAAATTACTGAGCCAGGGATAAAATTACTGTTCAGTGAAAAAATTACCGTCCAGTATAAAAATTATTAGCGCAGTGAAAAAAAAACTTCGCCAGTAATAAATTTACTGGGCCAATCATAAAAAATCTTTCTTGTTGATAAAAATCTGAGTCAGTGAGAAAATTACTGTTATGTGATAAAATTATTCTTCAGTGATATTTTTACTGTCCAACTGATAAAATTATTTAGACAGTGATACAATTATTGGCCCAGTGATAAATTGCCTTTGTCAGTGATAAAATTACTTTGCCAGTGATAAAATTACTGGGCCAGTGATAAAAGTACTTAGCCAGTGATAAAATGACGAAGGCAGTGAAAAAATTACTGTTCAGCGATAAAATTACTGTTCATTCTTAAATTTTTGGCCAGTCATTAAATTACCGGCCATGTGATACATTTATTTGGCCACTGATTACATTACAGTCCCATTGATAAAATTACATAGCAAGTGATAAAAATTCTTAGCCAGTGAAATAATTTTTTTACATACTTAAGTAATGGACAGTGATAAAATTACTGGGCCAGCGAAAAATTTCTTAGCCAGTGATGAATTTATTGAGCCAGTGATAAAATTACTCTTCATTGATAAAATTACCAGCTAGTGATATAATAACTTTTCAGTGATAAAAATACTGTACAGTGAGAATATTATTGACCAGGGATAAAATTACTTGCCAGTGATAAAATTACTGTTCAGTGATAATATTACTGGCCAGTGATAAAATTACTCGGCCACTGAAAAAATTATTTGCCAGTGATAATGTTTATAGCCAGTGATAGGATTACTGGCACAGTGATAAAATTATTTCTCAAGTGATAAAATTATTAGGCTGGCGATAAAGTAGTTGAGGCAGTGAAAAAATTACTGATCCAGTGAACAAATTACTGGGCCAGTGATAAAATACTTGGCCAGTGATAAAATTACTGAGCCATTGATTAGAATCCTGAAGAGTGATAAAATTACTGTTCAGAGTTAAATATACTGGACCCGTGATAAATTTACTTGGCCGTTGATAAAATAACTCATCCAGTGAAAATATTACTAGTAGTGTTATAATGGGTCTCCGAGCACAGTTCATTTTTCAACAATTACTCTATTATTAAGCGTCATACAACCCAAGTGAGAGATGATTAACGATACTTAACCTAACCACCACCACATTAGTTAACACCCAAGGTCAACGGCATCGCATCACCAAAAGCGGACATACATCTCCGCTTATGTGAATATTAGTACAAAATAATAAATTCCACGTGAAAGAGGTGTCAATTTTACCCCAATACGATATATGTTATCTTAATTTGCGAGATTTTAATTATAAACAATAACAATTAGATGTTTTCACAACGAGTTCTGCACACGCGTGACCTCGCTATATACACGGCAACAGTCACATGCTTGTCAAGGACTTTCACTACCTTACGCGTGCGCAACAGACTTCCCCGTTCTCAAATGCTTCTGATTGTCAAATAGCAAGTGCTCGATTTTACTTCAAGGGAAATGTACAAATATAAATAAAAACACACATAGCATATAGAGATGACAATTTATTGTTTCAGTAATAAACATATTTCATTATTAACACAGCAATGAACTAGCTTGTAACAATTATATTTCTGGCACAAGTTTTTGAGAATACAACTTAATTAAACAACCTTCATTTATCCCTTAAGCGAATGACAGTCGTACATTTCCAAACTACCCACGCTGATACCTTTGGGAAGAAGACTAGTCAAGAACGACTTCTTAGCACCTTTTGTGAATAAAAACTGATATTTATTTGTTTATTTAAATAATATGCTCTCCAATTCCGAATAATCAACATGCAAAGAATATTCGAACAAGCCATAACAGTTGTTTCTGGCCATGAGGCTATTCTCGCATACAGCAACGTTGCTGGTGATTTAGGGAGTAAGTAGCAATGAACCCGCCGTGGACAAATGTAACCATAACTTGAAAACTATCATCCGGAACAAGTCCAACCTTTTTATTTTTCTAATTTTTAGAGGATACTGTACCTATGGGCCAAATTTAAATGATATCTATACGTAAATAAGAAGTTATTTTACTTGATTAAAACATCGCTAAATCTCAATAAATCAGAAACTACTAGGCCTATCAAGCTCATATTTAATTGACGGACTTCTTATGACAAGCAGAGCTCCATACCAAATTTCAGCAATATCCATTTACAATTAAAAAAGAATCTGCTAAAAATAACTTGCCATAATAACTAGAAACAACGAACCTAACAACCCCAGATATTCATAAAAGACGTCCTAAAACCTCACACACCTGTAGTGGAAGTGCAATATTCTTTAGGTAAGATAGCTTGTATAGCACTTCAATCCCATTATCCGTTACCGAGATACAGCTTATATCAGACCGAGCGGAGAAGAAAAAACCAAGGTCAACCACTTTAAACAGCGGCGCAAGAAAAACACAACGCTTGACATTGCCACTGAATGAATCCAAACGATCACCGGCCTTCTCTCTTAAATTCACAAATATTTGGATCCAACCCAGCAAAATTCCCACACTAAAACGCCATATATTCGCACATGTATTCGCCATGTATGATCTATATATCGACTCATGATATGCTACACTGCCAATAAATGTGGCATATATAGGGTAAGATATGGGTTGAACGTATATAATTAACCAACATATTTTTCATATAATGTGTTACATATGGCTTTAAAATTTAATTTTAAATCATATGTTAAGCCTCTCTCGCATACTCACACACGGAAAATGGATTGCTAGCACATTAAGGACAAAGACAAAGCAGCTGGTAAAGATTTAATCAAGACAGATCACAAAAGAAAAGTTTCTGACTCAGCCGGGGCTTGAACCACGGACCTCCTAATTTACAGTTTTATTTTTAAAGGAATATAATTTCGTTATATTATTTAATACTCTACTAATATGATGGTTTAAATGTAAACAGTAACAAGCATTGGATGGGGAGAGATCATATTTCGCTGCTTATTACAAAAATAGCTGATCAATTGCATTCCAGAAATTAGCACCTACCATAAATAAGGAAAATGATATAATGGAAATTGGTGGTACAATACATTTTATATTATTTACATACATTAGTACAAACCTTTTTTTCCGTCGTGAAACAGTTCTCCTGGGTACAGATGAAGACGATTCACCGTAAAGTACTTTCTATGCCCAATATCACGGATAAAGTTAGGACTGAATAAAGGAGATTAATACTATTTCTCTTAGACTTCACTGAAACATTGAGATACATCTTTGGTCATAATTAGCCTTTTCTGAAAAACAAGCCTTTGAATGAGTGCAGATTAATACTTAATATCGGTCGTCAGTCAAGTGGTTTCTTGGTTTCTGTAGTAGACGACAGTGTTTTTGGTGTTTGTTGACCTTTATACAGAATTAATGCCACTTTGTTTCACTATCACATTCATTCTAAATACACACACACATTTCCTTTATTACATATCATCGAAATGAAAATGTTAAACCATGCCTATAAGTATATAGAGAAAGCCAGATATTTCAACCATTCACCGAGTTCGTACGCGGCAAACGTCGAAAACCTCAAAAAATATACTTAGATGCAAGACTAGGATCCAAATTTTCCTACACGAATGTTCGTGACCCTAATCAAAATTTATATGATCGTTAGTTGGGAAAATGCTCTTCTTTTAGCTTAAAAGTGCAGGCAAATATGCTTAAATATTTCATCATATAATGCATTGCATTGCATCCAATTTCAACATATAATGTATAAACCATGGTGATAACCAGTCGAAACTTTGTTTCACACATAATACCATCGCGATACGCTGTTGAACCTTGTATACCAACCAGCACATTGTAAGCCATTTCTGTAAGTTGAAGGGAATAAGGTATGTAGGTTTACAATGGAAGTATCATACAGTAGATATCAATTTAGCGGAATCAGGCCGAGGTCATCCGCGAAGCTCTTTTCCCTTTCACTTTTGCGCACTCTAGCTGAGCTAGGCCGACGTCACACGCCTAGACACATGACAACATACCCCCCCCCCCCCATAAACTCAACTGCAACACGAGAATTCCGCCCGGGCATGAGCATGAGAGCACAGCCCGAGGATACCATACCACCCAACTGCAACGTGTTAAAAAAAAAGGTCAGACCCGGTGAAGGGAATTATTCAGGTAATACGAGTCATATGATCTATAATAATAAAGACGATTTTATTTTTATTCTCAAATACCTCCCATCCACCCATCGTCACGCACTTACATAACTTTTCACTTCGCATCGGTAGCGTTAGACCGAGGTCACACCCCGGGACAATGACAGCATACCGTTCCAAGGTAACCCACGTTTGGATGACGTCCAGATCACTTCCGCATTCCTTCCCACAGCTGCAGTCGCTTACATAATTACGAAGTCAGATCGTTCCCAACGTAATATTTCCCCCTCCCTATCCATCTTCTCGGACAATATAAAAGCGCGTTTGATCAATGCGAGACATCGTTTTACCGCCAAGTAAGCCACCAAACAGTGCGCAGAATATATTCAACTGAACGGATCCCGCTGCTGTGGAACTTCTCTCAGATCGCTCTTGGTGCTAAAGGTCGCTAGCGAAGATGTCTCCCCTACTCTCCGTGAAAGCTGAGCTTGGTGGAAATCACCAACTAATCGTTCGCAAATTGAAGGATAATGTAAGCAATATATATGAAGTGCTCCTCCCATTACCGCTACTGGGCAACAACGAAAAGAACGATCTTAATCTCAGCCTAGAATTCCAGGAAAAATACTTTACAGTGTTCAAACATATGAGCAAAACCATAAATATCGTGGGAAAAAGTGTAATATTCTCAGGATTTGAAAATCCTGAAACAGAGGAAGTGGAGCGTTTCAACGTGTCCACGATCAAGCAGCTGAAACTCGAGGGGGATAACCTGGAGAAGGCCGAGAGACAAGACCCATCCATCACGTGTCACGTCTACGATATAAAAAAGAAGAAGAAGATCGTATATTCGGGTGTATTCGCAAATGGAGGAGGATCCGAGTTTATTTCAAAACGTGACTGTTTATCAACAGATGGTGACCAAACTGATTTCGCCCCACCTGTGACGTTTACAACTGGAGAAAAGTCGAGAATCAACTACCATAGAGTTTATGATGAACGAGGGAAGCATTTGGAAACGTATACTTTTATACTGAATGTTGTACCAACTGAATATACTTTGTTCTAAATAAAAAAAATCAAACCTATTCATCTAGTTATCATTTCTTACTATCTAGTCCTTAATATTAAGAGGAAGGGTTATTCAATAAATGAAACACATTGCATATAGGTTTTACAAAAATTTATTTCATTTTTAACATATTTTATTTTTCATACACCAATCTGCTAGCTTATGGCAGTTTTTTCTAGCACACTGCAGATTATTTTGAGAATGCGACTCGATTAAACAGCCTTCATTTGTCGCTAATTTCTTAAGTGAAGGACAACCGTACATTTCTAAATTAGCCACGCAAATTCCTTTGGGAAGAAGACTGGTCAAGAAGGATGCCTTTTGAGCACCTTTCGTGAATAGAAACTGATATTCCCTCGTATATTTAAATAATATACTCTCCAGTTCTGAATAATCTACATCCCCAGAGTATTCATTCAGACCATGATAGTTGTTCTTTAACCAATACGAGTCTTTCGCGTACAGAAATCTTGCTGGCGATTTGAAAAGCCATGTATTACAACATTTCGTTTGCACATTAATGATAGCTAATTCCTTGACTATGTATCCACCATCAATTTTAGTGAATCCTTGAAATTCGATAACGACACTCATGACGTAATCTCTCAAACTTGCGAGATTTTTTTCATCTAACGCCAGAGGTTCAAGAGATTACAAGAGTTTCTGACTTGCAGAATTTTACCTCGTGCCAGAGGTCAGAAACCCTTTGCATACACTCATGTAACCAAAGTACAACCAAGTTATACCTTTTGATTACCAGACACATCATTCAACATGAGCACCACCTGAAATTTCAGTCTTTCCAGATCGTATTCAGCGTTATCGCTAGATAATCCGTTAGCGAGAAATTGTCTAACCTCATCACGGCTATCCGAAAGTCTCCGGAGGAATAGATTTATCAGAGTGGAGAGTTTTAACAGCTTTTCCCATTCATCAAAATTAAGAGTAAATGAGCTCTTTGATAAAATGTTTTTAATGGACAAATGTCGCTTCCCAAAGTAATTTGCGTAGGACACGCACTTCGAAGAGAGCTGATCTTTTAAACCAATATATAGATAATTACTCACTGGTTTTTCTAAATTTATAACATTAGTCCATTCACTGTGTGAAACAATAACACTTTTCTTATTTGCTTGATTAAATTGCACTACTGGTTCAAAGTCTCTGCCGGGATCGTAACCCACACAAACACTTTTCGATTTTACACCATTCAGATAATACACCGTTTGAAGCAGTAAATTATCGCTGTCACAAGATGATCGAGGAACGGGATGATGTCCAGACGGTCTCTTCCTTTTCACTGGCGGAGACTCCTTGTGCGATGACGACAGCATGACGACTGATGCGTGACGGGAACGCACCAGGCTAGTCTATTATCAACTCTCCCATGCATGGGGGGCACTAATGACCTTTACTAAGGAAGCGAAAGCGAACAACTCGATGAACTAATTATCGATAAATTTATCTAAAGACGACTCTTCATTTTTTTAAAATGTCGACTGAGTATTACTTTAGTTGGAGAGAATATCTTCCATTCGTGAAACTAGGCTTTTTAAATCGTTTGCTATGATGGAAAAATCGGAAGGATATTTAGTGGGGCAAGGTATGTCGAATAACCTGAGATTATTTTTACCTGCTCTGACTAAAGTGTTATTAAATTCACTGTATTCGTACACGGTTTTTTCACGGAAGAAATACAATAAGCCATTCGTGTATCTAAATGCTGAATGAATGCCTGAAGGTATCTGTGGAAATACTTTCTTATGTCGAACCTGATCTTTAGGTCTGAAACGACATTCATCCATTTCTATGATATATTCCTCATCATAAAATATCAACGTACGACCCGAGTACGTGTTAACTATTGCTTGTACTCTAGCACCTCGATGTAAACCGATATCGACATTATTTACAGGGTATCCTTCAAGTAATTCCATTACTGGATATTTCACCATGTAAATCATATTGTTAGCAAATATCGCGATTTCTCCACTCGGCCTATAATAAATAGCATCAAAACCCTTGAAATTTCTTTCAGGTAAGAATGGAAGCCAATCTGTAATGAGACGAGGACCTACAATGACTCTTTTTTCTGTTTCCATATCCACGAACCAAAACCATTTTGCGTGAAAAATATACATCAAACTATTGACGACGAGAAATTGATCAACACTCTCGATATCACACAACTCTGGCGGTTGAAGGGGTCCATCGTTCCCTCCTCCATCTCTTTCCGTATTTTCCCTATGTACATTACTTTTTTCCGACGGATTCTCTCACTTCTCACCTTCAGGAGGTGCGCCGTAGAGGTATTGCGCCGCTCGTATATCATCCTCATGTAACGTAAGTCGGTAATTATGATAGTTATAGTATGGGAACATCACAGCGTTCTCATCGTTGGAATGTGAGATGCCAAGCGTGTGTCCTATCTCGTGGATTAGGACCGCCAGTAGACTAACTTGCCTATCGGGCAATTCGACTTGATGCTTCCCCAAATACCATTCTTCATCTTGATCGATGTGGATTTCCAATGGTGAATCATGCCCTGTCGGATAATCCGCATGGCCTAATGTACCTCCTGATCCATCCAAGGGAGCAGGGCAGAATTCTTTTCTATGGTAATATTTATGAATGTTCCGCGTATTCAAAATGATAATATCTGGGCTATGAGAATCTTGTTCAAACTTTAAATTCATCGCCTGACTCCATATTTCAAATGCTCTATTTGCCACTTCTATGTAGGTTTTGTTCACCAGGGCGTAGTGCCATTTCACAACGCCTTTATCCCATTTATAATGAGACAACGAAAACCCGGAATCATCGACAACGCCGCATCGGGGTCTATTAGTTAAATTTAGAGTCATCTCGTTTAATTCACCATCTTTGGTTATATTATAATATTCTTGAAAAATTTTAAGAGCTTCCTTAAAAGCGGTAGGATCAATGTTAGCTAATTCGTTCTCAATTACGTTCAAGTATCCATAATGGCGTAGATATTCAGCGACGCAAAGCGTTTGATTGGTGCTGTTTTTATCCGAAATGACTATTTGCACCCCCAGCTCACTGAAGAGCAGAAATAAGACAAAAGCAATCATTCTATGAGAGTAGAATGATGCGTGTGTTCAATACCACGCAAAAGGAAATAATGAGCCCTTCCTTCAATACTGCTGTCGATTTTATAGTTGTTTGCTCATTACGCAATCGTTTATCATTAAAAGAATCATTTTATTAGCACGCTTTAAACCATTTCTCTTAATATTAAAATACCTCCACGCAAGTGTGTTAATCCAATATTCGAAAATAAAGCGTTCATCACCACTGACCTACACCCGTAATCTTATCCCACCGTTCTGACATATGTTAGGGGTGAATTCTCACCGAAGCCATCTCAACGCTCAATGATCTATAATATTACGTCTAATAAACTAATATTACGTCTTTTTTATAAAATGCAATGGTGGAAGATTGCTCGCCACTACGAAATGGAATTGGATCTCCGAGTTTGTTTGTCAAAAGAATTTCAATGCTCTCAATGTTATTTTTTTCGGTAGAAAATGGGATTGTATGTTTGATATTCACGGTTTTCTTTCGCAAAAAATATCATTAAATGCCTCGACTACCTCCTCTGATCTTTTTGCTCGTAAAGCTCTCGCCCACGCATACCTCGAAAATAAATCAATCACCGTTAAAATATAACAATGTCCTCTGTTGAATTTTTTCAAACTTCGCATATCGTTCAGATCACATTGCCAGCATTCATCAATGTATGATACGATGTAACGATTTCTAGGGAATTTCTTCCTCATCGGTCTGTGGCGTGTGTATGCGTCTTGAGAATCTAACCACTCGCGTATTGTCTTTTCTCGAAATCCCAGTCGCTCGATGTAATTCCTCAACAGTGGAAAAGCCTGCAGTGTTCTGGATCATAGTACACCTTCTCGATAGTTCACCTCACCTTATATCGTTATCCACTCTTCTCCGAAACTTTTCGGTTTCCTTGGTCGACTGCTTCGCCTCGGCATTGCTCTTGGTGACTTTTTTTTTCGCTTCGTTCTGACCTCTTTCTTTTTCTTCTCTTTAGCTGTTTCGATAGATTTCCCACCGCGTCTAGTCTTCCCTCTATACGTTCCCATGTCTTATCCAAATCAGCATTCGCTCGTTTCACATCGGCAAGCGATTTCCTCAGTGCGTGGGTCTCCTCCTCCTCACTGTCCTGTGACTCTGAATGTGACTGGCTCTGACCAAAGGATTTCACTATCGGAATATGAATGGGCGATTTAATCTCGGAAACTGTGTTCAGATATTTATCTAGCACACGCTTGTACATGTGCCATTTGTCTATATCCTTTACACCTCTTTTCATCAAGATGGCTTTCATTTCAACATCTAATGCATTCAATCTCCTCTTCATTTGACCTCGCTCAAAAGGCTCAGGGTCGACTACGAGCATTTTACGCAAACTCATTTTCCGCCAATGAGGCTACCTATGACACCACTCAATATGGATCCGAGTAGCATTGGCAGAAATCCTCCTTTTGTATACGAGAATCTTTTTTTTTTTTAATGCTTATGCCACGCAAAGCCAAGTCTCTCAAAGTATATCGAAGCTTGAATAGTTTTCGCTTTAGCCTATTATTTATCTTATGTCTACGTTCAAGCGTATTCAAACAGCATTCAGAGATGGCTTTAATCAACTCCGCATCCGATTCTCTTTACTATAGCTGAACGCAACTTTGGTTTGGTAGATTTTAGCACATGGAGCAAATGATTATTGTTCTACAATCTTTTCATCATGCACGGACATGTAGATTACTGTGACCCTGTCTTCAGGAAAGATTTTAGTACGGAATCTAAACCTTTTGCCCGCGTCCTGTCCGAGGTCTAGGACCAAATAACCGAATGGTTTTTACTTCACCTCTTGATATACCATTTCCAATTACTGTAATTTTTCAATTGATATGATACAAACGGTAGCAATACCGCGTCTATTATCACTCGCAGTTTAATCAAAGTAAGCAATCAACTTACGAGAACATCAATACTTCAGAGACCAGATCTTAGCGTACATTATTACGCATACACACACGGAAATGCAACGCAGTTCACCTGTGACCGGACGGTAACGGTGAACTCTTTCCTTTCATACCGTGCTCAAACGCGTTCTTTTGATGAATGTATAGTTAACATTCGAACTCAGTCGTTCTATATCTCACGAAGCAGCAGCGGTGAAACAAATGCCCTGCATTATCAAGTGTCAGCGTCAGGTGCCTGGAAGAGAGTGTCTTATATAAAGTCTCGGATTTGGTACAGCTTAACACTGGATGTTGGTGGGCATCTTGATCTATTCCTACAGAGAAGATACTCTCACAACCGATAGAACTATTGAATGGTAGTGAAAGTTGTCCAGTGTAAAACGTGTATTTGGTGTAGGTGTGAGTGTGAAAATAACGTGAAATTATGGATCACGCAATGGATGGTCTGGAAACTATTATATTTTTTATTTGTGATAATATACACTTTTTCGAATGCATTATTGGTATTATATTTTTAATATGTCTAGGAATGGAAATACATAATAATATCAATGATGGTGTTAATAATAATCAAACTACATTCAATATTACGAATGGGCTTTAAACCTTTTGAGAGATAAAAGGTTTGTATACATTAAAATAAAAATTATACAGAGTCAATGCTTGTTATTTAATTCCTACCCAGAAGGCTCTAAGTCGGGATCATTACTCTCCTGAATAAACCTAATCCGTTCTTGTGACCTCATTATGATTCGAGCCCCCGGGGCATTGTATGATGGGTGATCGCCAGACCAAAGCGGTTGACCTTGGCTTTTTGCTTTCCGCTCGCTCCTCTGCGTACGTGAGGTTATTCTTGCGGATATTTTGACGGGCGACTCGCTCGTTATGTGATCTCATCTGCTACGGTACATATATGGTAGGTAGAGATCACTACCTGATACAGCTTTCAGAGTTTGATGGAAAGACTAAAAACGGTAGGTACTAAAAACATGGTGACAATTTTGTAGAATCAATAGACTCACCTATCCTAGTCACGCGACATTACGGACTAGTTAACGTTCGTTTCGGAGCGGTTCATCGAATATTAATAATGATATGTATGATGGTTAATATGTGCAGCCACTTGAAGACTATATATCAGACTGTGTATTGGACTATGCATTCAGGAAGGAATAAATTTACCGAGTTGATTACAGTGAGGAAAGAGTTAATCATAGTACTACTGCGTTCTTTTTTAGCTTGACTCTTTCGCTGGTATGGATCCGAATACTCGTGAATTTAAGATCTATATCGATAGTCGACTCTACTGTACCAGATACTCTATTATTCTGGAATTTTACTATATAATTATTTGAATTTCCCGCTTTTTTTTCAGAGAAGCTGATTGGTTGATTTTTAGATCATCTCCACCAATCAGGAGAAGCTTTTTTACTTAGCGATAGCATTTCAAGACAATGCAGAAGACAAAAAAAATTACCAGTTCCATACCAACTAACGAAAAAGTAATCTCTAAAGAGTAAGAATGATGAGTTGAACACCTTGTTCAAGACGATTAAGGAGGAGCCATCATTTTGGGCATGCCCGAAAACCTACCCTGATTTTAACATATATTATAGTTCATCGTTTTCCCTTTCGAATGGTGTAAAAATATTGCTATGTCATAGACCATTTAACCAACATATATGGATTTGAATGTGAAGGATTTTCACGTGGAAATGCATTGTCCTTATGATAGTATGATGACCCCGAAAAAATTTGTTAAAAACTAAGGAAACGTGCACGATATGTTATGCACATAATATATTTTTCCTGCCCAGGTCATCGGATGTTTAACGTTAGTATTTAAAGTACATACTTCCGAGCAAGGAGACGGTAAGTTGCGATGGACATGGCAACGTACTCTTATTCAAATTCTGTTACTTATCATTTTTGTTATTATTATATAACTCAATGTAAAGACCTTAGTGCTGTTTGTGGAGTTTATTAAGCAAATAAAATAGGAAATGGGGTATAGAAGTTAAGCAGACGACTTGAATTTAATCTTCATAATGCCTATGTATATCGAATTAATATCAGGCGGTACTCTTAGAAAATGCTGGCAACGTCTTTGTTAAAATTGATTAATTTGCGCATACTTCGTTGGTAACTTTTTTAATGCTCCAAATTACTTTAAATCAGAATTTTCAAACCTATGAGTTCAAAATATTAGGAATTTATCAGCACCACTAATTTATCGATTTCATTTGCGGTAGACGTTTTTCTTAATGTGAAGGCATCTGTATACAGTAATGTAAATGCACCTATACATGTACGTACATATTCATGCAATCGCGTGTTTCGAACAGATTCAGATAAACATAAGAGTCCTGCAGTCTCTCCTAAAACTGGTGATTGATTGATAAGCGGGTGTTAAAAAATCGGGTCTCAGGCAGTAGCGAAAACTAAGATGGAAAGCATCTTAAGTATTTATTAAGGTACCTTACCATTGACGATAATAGGAAGCAAACCTGTACATTGATCTCAATTATAAAATTAGAATGCATAACTCGACTTTATGGGTTCAGATAATTCACGTTTAATAAATGTTGTTCACAGAAATTCATTTTTTTATTGTAAAGCTAATGGATTGACTACATTTTTTGTTTGTCCGTTTTCTGCATAAACATAACGATTTATTTATAGTTATAGCGAACACAATGCATATTGGAAGTTGAAGTCCTTAAGTCTAGTCCGTAAGTTATTAAAACTTTGAACTTTTTTTTTTCATAAACCAACCTTATGTCGAGTAAGGCTATCCATTCTAAGGAAATAGATTCAATATGTTTGATTAAGAAAATGAAATCAATACGATTCCACCAAAAATGAGATGTCGAAAAAGTGATGATGAATTTGATGTATGAATGATGTCACGAACAAATGATTGAAGTGAAAAATAATGCAATTGATCACGAAAATAAACTGTCAAGATACATTTTAAAACGTTTTACAACCAAAAATAATTATTTATTTTCCTTTGTTCATTCATAAATATTGTAATCAAATTTTGAGAGGAAATTCTCATCGATAACGGATATATAGCTAGAAAAATATCTGCCTACTCGGAGAATTACTGCTACATGAATGATGTTTTTCTTTAAGTTTATTAATAGTCCCATTCATTTTATTACAGGTATTTCGTTTTATAAAGCTGGTTCTCTTAGATGGCTTGACGAAGAAAATTGGTTGAATTGTATTCTGAATAAGATTAATGTGAATTGCCAGGGTTGTTCTAGGATAGATCATTAAAGAAAATATCTATATGTATAATGAGTATAAACGTCACTAGTAGTGACGACGTAAAAATCTATTTTAAATATATAATACACTGCTAACCACCTCTGAGATACGAGGAAAGTGGTGATTCCGCACGTGGCATGTTCCACCGTCGAGTGCAAAATTCTAGTTATTAAGTTTAAATAAGTATTTATCCGTTGGAATTCAAGCAGTATTATGTGCACCTACAGTTATGCTCTCAGAATGCATGATGGGCACCGAAATTACGTTACGCAAATATTCGTTGTTACACGCCCGAATTTTAGGGAAATGTCGAAAAACAACTACATTTATGTTTGGCCTGGAGTGTCACGCATGTATGCAATATGAATTTAGAACGACAATACCCTCTCTTCATTAGTTTAACCCCTGAACTTTGGTTAGCACACAGTAATATTTCTTCATAATCTTTAGTCAAAAATGCTTAGATTGGTTTCACGCAGCTCTCATATCACATAACCCGTTATTACTCCTGTGTTAAGGAGTTTTACACGTACTCATAGCATATTCCGAAATTTTATGCATATCAATGCCTGTTGGATCTTTCATTCTCAATTCAGTCCGGAACCTAATAAATGCGCTCGAACTTAACTCTTCTGAAAAATCGTTAAAAGAATACGTATTTCAACTCATCTAATGATGTTAACATTACAAAAGACTATAAAACCGGTCATAACCTTGAGACGTGAGAGATGTGACTATATCTTGAATATGTTTTAAGGAATGGAAGGTGCTCTTCATTCACCATATTTAAATCATAACGTGGGGGAGAACTTTATCCATAAACTGAAAGTCTCCGCATTCGAAATGCATTTATTGAAACTCCACCTAAGAAGGAAACTTGATAAATTAGATTTTTCTTTTGTTTGATTACGTAGATACTATTTTTATGTATTTCTCTCGTTGGCTGATCTTTGATCGTACGCTAATTCATATGTTAAGACTCAATTGACCCAAGAGATGATGGGTCAGAAAATGGTAATCTAAACTCTGAGAGTAATCTTGAGCGGAGCAGTGGTTGTTGGTCAGAGGAGCACCAGCTCTCTCTATTATGGGGGAATAAGAAGCTTCCTCGGTGGTGCTAGATGTGACGTTAAAAATGTCGTATATTATACATTAACTGAGACCAACCAGTAAATGTGTGTTTATAGTGTCGAGACTGCTCAGCTGTCTTTCGTCCTCAATGTAAGTCCATTACGGAGGGTGATATTAAGACGTTCGAGTTCGAGCAGCCCTTCCTCTTAATATTAAAGATAAGGTATTAAGAAATGATAACTAGATAAATAGGTTTGATTTTTTTTATTAGTTCCAAATTCATACAAAGATGTAGTTTTAAAATATAATCATTTCATCTTCGATGGCTAATACAAACTTTATCGCTCGGAGCCGAGCTCCCTTGACAGCGTCAGTAGTACCATATTTCACAAGAGACTTTTTATGATCTGTATAACAAATCGGTTTACATCCATCCATAGCTAGTGAACCACCACCCTTTGATATCACTCTTGTATATTCTCCTGATGCTCCATCAACGTCGGTTCTCCTTGGTATATCACCTCCTTTGGGTAATGAGATTGGCTTGTTTTTCTCATATACGTCCAACCAGATGACCGGGAGCTGCTCTTCAGCCTTCCGCCGTTTCTCAGGGCAACTGATGTCTTCGTCCACGGTGATATTAAATCGCTCAACAGCTCCGTTTCCATTTTGAAAGCCAGAAAATGTTACTTCTTGGCCGACGATTTCAAATTCTCGGTTTTGATGCCTGAAGACACAGTAATATGCCCTTTGAAAGTCTATAGTAAGCATAAAATCTGTGTTCGCAACCTTTAGACGATCTTTGGGGATATAAATCTCATAGATGTCCCCATCTTTCTGTCGCTCCACTCGCAAGTATGTGCTTCCCAAGCAGGCTCTCGGGATGTGCTGCAAGGCGGCAGGTTTATACTCCATTTTCAGAAGGACGTCTTGGTTGGTAGCTTGGAAGAAAGCTGATGTTTTAGCTCTGATTTCACCGCTCTTTTATATTGTCCGAGAAGATGGATAGGGGGGGATATATTACGTGGGGAACGATCTGGCTTCGTAATTATGTAAGCGACTGCAGCTGTGGGAAGGAATGCGGAAGTGATCTGGACGTCATCCAAACGTGGGTTACCTTGGAACGGTATGCTGTCATTGTCCCGGGGTGTGACCTCGGTCTAACGCTACCGATGCGAAGTGAAAAGTTATGTAAGTGCGTGACGATGGGTGGATGGGAGGTATTTGAGAATAAAAATAAAATCGTCTTTATTATTATAGATCATATGACTCGTATTACCTGAATAATTCCCTTCACCGGGTCTGACCTTTTTTTTAGCACGTTGCAGTTGGGTGGTATGGTATCCTCGGGCTGTGGTCTCATGCTCATGCCCGGGCGGAATTCTCGTGTTGCAGTTGAGTTTATGGGGGGGGGTATGTTGTCATGTGTCTAGGCGTGTGACGTCGGCCTAGCTCAGCTAGAGTGCGCAAAAGTGAAAGGGAAAAGAGCTTCGCGGATGACCTCGGCCTGATTCCGCTAAATTGATATCTACTTCATACCCTATTCTTACGGTAAAGTTATTGGCATTGTCCGAAGACAAACATAGTGAATTCAAAGGAACCACATCAATTGATAAATCATTAAAAGTACTGAAGAAATATTATTATTAAGTTTGGTCAAATTCTATGAACAAAGTAGAATCATGTCCAAAAATCTTAATGGAGGATGCATTCAGAAGTGAATGATCCTGGCAACTTAGTCTTTAAAGGGTCTAGTCTTACAGCTCCCTCAGCAGTCATGCACAAGGATATGTTAAGTAGAGACATAAAGGTCATCAAGGCCTAATAAATCAAAAAAAACTTAGTCCGCGGTGTCATGTACTGGCCAAATATCAACTCAGATGTAGAAAATTTAATGAGCCAGTGTGACATGTGTTAAGTACAGACTCTATAATCAACATGAACCTATTATTAACTATCCTATATCCTTATTTCTCTGGGAACGAGTTGGATCAGATTAATTTTCCTTTAAAGGATTAACATATTTAATAGTCAATGATTATTATTTCAAATATTTTGAGTTAGCCCTGCTACCATCTGTAGTCACTTTGCCACTTTGTGTAACACCTAAATTATATATACATTTATGGTGTTTCTTTTTTTTCTTCTTTTTGCAGTCTCTGCTTATTGCATTCCAATATTGTTGTACTATAATATGGGATTTAATATTGTTACCTTTATTTTATATTAATGTGCTGTCATCTTGTTATGGAATCAATTTCATGACTCTGGATATGTATTAATTATGTACAATCATTTGTGTTCCCAAGGGACGAAATCGTCCCGGAATAATAATAAAATTATATTCTATTCTAGTCACTCAACTGAAGTCCATCTTTGTCTGGCATGGAATACTAGTCTTTCTCGTTAGTAACAATGGTCCTCCCTTTAACTCATCGCAATTTAAAACATTCGTCAATCAATGGAAAATTAAACATTTCACTACAAGTCCATGCGTTCCTCAATCAATGGACAGGCTGAAAGTGGTGAAAAACTAGCAGAAAATATTCTTTTTAAAAGTTGGAAGAGGACAATAACCCTTATCTAGCATTACCTACTCCATTGTAGCACTACTCCTAAGGCAAATTTACATCATCATTACCAGTCATTTAAGATCTAATGTAACAATGTAAGTTAAGAAAGTACAGCCTAAAACAGTCACATTCGCAGAATAAAAAAAACAGTCATAACGAAACAAAAAAAAACATGCAATTTAATTTGAATCAAGGAAGTAAAGAATTTCCACCATTAATAGCTGATGATCATGTTTATTTTACGAAACCCCCCAATGTGCATTAGTAACCATTCGTTGTCACAGCCAAAATAAAAGATTCTTCTAGATCGTACTACCTTATAAGAGAAAATGGAAAGGTCTACCAACAAAATAGACAACAATTAAAATTAAAATGTGGGTTGAAATATCCACCCATTCATGTCTTAACACAACTTCTAGAGGCTTATGAACCCCCAAACCTCTAAGGCGACGCCCTAATGAATCTCCGACATGGAAAAAAAGATAAAACACAATGTGAAACAGATAAGGTCACTATCCCAGTCAGCATAAATAATGTCGACTAATAAAACCCCCCTTATAGGTATTCGGGTGCAAGCTTTCCTTGAGAGTAAAAATATATGTATATTATTTACATAAATCTAAAAAATATATTACTAATCCACTTATATTGTATTGTAGTCACTTATGATTTGTTATGTTCACTAAGTTGGTTATTTCGTGCTTGGAAAGGTAGATGTTATCTACCGATGTGATGTCATTGAAGTTTCTAGTCGCAGATTTCTGCAAGCATTGCTATTAATGCTCCAAATGCTGCTGTGGTTATGTCAGGGGATTGATCCTTCGTTACGCCCAAGGAAAACAAAATGATGTACCAAAATTGCAAAAGACTATTGCACAATATCTCACCAAACTACAATCTTAAACTTATCCAAAAATCGCTTAGTTTCCTGATAATTCCGCATCACACTATGAAGATATCTATATTACTTCTGCTAAATTAGTGAAATGGTAAAAACAATGAAAAATTTGTGGTGTTTATGTTTCAATTTAATTTTTTCCAATTGCGCCTAAACACATACATAGCAGATGGCATCTAAGAGATCTTTTGTCATGAGTGGCAGGTGACCTCTTAATAGCCTGCAATGTTTGAGACAAAATGAAGTACCCTTCATCAAAAACCAGGCAAAAAATATTTACCACATTTAATGTGCTAAGCATGAGGTTTTTCGTGAAATTTTGAATGAATCAATTTATCTTATTTTATTCATATATTTGTATTAAACTACCTTCATATTAAGATGCTCTATCGTCAGCTCAATAGTGAGACATCCCCATGCTTCACATTTTAATTGGTAAAATATCCTGTGAGAAGCTAATTAATGAATAATATAGCATTACATGAAACTGGTAAATTAGATATACTAGATATTTTAAACCTTTTTAACACCAAATTAATTTACAGTAATAAATGAAAATTTTTATCACAATAATATAAAAATTACAACCAATCGCTTTTGGTTATCCGGAATATTCCTATTTAGAATTGCATAAATATTATGGGTATGTTAATTACAACAAAACTACAAAAACAATAAATAATTACGTTTAACTTAAGTGATGATATTTGTTGTTGATTGAGTGTCAGCATTTTAAGCAAAATAAATAAAATTGAAGAAAACGAGAAAATGATTCCAACGCTCAAAGTTTATATGCAATGAATAGTTACATTGAGAAAAAAATAGCTATAACGAACTGAAAAAATTGATGAATGTGAAGAATTAGAGCCATATGTAATGGAAAAACACTAAAAATATTAACATATGAATGCCTGGCAAGAAATTACCTCATTAATTACCGAGGGTCAAAATGACCCCGCTTGGGCGTTGTATGATGTCGAAAAGTCCGGGCGTCCTAGTGTTAACCCCCACTTAAAGTCTTACTTTTATTTATTTAACAAAAATCACTGTATTAAAAATAGTTGACCGCGGACACAGGCCGAGGTGGGTTCTCATTTGGAAAAGGGCGAACATAATTTCTGGTCAGTGGCGGAGGAAAGGGTCGGGAACCCCACTGGGTCCGGTCCCAAAGCGGGGGAAAGAAATACCTCCTCTATGCCTTGCTTCAAGAGAGCTCCGTAAACGGAGTGAAAAAATATTCTAGAGGAATCCGTGAGAAGGAAAGCATTTTCTTGCGTAGGATTTCGGCGCGAAAGGGTTAAGGATAAAATTACTTGCCGGTGATAACTTTACTGAGCCTGTAATAAAATTACTATCAAGTGGTAAAATTACTGTTCAGTGATAAAATTACTGGCCAGTGATTAAAGTACTGATAAGTAATAAAATAACTGGCCAGTGATTAAATTACTGGCCCTCACAAAGAAATACTTCGCCTGTGATAAAATAACGTTGCCATTGATTAAATTTCTTAGCCAGTGATAAAATTACAAGTGCTAGTGATATAATAACATTTCAGTGATAAAATTAGTGTTCAGTGATAAAATTATTGACCAGTGAATAAATTACTAGGCCAGTGATAAAATACTTAGCCATTGATAAAATTACTGAGCCATTGTTTAGAATCCTGAAGAGTGATAAAATTACAGTTCAGTGTTCAATATACTGGACCCGTGATAAATTTACTTGGCCGTTGATGTAATTACTGATCCAGTAAAAAAAAACCTTGGCCAGTGTGAAAATTACTGAGCCGGTGTTACAATTACTGTTTAATATAAAAAAATGGCCAGTGATAGAATTACTGGGCAAGTGATAAAAGTTCTTTTTCAGTGATAAAATTACTGAGCCACTGTTAAAAATACTGTTTAGTGATAAAATTACTTGCCAGTGATAATATTACTGTTCTGTGATAAAATTACTGTTCAGAGATAAAATTACTGGCCAATGATAAAATTACTGGCCCAGTGATAAAACTACTGTTCTGTAAAAAAATTACTGGCCAGGTTTTAAATTACTGGCCCAGTAATAAAATTACTTACACTGTGATAAAATTTCTGAGCCAGCGATAAAATAACTGGACAATGATAGAATAATTAGCCTGAATTTATATTACTTAGCCGGTGATAAAATTGCGGTTCAGTGATGACATAACCGTTCACTGATAAAAATACTGGACAGTGCTCAAATTACTCGGCTAGTGAAAAAATTAATTGGCCAGAGATAAAATTTTTAGCCAGTGATAGAATTAATGGCTCAGTGATAAAGTTCTATTATCAGTGATAAAATACTTGCCCAGTGATAAAAAACCTTCGCTGGTGATAAAATTTCTGGGCCAGTGGTAAAAGTTCTTAGTTAGTGATGAAATTACTGAGCTCTTAATAAATTCACTGTTAAGCGATAAGTTTACTTGCCAGTGATAAAAAACCTTCGCTGGTGATAAAATTTCTGGGCCAGTGGTAAAAGTTCTTAGTTAGTGATGAAATTACTGAGCTCTTAATAAATTCACTGTTAAGCGATAAGTTTACTTGCCAGTGATAAAATTACTGCTCAGTGATAAAATTACTTTTCAGGGATAAAATTACTGGCACAGTGATAAAATTACTGTTCTGTAAAAAAAAACCGGCTAGTGATAAAATTGCTGTGCCATTGATAAAATTACTGATCAATATAAACCAAATATGCAGTGGTAAAATTACTGGGCCGGTGAAAAATTTACTGTTCAGTAATAAAATTACAGTTCGGAGAAAAAATTACTGGCAAGTGATTAAATTACTGAGCCAATAATTAATTTACTACACCAGTGATAAAATAACTGACCCAGTTATTAGAAAACTGTTCAGTGACAAAATAACTCTACAGTGATTAATTTAATAGCGCAGTGATAAATTTACTACGCCACTGATAAAATAACTGGGCCAGTGATAAAAATTTTTTGCTAGTGATAATATTATCGAGCCAGTGATAAATTTACTGAGCCACTGATAAAATTATTATTAAGTGGTAAAATTACTGTTTAGTGATAAAATTACTGGCTAGTAATTACAATACTTATCAGTTATAAAATAACTGCCAGTGATTAAATTACTGGCCCACACATAAAATTATTTCACCTGTGATAAAGTAACTGTAAAGTGAGAAAATTTCTGATAAAGGATAAAATTATTTGCCAGTGATAATATTATTGTTCAGTGATAAAATTACTGGCCAATGATAAAGTCCCTATATAA
Organism: Platycnemis pennipes; assembly: GCA_933228895.1. Classification (NCBI taxonomy): domain Eukaryota; kingdom Metazoa; phylum Arthropoda; class Insecta; order Odonata; family Platycnemididae; genus Platycnemis; species Platycnemis pennipes. The sequence goes on along the minus strand of CAKOGI010000001.1, from coordinate 413,468 downwards.
AAATATAAAATTATTATTTAGTGGTAAATGTTCTGTTCAGTGATAAAAATACTGGCTAGTGATTACATTACTGATCAGAGATAAAATAACTAGCCAGTGAATAAATTAATTGCCCACACATAAAATTAATTCGCCTGTGATGAAATAGTAGGGGCAATGATAAAATTTCTTAGCCAGTGAAAAAAGTATTGAGCCAGTGATAAAATTACTGTAAAGTGATAAAATTTCTGATAAAGAATAAAATTATTTGCCAGTGATAATATTACTGTTCAGTGATAAAATTACTGGCCAAAAATAAAATTACTTGCCCAGTGATAAAACTACTGTTCTGTAAAAAATTACTAGCCAGGTTTTAAATTACTGGCACAGCAATAAAATTACTTAGACTGTGATAAAATTTCTGAGCCAGTGATAAAATATTGTTCATAATAAAATAATGGACATGGTAAAATTACTGGGCCAGTGAAAAGAGTACTGGCCAGTGATTAAATTACTGAGCCAATAATAAAATTAATAGACCTGTGATAAAGTAACTGTAAAGTGAGAAAATTTCTGATAAAGGATAAAATGATTTGCCAGTGATAATATTATTGTTCAGTGATAAAATTAATGGCCAATGATAAAGTCCCTATATAAAAATATAAAATTATTATTTAGTGGTAAATGTTCTGTTCAGTGATAAAAATACTGGCTAGTGATTACATTACTGAACAGAGATAAAATAACTAGCCAGTGAATAAATTAATTGCCCACACATAAAATTAATTCGCCTGTGATGAAATAGTAGGGGCAATGATAAAATTTCTTAGCCAGTGAAAAAAGTATTGAGCCAGTGATAAAATTACTGTAAAGTAATAAAATTTCTGATAAAGAATATAATTATTTGCCAGTGATAATATTACTGTTCAGTGATAAAATTACTGGCCAAAAATAAAATTACTTGCCCAGTGATAAAACTACTGTTCTGTAAAAAATTACTAGCCAGGTTTTAAATTACTGGCACAGCAATAAAATTACTTAGACTGTGATAAAATTTCTGAGCCAGTGATAAAATATTGTTCATAATAAAATAATGGACATGGTAAAATTACTGGGCCAGTGAAAAGAGTACTGGCCAGTGATTAAATTACTGAGCCAATAATTAAATTAATAGACCAGTGATAAAATAACTGACCCAGTTATTAGAAAACTGTTCAGTGACAAAATTACTGGCCAGTGATTAATTTACTAGGTTAGTGATAAATTTACTTCGCCACTGATAAAATAACTGGGCCAGTGATAAAAATTTTTTGCTAATGATAATACTATCGAGCCAGTGATAAAATTACTGTAAAGTGATAAAATTGCTTGCCAGCGATAAATTTACTGAGCCACTGATAAAATTAAGATATTGTGGTAAAATTACTGTTCAGTGATAAAATTACTGGCTAGTAATAAAATTACTGGCCCACACAAAAAATTACTTCACCTGTGATAAAATAACTGTAAAGTGAGAAAATTTCTGATAAAGGATAAAATTATTTGCCAGTGATAAAGTCCCTATATAAAAATATAAAATTATTATTTAGTGGTAAATATTCTGTTCAGTGATAAAAATACTGGCTAGTGATCACATTACTGATCAGAGATAAAATAACTAGCCAGTGAATAAATTACTTGCCCACATATAAAATTAATTCGCCTGTTATTAAATAACTGGGTCAATGATAAAATTTCTTAGCCAGTGAAAAAAGTATTGAGCCAGTGATAAAATTACTGTAAAGTGATATAATTTCTGATATAGAATAAAATTATTTGCCAGTGACAATATTAGTGTTCAGTGATAAAATTACTGGCCAGTGATAAAGGCCCTGGCGCAGTGATAAAATTGCTGATCCAGGGAACAAATTACTGGGTCAGTGATGAAATACTTAACCAGGAATAAAATTACTGAGTCAGTGATTAAAATCCTGAAGTGTGATAAAATAACAGTATAGAGTTAAATATACTTTACCCGTGATAAATTTACTTGGCTAATGATGAAATAACTGATTCAGTGAAAATTACTGAGCTGGTGTTAAAATTACCGTAAAATATAAAATAATGGCCAGTGATAAAACTACGGGACCAGTGATAAAATTATTTAGCCAATGATACAATTACTGATTCAGTTTAAAAAAACTGATTTGTGAAAAAATTAATGGCCATTATTACAATTCCTGACCCATTGATAAAAAAAACTTCGCTAGAGATAAAATTACTAGGCCCGTGATAAAAGTTCTTTGTCAGTAATAAAATTACTGAGCAACTGACTAAATTACTGTTAAGTGATAAATTTACTTGCCAGTGATAATATTACTGATCAGTGATAATATTAGCTGGCCAATGATAAAATTGCTGGCCCAGTGATAAAACCACTGCTCTGTAAAAAAATTACTGGGCAGGTTTTAAATTACTGGCCAAGTAATAAAATTACTGAGCCAGTGATCAAATTACTGAGACAGTGAAAAAATTATTGGCTAGTGACAAAATTACTTGCCAGTGATAAAATTACTGTTCAGTGATAAAATTACTGTTTTGTAAAACAAATTACTGGCCAGTGATAAAATTACTAAGCCAGTGATAAAACATCTGAGCCAGTGATATAATTATTCTTCAAAATAATAAAATGGACAGTGATAAAATTACTGGACCAGTGACAACCTTATTTAGCCAATGATAAAATAACTGACCCAGTGATAAAATTATTCTTCATTTATTAAATTGCTGTCTTGTGATATAATAACTGTTCAGTGATAAAATTACTTAACAAGTGATAAAATTTCTGAGCCAGTAAAATAATTATTATTCATAGTAAAATAATGGACAGTGATAAATTTACAGGGCCAGTGAAAAAATTATTTGGCCAGTGATAAAAAAATCTTCGCTAGTAATACAATTACTGGGTGTGTGATAAAAGTTCTTTGTCAGTGATAAAATTACTGATCCAGTATTAAATACTGTTAAGCGATAAAATTACTTACCAGTGATAAAATTACTGTTCAGTGTTAAAATTATTATTCAATGATAAAATTACTGGGCGGTGATGAAATAACTGTGCCAGTGATAAAATTATTGATCAATAACAAAAAAATGTGCAGTGGTAAAATTACTGGGCTGGTGATAAAATACTGTTCAGTGACAAAATTACTGGCCAGGTATTACATTACTGAGATTGTAATTAAATTACTAGACCAGAGATAAAATTACTGACCCAGTGATTAGATTACTATTCAGTGAGAAAACTACTGGCCAGCGATTAATTTACTAGCCCAGTGATTAAATTACTTCTTCAGTGATAAAATAACTGGGCCAGTGACAAAAATTCTTAGCCAGTGATAATATTACTGAGCCAGTAATAAAATTACTGTAAAAGTGATAAAATTATTGTTCGGAGAAAAAATTACTGGCCAGTGATTAAATTACTTAACCTGTAATTAAATTACTAGAGCAGTGATAAAATTACTGACCCAGTGATTAGATTACTGTTCAGTGACAAAATTACTGGCCAGTGACTAATTTACCAGCCCAGTGATAAAATTTTTTCGCCAGTGATAAAATAACTGATCCAGAGATAAAAATTCTTAGCCAGTGATAATATTACTGAGCCAGTGATAAAATTATTGTAAAGTGATAAAATTATAGTTCGGAGAAAAAATAACTGGCCAGTTATTAAATTACTGAGCCTGTAAATAAATTACTAGAGCAGTGATAAAATTACTCACCAAGTGAATAGATTACTCTTCAGTGATAAAATAACTGGCCAGTGATTAAATTACTGGCCCACACATAAAATTACTTCCCGTGTGATAAAATAACTGAGCCAGTGAAAAAAGTTCTTAGACAGTGGTAAAATTATTGTAAAGTGATAAAATATCTGTTAAAGGATGTAATTATTTGCCAGTGATAATATTACTGTTCAGTGATAAAATTACTGGCCAGTGATAAAGTCTTTGGCGCAGTGATAAAATTACTGATCAAGTGAACAAATTACTGGGCCAGTGACAAAATACTTAGCCAGTGATAAAATAACTGAGCCAGTAAATGGAATCCTGAAGTGTGATAAAATAACAGTTCATTGTTAAATATACTTGACCCGTGATAAGGTTACTTGGCCGGTGATGAAATAACTGATCCAGTGAAAATATTACTTAGCAAGTGTGAAAATTACTGAACCGGTGTTACAAAAACTGTTCAATAAAAATAATGCCCAATGATAGAATTACTGGGCCAGTGATATAATTACTGTTTAATGATATAATTATTGTTCTGCGATAAAATAGCTGGCCGGTGATAAAACTATGGGGCCAGTGATCAGTGGCGGATTCAGGGGGGGGGGTCACAGGGGTCATGACCCCCCCCCCCCAAATTTTATCAAAAATTTTTAATTTTTATTAGTTTAATAGTTTTTGTATCCTTGTAAAGGATTAAAGGGAGTGTATATGCAAATGCATGGCTACAAGTTTTAAACGCGAGAAAAGTTGCATTTATTGTAAAGCGTAGCACTCCCTACTGTAAAAACAAGCTCAAAAATAAAATAAGCTGTGTCCTAACTCGTTAGGCATTAGGGAGCATGGATTTGAGTGCCTAAAATTTAGCTAGCTAACCCAAAAGGGGGCATGAATTGGGACATCCTTACGCAGGTATTGCCATCTGCTGAGATTGAAACCGATGAAAAACAAGAGAATGTGAAAGGGATGACAAATGATGTACAAAATCTTACACAATCCATATTGCTGACTTTCTCTTGCCATTGTGTATAGACAGAATTTAATTTGAGTTTAGAGTACCGTAGATTAGCATCTTCTCATGTTTTGCGTAATTTAGATAATACATTTATTTTAATATAGAACAATTCGGTCTTCTCATACTTCTGAATGAATCTCTCCGTCATGTCACTACTCCCTATAACGATATTTTATTGTGATAAACGAACCAACACGACAAATCATAAAAATATCAACAAACTTTCAGCCAAAATACATTCCCTCGTTGGTAGCCATCTTCATCGAGTCCACTGCTCTCGCTTTCAATCATGGGAAAAGGATGCACTCGTCGATGCCCAAATCTAGCGGCTGAAAAAGGTACCTAAATCCGCTCCCCAATGATGCCTAACGAGTTGGGACACCCTTCCAAGATGGCGTCCTCCCTAAATTCTGGGATGGTACCTATCTGGTGCATTGGGACACAGCTATAGAGCCCGCATAGTCGGAAGTGCCTCAGCAGTGCTTTCGGCAATGTTCGGCAGTTTCCGATGCCTCGTGATAAGCTCGACTGACAGATAAGTGAGTCTTCACCTACCCTTGAATAGTAGGAATAGCCAATATATGATATAATGGAATAGCAGGGTCGCACCAGGCGCGTAGCCAGGGGGGTTAAACCCCCCCGTGAAATTTTTCATCGGCGAGGAAAAGAGAAATAAGGGAGGATGAGAGGAAGGCTATCCGACCCAAGCAGCATCGTATGGCAGTTATACGTCGCCCCAATGTCATTTTATGTCACCAATGTCGTTTTAACATCGGCTGATAATTACGATATAAAAATGACACATAATGATACCTTTCTCCGATGTAAAATTGATATCGTCTATCGTATCTTAAATTGATATTTATAGATATCGTTTTCCGATGCAAAAATAATGTCAGCTGAGCCGACTAATAAAGGCCATAAAAATTATCATATATTTCTGGTCACTGGATTTTATAATTTTGAGTATTAACATGTTTTCCCCCGACGTCAGAGAGAAGAAAGTAAAAAATTCGTGATTGGCCAGAACATCAGAAACCATTTGGAGGCTAGATATAAAATAAGATATATAATTATTTAAGGATTCGATAACACAGAAAGAAAAAACACGAGCCTGTGTTATCATGTGTCGCTTCCACTCCATATAGCCTGAATCTTCAGAATTAGTAAGCTTTCAATGTTTGCTTACAAATTCCAAGCGGCAGGCTTGGAATATCGTACACTTACCACCAAGCGCGGCTTTAGCGCTGGATGGGGTTCACCTTTGGTCGTGACTTCTTTTACGCCCTTTCTCCCTTGCGTTGCCATCCTTGATGGACCGCAAGGGCTCAACATCTAGTACCTTGAACCTCCGTGAATTTGCCATGCGAATTAGGGATCCTGGGTAGCGTAGTGGTCTCCGAAGCCAAAGGTCCATGGTTCGATTCCCGGTCCAGGTGATTTTTTTCGCATGTCAATTAATGTGAACCGTCATATTGGGTTATAACTCCAATAACTTCAACAGAAAACGAATCTGAAATATTTAACTATGGTGATAACGTTTAAAGTTACGCATCTTTCACTGAGGGAAGTTGGGTCAGGAGTAAAGTAGGTATCTCATTACTATGACGAATCCTTATAATTACCTCATTTTTTATAGGAGAGTTGGGTTAGGGGTAAAGTTTTTAGTGTGAACATTCCTAGATCGAAACTACCTATCTCCATTTATTTTTCCATCGCATTTTTATTGTACGATCGTCCCTGATTATAAATGTTTTTAACATGTATATCCAGGATACATTTTAGCTATCTTACTTATTAAATCATCCCAATATCATGTTAATGAAAAATCATTCCATGGTAATATCAAACATGCGTCGGCCCAATATCATTTTTATGCCACTGTATAGTGGTGACAGATGACTCTTTATCATCAAATTAATATCGGCTCAATATCGTCAGCAAATGTCATTTTTACAATGGCAAATGTTATCACTTTTGACATTTGCCGACATCGGTAGCCAATATCGGATTGACCAATGGTGATATGTGACGGTGTAAAAATGATATTGGACCGATATCATATGATGCTGCTTGTGGAAGGCTACTTTGTTGCAGAAACCGTGGACTCCTCCTTCACACTACCAGTTCCCTCATAACGAAGTAATGAGGAAAGGAAAGCCTACAAAAATATGCACAGAGATCACATCTTGACAATTTCCACTGGCTTGTGCTGTCTCATTAAGACAGGGGGCTGTACTGTAAATATTGTGTACTTTATTCATCTGGCTTAGGAAGTGTCCACCACAACGTGAATCCACTTAGAAAATTAGTTAAGGAACCCCTTAAAAAGTTTGATAATCTTAGGAGAAAAAGGTGACCACTCACGAAGAAAACCGATTCCATGTATGTGCAGTTGACAATGGAAAAGACTTTTTACTAACATACAATGAACCATCTTTAGAAATAAACAACCGACTAAGGGGATCGGGTTGGTATGGTGGCTAGAGTACTGGACTCCCATCTCGAGGGCCCGGTTTCGAATCCTGTCAGTGGCAGAGTTTTCAGTGGAAAACCGGTCCCCACTTTAGTGCCTAGTGGAGGGCATTTTAAGCCCAGTGTCCGTCGGATAGGACGCCGGGATAGGACGATGGGATGCCTTTCGTTAAGAGTAGGCTAATGCCGACATCGGGTTTCTCTCCACACTTCCTCCGTTACCTGAAAACTCCTACCATTACCCAATTACGTACCTATCCTAAATGGCGCAAATGACGTCAGCTGTCGGTTTTTTAAACATTTTTGTATGCAATTATTTTCTAGATTTTCCCACTTTCGTAATTTGAAAAACTGATCATGAGTTGGCTTTCTATAAATTCTTTTGTTACATGATACTGATGATACCGTACATCCTACTAGCAACCAACTCAAACTTTTTAGTAATCCCCTAATTAAACAGAGTTTTTAACTTTTATGTATGTGCTTATCATCACTGTAAACCTTTTACAATGAAATTGGTTCACATTTTCTGTTGTATGAAACGTGAATATTTTATAATTATTTTAAACTTCAAGTTGGGTATTTATTTCTTCTCCATTGTTAAACTTCTTACATGTATAAAATTGTTCAATTTCATTAGTTTTTAAGAATACAATAAAATTTTAGGCTCCAAAATGGGTAAAAAATGGGTATTTAAAAAAAATGTACGCAGGAAAATGCCCCTCTCTCCCGGGGAGGGGGGTTCTCCCCGGACCCAGGTCATAACCCCCCCCAAATTTGATGCTGAATCCGCCCCTGCCAGTGATAAAATTACTTAGAAAAAATAAAATTACTGATTCAGTTATAAAAAAATTGTTTTGTGAAAAAATTACTGGCCATTATTAAATTTATTGACCCATTGACAATAAAACTTCATTAGTGATAAAATTACTGGGCCAGTGATAAAAGTTCTTTGTCAGTGACAAAATTACTGAGCCACTGTAAAAATTACTATTAAGTGATAAAATTACTTGCCAGTGAAAATATTATTGTGCTGTGATAAAATTACTGTTCAGTGATAAAATTACTGGCCAAAAAAAATTACTTGCCCAGTGATAAAACTACTGTTCTGTAAAAAAAATTACTAGCCAGGTTTAAAATTACTGGCCCAGTAATAAAATTACTTAGACTGTGATAAAATTTCTGAGCCAGTGATAAAATTATTGTTCATAATAATATAATGGACATGGTAAAATTACTTGGCCAGTGAAAAAATTACTAAGCCAGTAATAAAATTACTAAGCCAGTGATAATATTACTAAGCCAGTATTCAATTATTGTTAAGTGATAAAATTACTGTTCAGTGATAAAATTACTGGCCAGTAATAAATATTACTGGCCCAATGATAACAAACTGTTCCTTAAAAAAAATTACTAGCCAGTAATAAAATTACTAGCCCATTGATTAAATTACTTAGCCAGTGATAAAATTTCTGAGCCAGTGTTATAATTATTCTTCATAAGAAAATAACGGACAGTGGTAAAACTACTGAACCAGTGAAAAAAATTTTTAGCCAATGATAAAATTACTGAGCTAGTGATAAAATTACTCTTCATAGATAAAATTACTGTCCAGTGATATAATAACTGTTCAGTGATAAAATTACTTAACAAGTGTTAAAATTTCTGAACCGTTAAAATAAGTTTTCTTTATGGTAAATTAATGGACAGGTCTAAAATTACGTCGCTAGTAAAAAAATACGTAAGCCAGTGCAGGCCCCTGACACTCGTCGTCAAAAATGTCTCGCTTAGTGAGGCCGTGGCGAAAGCGGGAACTAATGGCAGCACTAGTAACTCCACCCAAGCATAAAGCTGATACAATCACCTTTGCTTTAAAACCTTGCATAGAAAGTGTTTCAGTAATTAAAATTTAACCAATATCTTTAACAAAAAAACAATATTAATTATCTAACTCATCTTGTAGAGCCCACCATTGGAGAAATGGCAAATATTTTCTTCGAAATAACATGATAGTAACAAAGGATGTCTGCGTTTTTCTAATGCTAGGAACACTCATATAGTTGAGAATAATACCAAAAGTTACTAAATAAATGAACCTTTACTCCATCTGATACTTGGCAAGCAGCATGATGAATCACTAACTATGACGCCTGAGAAAAAGGAGCACAGAAAGTAGGTGTATTACAAAAACGTTTAAAATGAAGTAACTAGCCCATGCGTAGTGATCAGTTTTGTTGTAACCTTCTATCCACCCCCGGAACTGGAATACCTGTAGGTTGCACGAAATAAATTGAACGCCATTTAGAAATAAGTAAATGTTATCTTAACTCGCTGAGTAACTAAGTTAAACCATAATACAATTAATTACTAAATCCCCTAGCAGAGTATTTCTAAAACACTTGACTATCCCACTTCATCTGCCCCTTTGTATGGTAGATATTAGGTCAAGCAATACCGTATGAACTTTAGTGAGGTACAATTAAATCAGGAATGTTAATACACAATAATTCTTTCTTAAGATATTAAGAAAGAATTAAGATATCATCTCTTCGAAAAATTTGATTTCTTTTAAAATTACGAATCTTTTTTTGAGTCTCACAATTTCTTCGTGTAGCAAACAGTCGCATTCATACCATTATATAATGATTGATAATCCGTACCATTATCTCCTCCCTGTGCATTGAGCATGGAAATATTAAACCACCAGAGTCAACATTATCATCAATGATCACTTTGTATGCATTGATAGATTCAATATTAATTGCAAGCTTGTCCTCCACTGACTTGATAAATTTAAAAAGATTAGCATTTGGATGAACCATTCTACCCTCTGATAGGCAATGATAAAACTGTGCAACAGCATCAATGCCCAAAGAATTTTGGGAACTGACAGCCGAAATGCATACTTGACAATTGCTGATTTTTCGTATTCGTTTGCACAAATAGCCAGTCATCATCATCAAGGGTCAACAATCCTAGGATTGGTTTCACGCAGCCCTCCACTTTATCCTTCTATCGGCCAACCTCTTCATATTAACGTAGTTCCTCTCTTTTACGTCCTTTACGACCTGCTCTATTTCACTCATACAAGGCCTGCCTTTTCCATTCTTCCCTTTCACTTTTCCTTTGACGATTGTCTTCATAAGGCCATTGTGTCTTAAGATATGGCCGATTAGGTTGTCCCGTTTTTTATAGTTTTCAGCAGAATTCCCTTTTCTCCCACTCTTCTTAGGACTTCTTCATTTGTCACTTGGTCGATCCATATGGATCCATAAAATATTTTATCTTTATCATTCTTCAGTAGCATCATATTTCGTATGCTCTATTTCTACCCTTTTCTTCTCCGCTGCTGTCATCGTCCATACCTCACTGCCGTAAAGAAACAATTTCTTTTAGAATTCCAAGCATTAAATTCCAATCTACGTTGTCAAAAACCTTCTCTAAATCCACAAATTCAATTGAGGTCGGTTTGTTCTTCTCCATTCTCTTCTCTATAAGCAGCCAAAGGGCCAATGTTGCTTCTCTTGTACCCTTACTTTTCCTGAATCCTAATTGATCTTCATCCAGAAGCTCCTCTGCTTTTCATTCTACTCTTCTTTAGATGACCCTTGTCAAAATCTTCGGTGCATGTGTCGTCCAGTCTAATAGTCCTAAACTTTTCGCATTTCTCCGCTCACTTCTTTTTCGGAATAGGAATTATGATGTTTCGAAGTCTCTGGGTATTTCTCCTGTTGAGTATATGTGGCAGATGGTTTTGCAGAGATCAGTTAATGTCTTCTCTCCTGCATTTTTTATTAGTTCTGCGGGGATATCATCAACTCCAGAAGCCTTATTCATCCGAAGATCCCTTAATGCGGCATCGAATTCCGATCTTAATATTGATACTCCCATATTATCTTTTTCGACTCCGCTTTCCTCTTCAATCACGTTCGTGCTGAGATTGTTTCCACATAGTATATTAAGCTGTCAGTGACCTCTGGAAGAGAGTAATCATGCTCTATTGCATCCACTGCATCCCAGTCTCCCTCCTCTATCGACCCATTTAACCTCTCCTTCAGTTTGGAGATAAAGACTGTGAATTTGGAACCTTGGTATATATAATTATTTGATATCACTAATTTTAACAAGTGGCTCCAGTGGACTGTTGTCCGTGGATACAACCACCATACTTAGGAGCCTTCAAAATGCCAAAAACAGCCAACAATTAATACAGTTGGATAATAAAGCTGATTCCTACTACCGTCCACTAGCTTACACCGAAATGCAGTATGGAGCAACACTATGGAAAACTATAATAGCAAAAAAGCTAAAATTGTGCATGTTAAATGCTAATTATCCTTTCTCCTCCCTCAATCACAAGCATGTGGCTGAGCTCAATTGGGTGGAGTTACTGGTGGCGCCATTAGTTCGCACGAATTCCGCGGCCTCACTAAGAGCGCCAAAATCACAACACGGTAACAATAGGGAGTGTCAGAGGCCTGAGCCAGTGATAAAAAAATTTGACCAGGGATAAAATTATGGCCCAGTGATAAAAAAATCTTCGCTGGTGTTAATATTACTGGGTCAGTGATAAAAGTTCTTTGTCAGTAATAGAATTACTGAGCCTGTGACAAATTTACTGTTAAGCGATAAAATACTTGCCAGTGATAAAATTACTGTTCAGTGATAAAATATCTGGTCAGTGATAAAATTACTGGGCAGTGATAAAATTACTGTTTAGTAATAAAATAACTGGCCTGTGATAAAATTAGTGGCCAGTGATATACTTACAGGCCCAGTGATATCATTACTAGGCCAGTGATGTCACTACTGGGCCAGTTATAAAATTACCTTGCCAATAATAAAATAACTGAGACAGTGATCAAATTACTGTTTATTGATAAAATTACTGTTCATTGATAACTTTTTTGGCCAGTCATAAAATTACTGGCCCTGTGATACATTTATTTGGCCAGTGATTAAATTACTGTCTCATTCATAAAATTACATAGCAAGAGATAAAATTTTTGAGCCAGTGAAAAATTATTTTTCATTAAAAATAATGGCCAGTGATAAAATTACTGGGCCAGTGAAATAATTACTTAGCTCGTGATAAAATTACTGAGCCAGTGATAAAATTACTCTTCATCAATAAAATTACTGGCCAGTGATAAAATAACTGTTCAGTGATAAAATTACTGTTCAGTGATAAAATTACTGACCAGTGATAAAATCACTGGCCAGTGATAAAATTACTGGGCCAGTGATAAAATATTTAGCCTAAATTAAAAGTACTTAGGATAAAATTTCCCTTCATTGAATAAATTACTGGCTCAGTGATTAAAAATCTTCGCCAGTCATAAAAATTCTGAGCCAGTGATAATAGTAGTTTGCCGGTGATAAAATTACTGAGCCAGTTATAAAATTACTGTTCAGTGAAAAAATTACTGTCCAGTATAAAAATTATTGGCCCACTCATAAAAAAACTTCGCCATTGATAAAATTACTGTTATGTGATAAAATTACTTGTAAGTGATAAAATTACTGTTAAGTGATATTATTATTGTCGAACTGATAAAATTATTTAGACATTGATAAAATTATTTGTCCAGCGATAAATCTTCTTTGTCAGTGATAAAATTTCTTAGCCAGTGATAAAGTTACTGAGCTAGAGATAAAATTACTGTTCAGTGATAAAATAACTGGCCAGTGATAAAATTACTGGCCAGTGATAAAATTAGTGCCTAACTGATAACATTATTAAGCCAGTGATAAAATTACTAGGCTAGTGATAAATGTACTTTGCCAGTGATGAATTAACGAAGGCAGTGAGAAAATTACTATTCAGTGATAAAATTACTGTTCGTTATAAAAATATTGGCCAGTCATAAAATTACTGGCTCTCGTTACATTAATACTGTCCCAGCATTAAATATCTTTGCAATTGTTAAAATATCTGAGCCAGTGAAAAATTATTCTTCACAAAAAATATATGGACGGTGATAAAATTACATGCCCAGTGATAAAATTACTGGCCAGTGATTAAAAAACTGGCCCAGTGATTAAATTACTTCACCAGAGATAAAATAACTGGGCTAATGATAAAATTTCTTAGCCAGTGATAATATTGCTGAGGCAGTTAAAAAATTATTGTAAAGTGATTAAATTACTTATCAATGATATAATTACTGTTCAGTGATAAAATGACAGTCCTGTGATAGAATTAGTGGCCAGTGATAATATTACTGGCCCAGCGATATCTTTATTGGGCTAGTTATGAAATTATTTTGCCAGTGAATAAATAACTAATGCAGTTATAAAATTACTATTCAGTGATAAAATTACTGTTCATTGATAACATTATTGGCCAATCATAAAATTACTAGCCCATTGTTACATTTCTTTGGCCAGTCATTAAATTAATGTCCCATAGATAAAATTACTTAGTAAGTGGTAAAATTTCTGAGCCAGTGAAAAATTATTCTTTATAATAAAATAATGGACAGTGACAAAACTACTGGGCCAGCGAAAGAATTACTTAGCCAGTGATAAAGTTACTGAGCCAATGATATAATAACTGTTCAGTGATAAAACTACTCTTCAAGGATAAAATAACTGACTAGTGATAAAATCACTGGCCGGTGATAAAATTTCTTAGCTAATGATAAAATTACTGACCCAGCGCTAAAATTGTTGTAAAGTGATAAAATTTCTGTTGAGGATAAAATTACTTGCCAGTGATAACTTAACTGACCTAGTGATAAAATTATTATTTAGTGGTAAAATAACTCTTCATTGATATAATTACTGGCCAGTGATTAAATTACTGATCAGTGATGATATAACTGGCCAGTGATTAAATTACTTGCCCACGCATAAAATTACCTCGCCTGTGATAAAATAACTGCGCCAGTGATAAAATTGCTGTTTAGTGATAAAATTTCTGTTAAAGGATAAAATTACTTGTCAGGCAAAAAAACTTTTCAGTGATATAATTACCGTTCAGTGATAAAATATCTTGCCAGTGATTAAATTAGTGGCCCAGTGATAAAATTACTTGGCCTGTGATAAAATAACTGGGCTAGTGATAAAATTACTGAGCCAGCTGTAAAATTGCTGTTAAGTGATAAAATTTCTGTTACCGATAAAATTGCTTGCCGGTGATAACTTTACTCATCCAGTGATAAAATTACTCTTAAGTGGTATAAAAACTGTTCAGTGATTAAATTACTGGCCAGTAATTAAATTACTGATCAGTGATAAAATACCTGGCCAGTGATTAAATTACTGGCCCTCACACAAAATTACTTCGCCTGTGATAAAATAACTTAGCCAGTGATAAAACATCTGAGCCAGTGATAACAATACTGAGCCAGTGATAAAATTACTCTAAAATGATAAAATTTCTGTTAAAGGATAATATTATATGCCAGTGATAATATTACTATTCAGTGATAAATTTACTGACCAGTCATAAAATAACTGGACAGTGATAACATATTTGGGACAGTGATAAAATATTTAGCCTGAATTAAAATTAATTAGCCAGAAATAAAATTGCTGTTCCTGATAACATTACTGTTCACTGATTAAAATACTGGATAGTGATAAAATTACTCGGCTTTTGAAAAAATTAATTGGCCAGTGAAAAAATTTTTAGCCAGTTATAGAATTAGGGGCCCAAAGATAATATCCCACGTCAATTGACGTGCTCCTGTCCAAGCCGAGATACGGAGCACGTCAATTGACGTGTTCCGCCGGTCGGGCCGGGAACCCAATTCTCCGCCTCCGCACGAGACTAAAACCCGCTCCGGAGTCTTCCGACCGTGTATATGACCTTCAGTAGGCTTCCATGTTTCGTACAGCGTGCGTCGTTCGTTGATAGAAAGCTGTGGCTGAACGGAGACGTTGGGGGAACCTCCCTGTATTTTGCAGTCCACGTACGTATATTTTGTTATTTTTTATCAATATTTATACATCAGTTACTTGTTTTATTTTAGTTTATATAAACCATTTACTCTTTTACGTTTTTACTTTACGATCATCCCTGTTTTCTTTTTTTGCACGTGTAATTACGTTAAATACACATTTTTTAACCATAAATCTGCCTTATATATTAACTGTTTTTAGTGCTTTGCTTAAGTATTACCTAGTTCTTTTGTACAATGTTTTAAAAAACTATGAAGAGGAGTATTTCTCTATCTTTTGAGCCACGTAATTTTTTAAAATTTTTATATTGCTGCCTATGTTAACCTATTAGGATATTTTATTTTTTCTACGCAAACATTCTTTCTTTTTTATTCATCGATGTAATCATTAATTTATTTAATTCTTAATTTAGAAGCAGGTCTCATCTTCCAGACCGTATGTTTCTTACGCTACACCATCGGCCTCATCGAGACCTTGGGCAAAGAAAAAATCCTCGGTAACACCTGGTAAGTGTGGCTGTAAATTTTCGTGCCAACTTTGCGTAAATATTATATTTTTTTAGTTTTAATTCATCGATTGCCTTCATATATCTTAGTGATGTCAGGAAAGATGCCTAAAAATTTTATAAATTTAAAAGTAGGTGTTTCATCAAAATAATTATAAATAGTGAAGATATTTTTGCTTATGTATGTCTATTTACGTAAAATTTGCAAAGGTGTTATCTTTATCATGAGCTCAGCGTATGATCTGAGTTTCTGTGTCGTAAATCATTCAGTATCCAGAATATCTGCTCATTTTCGTCTATCAACGTGCGCGTAGTACCCGGAAAGCCACCTGAAAGGTGTATGGCAGAGGTTGCCAATGGCAGGCATTCGCTAACTGTCAAACACTATATAATACTATTGTTGCTACATATTGTTGATATGTATAACTAACTACCGTTGAAACACAGTCATAATTTTCTCCGATTGGATATTAGGGATGTATAATTTTAATATTTGACTTATCTACAGCGTTTCACTGATTGCGATGTGTAAACCCTTACGCTGGGGAAATGTTTGAGGTCAGATTTGTTAAATAGCTCCACTGCGTGAAGGAGTTTTATGCAAATGTATTGCTTTTCTAAGTTCATTTTTCTCGTGAACCTGCTTTCTCTGTATTATATTTTGATACTTATGTTTGAAATATCAGAATAATTATGCCAAAGGTTTTTTTAGTTATTCTAACTTCTATTTTTATGTCTACGATCTTAAAAATACGTATTTATTCCATTCATATGACCTTGTTCGGAAAAAAACATCGTTTCATTATTGTTTTATATTTGCAATGCGCTACCTTATAATTTGAAGTAATTCGAAGAATTTAGAATAAACACAAGATTTTCTTTAGGCTCTCAACATTTTTTCTTCTAGAAAATGTATGCACATATATGTACTCTCTCTCTCTTCCCTGCAGAGTAACGTCCTTTATTTTTCAGGGTGGCTTCCTTTTGAAAAGGAGACCTATATGGTGACCGCGATGGACACCGAGGACATTTTTTCTTTCCTCTATTCGGCGAATGAGGTGGAAACAAATGTGGAGATCGGGTCTGAGGATGAGGAAGAAGAAACGGGCTGGATTGGTACTCATTCCGCCTCCGCGTAATTGATTACCTGGTCAGTTGCAGGGCAGTTCCTCACCGTGAACAAAGGGGTACTATTTCCATACGTTCCCACTTCCCTAAATTCCCCCCCCCCCTACTACCTCCAGGAAAAGTTCCCAAAAGACCGCAGGGTTTGCAGAGCCAAAAAAATAAGGAAGCAGACGAATCAGCCCAGATTGTGAGGGTGGTTCTGGGCTCTGCCTGGATCCCTGTTTCAGGGAATACCGCAAAGATTAAATTTAATATATTGTAAATATTGCACATATTTTATACATTGTACATATTGCATATATTGTATATATTGTGTTCATTGTATGTATTGTGGTACATGTGCATATTTTATAAGGGCTTTGTAAAAATTACTCCTGTGCCATATGTATATTTTATGTGAATAATGTGAATCGATATATAAAGGTTGTAGCTCGTATTTTATTTGTTGCCTTCGACTAATTCTGAATCCTCTGATCAAAGTTAGGTGGAAAAGTTGTAAATACTTGTAAATCAATGTAGCAGCCGTGGAAATTAATTCATTCTCATACATTACGAAACCATATTTTATCTTTAGTCCACTATCAAAGGGTATACTATCCTAGTGCATAATAAATTACGTTAGCAACAATAAACATAGATAAAACTCACTCTTTTGCACTGCAGAACCTGTCATGGAAATATCTTCAGTATCCTTAGCTCATTGGGAGTCTCTTTGAGGATTTTTACCGAGGCCATTCGATGGTAATATCCTCTGTGGCGTAGTAGCATCCCCAACCTTGGGGCCCAACTCAGCGGGATTACTGACCTCCCTCCCTCCGAATACCCTAGGACCTTATCATCGGCAACTCTTCTCGACCCTCCGATAAGCAGACCCTCTTATCGCCTATGGTGGCGGTCAATTTCCTAACCCTCGTGGGTGGGAGCCGATGTTCGGTACTATTTGTCGGCCAGGCATCTAATTCCCGTAGAAGTGGGTACCCTCGCCTGTATGCACAGCGGGGGATGGGATGTCCCAGTGGTCGCGCCGGACTCTTCCTTTGGCGCCCTTACAATAGCCTTTCCTTCCCGAAAGAAGTGTTTGAGCCCCTGCAGCTGTCCAACGCTCTCGGCAGGGCGGTCGCTGACCTTTTGCACTAAGAAAGGGTACAGTTGCGATAAGCGAGGAGATGCGTTTTGGTTTTCCCAGAGGTGGAGTGTTGACGTGGTCGATGTGTCAAGCGGGCGCACAAACTTGGCCAAAAAAACTTCGTTTCACTTGATCCCGGACGCGTCGTCGTATATTGGTTTCATAACTCGGGTCAGCGTGGCCCCATCATCACACAGTAGACGTTCTTTCTTTTAGGTATAATAATCCCCGACAATTATGACAAAAATCCAGCGCCAAAGCGATAAAAATAGCTTTACTGCAACTTCGTGAAGATTTGTGCGTATCCTGAAAGCTAGTCAACACGCTCATTTTTCTAGCTTGGCGAGCGTGAAATACGGAGCACGTCAATTGACGTGGTACCGATTTTTGCATAAATAATTAACAATTTTACTCAAATCATGTATAAACATGTATAATGAACTATACTTATTACAAATTGAGTAAAAGAAATTTTTTTTTTTAATCAGCCGATTCTGACGACTTTCAAAAAAAATCGGGCCCGCATTGAATGTGATATTATATGACCATGGATAAAAGTACTGGCCCAGTGATAAAAACATTTTCGCTAGTGATAAAATATGGGTCAGTGATAAAGGTTCTTTGTCAGTGATAATATTACTGAGCCCTTTATAAAATTACTGATAAACAGTAAAATTACTTGCCAGTGATAAAAGTACGGTTCAGTTATAAAATTACTTTTCGGTGCTAAAATTACTGGCACAGTGATAAAATTACTGTTCTGTATAAAAATTCAGGCCAATGATAAAATTGCTGTGCCAGTGATAAAATTACTGATCAATATAAATCAAATGTGCAGTGGTAAAATTACAGGGCCAGTGATAAAATTTCTAAGCCAGTGATAAAATTACTGAGCCAGTGATAAAAATACTGTAAAGTGATAAAATTTCTGTTAAAGGATAAAATTATTTGCCAGTGATAATATTAATGTTCAGTGATAAAATTACTTGCCAGTGATTAAGTCCATGGGGCAGTGATAATATTACAGGCCCAGTGATATAACTACTGGGCCAGTTATAAAATTACCTTGCCAGTAATAAAATAACTGAGACAGTGATAAAGTTACTGTTCAGTGATATAATTACTGTTCATTGATAACATTATTGGCCAGTCATAAAATTAATTGCCCTGTGTTACATTTCTTTGGCCAGTGATTAAATTAATGTCCCATATATAAAATTACTTAGGAAGTGGTTAAATTTCTGAGCCAGTGAACAAATATTCTTAATAATAAATAAATGGACAGTGACAAAATTACTGGGCCATCGAAAGAATTATTTGACAAGTGATAAAATTACTGAGCCAGTGATATAATAACTGTTAAGTGATAAAATTACTGTTCCAGGATAAAATAACTGACCAGTGATAAAATCACTGGCCGGTGATAAGATTTCTTATCTAGTGATATAATTACTGACCCACGGATAAATTGTTGTAAAGTGATAAAATTTCTGTTAAGGATAAAATAACTTGCCAGCAATAACTTAACTGACCCAGTGATAAAATTATTATTTAGCGGTAAAATTACTCTTCAGTGATATTATTACTGGCCAGTGATTAAATAACTGATCAGTGATGATATAACTGGCCAGTGATTAAATTACTTGCCCTCACAAAAAATTACCTCGCCTGTGATAAAATAACTGGGTCGGTGATAAAATTACTGTTAAGTGATATTATTACTGTCGAAATGATAAAATTATTTAGACATTGATAAAATTATTGGTCCAGCGATAAATCTTCTTTGTCAGTGATAAAATTACTTAGCCAGTGATAAAGTTACTGAGCCAGAGATAATATTACTGTTCAGTGATAAAATAACTGGCCAGTGATAAAATTACTGGCCAGTGATAAAATTACTGGCCAATGATAAAATTAGTGCATAAGTGATAACATTATTAAGCCAGTGATAAAATTACTAGGCCAGTATTAAAGTACTTTGCCAGTGATGAAATAACGAAGGCAGTGAAAATTACTATTCAGTGATAAATTTACTGTTCGTTATAAAAATATTGGCCAGTCATAAAATTACTGGCCCTCCTTACATTAATACTGTCCCAGGATTAAATATCTTTGCAAGTGATAAAATATCTGAGCCAGTGAAAATTATTCTTCACAAAAAAATATATGAACGGTGATAAAATTACATGCCCAGTGATAAAATTACTGGCCAGTGATTAAAAAACTGGCCCAGTGATTAAATTACTTCACCAGAAATAAAATAACTGGGCTAATGATAAAATTTCTTAGCCAGTGATAATATTGCTGAGCCAGTTAAAAAATTATTGTAAAGTGATTAAATTACTTGCCAGTGATAAAATTACTGTTCAGTGATAAAATTACTGTTCAGTGATAAAATGACAGGCCTGTGATAGAATTAGTGGCCAGTGATAATATTACTGGATCAGCGATATCTTTACTGGGCCAGTTATGAAATTATTTTGCCAGTGAATAAATAACTAATGCAGTTATAAAATTACTGTTCAGTGATAAAATTACTGTTCATTGATAACATTATTGGCCAATCATAAAATTACTTGCCCTGTGTTACATTTCTTTTGCCAGTCATTAAATTAATGTTCATTAGATAAAATTACTTACTAAGTGGTAAAATTTCTGAGCCAGTGAAAAATTATTCTATATAATAAAATAATGGACAGTGACAAAATTACTGGGCCAGCGAAAGGATTACTTAGCCAGTGATAAAGTTACTGAGCCAGTGATATAATAACTGTTCAGTGAAAAAATTACTGTTCAAGGATAAAATAACTACCAGTGATAGAATAACTGGGCTAGTGATACAATTTCTTAGCTAGTGATAAAATTATTGAGCCAGCGGTAAAATTGCTGTTAAGTGATAAAATTTCTGTTAACGATAAAATTGCTTGTTAGTGATAACTTTACTCATCCAGTGATAAAAAAAACTCTTAAGTGGTATAAAAACTGTTCAGTGATTAAATTACTGGCCAGTAATTAAATTACTGATCAGTGATAAAATACCTGGCCAGTGATTAAATTACTGGCCCTCACACAAAATTACTTCGCCTGTGATAAAATAACTGGGCCAGTGATAAAATTTCTTAGCCAGTGATAACATTACTGAGACAGTGATTAAATTACTGCTCATTGTAAACATAAGAGGCCAGTATTAAATTACTCGCCCTGTGATACATCCATTTGTATAAATTACTGTCCCAGAGAAAAATTTACCTAGCAAGTGATAAAATTACTGAGTTAGTAGTAAAATTACCGACCCATTGATAAAATTTTTGTTCAGTGATAAAATAACTGCACAGTGATTCAATTACTGGCCCAGTGTTATAATTACTGGCCCAGAGATATCATTACTGGGCCAGTTATGAAATTACTTTACCAGTAATAAAATTACTGAGGCAGTAATTAAATTACTGTTCAGTGATAAACTTACTGCTCATTGTAAACATAATAGGCTAGTGATTAAATTACTGGCCCTCTGATGCATCCATTTGGCCAGTGATTAAATTACTGTCTTAGTGAAAAAATTACTTAGCAAGTGATAAAATTTCTGGACCAGTGATATATTTATTCTTCATAATAAAATAATGGACAAGAATAAAATTACTGGGACTGTGAATAAATTACTTAGCCAGTGATAAAAGTACTGAGCCAGTGATAACATTACTCTTCATTGATAAAATTACTGGCCAGTGATATACTAACTGTTCAGTTATGAAATTACCGTTCAGTGGTACAATTACCGACCAGTGATAAATAGCTGGCCAGTGATAAAATTACTGGGCCAACGATAAAAAATATTGCCTGAATTAAATGTACTTATCCAGTGATAAAGTTGCTGTTCGGTGATATAATTTTTGTTCACTGATAATATTACTGGCCAGTGATAAAATTACTCGGCCAGTGAAAAAATTATTTGACCAGTGATAAAGTTACATACCCAGTGAAAGAATTACTGGGCCAGTAATTAAATCCCTTAGGCAGTGATAAAATTACGGAGCCAGTGATAAAATTATTTAGAATGAATTAAAAATACTCAGCCAGTGATGAAATTGCTGTATAGTGATAATATTTCTTTTCACTAATAATGTTCGGTAAAATGAAAGAATCAAGTAGACTGTAAGACTTGGACACTAATCCCACATTTAATTAAGGTACATTTTAACTGAGAATATAACAAATCACAAATTCGGTGGCTGCGTCCTGGATAGTAGCACGAGTTGGTAGGCTGGTAGGAGATGCAGGCGTGGTGAGCCGGTCGACTCCGTCGGCAAGGCGTGGTGAAGCTCAAGCGAAGCGGACGGAAGTGGCGGGCAGAGAGAGCATTTCTAATTGAAGAGAGTCATGGTCTGGGGTGCGAAAGTCGACTGCTTCCGAGGGCTGACTGGTAGAGAGAGCGAGAGCATGCGAGCAGGCAAGAGAGCAGACAGAATCCCGACAGCGCCTCCAACGGCATACAGTTGTACTCTTCAGTGATAATTACTGACCGGTGATTGAATTACTTATCAGTGATAAAATTACTGGTCAGTGATTAAATTATTGGCACTGTGACAAATTTTATATAGCCTGTGATAAAATTACTGGGCCAACGATAAAATAACTTAGCCAGTGATAAAATTACTGAGCCATCTATAAAATATACTGTTCAGTGATAAAATTACTGGGCAATAATAAAACTACTGGCCCAGTGATAAAAAACTTCGCCAGTGAAAAAGTTACTTTGCCAGTGTTGAAAGATTTTTGTCAGAGTAAAAATAACTGAATTACTGATAAAATTACTGTTTAGTGATAAAGTTACTTGCAAGTGATAAAATTACTGTTCAGTGAAAAAAATAACTGTTCATAGATAAAATTACTTGCCAGTGGAAAAATAACTGGGCCAGTGATAAAATTACTGTTCTGTATTAAATTTATTGGCAGGGATGACATTACTTTCATAGTATTAAATTATTTAGCCAGTGATGAAATTACTGGTCCAGTGATAAAATAACTCAGCTAGTGATTAAATTAATCTTCATAATAAAATAATGGACAAGAATAAAATTACTGGGCCAGTGAATAAATTATTTAGAAAGTGATAAAATTACTGAGCCATTGATAAAATTACTCTTGCATTGATAAAATTACTGTCTAGTGATGAGTTAACTGTTCAGTGATAAAATTACTATTCAGTGATAAAATTACTAACTAGTGATTAATAGTTGGCCCAGTATTAAAATTACTGATCCAGCGATAAAAATACTGGCCGAGTGATAAAATTACTAGGTCAGTGATAAAATTATGAGCCAGTGACAAAGGTACTTAGCACGGGAAATTTTACTGAGCCAGTGATAAAATTACTATTTAGTGGTAAAATTACTCTTCAGGGATAAAATTACTGGCCCAAGATTTAATTACTTATCAGTGGTAAAATTACTGGCCCGTGATTAAATTACTGGCACTGTGACAAATTTACATAGCCTGTGATAAAATTACTGGGCCAGCGATAAAATAAATTAGCCAGTGATAAATTTACTGAGCCATCTATAAAATATACTGTTCAGTGATAAAATTACTGGCCAATATCAAAACTACTGACCTAGTGATAAAAAAAACATCGCCAGTTAAAAGTTACTTTGCCAGTGTTGAAAGTTTTTGTAAGTGTTAAAATTACTGAGCAAGTGAAAAAATTACGGTTTAGTGATAAAGTTTCTTGCGAGTGATAAAATTACTGTTCAGTGAAAAAAAAATTGTTCATAGATAAAATTACTTGCCAGTGGATAAATTACTGTGGTAGTAATAACATTACTGATCAATATAAAAAAAATGTCCAGTGGTAAAATTATTGGGCCAGTAATAAAATTACATTTAGTATCAAAATTTTCTATTCAGAGAAAAAATTACTGGCCAGTGATTTAATTACTGAGCCAGTGATTAAATTACTAGACCAGTGATAAAATTACTGACCCAGTGATAAAATTACTGTTCGGTGATAAAATTACTGGCCAGTCATTAAATTACTGGCCCAGTGATAAAATTACTTCGCCAGTGATAAAAAAACTGGGTCAAAGACAAAATTATTGTAAAGCAATAAAATTACTTGCCAGTGATAAAATTTCTGTTCTGTGAAAAATTACTGTTAGGTGACGAAATAACTGGGCATTGATAAAATTACTAGCCAGTGTTAAAATTACTGGCCCAGTGATATCACTACTGGTCCAGGTAAAAAAATTACTTTGCCTGTGATAAGATAACTGGACCAGCGATAAAATAACTCAGCCAGTGATAAAAATACTGAGTCATCTATAAAATATACTGTTCAGTGATAAAATTACTGGCCAAATTTAAAACTACTGACCCAGTGATAAAAAACTACGCCGGTGAAAAAGTTACTTCGCCAGTGTTGAAAGTTTTTTCTCAGTGTTAAAATTACTGAGACAGTGATAAAATTACTGTTTAGTGATAAAGTTACTTGCGAGTGATGAAATTACTGTTCAGTGAAAAAAATAACTGTTCATTGATAAAATTACATGCCAGTGGAAAAATTACTGGCCCAGTGATAAATTACTGTTTTGTAATAAATTTATTGGCAGGGATAATATTACTTTCGTAGTGATAAAATTATTTAGCCAGTGGTAAATTACTGGTCCGGTGATAAAATTACTCAGCTAGTGATTACATTACTATTCACTGATATGATTACTGGCCAGTGATAAAATTAATTGACTAGTGACAAAATAATTAGGCCGTGATAGAATTACTTGCCGATTGATCAAATTATTTGACCAGTGAAAAAAATAATTGGCCAGTGAAAAAATTACTTGGCCAGTCATAAACTATTTAGCATGTGATGAAATTATTGGCCAGTGATAAAATACAGGTTCAGCGATAAAATTTATGGGTTAGTGATTAAACTACTTAGCCAGTGATAAAATTACTAAACAAGTGATAAAATTATTAGCCAGTAATAGAATTACTGGCCCAGAGATAAAATTATTTGACTAGTGATAAAATTACTAGGCCAGTGTAAAAATGACTTAGCCAGTGATATAATTACTGAGCTAGTAATAAAATTACTGACCTCGTGATAAAATTACTGTTCAGTGATTTAATAACTGGCCAGTGATTAAATTACTGGCCCAGTGTTAAAATTACAGGCCCAGTGATATCATTACTGGGCCATTTATAAAATTACTTTGCCAGTGATAAAATTACTGATGCAGTAGTTAAATTACTGTTCAGTGATAAAATTACTGTTCATTGATAACATAATTGGCCAGTGATAAAATACTGGCCCTCTGATGCATCCATTTTGCCAGTAATTAAATTACTGTCTTAACGAAAAAATTACTTAGCAAGTGATAAAATTTCGGAGCCAGTGGTATATTTTTTCTTCATAATAAAATAATGGACAAGAATAAAATTACTGGGGCAGTGAATAAATTACTTAGCCAGTGTTAAATTACTGAGCCAGTGATTAAATCCCTTAGCCAGTGATACAATTACGGAGCCAGTGATAAAATTATTTAGATTGAATTAAAAATACTCAGCAAGTGATAAAATTGCTGTGTAGAGATAAAATTTCTTTTCACTGATAAAATTATTGGCTAGTGATAAAATTACTAGGTAAGTGATAAAATTAGTTAGCAAGTGATAGAATTAATTGCCAGTGATAGATATAGTGGCCCAGTGATAAAGATAATTTACCTGTGATAAAATTACTTGGCCTGTGATCAAATTACTAAGCCAGTGATGAAATTACTGGTCAGTGACAAAAGTACTGGCCCAGTGATAAAATTACAGGTCCAGTGATAAAACTACTTAGCCAGTGTTAAAATTACTGTTCAATATTAAAAATAATTGCCAGTGTAAAAATTACTAGGCCAGTGATAAAATTACTGTTTAGTGATAACATTACTGGATAGTGATAAAATTACTAGGCCAGTGATAAAATATATAGCCTGAATTAAAATTACTAAGTGAAAATATTGCTGTTCAGTGATAAAATTACTGTTCCCTGATAACATTACTGGACAGTAATAAAATTACTTGGCCAGTGAAAAAATTAATTGGCCAGTGATATAATTTTTAGCCAGTGATAATATTACTAGCCCAGTGATAAAATTATTTGAACAGTGATAAAATTACTGGCCCAGTGATAAAAAATCATCGCTAGTGTTAAAATTACTGGGCCAGTGATAAAAGTTCTTTGTCAGTGATAAAATTACTGATTCCTTGATAAAATTACTTTTAAACGACAAAATTACATTCCAGTGATAAAATTGCTGTTCAGTGATAAAAATAATGTTCAGTGAAAAATTACTGATCAGTGATAAAATTTCTAGCCCAGTGATAAAATTTGTCCTGTAAAAAAATTACTGGCCAGCGATAAAATTACTGTGCCAGTGATAAAATTACTGATCAATATAAAACAAATGTCTAGTGGTAAAATTACTGGGCCAGTAATAAAATTTCATTTAGTATTAAAATTTTCTATTCAGAGAAAAAATTACTGGCCAGTGATTAAATACTGAGCCAGTGATTAAATTACAAATCCAGTGATAAAATTACTGACCCAGTGATAAAATTACTGTTCAGTGATAAAATTACTTCGCCAGTGATAAAATAATTTGGTCAAAGATAAAATTATTGTAAAGTGATAAAATTACTTGCCAGTGATAAAATTTCTGTTCTGTGATAAAATTACTGTTAAGTGACAAAATAACTTGGGCAGTGATAAAATTACTGGCCAGTGTTAAAATTACTGGCCCTGTGATATCTATACTGGGCCAGGTAAAAATATTACTTTGCCAGTGATATAATTACTGAGGCAGTGATAAAATGAATTAGCCAGTTATAAAATTACTGAGCCCGTTACATAATTACTCTTTAGTGATAAAATAACTGGCCATTATTAAAATTACTTGCTTGCTCCCTTAGCAAGCAAGCTGCCCTGCAAGTCTTCAGTTTTCGCATTCATGTACTTTCTTCTTTCTTCAATCAATTCTAAGACTTCCTCGGTGATCCATGGCTTCTTTTTGGCAACTTTTCTTCTTCCAAGAACTTCTTTTGCGGCTTCCTGTAGTCCACATTTAATGTTTTACAACCGCTCTTCCACTGACTTCTCATTCAGGTTCTCTCCTATGTTGTTTCTCACTGCTTTTTGAAATGCCAGCTGATGTTGGACCTCCTTTAGTTTTTCTACTTGCAATATATTCTTCTTTGTTTTCTTCAATTACTTGAATTTTAGATGGAATTTCATCATCACTAAATTATGGTCACTGTCGATGTCTGCCCCAGGGTAGCTTTTGCAGTCCTTTACTTGGTTTCTTAATCTCTGCTTCACTAAAATGCAGTCTATTCGGCATCTTCTTCTGTCTCCTGGCATTTTTCATGTGTATCTTCTTCGGTTGTGATTTTTAAACAATGTGTTGGCAACCACTAACTTATGTTGAGTGAAGAACTCTAGCAGCCTTTCTCCTCTTTCGTTTCGGTTTCCCAGTCCGTATTTTCCAGTTATTCTTCCATATTGACCTTCGCCGACGATATCGTTCCAGTCTCCTAAAATAATTAGGTATTCTTCTCCTCTTACATGTTTTATAACTTCCGAGATATCTTCGTAGACGTCTTCCACTTCTTTATCTTCATAGTCCATCGTAGGCATGTAAACCTGCACCACCACGGTATCTACAGGATTGGTCTCGATCTTCACCATTATTATCCTTTCATTGTACTGCAGGAAGCTCTTCACACGCATTCCGGCACTCTTTCTGAGCATGATCCCTACTCCAGCATTACCATTTAATGATCCTGTATGTATAATCCTGTAGCTACCACTCCAAAAGTCACCTTCTTCGGGCCACTTCATTTCGCTGATTCCTGATACGTCGAGGTCCATTCTTCGCATTTCTACCTTCAGGCTCTCCAGTCTTCCACAGGTCCGAAGCGATCTCACGTTCCATGTTCTTACCCTAAAAAGTGTATCACACTTGACTGATGTACTCTCTCGGGTAGTCCCCGCCCGGAGATCCGAATGGGGGACTATTTTACCTCCGGAATATTTTACTCGAGAGGGTTCCATCACGTCTTGATAAGAAAGAAAAGAGTGGAGTAGCTGCGACTCCTCGGGATATTAATGTGGTGGTTTCCCCTTGCCTTCCACATCGCAGTACCACAGCCGTTAAAGTAAATGTTACCACGCCAGTAGTGAAATGAGTGTCGCTGTACCGACCACTGTGGTCTCCACCTTCACTCATGTGAAGAAGAGCTGCTGCCCTCTCCTCCGGGTGGTGAGAAGAGTAGTTATTGGCGGCCTCCCGTCGCCAAGTCACGGCATCTTCACAGGTTCTGTATTTTTTAGAGGCCTATCTTAATAGTTTCCTTAAGCTCGCCATTTAGAAAGGCAGCTGTCACATCAAAGTGGTGTATCTTTAAGGGGCCCTGGGACATAGCTGTTTTTCAGACCTATTTTTCAAGGAAGATTGCTCCAACAGGAAGCCAGATATCGGAATGCGGTTTTCAGTAATTAAAAGAGAAAGTATCAAACTATTACTCTATAATCCTAGATTTTACGTAATAAGCCTTGTTAAAAATATATATCATTGTAAAAATAGACCTTTTTGTTGCAAATATTGGGAGATAGAGGGGCTATTTTTTTAACTTTCGTTATTATAGAGTACAAGATTCAAGCTTAGTCTGTTGGATCCTTGAAAATTATTGATTTTTATTAAAAGACACGCTGTTGAGATATTCTGAAAGTAATTTATGTTTTTCGCCAACTCCAGACCAGGGATACGCCTCGAGTGTCGTGCAAATCACTAAAGAGTTCACACATTCTCCGCCTACTGCGCTACTCAAAAAGTGGCACGGTCCCTCTACCCTATATCCTAAAACGGTATCCTTGAGGTGTTGGAGCTTGGGGGAAGGGAAAGTGCAGGCGGGCGGGAAGCAGAGGCGAGTGAGATGGAGTGTCTGATTTACTGACGGGTTGTTTCTTGAGTCTCTGTTTGGTTGTCGCTCTCGGGGTGACTAGTAATAGTCAAACTGACTAATAGTCAAGTCTCAAAATGTCATCGGAAGCGTACCGATATCGGAAAATTAAAGTAGGCAGTCGCTTGACATTTTCGATGGCGAGGAAAAAAAGAAAGGGTGAATATTTGGCCAAGCGGAGGGAAGAAAAAAGGTAAATATTGTCATTTTTTGTGAAAACACTATCTTAATGTAGTGATATATTCATGTGTAAGGGTGCAAATTTCTATTATCCGAAACAGGCGTCTCAAAATAATGGGAACAGAGTCGCACGTAGGAGGAACTTCTTGCGCTATTGAAGAAATCCCGTCCAATATTGACGATTCAGTAGCTGACGAAACTTTGCATGATTCATTTGACGATATGGCAATTGCCGAAGAAGGGAAGAACGAAGGCATACCTATCCGGTGGAGTAACGGGAAGAAGAATTATCGACTTAAAATATTCGACAAATCGGTTTCCAATTTACTGAAAAGGTTTAACCTAAATTTCAACCTGCGTTTTGATAGTAATTCCCAGCCTAGTTCTTCTATTAAACTCGTAACACTTATACAATTATCATATCGGCCTTTAACAAATCTAGTGGATCTTCTTTGCACACGCTCTAATTCTTTTATCATACCTTCCTCGTACGGATCCCATATACTAGCGGCATATTCTAAATGAGGCCTGACAAGTGTAAAAGAGCTTCTAGTACTCTCTCATCGCATTTGCCTAGAACTCTTTTTACGAATCCTGATATATGGTTTGCTACACTAGTTCTTTCCCTGATGTGTTTCCCCCACAGCATGTCTTCAATGTTGGTGACGCCTAAGTATTTAATAAATTCTACGTTAGATATTTTCTTTTCTTTGATGCAATAATTTTTCTGGGGAAAGTTATTTTTCCCAAAGTTCTTTATCGCGCATATCTTCAAATTTAATTCTAGCTGCCAACTATCGCACCAATCATCAATCGCATATAAATCCTTAGCTAAAGAATGACTATCCTCTTAATTTCTTATTTCCTTATACACTACTGCATCAGAAGAAATACGTAAATATGAAGAGATTAGCCGACAGGACTCAGTGGAGAGCTGCGTCAAACCGATCTGAGGATTGATGACCAATGATGACTGCTGCATCATCGGCAAAAAGACGGAGCTTGCTATTTTTAGCTACTGTATTCAAGTCATTTACGGAGAGAGGAAATAAAATTGGGCCTATCACGCTGGGGAACACCCGATGTAACTTTTACTTCGCCTGAGGTGACACCATCTAATACCACCCTTTGAACGCGTTCATGTAGGAAATCTCCTATCCAGCCTACCATATTACTGTCTCCCGTATGATGCTAACTTCGCGAGTAAATTACATTACCTTATCAAACCTTTTCTAAATTTAAAAACGCTGCGTCTACCTGTACGTTACCTTCTCCGAAACTAAAATATCATGAACAACAAGACCTAATTGATTTTCGCAGGACCGTCCCTTTCTGGACCCATGCTTATTTGTTATCAATAAATCCTGGCTATCGAGGTGTCCCCTTATTGATGTAACTATCATATGCTGTATAATTTTGAACGACAGTGACGTTATTGATATTGGTTTATAATTCGATGGATGTTCCCTATCGCCACTTCTAAAAATTGGGATCACGTTTGCTATCTTCCAGTCTTTGGGAACCGCGTGTTCTTCGAGGGATTTGTTAAATATTACTTTAAGATACGGTGCCATTTCAAGAGCTATTTCTTTATACAAACGAGCAGGAATTTCATCAGGACCTGAGGACTTGTTCGGGCTATCGTATTTTAGTAAGGATACGATTCCGCTATAAGATACATTTATCGATCGGGGGCATTATTTGCTGAAATCGGTCTGGTATGGTTTCGAGCAAACTACGCTTAGATTGATTAAAAACGCTCTGGAAAAATAATTCAACAAATTAGCCTTATCTAATTATTTCGCCCCTATACCCTTTCAAGGAATTAACAGTTGAAATTTTAGTTCACTGTACTTCCCTAACATATGATCAAAATGCTTTCGGATTCCCCTGTAGTTGTTCTCCAAGTACTTTTCTCTTGAAATCACTTTACGCTTTTCTAAGGGCTGTTTTTGCGGCTGTATATGTATATGTAACGTTCGATAATTTTTTAGATCGCTATTAGCTACATTTTTCTTAGTTTCGCGTGGATAACTCCTTGTCGTTTTAAACATTTTTTTAACCTCCGCGTTGGACCACCTTGGTTCCCTATTCTCACTCTTATACTCACTCACCGTGTAATTTGGAGGAACTCTTTCCATGTCTGTATCACTATTTTTTCTGATGTTTAGAATTTTTCAAAAGAAGTCTGTAAGTCACGCCTAAATCCGTTAAAATCTGCTTTACTTAAAAGGCAAATCTTTCTTTTTAATTTTACATTTTTGTCAGTATTGAGGGATAATTTAACGTGTACTACCTTGTGGTCACTTATTCCATCGACATTTTTAACATTTATGACTTTTTCATGGATGTTTGAGACAAGTAAATCGAGAACATTCTCCCTTCTATTATGCAAATTTACTATTTGATGTACTGCGTATTATGCGAACAGGTTAAAAAATGACGAGCAGATTTCTTTGTCCCTACCCCCAGACTAATGACTACATGTTTTCCAATCTATCGATGTTGTATTGAAATCTCCATCTTTCAATAATCTGTCGTTCGTTGGTATGAGAATTAATGTGCCTGATCTGTTTCTCGAGTTCTAATACTGAGTGTACATCGGAATGGGGTGGTCTGTAGTAGGCACAAACGTATATTATTTTCAAATTACCACATTTAGACATAAACACGTGCAAGCCAAGCTACCAGCTGAGACCACCTCCTATTTGTTGCAATTCTTACGGCTAAACTGTTGTCACAACAACCAATCAACGCGGCTACCCCGAAAAATGAAGTCCATTCATGACTTGGACCGCGGACACGTTCTCCTGCAGCTACGAACCCCACTAGGGTCAGGCTGGCCAGACCGGCTCGGTTCTTAGAAAATCGTAGCGAGCGCATTTCCGCGAATTCCACGTTGCCACATGGTATAATGTGGAGTCTGCCAAACAGTTTGGTCCAATCGTGTGTTGAAATGGCAACATTGCGTCTAGTGGTCAGCTATGGTACGAAAACTCCGCGGACGGAGGGGCTGAAAGGGAAGGGTCGTTATTGCCTCATCACCTCGGCGCAAAGAATTAAATCGTAGAGGAGACACTGAACAAAAATATGGCTGGTTGGGTAGGCGCCGACTCTGGTAACTCTACCGGTCGACGGAAAAACTATCTCCATCATCTCAGCACTCGAAAGCGAAAAAATAATCATGTATCACGGCCCCTTAAATCAAGCTCTACTGCTAATGCAATCAAAAGCCTAATAGTCGCATAACTCACCACAGGAGAAAATGTCTCCTTGTAGTCTTGCCCATACTTCTGGCTACAACCCTTGGCAACTAGCCTAGCTCTGTATTGCACAGTCTCCCCATTTTCATCCTTCTTCTCCCTAAACACCCACTTACAATTTACAGTGGATCTCCCCTTAGGAAGGTCAACTAATTCAAAGACTTCCTTTTGAATCAATGAATCCCATTCAGCTTCCATGGCCGTTGACCACTTATCCCTATTTCTAGAGAGTGCCTCTCCAACAGTTTGGGGATCCATACAGCTATTGACAGGGTCAGAAGAATCTCCACCTATGGTTGTCATATACAGAACAAAATCGGGATACTGCGTGGGTTTGCTAACTCTCTGAGACTTACGCAGTTCACCTCCATCTCTGACTCCTTCAAAGCCCGATCTACCCTAACTAGATCCAATGTCTGCATTAGTTGTTTGACACTAATCTTGACCCTCACTGGACGTGCTAGGGTCTATACCATCATACCCATTCGGTTGTAGTGAAACAACATCAATACTTGCACCTTTAGGTTCCATCACTGAGATACTTAGGGGCATTATCACAACATTTCCAGAAACATGGGTTTCTGTTTCCTTTGAGGACCTGAAAACATTTTCAAAAAATGCAACATTTCGAGATTTTTTTACCCTGTATGCCTTATTGGGGTCCACTAAAAGATAACCCTTAGATTCTTCACAATACCCTACAAAATAATGCCTTTTTGAGGTGGGATCAAATTTCTTCCTAAGCTGTTTAGGAACATGCTCGTACACTGCACATCCAAAAACCTTCAGGTGACTCAAGTCAACCCGCTTGCCCGACCATTTCTCCTCTGGTAAAGCATTAACCAAAGCCTTAGTGGGGGACCTATTAAACAGATAGACTGATGCCCAACATGCCTGTACTCAGAGACCCTTAGGCAAGTTAGCCCCTTGAAGCATACAACGAGCCTTCTCAACAATTGTCCTATTTACCCGCTCTGCCAGACCATTTTGCTCAGGCGAATGTGGAATGGTGGTTTCATGCCTGATTCCCCAGTTTTTAAGTTCATTCAGCATTGCGTGATTTACATATTCAGAGCCATTGTCAGTACGCAAACACTTGATTTTTTCATTGGTCTCATTTTCAATCCTCATTTTGAAGAATTTAAATGCTTCACACACAGAATCTTTACTCTTTAAAAACAAATAAACGTTTTTCTAGTGAAGTCATCAATGAAAGTTAAAAAATACCTATCACCGTGAATTGAGAGAGGGTCCATTGGTCCACACAAGTCAGAATGTATTAATTCTAGCACTTTTGATGTCTTTTCTAGCCGAGGACTGCTAACAGGAAATGGTGTCTTACACTGCTTACCCTCCACACAGGTCACACATGGCTCAAATTCATCATTTTTACCCAATTTCATGCCATGAGCCAACTTTTCCAAGAGAGACATATTCTTATGCCCTAAATGGCCTAGCCTTTTATGCCATAATTCAAGGGGGTTTTCATTTAGCAATGACATAGCAAAGCATTTATCAATAGGTTCATTTTCCGTTCCTTCCTCCCTTCATTTACATCTAAGGTGTACACACCTCCTTCACCTGACCCCGTAGCAATCAAATCTCCCTTAACACTAAGGTTCACTGATTTATAAATTTTACAACCCTTTTCAGTGAATAATATAGAAGCCCCATTTTTTGTCATGCAACTCACTGACAACGAATTGGCAGACAAATCAGGTACATGAAATACATTAGAAATTGTTTGCACTCCACCTTGACTAAGTCTTGCTTGAGTAACCCCTTTGCCTGCTGCACTAATCTTATGATTATTGGCTACAGTAATTTGCAAATCTGTACCAGTATTACAATCAAAATCATATAGCCAATCTCTGAGTCTCGTCATGTGAGCAGATGAGCAAGAGTCTATATACCACTTTTCGGGTCGAACTTCACAAGACATGGCTGTAAGCCAACCAACATTGTTCTCCCTACCCTTAGAATTTGAAGATTTAGGATAAGCCATAACATTTCCATTACTACTTACATTCTTATCAGGGAAATCACGGTCCATATGCCCATATTCGTGGCATTTATAACATCTGACCTTCTTAATGTCAAATCCCGTTTTCTTTCGATTACCTGCGGTGGACTTCTCACCACCAGATGACGGAAAGGTGCCCTTGTTGCTCTTGTGCTTAGTGACAAAAGCAACAGCTGACGCCTTCATGTCAGTTGACATCCTGTAACCCTCTCGGAGCAGCTTCTGCTTCACTGTCTCCACCTTGAGTTTATCGGTCGCCGTGTTTTCCACGGCCATCCGGAATGGCCGGTAGTCCTCCGTCAGACCTCTCAGCATCAGGACTGCGATGAGCTCGTCGTCGATCTGCTTCCCCATGCTCTTCAACTTGGTGTCAATCTCAGTGAACTTATTCACGTATTCTTCCATACCACCGAAGTTCTCTAACTTAACATCGAACAACTGGTCAATGAGTGCTATATGCCGGTTGACACTTTTATTTTCGTAAGTGGCCTTCAGGTGCATCCACATATCATAGGCCGTCTGCTTTCCCGTCACCTCCATCTTAGGGCCAGACTCGAGAAGCATATAAAGCTTAGCTCTCGCTTTCTGAGCTAGCTTCTCTTCTACCCGCGAGGCACTTGCAGACAATAGTTCACTTACTAAGTCCCACATATCCTCATGGATGAGGTACATCTACATATCCATGGCCCAAGTCTCGTAATTCGCTGCACCACGCAACTTCTCCATCTGCGGCAACGAACTCGCGCCGTAGTGTATGTTCGTGATGGATGTTGCACTTCCTACGCCCATTTTCGACGCACAAACTAAAAATACTTAAGTTTGCCACAACGTGGTCTTGCGACGCAGGCTTAAAAAAGTTATAAAAAAAGCTCGCACTAATTTTTGGGTAAAAAAACATACCCACAGACTTTAGTCTCAATTTTTGGCGACTGCCTGGGCCCATAACCTGTTGCGATTAATGAATTAGGCAGTGGATATTAATGGACTTCGTCCAGGAGCTAAATAAGAACGCACCGACTTAAGTAACCATTACCGGAAGACGACAGTCTTTTATTTACAAGGTAACAGTACATATATATTGAGAAGCAAGCGCGCAAAAGTCAAATAACACATCGACAGCTCGATTACATACAAAACAACAATAAGGCATTTGCGGAACTAGCACAATTGTTATAATTTTACCTGATTTGTCTGTTGAAGAATTAAAACGAGTTTATTACGAAAGATGAGATGAACCCAGAAATAGAAGGACTTAGAAAATTTGTTGTAATTCAAAGGTTGCAAGTGTCCCAAAACATTTTCCGCCGATTTCCATTTCGTTTCTCATATGCTTGTGATTAGAGATCGGCAACTTGGTAAATTACCGCGATAATTTTCGTAAATTACCGTGGTATTTTTCGTAAATTACCAACACCCCTGAAAATTACCGTAATAAATGGTAATTTTCAGAAAAGTTCTTTTTCAGAAATTTTCTTCCTCATGAAGAAACCATTGTAATGGGTGATATTATAAATTAAGAAGCTAAAACAATTTTGTTTACATTGAGTCCATGATTAATTACAATTAATTCAGAGTAAAATAAAAATGCACATTGCGCAGAGGTATGTCTTTGGAACGAAAATTTCTCATAGTGTGACAAAAGAGAGGCAAATTGCGTGTTGCTCCCAACTTCGTTTTAATTTTTTTATACCCCGTTTCCACTACTAGCGTAAGTACGCGCGTTCATACGCATGTGACCAAAAAACACCGTGGGAACGCACGTAAGGACCATCGTATTTCGTAGTTCCGAACCATGCCAATTTTCACTAGTTAGGCGCTTGCGGCGGGACTGAAACTGGGAAAAACGAATCACGATATTCTATAAAGTTGGACAAAATGGATATTTGTCTGCTGTACATTGATGAACAAGTAAGAATGAATGTCTCATAATTTTTAAAACGGCAAAAACATGAAGAATGTGCTGGAGTCCTGAATGTATTTGTAAACTACTTATACCAGCAATTTGTTCAGTCAGATGCCAAGGGAGGGCAGCACTGAGGTACACGAGTGTCGTGGGAACGCATCGCTGGAATTGGTACGCGCGTACATACGCTAGTAGTGGAAACGGGGTATTAATGAGTAGAGCGCGGAAAATAAGTCTCCAATTTTGCAAAAAAAAGTCGCCTAAAAAGTCACCAATATTTTTGAAAAAAGTCTCTCAAAAGTCTGAGTTATTTCGGTGAGAAGAAACTCCTTAAATACTATAGATACTAAAAATCAAGTTGCATGAGACAATATAGTTACTTGTTTGCATGTTAGTAGTGCATGCTTAGTGATCTTCACCCCCTGACACACACTCTAGTGGTTGCTTGCAGGGTATCGTGTAGATGTAGATGAGAAAGTTGCCGAATTTAACTGAATTGTTGGAGAAAAGAGTCTAGAGATGCTAGTACAGGCATTAGGGGATTTTACTTGGAAAAATTAGAGGTAGTTCTGGAAATTGATTTATCCTATGCTTTTTGGGTCGCTGAATCCGAATTTCTAACTTCCCACGAAAAATTCCCCCCGCAAACTCCCCAAATTTTGAAAATTACACTCAAAATATCGATTTTTTAGTTTTTAAATCGTTTAGTTTTGATTTTGGGAAAAACTAATCAGATAATCGAAAATTAGACACTATAAGCAACAAAAACGGTATTTTAACATTTTGACGTAGGACGAACAGGGGGCGCCCGCGCGCCCTGAAACATGCGCCTCGGCGTCGCGGGGCTGTATGCTCCAAGTTATGCAACCCCGCTTAACCACTCACGTCGTTTATATTCGCTCTCCCGTCTCCACATGGTTCATTTTCTTAGAAACTCACCCTCCCATCTCATTGTTCCTCTATTTCAATATCTGGAAGTCCCCAGCACCCTACCTCCATAGCTGGGCAGAATAGTGTTAATCCGTTAATCGTTAATTAACGAAGTTAACATATTGCTTAACGATTTAACTTTAAAGTTAAATCCAAAAACTATTAACGGTCTTATTAACTTCCGTTAACTTTTAATTCCGTTGATTTAAGTCCGTTACTTTTGTTCAGAGCCATCTGGATTGCCATGGTATAACTTTTTGAAGGAGTTGTGTTGAGAATTCAGTCTAGAGCGTCTAGAGAACTCAGCGTTTGTACTGCAATGAGACTTTTACGTAACTTTTACAGACACAAGTTACACAGTCAAGGCTCACGTTTCCACCCAAAACAATAAACAAGACATGAAGAGATGTATGCATCTAAATACGTTCAATTTGAAGAAAAAGTAAAGGCAGGATCAACTCGCGGGAAAACGAAAACCTAAGGCTTCTTCAAGAGCTGTGGATTCTTCTTATGTCAATAGGACTGGCAATAGCTTTTTCACAATCTAATGGCACAAAACTACGCCAGCAAAATATTGATGATTATTTTGGTATCGCAGCTACCGGTAGCGGTGCATCACTAAAGGTTTCTATTTCCACAATCAAATACAAACAGCGTCAGGTCCAACTTTACTGACGGAAACGGTATATTACTATGAAACTCCATACCTCATGTCTATAAGTCTACATTACCTAAGCTATACTGTTTATTAAGTATTTTTGACCACTAAATTCTTATTACATTCATTGACATTAAAAATACCTAAATGTTAATTGGCATATAATTCAAAATTGCCTACAATTTCATATAGATTTTTAACTTTAACTCGCGTTAAATTTTCATCAAGATAACGATTAACGAAATTAACTTTTTGAGTAGCTTTTAATGCATTAACGAAGTTAATTTTTGGATTCACTTTGCCCAGCTATGTCTACCTCTTACTAAAAAGGCATTAGATGACAAAGAGGGTGGAAGTACACTCCATTGTAAAATCTTGGAAAGATGGCGTTTTTTCAGTCAAATTTAAAGGGGAAAATTTATAATATGCAATGCATAACAAGTTTTTACATAGGATCAATAATTTTATAAGGCAGTTGAAACATGATTTAATAGTTCAAAACTTAGTTTCCTGCTCAAGAAAAACCGAAAATGAGAAAAAAGTACTTATTTGTTGTCCATTGTACAGTAGGGTGGGCCGAAAAAAGGTTTTTTTTCCGGATCAAATTTGCCTTATGCGGGAAAGTTGTGTACTGATATCAGGATCTCGCATGCAAAATTTTTTCGAAATCGGATAATATTAACCACTGCCGCCCGAGCTCTAAAGTTTCAAATTTTGCGAAAATTCAGGCGGAAATGGGAAACAAACGGTTATGGAGAATAATTTGTTGCGAATATTGGAATATTGGTAAATATCAACGATAGATACATGTTTTTAAATTACAATACTGAAATGTGAAGTTTATTTGACGAAATCTATGGTTTATACGATGCCTAAGAATAAACAGCTAATTTTTACACGCTCCAAGCATCACTTCAAATAAATCACTTTTGGGAGCCGTATTTTGGATAAATTAATATTTTTTCGAATGCAGTTCCTTTATAAATGTCTCATGCTTCATTTGGGAATAGATAATACATTAAAACAGAAGGTAAAGTTAATTTTTTTTAAACTAACCTCAATTACGACGATGAATTTTATGCATGTTGAGCTATTATCACAAAAAAATCAGTTAATCAAGGTAGGATAAAGGCACAGCCTGATCACCAAGTATTTAATTAAGTAGCTCTTTGCTATTTTCGTGGAGAAACTACCCAGAACTCACCACGAGGAGGTGGCTACTATCGAGTTCCACCCGTTCCCTCCCAAACCACCCTTCCATAGGGCACGTTTTTAGGTATCTGCCTATCACTGGTTCTTATTATACCTTATGCTGTGCTTTATTTTCAAATTTTGGTTGAAGTTTTCGGCCTTTTATGCATGATAATGCCCATCCATGCCTGTTTTCTGGAATGCACACGGATTTTGACGCCACCGTGATCATTTGTACCATCCCTTCAACTGCTTGTGTGTGGCATGCAAATGGGGGTACTTTCAACGAAGCCCCTTCCTTCAGAATATCTCCCAAATCTTTGCTTATGATATCAGCTATGAAAGGTGGTTGAGTTACCGCTATTGTTTTGCAGTCAACTAAGTAGACGTAATCTTGTGCATCAAAATTCATAGTTGGAAGTTCGAATTTCCTAAATTCCTTCTTCTGATTTTAATATTTTTTCGACGGCCATTTCACGGATCGGTCTTCTCTCTTCGGCTAGCATTACAAGCAGAACATTCTCTCGGCGAGCAAAAAAAGCGTTTCACCGAATGATTGAGTAAAGGCGTAATTTGATGTCTCGATCCATATATTTCATGAAATGTATCATGTTAATGATATTCTTCGAGCCTTCCGTGCATTGTGGTCTTAATTTTATCGCGAACCACATAGGAGTTTATACTTTCATCACAGAAGTTGCCAATGTCATCTGTTCTTTTGAAGGAGTTTTGGTTGAAACATAAAATCGAAGAATACGAATTGCTGTAGTGGTCCACCTGGAATGAAACATTTTCCCCGGACTTCTCGCTGAAAGACTCTCCAGGCATTCTCCACTTGAAAAAGCACGTGGTCTCCTTGAGAAACAATCCCGATATCAACTAGAAGCGCGGATGCGAGTGCTCCAGCAGCTCGTTTCGATATACAGAATCTTTCACAGGCAGACGCAAATCTAGACAAATATAAATTATTTACACCAACATTTTTTCCAAAAAAATCATCAGCATCACTTGCGTCGCGTAATTCTTCATCTGCAGACGTTTCTTCACTTGAGTATTTCAATATCTCACGAACTTCTTGCTCAGTTAGTGTGGCTCATTCTGATGATCTTTTTCTCTCTAACCTATTCTATTTCCTCTCCCTCTCTTTAGTTTCCTGGACCTCAATGGCATTGATATTCAGTTTTCTATCACTTCTCTAGTCCTCAAGGAATACACGTTCTAAAAATGGTAGTTTGGTGGTATTATCACAAGCACAATCAGTTCCACTAGAGAATTTACATGCCGCAACATCAAACAGCTGATACGCGTGACGAGGAAAGTCTTGCTTCAGATCAACGAAAGACTTCTTGTTGACAGATCGAAGATTATTGCGGTATTTTCCATAGTATTGAATAATTCGTCTCACAATTTGCTTTTGTCCGACAACTGGTATAGAGGATCTATTCCAAATGTCTTCAATGGCATAATACACCGTCTCCGCGATTCCCGGCACAGATGTATCGGTATTTCCACTTTCTTCTTGAATGTACCGAGAGTACAAATACATTTTCATCATCTCCTCATAAGAAGGCAAAACATTACCCGCGAACTTTACGGGTGCACCAAATATCAGGCACTCCTATCCATACCTTTCAAGCTTTTTCTGTATTTATGCCATTGCATTAATCTTCTTGCAACCGAAACCACAGTACGCTGCCAATGTAGTTATTCACTCACAGCAATGAATACCAACTGACTGACTACCTCAAGCTTATGAAGTGAAATACGCATCTTGTCCGACAACGGATGGGAATCCCCAAGGAAAATAAAATATTGCAACGAATATGGTGAGTTAATGAGTAACGATAGTAACAGCATGAGATGAAGGAGTTTAACATCAGTTATAGGGGTTTACAATGGAATATGTCTTGTATGAGAATTCTATGCCATTTTATCACCGAAGTATTCACGATCAACTCATCGCTGGGGCCAGATAAGGATAACCTCCGTCCTCCGTCTCATTCATACTTTCCTTAGCTCTACCACTGGCTATCTTTATCATACTTGACTCACGTCGAACTAGCTGTACCTACTATCGCTTAGGGACTAGTTAACTTCCGGTTTTCCAAGAAAGTGCCGGTTGGAGGAGCACGTATATGCCGTACACAGAGATAAATCATTTCCTACAGTTAACCACCACAATTTATCAAAGTTCTTAGAAAAAGCTACTATCTTCTGATGAGTAGATAGTAGCTATATCAGCCTTTTTTAACAAAAGAATTCGTTTGGACTGCACTAGTGTATTAAATGTCTGATTCGTAGTATCGTTACCAGCGCGCAGCCCGCTTTGTCTCCGAGTGAACACCCACTCCTTTTGCAATCTAATTCACAGGCATTTACGACACACGAATTCGCTGGATTTGCGAAGAATATCTGCAGCTCACGGGGGCAAGAACCAATTATTGGATATTACAGTATATATCGAGGAAATTAAATGTTTGAATCACCTTTGTGATGAATACCAGGCCGTGATTCTTCGCCATAATTTAAGTTAGTTTCAAAACGTACCGCTTTTTCGTCTGTTTTAATGTATTATCTATTCCCAAATGAAGCATGAGACATTTATAAAGGAACTGCAGTCAAAAAAATATTAATTTATCCAAAATACGGCTCTCAAAAGTGATCTATTTGAAATGATGCTTGGAGCGTGTAAAAATTTTTGGCGTTGTGCGGGTTGCCTACACTCTAAATTAGCTGTTTATTCTTAGGCATCGTATAAACCATAGATTTCGTCAAATAAACTTCATATTTCAGTATTGTAATCTAAAAACATGTATCTATCGTT
This sequence comes from Platycnemis pennipes, assembly GCA_933228895.1. Classification (NCBI taxonomy): domain Eukaryota; kingdom Metazoa; phylum Arthropoda; class Insecta; order Odonata; family Platycnemididae; genus Platycnemis; species Platycnemis pennipes. The sequence continues at coordinate 371,589 of CAKOGI010000001.1, read as the reverse complement.
GATATTTACCAATATTCCAATATTCGCAACAAATTATTCTCCATAACCGTTTGTTTCCCATTTCCGCCTGAATTTTCGCAAAATTTTAAACTTTAGAGCTCGGGCGGCTGTGGTTAATATTATCCGATTTCGAAAAAATTTTGCATGCGAGATCCTGATATCAGTACACAACTTTCCCGCATAGGGCAAATTTGATCCGGAAAAAAACCTGTTTTCGGCCCACCCTATTGTACAGGTCCTGTACCCCTATTTTCGGGGAAGCTGAGGACCTTTTTCTCTTGTTTTTCGCGATAATTTTAAAATCTTCTTCTCCGCTTGATCGCAGCCTAGGGTCCAGGTTCATCTACGTCATGCTTGCCTCGCTACAATTGAGTCTCATTTAATGATCATCTGCACACAATGTGACGCGTTCGCCTCGTCGGAAATTCTAGATGATCTTTCATATAATTGTATCATTTTTCCACTAATCTCTTAAACAAAATCGGAGTGCTAGCATACAGTGTAGCGCTGTCGGCTAGTCAGCAGACCACCCGCGTTCAAATAAGCTGGTTCATAATAAGATCAATGCATTCTTTCAGATCAATCTATCCCTTTGTTAAGTCTTTGGACACCCTCAGCAAAAAAAACTCGAAGTGCGAGGTGGCCCAGGGAAAGGAACAATAAGTGAATTTGACATGTAAATGGATAAGTACGGGGTGAGCTCTACCCTCATCTATCCAAACCAACCTTCGGGTTGAAGCACTGAGTGAGTGTGATTATTTCATGAACGGTGGAGCAATAGAAAGAATTCATTGCAGTTCCGGAGCTATTATTAAAATTTCGCATTAACAATTGTTAGGAGCTTACATTTTACAGTACATCTCTGCTCCGTGTAGTACCGCATGAAAATCACAGATGCGTCCAACACACAGTTTAACAAATATGATTACAACAGCCAAATATTAACTTAGGCATGTGGTTTAAGTAAAAAGGCTCATAAAAGTCTCTTTTAATCAGAAAAGTCCCGCCACGCCAAAAAAGTCCCAAAAAGTCTCTAGGAAAGTCATGAAAAACTGTTTTATTTGATGAGATCGGAGAAGATTTGTATTTAAACCACAAAAGTCCCACTTTTACAAAAAGTCAAAAGACTTTTTTGCCGCACTCTATCAATGAGTTCTAATAGATAAATGTCGTGATATGTTTGATATAAGCATCGGCATTTATATCGCAATGCTATTTGATTTCGTTTGGGGTCCTCTGATAAGGATTTGCAGCTCAAAACTACCGGAAAATTACGGTAATTTTCGAAAAAAACCACGGTAATTTACCTCAATGGAAATTACCGTAATTTACCCATCTCTAGTTGTGATACGCTATCCACCATGTTCCTTTGGGCGGCCTAGCGCAAATGGCGGACCATTTAAAATTTCGTAAGTGTAAATACGGGGGAGACATCCCACATAGCAGAGAATGTCTCTGACACGTTTCTCAGAGGTCTCAAATGTCTCAGAGACGTCTCAGTGAGATCACTACGAGACATTTAAAAATGGCATTCACCTTCAAATTTCTATAATCATCTATTTTATTATTCCTAAACAAGCGTAATTACTTTTCATATGAAAAAGAGGACAATTCATTATAAACGGATATAGTGATTATTAGAGATGTGTCAGAGACGTCGCTGAGAGGTCTCATATGTAAACAATAATAAATTTAAAATATTACCCTGATTACCCAAATTTTATTTCTTCACTTCGCATCTAGTTCCGACGAGAGACGATTACGATCGCACTTCAGACTCTATGCATTGATACTTTACATACCCAGGCAGCATCAATTATCGGCCCGGTGTTGGCTCAATGTCGGCTTTGTGTCGGCCAACCTAAGCCGACGTTGGGCCGACATCGGCTATGGTTGGCCGACTTTGCCGACATTGGGCCAACACCAGTTTCAAGTAGCATTGCAGACACCACTTGCCGACATCGGTACGATGGTGGCCCGATGTTTCATTTTTGAGATCTTGACAATCATATCATGGCCACATGAGCGGGGGTGACTTGCCGATGTGCCGAAAGATTAAATTTTCACCACCTTGACAATCATTAAAAAAATTCGGTACGGACTGGCAACTCAGTTCTAGTTAAACTTAAAACCATTGCTTGCTTAAATATATTAATACGAGAAATAAAATTCTAGGATCAAAAACTCCATGTCTAAAAGTTAACTCTTGCGTTTTCATTTCCAATGATGAAATTCAAAATACATACGTTCAAACGCACTACAGTTTAGAAAACTTATGTTTTTTAGAGCACTATCATCAACGATTAATTACAACTTTGGTGCTCACGTACAACTTTAACCCGAATATTCATTTATAGTTCGCGGCGATGAAAGGTATCGACTATATCGATATAATCGCGCTGCTAATCGAATTCTACATTCAAAATGGCAGTTGTGATTTGCGTTCTTTTCTGTTCATAGTTGTGAATAATATGATCATGTAAAGTCAACTCGGAGGCAAGCAACTGGAATGAAATTGATCTCGAAGCAAAGCGTTTTTATGAAGTTCATCACCAAAGAAGCTTACTTTAAACTGGGATTGACGAATAATGTACGGTGAGTAATTTTGTCTTTACAAAGCGAGACTGTTGAAGAAAATTCTCGACTTCGTTATTGTTTTCATGCCTTTCGTGTAGTCTTGATTGAATTCTTAACGAAAGTACTGAATTTATTTATTTTTACAGGCACGTTATACAATTTACGTGTTGGGAAATTAGGAATGACCTAATGAAGATTCAAATCAACTTTGTGATGAATGTGAAACTTTTGTATATTGTGTCTTTCTCAGTGCAGTCTTGACTTTCGGTGAGATTTCAAAGAACTCCCTCATCAAAATATCTACTTTTAATTTTTAGTGGACCATTATTCTTTTAAAAGACCCTTCCCAGCCAGCACAGCAGATATTCCTTACAGTAATGAAAGCGAAAAAATGGGGCGAATATATCGCTAGAGAAATTACAGGGTTAGAACTTCCCTTCCTTTTCGGTTCGTAGAGAGCCCGTAAGATCCTTTGGGTCTAAGACTAATAATGCTGTGAATTTACTTTTAAATTATATTCGGAGGACTAACGCGGTTGGATAGATAATTGATTTTTCTTGCTCCACCATGCAAGAAACAATTTTAAGATACTCTCAAGCATTTGGAAATCTTGAGGTGGACGTCTGTGCACGAAAAGTTGTTATTGTGTGAGTACTACAACTTCAATTTGAAGAAGGATTTTGTTCGCTTAGGTCTATGGAGGAATTACATTTAATTTTGATACAAAAGCAACTTTATAACAACTCAGCTGCATTTATCTGGCACGTTTTAGAGGACGAGATATCCCTTATACCCTTTTTGAGACGTTCCCTGTCTGCTAACCGAAAGAGAAGACCGAAAAAACTATCGATATTATCGATATGCTTGCAATCGAAATGCCCTTCCGGTAGCAACCACGAACACCACAAATCTGTTGTATTCTCGTGCTCTCTGACAATGAGCGAAATATGTAGAAGTGATTGAAGTGGACAAAGTATGCTATACCATCGGAACCGTATCTCACGCCCTGAAATTTACATGGACGAGTAGTGTAGCAATTGGATCTGTATTTCAAGTGAGTACCATTTATTTCTCTTTCGTTGTTATCCTCTGCACATTAGTCTGGTTATCGAGGACTTTGTGACCACGCCGTGTCGATTACTAATACATTAGGTACTGGAATGACGTATTCTATAACCATATTTATTTACGAACAGGAAGTTAGCCCACGCATTTTCCACCCCACGGACTATGATTTCATGGCTACCAACATAAATCAAAAATTACATGACAACCACCAAAAAATCATAATTTCCGTTCTATTTCCGTTAAAAAGCATAATTTAAGATGATTTCTGGACCTTTCCAAACAAATAACCGTAAAAAACGTATTTGTGGGCTGAATTAGCATCGCCTTGAAACGGAGTCCCTTACGAAGTAAAATCCAGCATTCCGACCTTATCCGTCCACAAACCCCCAAAACAAAAATTTAGCTATACTAACAGTAATCTACTCTACAAGAAACAGTAAAAAAAATATACTCATAATCCAGGGTTTCACGTCAGGGCCGGCTATCGGCATAACCACCGTTGAAACGGAGTCCCTTCCGAAGTAAGATAAAGAACACCGGCCTTATCCGTCCACAGACCCCAATGAAATAAATTAGAGAAACTAACAGTCATTAACTCTACAAGAAACAGTAAAAAAAAAATACTCATAATCCAGGGTTTCATCGTCAGGGCCGGCTATCGGCATAACCACCGTTGAAACGGAGTCCCTGCCGAAGTAAGATAAACAAATCCGGCCTTATCCGTCCACAGACCCCAATTAAATAAATTAGACAAACTAATACTAATGTAGTCTACAAGAAACAATAAAAAAAAATTACTCATAATCTAGGATTTCATCGTCAGGGCCGGCTATCGGCATAACCACCGTTGAAACGGAGTCCCTTCCGTAGTAAAATCCAGCATTCCAGCCTTATCCGTCCACAGACCCCAATTGAATAAATTAGAGAAACTAATAGTCATGTACTCTACAAGAAACAGTAAAAAAAAATTACTCATAATCCAGTATTTTATCGTCAGGGCCGGCTATCGGCATAACCACCGTTGAAACGGAGTCCCTTCCGAAGTAAGATAAAAAATTCCGCCTTATCCGTCCACAGACCCCAATTAAATAAATTGGACAAACTAACAGTCATTAACTCTACAAGAAACAGTAAAAAAAAGTTACTCACAATCCAGGGTTTCATCGTCAGGGCCGGCTATCGGCATAACCACCGTTGAAACGGAGTCCCTGCCGAAGTAAGATAAACAAATCCGGCCTTATCCGTCCACAGACCCCAATTAAATAAATTAGACAAACTAATACTAATGTAGTCTACAAGAAACAATAAAAAAAAATTACTCATAATCTAGGATTTCATCGTCAGGGCCGGCTATCGGCATAACCACCGTTGAAACGGAGTCCCTTCCGTAGTAAAATCCAGCATTCCAGCCTTATCCGTCCACAGACCCCAATTGAATAAATTAGAGAAACTAATAGTCATGTACTCTACAAGAAACAGTAAAAAAAAGTTACTCATAATCCAGTATTTCATCGTCAGGGCCGGCTATCGGCATAACCACCGTTGAAACGGAATCCCTTCCGAAGTAAGATAAAAAATTCCGGCCTTATCCGTCCACAGACCCCAATTGAATAAATTAGACAAACTAATAGTCATGTACTCTACAAGAAACAGTAAAAAAAAGTTACTCATAATCCAGGATTTCATCGTCAAGGCCGGCTATCGGCATAACCACCGTTGAAACGGAGTCCCTGCCGAAGTAAGATAAACAAATCCGGCATTATCCGTCCACAGACCCCAATTAAATAAATTAGACAAACTAATACTAATGTACTCTACAAGAAACAATAAAAAAAAGTTACTCATAATCTAGGATTTCATCGTCAGGGCCGGCTATCGGCATAACCACCGTTGAAACGGAGTCCCTTCCGTAGTAAAATCCAGCATTCCAGCCTTATCCGTCCACAGACCCCAATTGAATAAATTAGGAAACTAATAGCCATGTATTCTACAAGAAACAGTAAAAAAAAGTTACTCATAATCCAGGATTTCATCGTCAGGGCCGGCTATCGGCATAACCACCGTTGAAACGGAATCCCTTCCGAAGTAAGATAAAAAATTCCGGCCTTATCCGTCCACAGACCCCAATTAAAAAAATTAGACAAACTAATAGTCATGTACTCTACAAGAAACAGTAAAAAAAATTACTCATAATTTAGGATTTCATCGTCAGGGCCGGCTATCGGCATAACCACCGTTGAAACGGAGTCGCTGCCGAAGTAAGATAAATAAATCCGGCCTTATCCGTCCACAGACCCCAATTAAATAAATTAGACAAACTAATACTAATGTACCCTACAAGAAACAGTAAAAAAAAATACTCATAATCCAGGATTTCATCGTCAGGGCCGGCTATCGGCATAACCACCGTTGAAACGGAGTCCCTTCCGAAGTAAGATAAAGAATTCCGGCCTTATCCGTCCACAGATCCCAATGAAATAAATTAGAGAAACTAATAATAATGTACCCTACAAGAAACAGTAAAAAAAATACTCATAATCCAGGATTTCATCGTCAGGGCCGGCTATCGGCATAACCACCGTTGAAACGGAGTCCCTTACGAACTAAGATCCGGAATTCCAAACTTATCCGTCCACAAACCCCAATACAAAAAATTAGACAAACTTATAGTAATGTATTCTACAAGAAACAGTAAAAAAAAGTTACTCATAATCCAGGATTACATCGTCAGGGCCGGCTATCGGCATAACCACCGTTGAAACGGAGTCCCTTACGAACTAAGATCCGGAATTCCAAACTTATCCGTCCACAGACCCAAATGAAAAAAATTAAACAAACTAATAGTCATGCACTTTACAAGAAACAGTAAAAAAAAGTTACTCATAATCTAGGATTTCATCGTCAGGGCCGGCTATCGGCATAACTACCGTTGAAACGGAGTCCCTTACGAACTAAGATCCAGATTTCCAAACTTATCCGTCCCCAGACCCCAATGAAAAAAATTAGACAAACTAATACTAATGTACTCTACAAGAAACAGTACAAAAAAGTTACTCATAATCCAGGATTTTATCGTCAGGGCCGGCTATCGGCATAACCACCGTTGAAACGGAGTCCCTTACGAAGTAAGATCCGGAATTCCAAACTTATCCTTCCACAGACCCCAATGAAATAAATTAGAGAAATTAACAGTAATGTATTCTACAAGAAAAAGGAAAAAAAACTACTCATAATCCAGGGTTTCATCGTCAGGACCGGCTATCGGCGTTACCACCGTTGAAACGGAGTCCCTTCCGAAGTGAGATCAAGAATTCCGGGCTTATCCGTCCACAGACCCCAATAAAATAAATTCGAGAAACTAACAGTAATGTACTCTACAAGAAACAGTAAAAAAAAGTTATTCATAATCCAGGATTTAATCGTCAGGGCCGGCTATCGGCATAACCACCGTTGAAACGGAGTCCCTTACGAAGTAAAATCCAGCATTTCGACCTTATCCGTCCACAAACCCCCCCAAAAAAAATTAGGTATAGTAACAGTAATGTATTCTACAAGAAACAGTAAAAAAAAGTTACTCATGATCCTGGGTTGACTCGTCAGGGCCGGCTATCTGCATAACCACTGTTGAAACGGAGTACTAGACGAAGTAAGATCTTACTTCGTCAGGTAGTCCGTTTCAACGGTGGTTATGCCGATATCCGGCCCTGACGAGTAAACCCTGGATCATAAGTAACTTTTTTTTACTGTTTGTTGTAGAGTACATTACTCTTAGTTTCTCTATTTTTTTTGGCTTTGTGGACGGATAAGGGCGGAATTCTGGATCTTACTTCGTCAGGTAGTCCGTTTCAACGGTGGTTATGCCGATAGCCGGCCCTGACGAGTAAACCCTGGATCATGAGTAACTTTTTTTTACTGTTTCTTGTAGAGTACATTACTCTTAGTTTCTCTATTTTTTGGATTTGTGGACGGATAAGTTTGGAATTCCGGATCATACTTCGTTATGTACTCCGTTTAAACTGTGGTTATGCCGATAGCCGGCCCTGACGAGTACACCCTGGATATATTATCCAGCGCTCTATATTATCCAGTAAAGAAATGTCAGTGTTATTACGTTAGGATACAATGAAGCTCATCCCGGAAGATGGAGTCAACATTGTAATACTTCGCTTTTCAAGCTATAATTATCTGAGAGATATATTGTGATCACAGCCGGGTTGATGGTCGTCCATTAATTACGTGAGGCGTTTACGGGGACAGTGGTCGAGCAGTATGTCCATTATCCTCGCTAGGGGGAGGTTGGGAATAGTTACGTAATTTTGTTTCCGAAACAAACTGTGTAAAATTGCAAGAAAATTGGTTTAATTGAGCCAAACACTTTTTTCCACTAAATTATAGCTAAATCCTTCTCAATTATCGTTATCGCGGGTATAAGAATGCGACAAAGTAGCCCATGGACCCACGAAAGTTTATATGTTTCCCAACATCCAACCTTTTTCCCACTTTCCTGTGTATTTCCTTTTGAAAATACTTTGAGAAATTAGAGATACTTATAATAAAGCGCTCTATATTATCCAGTAAAGAAATGTCAGTGTTATTACGTTAGGATACAATGAAGCTCATCCCGGGAGATGGAGTCAACATTGTAATACTTCGCTTTTCAAGCTATAATTATCTGAGAGATATATTGTGATCACAGCCGGGTTGATGGTCGTCCATTAATTACGTGAGGCGTTTACGGGGACAGTGGTCGAGCAGTATGTCCATTATCCTCGCTAGGGGGAGGGGGGGATAGTTACGTAATTTTGTTTCCGAAACCAACTGTGTAAAATTGCAAGAAAATTGGTTTAATTGAGCCAAACACTTTTTTCCACTAAATTATAGCTAAATCCTTCTCAATTATCGTTATCGCGGGTATACGAATGCGACAAAGTAGCGCATGGACCCAAGAATGTTTATAAATACCCCACAATCACCCAATTCCTCACTTCTCTGTGGAATCCCTAGTGGATTATATTGAGAGATCACCTGAAAGAGCTGGAAATTTCTGTAAGTACTAAATTTTGTGCCACTTCATCCTGTACGGTTGTGATCATATATGATTGACGAAGCTTAAAGTGTGATAGAAAGCGGAGGTTATGACTTTTAGTAACTTTACGGAGACAATATGCCGCCAAAGAAGCTTAATGTTTCTTCCATAACATTTAGTGAGTATTTATTGTCGCGTGGCGTAGACTTCTTTGCAATAAAGTGTGCAGGATACGGTGAAAACAGTATTTTTGGTGATGCAGCTGCAGAGCTTTTAGGGGAAAATAATTTTAAGAATAGGCGCGCACTGTACGATTATTGGCGACTTAACAAGGAAGTACGTGATATATTCAAACGGGAATTCCGCGACCGTGTGCCATTAGATTGCAGCAAAGTTTTGATGTCAGTGGATAAGAAAAAACTTAGGCAACACAAGTGCTGGAAATTCATAAAAACTCAAGTAAAACGTAACATCTCGGTGGTAGTTAGGACTCTTGAGGAGAAAGCGGAGACGGAAGTGACGAATTATGAGCGAGGAACGGAAGAATGGGAATCGCCCGTGGAAGGGGAGGGGATCAAAGCAGTGGTCCGCAGATCAGTAGCTGAGAAAAAAAAATGGAAACCGGTTGGGGCGTATGTAGGGAAAGTTAATGTTACGCGAGAGGAATGGGAGGAAATATTTGTGGACGGTTCACTTGTTGGGAGGAAGTGGACGCACTTAATTGCAAAAAAATTCTATTCCCTTAATTCTGCGTGTGTTCTTCTGGTGCACGATTATCGCGTTCGCAAAGACAGGAGTATTGTTGTTCGGGCGAAGTGTAAGCATCCTAAATGCAAGAGATTCACCTTAACGATTAGTGATGACGGATATAATATTTCTGTTTCCGTTTTCGAAATCGGAGAGGAAGAACATGGGACAGAAAAATACTGTCGTCCCCTGTCAGGGTCTGTTAGAGATGAAGCGAAAGAGGTTCTTGCCAAGGAAAAAGCGTTAGTTGTGAGAAGCAGAGCCATAAATGCGGCAGATGAGGACACTATCGCCAGAGGCCACATTGTAGGAATACACTCATTGGATGTTTTTCGCCAGGCTCGTAAAGAAGCTAGAGCATCTGAGGATTTCAGCAACGACTACGTTATTGATGTATTCGCTATGCTTTTGAAGGAGCATGAGGAAGGTGAAAGATATATCCAACAAGTAGGACTTCCTCTTACCGTTAGCTGTTACTCATTGCAACAAATTGACATTCTTCGCTCCCTACGTAGAAATAGACCTACACTGTACTTTGATGCAACAGGTTCAGTAGTTAAGAACCATACGTCTTTCCGCAAGCGCGTTCTTTACTACGCGGGAGTCATTAATGTAAATGGTATTCTCCTTCCGGTAATGGAACTAGTAACCGACTCTCATGACGCGGCAAATATTCTCTGTTTTCTGACAAAATTTGTTCATTTTGCAGTGACAAAGGGAGGCATGAAATTGCCATTCTTTGACGCTGTTGTGTGTGATTTCAGTTTCGCCATCATAAATTCCGCGGTTCGTGTTTGGGCTCCCGCGCATTCACTATCTCGGTACTTGGAAATTTCTTACGATTATGTTTACGGCCAGGGAAATGTTAAAATTGATGTGCCAATTTTGATATGCTGCGCACACTTTCTCCATTTAGTAGCTAAAGCAATAACGAAAGAGTTCCGCGACAAGAGAGTGAAACATTTTTTGAAAGTTATGGTAGGACTTATGATTCGTGCGAATGACGTCGATCTAGTTGAAATTGTATTCATTAAGTTTGCGACCCTGTTAAAATCTAAAATGAAGGGGGTGACGGTTCAGAAAACTCTTCGGGAACTAAAGGAAATCGCGAACATTGCGGGAAAATATAAACTATCTTTAGAGAGGAAAGAATTTAACATTGCGCGTGTTCCTAAGGATAGACTCTTTAAGAGGAGTCCGTTTTATCAAAGGTTTCAAGCAATTTCTAAGGACGTGGAAACTGATAGCGTAGGTTCGGTGAACGAATTTTATAGCCCTAGGTTTTTCCATTTCTTCTTGAAAAGATATATTCCATACCTTCCCCTGTCGTCAAACATTGTAAAGGGTAAACATGCAGGAACATTATTCGGACCCCGATTTAGCAATGCCGTTGTTGAAAACTGGTTTGGCGTAGTAAAAAACTTAATTTTAGAAGGTAATCTACATATCAGACCGGGACGATTTATTCGCGTAATCAAACCCCATATACTTTCGCGAGCTAAGGAAATCAGATTGAAAATCCCTAAAGTTCAGAGAAGGCGCCGCAAGCGTTCCTTAGGAGAGGATGAAAAATCTTTAATAGCCGAGGAACGGTGGGGAAAGCGTGTAAGGAGAACAGGGAAACGGAAGGACATCTCTTTCCGCACCGAGGGGATAACTTTGTATTCCGAGGATGCAGTTGAAATTGCCGTTAAAACACAGAGTACCGTAAAACCAGTAGAGGAGATGTTAGACTGTACCGCGTGGATTAAGGCGGGAGTTGAAATGCCAGTAAAACATAGTCCATTACAATTGCATGAAAACGGGGTAGTTGCAGACCTAAAGTATTACGAGTTTAATGAGGGTTTTAAAAAGAATTACGTTTTAGGGTACGTGGCAGAAAGCACCCAAGTATATTACGAAGATTTTTTAACGCTATATTCTAGGAGATGGTTGTGCAATTTCATCATCGATGCATTCGCGACCGTAGTTGTGCAGGAAAGTGAGAGCGACATCATATATTTCCCCTGCGAAATTTCCACGCTTGCTTTACATAAAAAATTTACCTCAAATTCCAAAATCGTGAACGTCAATTTGAAGGGTAGGAAGGTACTAATGCCGTATCATAAATCGGGAAATCATTGGTGTCTTTATTTCGCTGACTTCAAAAATTTTGTAGTGACGTATTTCGACCCGCTAAAGAGCATATGTGATCGGAAGGACTACGTTAGATTTTTGGAATTCCTAAGGATGCGAAATGGTTTGAGCGGGGAACAAATTAGGATTACGGGATGGAAATTGGGGCCATTGCCTTTTTCTGAGCAAAGGGACGCGTACAACTGTGGGGTACACGTTTGTTTTTTCATAAGTCAACTTGCCGTTGGTGGGGGAACAAACGAGGACATAAATGCCGATGAGTACCGCGATAGAATTAAGGAAAGGTTATTGAAGGCAATGATCAAGGTTAAAGAAATATGTTCATTATGCGATAGGGGTACCGTAGGAGATAAGGGTTCTTGGGTTGCGTGTGATATCTGTTCGCGGTGGTACCATGTAAAATGCGTAGACGATAATTCGAAAAGGGAAGATTATGAGACGAGGTCATGGGTTTGCGATCCCTGCGCTACATGGGTGAAAAGGAAAGGAGGAGTAAAGAAAGGAGCAGAAGTTTAAAAATTGTATGTAGTTTTCGGAAAAAAAAATCACAAACGTTACTTAAAAGTAGAAGACCTCAGGGGAAGGGTACGGTATCACGGAGTTCACTGCCTTCCAACCCCACTCCAGGTTGCATCGGAATTGAGGGTCTGGAGGAGGAAGGGGGTAGGTAGAGGATAATTTTAAACCCACTCCAGGTTTAATCGGAATCGAGGGTCTGGAGGAGGAAGCGGTTAGGAACAATCAGGTAGAGGATAATTTTAAACCCACTCCAGGTTTAATCGGAATCGAGGGTCTGGAGAAGGAAGCGGTTAGGAACAATCAGGTAGAGGATAATTTTCACTACAAATCGTTACATCGTGCAGGAGGAGGGCGTTAGGACCAGAAGGTGGTTAGGGTATTAGGTACACTAGCAAACTTAATGGAATATAACGTTGCACTGTTTTCGTAATCAGCGTAATTGCTTTGGGAGCGTTGACAACAGATTCCATTTTCGCACGATGTTTACGGTGGCATTAGAGTACTTCCTCCTAGTTTCCAGTTCGTTACAAACAATCTTCATTTTTGCAATAGAGTTGGAATGATTTTTCATTTGACCGTCCATTCCGTGGCACTTTCTCTCCACACAGGCTGAAATTCCTGAATGGGCAGGGATTTACATCTGGGTTTCTCATATGCCTACAGGGGATCTCTTTTCCGTAAGGGTAACTCCCTTTAAAAAAGAGAAACGCGTCTGGCTGGTAACCTCTGAGGTGACGGGGAATAACCAGTGAAGCAGAGGCAAGACGTTAACACTCACAGAAGGAATCTCTTTAGGTAACGAACGTAGGATAATTTGTTATGACTTTCTCCCACAACGAAACGCAAGGTTCGAATTAAATGCACCGTATCAGTAAGATCACAGACATTCTGCGAAAATGCGTTAGATATGGAAAATCAAATCAGTGGGTATACATAAACCCTCACATAGTGGGAGGTTAGGTTCCTTGAAATTGTCGCCTCTTGAAAAATAGCGCTATGTGAAAAAAGAATAAACAGGAAATACCGAGATTCGTTCCGTAATCTCAACGGCTAACGTATGGCAATACCGAGTTTCATTCCTTAGTCTGAACACCTAACTTGTGATTCAAGCCGAAAGTGTTATTTCTAGTAACTATGCATTTCGAGAAATAATTTCGTATTGCAACGTTTAGAAGAGATTTTTTGTATTTTTAGGAAAGGTGTCCAGTATAATAAAATTGCATATTTTCAAATAAAAATCATGATATTCCATTCACCATATAGGTCGTATTTACAATACAGGGTATAGGCGGAACAAAATATGTATTTTCAAACAAAATTCAGCATAAAATGTTTTCCACCCATTTTTTAAGTGACCACGGGAAATAGAGGTATCAGCCGTTACTAACTTCACACCTCATATTGGCTAAAAGAAAATGAAATTCACGATAATTTAGCTTTCAACAAACACTGTAAGGTGCAGAAATTGAAAACGCCTACACAATATACGTTTAAGGCAGCATCATCGGTGGACGCACATAATGGTAATCAGATGGATTGCAGCAATGATATTGCTTACTATTTTGTGATGTTGAAATTAATGCCATTTATTCTGACAGCCAATGCACCCAAGGCTTTAATTTCAGATGAGTTGAGCGTTATTTTTCCGTGTTTTACAAATTTACCTCGGTAGAGGATGTAGAATCGTTAGAACCCAAGACTAGCAATTAGCGGAAAAAATATACCTTTTAAAACGTAACATCGAGGAACTGTGAGGTACAGCTGTTTTACCTCGCTCTTTGGGGTTTTCCATCCCTCAGTAGGGTGGTAAATCTTCCTTCTAAGCACGGATCGTCTCAACGTAATTTTTCCTGAAATTCGTCAAGTGCAAACCTCCTCGAGAGATTTCACGGTCAATTTAAGACATTTATTTTCATCTGAATTCACTAACTCTCTTCACAGCTCTATATTTTCGTTTGTAATAATCAATTCCAGTTTCATTAGCTGTCAAAAACAGTCGTCTGACCAAAATAGCTGCACATTCCGTCACCTCCTCGTGTTCTGGTTACTTCTTCTTCCTCTTTCTCCTGCTTGCCATCAAATCCTTGTCCCCGTTAGCTATTGCCATGCACAATTTCGGTGATTTCTTCTTCGAATGAAGAAAACCCGATGAAAGTATTCACTAGTTCTCTACAAAGGCTTTTTAAGCAAGTATTCAATGTAGACTACTTCACTTCATTCTCTGAATCCAATTTGTGATTATTGCATCCATGATTTTGATTGAAGGCCAAACATTCATGATGAAGCAAAGTAGTTTATTTCAAACGCCAGCAGCCGTCTATTGAAAGTACGCCTGCAGTGGTAGTATTTTAAAATAGGTGTTGAAGGTTTTTTTAATTCTTTGATCCAGTGGTTGTCAATGGATTAGGTATTTAGAGGGAGAAAGAGTACTTAATGTTTTTGCCAGGATTTTGCAGAAGAACTGGATGTCTAGGGGTATTGCCAAGTGTTAGCAGGGACTTAAAATTCAAATTGCTTTTTTTTAGATCTCGGAAATAAACCAAAATTGGAATCACACCGCACACAAAGCTGCGTTCACCCACGCCTTTTGATTTGATTTCCAATACACAAGTAGGATCACTTACGTGTTTCCCTTTAAAACTCAAGAATCCAAATATCTGAGACCGCGTCTTACCGAAAATAAAGATCACGTATTGTGCAATTTCGTACATTTCTATGACTACGTCTCAACGAAATCGCGTTATGTGGAACTGCGCTATATGAGGGTTTACTGTACAGTAATTTCTACGTGCCACCTACATCATTCTTTTCTCAAAAAATAATGAATGAATGCTGTATTCTTAAAGGAAATACGGAATGCTGCACACTAAAAATATAAGGTAGTTGTACCCCGACCCCTTATCATCTATAAAGGTTAATGTTATGACGTGCGGAACATTATTGCAACACTGCTAAAACTATCGACTTCTGCACGTGAACATCCCAGCCAGCCATTGGCGACTATCCCGCAATGCACTTCTGAAAGAAGGGAAGTATAACCTTAAGGATGCACATGAGAGTTCATGGTGGTTTATGCATCTATGGGCCTGGGTATTGAGTTATTGAGGATGGCGAGAAACAGATGTTGGCATCAGCCTTGTATTTTAATGTAATGCTTAAAATACTTAACATACCATCCTTTGAGGAGCTTACTGAAGTAACTACGGAAGGGATGGTTCATCTTGAGGGCCTGTTAAAGGAAAATCTAATGCCTTGTTCATGTTTTTCTCAGGATCTGCAATGGAGAGCCCAAGCATCTATGGCCACTTAATGTTGGGTGACTCCCACTTTGTCAGGTTGGGGAACCGTTTAGGTTTCCCACTCGAATGTGGTAAGATTTCCAAATCAAGATTGCATGATTGAATTCCTACATGTAGTCACCTTGTAAATTGTACATTATGTTATTCTGTTAAGTGCATCCTCGGCGCATTGGACTCTGCATTTCGGGCCAGAAGGTGCAGGAATTAAGAGAGGCCGTGGAGGAACACGGCCCATTCCGCTCTCCGGTGCTGGTGATGATCGGGAGCAATGATCTCCGGAATGTAAGTAAACGGAATGCACCGTGATTTCCATTAACAGCCAGTTGCAAACACTGTAAAGAACAATTCCTATGTTTCAGGGCTGCAAATTTGGAAGCCTTCGGGGGGCAATGAATGGCCTCATCGTATCCCTAATGGAGCTGGCGCCGCGGGTGGTCATACTGACCGTTCCCCCGGCGCCTGCCATGTGGGATACGGGATCCTACAAATACAAATTGAGAGCATTCAACCGCTGGTTGTACCGATATCAGCGATGTAGGTTCTGTGATACTCCTAATACTGTAATTAATATCGCTAGATTTAGCCTATATATAGAAAAAGGGTTTGATGAATGACATCCATAGACGATGTAATATTTGTATTCATGCATAATGGACATACCGGGAACGACTAATCCCAACACCACAGCTATGGTGTGCAAAGCCGTGTAATTTAATACTAACCGAACAAAACCGAATTACCAATCACCTAACATTCCGCATTTCTTTTCCATAGACGGCGTAAGGGTCATCGACCCATTCTCCAATATGGTGACAGGGGATATGGTGAGGGAGGAATATTTTGAGAAGTATGTTCCGCAACCGTGTCAAAAGCTGGGTTAAACCAGCACCAAATAATGACCAAGACGTATATTTCTTGAAAATATTTCATAATATAGAAAATATAATGCAACATAATTGATTGAAATATTAATTGTACGCGTTCTCCTTGCAGGTGGATGGGGAGGGGAAGAAGAATGAGAAGAGATGGAATTCACCTCAACACATGGGGTATGGATGTCATACTCCATGTGCTAAGTAGGGAGTTGAGATAAATTCCACCAGGCGGTTTCTCATAGGCCTACAGGGGATCTCTTCCGCATGGGTGCAACCCATTAAAAAGAGAAACGCGTCTAACTGGTAACCTCTATTGGTGATGTGGAATAACCAGTGAAGAAAAATTATAACAACAAGTAACGGGTAAGTACAGCAAAGAATATCATTATTAAGGTCATGGTCACGTTCAAAAAGAAGATTAAAGTTGGTAAGGAATATATGAAATGACACAGAATCGGAGGAACTTTTGGTTAGTTGAACAGTTTTTGGGCTGTAATTAAAAATGCACATTCTTAATCCATTAAGGAACCCTTGACAAGAAGAGTAAAAAATACTCACATACTGATTGAGAGAATAATTATTATCACTAAATCCACCAAAGATGTTATCAAATAATGTGAATGGGTATTACACGTTTTCCACTGCTTGAACTCAGTTCAAATATGTAAAATACCGGGGGGAGACATACCCATTCCTCACGTTGTAAAATTGGTAATTGCTGGAATGAGGTACGTCAGCCCTTATCTCACACATTAGAACAACAGTAAATTTTTATTCCTTAATTATGTACACTACAATACTTCTCTGGATCTTATATTATATTCATCGTAATATATGATCGATCAAAAGAAGCATGCTTGTTCGTTCTTGTCCGCTATTTCCTTTAAAAAGCTGGGTTTGTCGCAGACTGGCACTGGTACCCAAACGTTGATATAAGGGGCAAATTATTTTTTCCACGCCAAATAGAGGTGGATAGTATTTAAAATAATATAAATTAAAATTTTGTGATCGATTAAGGGGGTTTTAATATGCACGCTCCCTTTCATGGAACCCGTTCCGCGGCGGGCATGTGTTTTGCCGGCCCTAATAGCCATAACTTGGAATATGAGTAACTTTTCTTTCCTAGGCGTAATAGAGTACTAGGTGGATAGTATTTAAAATAATATAAATTAAAATTTTGTGATCGATTAAGCGGGTTATAATATGCGCGTTCCTCTTCAGCGCGATGGGTAATTGTTAACCCTTTTACTGCCAGCCCCTTTAAAGTAGACTGTGCGAAAAATGCCAAGCCCATTATGCCCAGCCAATGGGCAAGCTCATTAAAATATATTTGAAGCACTTAATTTTAATATATGAATTTTTATTTTTTTTTAAATTTTGATCATATATTTCACTTTTTGAGAGGATGAAAAAATTATTCATTCTGTCTCTGATTTGAAGGAATTGTAATCTTTACAAATACATGATGATGTAATGTAGGTGGGCCGATATATCGGCCCTTGGCAGTTTTCGCACAACCATAGAGGGCCGATATATCGGCCCACTGGCAGTAAAAGGGTTAAGCCGGCCCTGGTAGCCATACCTTGGAATATGAGTAAACTTTCTTTCCCCTGACATAAAATCCTGACTATATGACAGGGGTTTTTTACCATTTTCTCGTGGGCTAATGTGTTATGATGACGTTTCCAAAGTTTTATACGAGTGTGTGATAGGATAAGTGAGATACGATGTGCTTTATAACCACGCGCCGCCCGGCCGGGTCCCTTAGCGTCTTGCGTGGGGTGGGCACCCCTCCTGTTAAAATTTGGGAATATGATAAGTATTTTTTTCTATTTTCTCGTGGGTTAGGGTGTCACAATGACGTTAAAAAAGTTTCATGAAAATGTGAGATAGGATAAGTGAGATATTACAAGGTTTTTTAGGTTTTTTGAGTTGATTTCCTACCCCCCTCACATAAAATCCTGACTATATGACAGGGTTTCTTTTACCATTTACCCTGTTCACCCATTGTTTCACTGTTAGTTTCTTTAATTTATTTTATTGGGGTCTGTGGACGGATAAGTTCGGAATTCCGGATCTTAGTTCGTAAGGGACTCCGTTTCAACGGTGGTTATGCCGATAGCCAGCCCTGACGATAAAATCCGGGATTATGAGTAACTGTGTTTTACTGTTTCTTGTAGAGTACATTACTATTAGTTTCTCTAATTTATTTCATTGGGGTCTGTGGACGGATAAGACCGGAATTCTTTATCTTACTTCGGAAGGGACTCCGTTTCAACGGTGGTTATGCAGATAGCCGGCCCTGACGATGAAATCCTGGATTATGAGTAATTTTTTTTTATTGTTTCTTGTAGAATACATTAGTATTAGTTTGTCTAATTTATTTAATTGGGGTCTGTGGACGGATAAGTTTGGAATTTCGGATCGTAGTTCGTAAGGGACTCCGTTTCAACGGTGGTTATGCCGATAGCCAGCCCTGACGATAAAATCCGGGATTATGAGTAACTTTGTTTTACTGTTTCTTGTAGAGTACATTACTATTAGTTTCTCTTATATATTTTTTTGGGGTCTGTGGACGGATAAGACCGGAATTCTTTATCTTACTTCGGAAGGGACTCCGTTTCAACGGTGGTTATGCAGATAGCCGGCCCTGGCGATGAAACTTGGATTATGAGTAACTTTTTTTTACTATTTCTTGTAGAGTACATTACTATTAGTTTGTCTAATTTTTTTCATTGGGGTCTGTGGACGGATAAGTTTGGAATTTTGGATCGTAGTTCGTAAGGGACTCCGTTTCAACGGTGGTTATGCCGATAGCCGGCCCTGACGATGAAATCCTGGATTATGAGTAACTTTGTTTTACTGTTTCTTATAGGGTACATTACTATTAATTTCTCTAATTTATTTCATTGGGGTCTGTGGACGGATAAGGCCGGAATTTTTTATCTTAGTTCGTAAGGGACTCCGTTTCAACGGTGGTTATGCCGATAGCCGGCCCTGACGATAAAACCCTGGATTATGAGTAACGTTTTTTTACTGTTTCTTGTAGAATACATTACTATTAATTTCTCTAATTTATTTCATTGGGGTCTGTGGACGGATAAGTTTGGAATTCCGGATCTTAGTTCGTAAGGGACTCCGTTTCAACGGTGGTTATGCCGATAGCTGGCCCTGACGATGAAACCCTGGATTATGAGTAATTTTTTTACTGTTTCATGTAGAGTACATTACTATTAGTTTCTCTTATTTATTTCATTGGGGTCTGTGGACGGATAAGTTTGGAATTCCGGATCTTAATTCGTAAGGGACTCCGTTTCAACGGTGGTTATGCCGATAGCCGGCCCTGACGATGAAATCCTGTATTATGAGTAACTTTTTTTTGACTGTTTCTTATAAAGTACATTACTATTAGTTTGTCTAATTTATTTCATTGGGGTCTGTGGACGGATAAGGCCGGAATTTTTTATCTTATTTCGTAAGGGACTCCGTTTCAACGGTGGTTATGCTGATAGCCGGCCCTGACGATGAAATCCTGGATTATGAGTAATTTTTTTTACTGTTTCTTGTAGACTACATTAGTATTAGTTTCTCTAATTTATTCAATTGGGGTCTGTGGACGGATAAGGCCGGAATTCTTTATCTTACTTCGGAAGGGACTCCGTTTCAACGGTGGTTATGCCGATAGCCGGCCCTGACGATGAAACCCTGGATTATGAGTAACTTAATTTACTGTTTCATGTAGAGTACATTTCTATTAGTTTCTCTTTTTTATTTTATTGGGGTCTGTGGACGGATAAGTTTGGAATTCTTGATCTTACTTCGGAAGGGACTCCGTTTCAACGGTGGTTATGCCAATAGCCGGCCCTGACGATGAAACCCTGGATTATGATTAATTTTTTTTACTGTTTCTTGTAGAGTACATTACTGTTAGTTTCTCCAATTTATTTCATTCGGGTCTGTGGACGGATAAGGTTGGAATTATCGATCTTTCGTCGTCAGGGACTCCAGTTCGATAGCCGGCCCTGACGTTTAAACCCTGGATAATGAGTAACTTTTCTTTCCTAGGCCTAATAGAATACTAGGTGGATAGTATTTAAAATGATATACATTACAACTTTGTGGTTCATTATGGGGGTTTTAAGTTGCACGTTCCGCCTCTCCATGTATCCGCAAGGGCCGGAGTACCACAATCCCGTTCTTGAATCTGTGTATCCGACGAATGACTCGCATACAACCTCAGGCCACCGTTTTGTCTCAATTTCTCACAATCACGCTTTTTTCCGCGATCTTTTACTTTAAAACAACAATCAGGATTATGTTGGCAGCACTGCCATATTTGACCGTGGGCTACGGAGCCCGTGGGCTAAAATCACGTCGCCTATTTATTTACATGTTCGTTTATATTAATGTATGAAATGTGCATTTCTTAAATATGTCCCAGGGGAATCACGCGACTGGAACTCGATATTGTTGGTGTTGGTGTCTATTCCTCAGCATGAGACGTGAGTATCATTCCTTTCTCGTTATTTCGTTATTAGAGCGGAGTTGTTTGTGTGCAGTACACTCATTCAGTCGTATGGTGGTTCAACTCTTTTCGGTCATATGGCGGTTTAACGTGTTTCCATTACATTTTAGTATATTTGTTGCGAAATGATTGAGGCGTGATTCACTTTCTTAGCTAAAACTTAATAGAATAGGAATTTATTCAACATGTTCTGGCCATACAAAAAATTGAACACTAAGTCCAGTGGGAAAGGTTGACTACCCCAACGGGCATACATGTTTACCACTAATTTTACTTAGAATGGCTGTCCACAAAATATTGTAACGTGAATCATGTCGGCTTTTATTATTAACATCGAAAGCTTTGTTGCGGGTTTGCCTACTATTAGGTACTTTACAAGTAAAGCGCTGAATACTGGAATGCATTGAAATAAATATTTGTAAAATTGCTTGAAAAATATCAGAGCAGTAAAAACATCCCAGTCAACACACATGAGTTATGCGTGAATTCGTAAAGAGCTCTCACGAATGAGTATGAGGCGTCCAAGAAAATTCAAAATGACTTCATAACGGTGTCACCATGAAGTCATACGCACACCTAAACGAGTCATATTTGAGGGCTTTCATAACTCTTTTAGAGCTCATTTTTGAGGTCATTTAAGACTTACGTAAGAGATCTAACGTGACGTGGCTGCAAATGTGGCGCCATCATGTGCATGATTATGGAACTACCAGGAAACCCAGAATTGGACCCACTTCGTAATTACTCCGATAGATGGAGCTGAAATCGCCGGAGAAGTGCGGTGGGTTGCCTACACCAGACTTTTCAAATTTTTACTGGTATTAAAATATCTCAAAAAACCTTACGTGAACTAATTATAAAAGAATAACGTACAAGAAAACAACAGGACTTGCAAGACCTACACAATAACATTCGGCTCTTAGAAGTGAACTTCACAGTATTCTCTGGAGATTGGTAAAGTGAAAATTACTAATGAAAGGTTGTTCCATAACCCAGAGTTACAAAACATTACTGTCTGAGAGACTATAGGAACACAAGGTAACATAGGTCAGTAGCTGAATATGGTCAGATGACAATATTCAAATAAAATTAAGCAAAAATACACATCAAATGAGAACGATGGCTAGAAATATGGCAGAACGAACAATAAATGCAATAGACAAGTATTATGTTTATTCATTATAGATATAAATTCAATACAAATATTGCCAAACAAAATAAAAGAGTTTATTTACAAATGCTTTTAAAAAATTATAACACAATTTTAAACACTAAAATGGTCCCTAAAAAGAGTATGAAAGAAAGTTAACTTTCTTTCATACTCTTTCTCTCTGCGTATTTTAGGCGGTCTCCGGCATGTTGGAGCCACTGCTTCCCTACTCTCTCCAAGGCAGCCATACTTGTAGTTGGGTGGCATTCCATAACAGAAGCTGAAAAATAAAGCCATTGAATTTAGTTTTATGAAAGTAATAAGAAAACATCAAATACACCAGAGAATTATCATCTCATTAACCCTCCCTACCTACCTGGGGTCTTTTTTTGACCCCAGCTCGTAGAAAAAGTTGAATAATTTATTAATTTTTAGTTTTATGCATAATAATTTAGGAATTCTCCGATAAAAGACCTTAAATCGACTCCATTATTTATTTTAAAAACATTTCTTGGAATAAGCCTTTAAAAAATAATTTCTTTCTTGGGCTCAATTTTGACCCCAGGTAGGGAATGTGGAACTAAAATATACCATATCATACTTTAGTACTAGGAATGAATTTTCATTTTGTTTTAGAAAAAGTTGAATAAATAATAGCTTTTGCGATGACTCCGTCATGAGAGGAAAGAATATTAGCATTTTATATCATAAACTGAGTAATACACAATGTTAAAATTATAAGAAGAGAAGAAGATCCTTGACTTATGGATGTATTTCCCTCGTATGTGACATCAAGATAGATATTCTGGTCATATACACCATCGTATCAAAAAAACTATATTTCAACATAGTGAAACAAATAGAGGAAAGAATTTTAGCATTTTATATCATAAACTGAGTAATACACAATGTTAAAATTATAAGAAGAGAAGAAGATCCTTGACTTATGGATGTATTTCCCTCGTATGTGACATCAAGATAGATATTCTGGTCATATACACCATCGTATCAAAAAAACTATATTTCAACATAGTGAAACAAATAGAGGATAAGCTATTCTTGTGCCAAATCTATTAAATATCAGCAGTTTATTAATGGGTGAACTTGGAGACTAACACATACACAGTCGATCACATTCACCAGGAAGGAAAATCAGTAGTTGTATTGTATAATAAACATAAGGCATTGAAATTTGTTGCTCTGAATAGAATAAACGGGAAGCGATTCTGTATTACAACACTACAAAATTTGGTGTGCATACTGTAGATCAAATTATTCTGTAAAAAGAGGGACTAGACAATGGCCACTTCTTGACTAGAGGGACTAGAGAAAAAGAGGGACTAGAAAATGGCCAATTTAATCTTTTTTGATCGTGGATCTTGCAGGTATAAATGCATACCAAATGTATTCGAGAAAATACCCCTCTTTCCACGGGAAAAAAATTCTTTAGGATTTTTTTCAATTCCTTTTAGAATTAGCAAAAGAACTGTTAGCACCTGTCATGCATTGCAGAGTAGGAAAAACCAGATGCCAGACAATTAGATTTCGGACTGCGATCGAATATGCTGGGATTGGCGGTACTCTGCTAGTAAATGACAGAAATTGTGTCCAGAAAAAGGGTGGCAGATGTTCCATTTGCCCTCGTAAGAGTGACAAACAACCAAAGATCTTTATGTTTACAACAGATACGTGTAAGGTGATCATGTTCAATAAAGAAGAGTCTGTATGCAAGGTGACATTAATGATTGCGTGGATGGAGATTTCAGACTAAAATTTGGCACAATTCTTTTGAGTCATGAAAGTAGTCATGACGTAACGGCAATATGTTGCCAATGTTTAAGTATTTTAATATTATATTGTATTCAGCTAATTATTAAACTTTGTACTTAAATACGTATTTAGGTAAATTTAATCCTCATTATTCAAGTCCTTTCTGAGTGTGCTATCTAAAAAATAATATTTTTTCTACATTATGCGATGTATTTTATACTGTGGTATTTTTGTTAATTTGTCTGAAATGTGTTTAATTAAAATACGAATGAATATAAGTCATTGGAAGAATATCACCACTTAAAAGAATTAATATTCACGATGGGGTCAAAAAAGACCCCAAGGAGGAAGACGTAATTTTTTTAGCAACAGGTGGCGAGGGTTAACAGTCACTAAATACTCTCAATAAAGAGGGTAAAATCTAAGTATGTGAAGCAAGGCTATTCATAACTATCAGGATATCACACAATTTCAGGGAACTGAAAAATACGGAATCCTTGGTATGTCCTCTCTTTCTGCTGCCATGCTGTGGGGCCATCCATGTGACCTCATATGCCAAGTCATTGGTGAGCAAGAAACTTAACGCCCTTCTCGTATGCTGCTCTCCACTCAGTCCTCCAAGAAGTTTGAACTTCAGCCTCTGCAAAGCACACAGCAAAAATATTCATCATTATAGTGCATCAAGTCATCAGTTTTTTATAGAATTTTATTTCTGGTATAGGGAGAAAACTTAAATTTTGCCATTTCTTGCACAAAAGAAGCATGTCAAATCTATTAGGGTTGGGGCAGGGATTCGAGGATTCAGTCGAATCCTATCAAATCCATGGATTCAAGATTCGATCGAATCAATGAATTAAAGATTTGAATACCAGTCGTGCAGATTCTACGTACCAGTGGCAGAGAACTACAGTAAGTCCTCGACTTACGCGGATCCGTATTACATAGATCCGGAGTTGCGTGGATGTTCAGTGAGGCTGGTGACATGCTTGAGTTGCTCCTTGTTTGTCACCAAGACAGCTTTAACCACGTGAGGACTCGTGACTCGTTGCCTAGCACGCAAGAGTTGATGTCAAACTACGGGTGTTCGAAATGGCAACTCTAGTTTAAGAAATTACATAATTTGATAGGTGATATTTGACCATCGTGATGGTGAAAAAGCCTGATGTGATCGGGCAGCAACGTCTTTTTGCGGCGTCATTTGACCTTCCGGAAAAGTCGACGCGTAGTTATGCCTGATCACATCAGACTTTTCCTCCATCACGATGATCAAATATCACCCATGAAACTATGTCATTAACTAGAATAGCCATTCCTCGTAGTTTGGCATCAACTCCTGGGTGCTAGGCAATGAGTCGTGGATCGTCACGAAGTTGAATCTGTCATAGCAACAGAAACGCAAGCATGTTACCGGCTTAGCTGAACATCCGCGTAACTCCAGATGCATTTAATACAGATCCGCGCGAGTCGGGGCCTAACTGTAATTGCTTGTTATTAGCATTTAAATCGTAAATACCATGGTAGGAAATGTTTAAGCAACATATTGTAAACTATTAATTCTTGTCCACATATGAATTCTTTGAAATTCCCCAAATTGAAAATTCTAACAAAAACGCTCCTCTGCATTCGTCCAGGAACAGTATTCTCTGAAAAAGCCTTCAGTTCTGCTGGGAATTTGGTTGATATAAAAAGAAATAAGATTCAGCTTAGATTGGGTTTCATTAGAGAATTCACAAGAAATGAAGCATTATTTAACAATTTACAGATAAAAGGAAGATTTGAATTTAATGAAATTGAGGATGATTAGGATTCGAGATTTGGACTCTAAAAAAAATAGGATTTGGATTCAATCAAATTTTGGATTCGCACCATCACTAAAATATATTCATGAAAACAACATGAAGAAAGATAGAAAATTCCATGCTTAAGCAGCTGCTAAAACTCACCAACTGCTTCCTGACCTCCTCTGAATTTTTTAGGTCCACCTCAAGTTTTTTTAATTCACCAACGGTCTTCAGAGGGAAACCTGGCAATTCACTGAACCCTGAACTGAATGGTAATACCACCCGTCCTGCTCCTCCATCCTGCATCAGGGCAAGGAGTATGTCCACCTTGCTTTCCAAAGAATCAATCTTATTGTTCAGCCTCTTGAACTCATTTTTTACCATTTGGTCATTACTGAAATCTGAATAAAAATAGTGTTCATATCTACCTTCGGATAATTCATGCTTAAAATTACACATCACACAGTGACAACATACAATCAAAAATAAATACCTACCACTATCAACATAACCAGTTTCCTCCAATTCAGGAGCAAGAGTTTGGGCATCGAGAGACACTAAATCGGAAACAAAATAATAATTTAACTATGAATAATACTTAGTAATAAAGCAATAACTAGTAGTGGCCGAGGGATGAGTGAGGCATAAATATGTACAACATGTGTCAGCAGTAAGTCAGGTGGGGAGATTGAAAAGGATGTTAGGGGCTTACTACTTGTTGGAATGTTTTATAGTTTAGGTATAGGAAGTTAGTGCAGTGAAAATAATTTTATAATAATCAGTAGAAAAAACTGAGATGCATGCAGTGTTTTAGAATTTTTTGGATTAAAAAATCTACAGATCCACCTAAAGATTCTATTAAGGCACAATACCTTACTGTAAATGCTCACATTACCCAAGCCTAAGTGTAATGGGTGCCACCTTACCTTGATGATCGAATCGATCGATTGATGTGGAGGCTTGTTGAAGCATGGACTGGGGATCTGAAAAGTTACAGCAAAGTGTCGTCCATAAGCTTTTTCTTACCTACAATTAGCAGGAACATCTAATAACTCAAGCACCATTCAAGGACTTATATCTCTTACCTTCAATATGTATGTCTTCCAGGATAGCTTCTTGGCTGGTCTCCAATATCAACTGCAATTGAGTTTCTGCAAGACAAAATTGAAACATATGAGTTCTAATTACCCAAGAATTATGTCACCCTTGTAAAAGTAACCCATCATTTTACGTAGATCTACCTGAGGCCACTGTCCTCACTTTACTCGAGGGCCTTTCTTCATTGATAAAATCCTCATTTACATGTCGCGCCTTACAACTTGATGGAGGCATAGCTTCTTGGCTGGTCTCCAATCTATACTTCAAATGAGTTTCTGCAAGACAAAATTAAAACATATGAGTTCTAATTACCCAAGAATTATGTCACCCTTGTTAAAGTAACCCATCATTTTACGTAGATCTACCTGAGGCCACTGTCCTCACTTTAATCGAGGGCCTTGCTTCATTAAGAAATTCCTCATGTACATGTCGTGCCTTATAACCTGATGGAGGTGGTGGCATCTCATCTAAATCGTCACCTGGAATGAAATTAGAGTATGAAGACTAATGTACTCCAAACCATTACAAAGGATCAGTTGATCCATGTAGCCCAACCACTTCTCAGAATGGAACAAATTTACCATCACCGCCTCGCTCCAAGACATAATCGTTGAAATTTCTCTTCTTAATCCTCCTCTTCCCTTTGCTACCCTCACTTGCCCATGCGATGTGCTCCTCATCTTCTGTGCTTAATTCAGCCATCCGTATTTCAACTCCTCGAGCCTCCTTCAGCGTCCCTACAGAAAAAGCATATATACATCTGTAATTTCCCAATGATCTGCATGTGCCACATTTAAAATACCTATTTTCGATTGACATACCATAGGGTCCTAAAACCCTTTCATAAGGGGCTGAATTCCAAGATGAGTCAGGCTCATGCTGACGAATTATGGCGGAATTAAATTTTTCTTTTGGCCACCTGTATAGCCCTCTTTCCTTGTCAACCCAGCTATGAGGAACAGCAGCACACCAGTTCTCCGCCAAGACCACAAAGAAGGACATCTGCAATATTGAGACTATTGAATTATTGCAAATAGGATTGGGTGGAATAATAGATCGTTGTGTCACAAAAAACTACTAACCTAAAACCCTGTTTGAATGAAATATTTCAGCAGAACGAAGTGATTTTCATCACTGGCTTAAGGTATGTAGCATGGGGAAAAAACAGTCTTTTTCACCATTGAAAGGTAAGCGCACAGCCTTCGCACAAACATTGTCAATATTAAAAGAATGTTCCCCAGTCCATCTCCCTCCTACATGAATATCAAGAGACCGAGAATCTAGAGGATAAAAAGGCATATCTTCGGAGTCTTCGAGAATTTTCCCAACTATAACAGGAGTATTTTCTCTTAATCCTATTGCTGAAATTTTGACGATCTCCCTTGTTTTTAAGTAGCAGCAATTATTTGCTGCACTCTCACTGGACAGTGTGAAATGCTCGAAGGCTACCTTTTCAAATGTTGATCTCAGGCCAGCAACTACTGTCTTCAGAGGTTTCAGCAGTACAGGGTATTTCATTGGTACATGCTCTTCTCGTTCTCCCAAAAATGCATTCTCATGGAGGCGGTTGTGCAACTGTGCCAGAGGTTTTTCCTGTTTCCGAATCAGCCTTTTGATTGCCCCCAAGTGGTTTTCAAAGGGAAATGCACTGAAATTAACATCCTAAATGCTTCACGTCATCTGCTAAATGGATAACATTGTGCACATTATATGAAAGAGCTTCTTTTCCATACAATTTGGAAAAATATTTCACGAAATACCTCAGTAAACTACTTGCATACTCATTTTTACAATGCAGTTTCTTTCATCACACAGAATGGAAATAGCCACATGAAAACATAAAAAATGCCTGAAATACTTCTCTGGCAGGTAGTCATGAAGAATAGATGGCCCCACATACAACAATAATAACCTGAATTCGGTTGCTTTATACCTCTTTATGTCTTCAAAACTTCTCGTTTTTCGAACAAATTCGTAACCAATCCATGGGGCAGCTGAAACCAATCGCCTGGACAGGCTCTCCCTCTTGTGTGGTGGCAGTTTTAGATTCACATTACCCTTCTTCCAAAGAAGCAGTAACTTCTTCATTACTCCTAGGCAAACTAGGTGCATGTAGTCTAATGGGAACTGGCTCACCATTCCTACATTCAGTTCCTCAAAAGGAGAGACGCCTACATGATGACAAATGTCTGCTCTCCTTCGGAAAGACTCATCTGTTCTAAGATCACAATTTAGGTCATCTAAGATAATGCGATGGTTTCTCTGAAGTCCTCGTTGCACACATCTGCCACAAGAGTGGAAGCCCATGTGGCCCTTGGTGGCCGTCACAAATGCCCGGGCAGGGGCGTCACATATAACAGCCCTTATTTTAACAGAAAATGACCGGCTGCCATGGGTTAAACCAGTCTCCATTAACATTTTGCATTCCTCTACCAAGTCTGAAAGCAAGTCATGGGCAGTCAGCATGGACTTTCCATAGCTGTGATGAACTCCAATCACAAATGGAGAGAAAACCAAATTTTTACTGTATATCCTCCCTAATATTGTCCAAAAAACACTCCGACTGCTTTTAGCAAGTGGGAGGCCATCAACATTAAGGTCCAACTCAATAACTTCAAACAGTTCAACATCTATTCTAGCCATCTGTTCCTGCAATGCTTTTTGCAGGCCATAGTGCAAATATTCACCACTGTTAGTTTTTTTTATGTTGTTGGTTCGCGGTGTGTTTAGTAGTGCCCTCGCGGACGTGGGCAGATCTGGGTTACCTTCGGATACCAATATCTTAAGCAACTTGTCCACCGTTGTATGCGCTACATTGTTGTCAATGCACCAATAGGCAAGCTTCTTTTTTAAATCAGTTTCCTTAGTTAGGCATGGCATTGGCAATGGTTCTATTGCTGGACCTCTTTCTACCATCTCATCTCTACCACTTTCTGAAACTGAAGGCAAATGCATGGCATCAGCCTCCAAAGTGAGCCTATTAGCAGGTTCTGGCAAGTATTTTTCAGTGCCCGGTACATCATTCAGGTGAATTGCTGCTACAATATCTTCATCAGAACCACGGGAGTTCGTGGCGAATGCTAGCCGTATCTTCTTCAGCCTTCGCTGCTTCTGGCTCCTTGAGAGACCTAAGAATGACTTCTGCTTCCTCATGTCTCAGAATGGATGGCCTGCAGGGGAAAAATGTGTTCACCAAAAATATACATATAGTTGAGGGGGAATGAAGAAGATGTAGAAACAACACTATTTGCGTACAGGTGCACAGTAAAAATTCCTTAATTTATAATGACATTCTGACCTTAAAACATAATAATAACCAAACGTTGATTAGAATAAAACTTCAAACAGATGCATCAAAAGATGGCATAGGCTGTTGCATGTCGCAAGATAATAGACCTCTTTCTTTCACATTGCGTGGCTTAACACCAATAGAGCAGCAATAGTCACAAGTAAAAAAGAAACTCCTTAGTGTGTTTGCTGAGAAAAAATACCATTATCTATTGTAGGGGCATAGTTTCTCGGTGTATAAATATTCTAAACATCGGAGTGTGTAATAAAAAACATATTAACAAAATGTCGCGTAGAATCCAAAGACTGATGCTTAAATTAATACAATATGACATTAATATAAAGCATGTACGGTTATTGCAGATTTGTAGTCAATAATCAGAAGAAATCAGCATTCTGTGAATGATGAGATTCTGAAGAAATACTAAAAATGTCCATTTCGTAACTAAAGAAATGGCAATGTCCCCAGATAAGATACTAGAATGTAAAATAGAAACTAGTAAAGATCCTACTTGAAAACTTTTCAAACACTATTATTTTAATGGATAGCCTGAAAAGAAGAAAATTCCAGAATTGGCAAGTCTATTACAAAATGAAAGATGACTTGTATGTACATAGAGGATGATATAATTTTTTGAAACTTTAACACTAGCATGCCCGGCGCATCCTTACACCCTATTATGCCCGAGTGGGTCAATTTGACCCAATCTAACTATGCTTCCATATTTCACTCAAAACTTATTATTTCTTTACAGTTTTGTTATGAGCATTGTTTAGAAAACAATTAGAAAGGCAGCAGAAAATTTAGTATGAAGGAAAATAATCAACTTTTAATTGTTCAACAATTTTTACGATATTATAAGAAAATTAATTTCAACAAATTTGTGAATTTTTATCACTCTTGATTTGAAGGGTTACGAAGGAAAAAATGAGTTTCAATGGTATAAGGGTTCTAAGACAAATTTATAATAACATTTACGGTGCAAAATTAAAAAAGGTTCATTTTTTTCAAGTAGGTAAATGTTGTTTTGCCTTGAATGCAAAATTGAATTACATGCCCTGAGTGACAAAATTTTTAATATTCTCAATCTCAATGATGTAGTTCCAAATCTAAAAGACTACAAATAAAATCAAGTATATCCTTCGAAAAAATTAAAACTATTTTAAATAATATTAAAATACTGAAGAAAATAAAATATCTTTCCATTTTTCTGAATTACAATCACAAGTTGCAAATGACAACAGTGATTTTGACACTTGAATTTCAGCGTACTACATTCACTGAATACATTTCAGCACATCAGTATGAGTTTCACATTATTATTCAAAATAATGTAAATGTTTCAGCAAGAATAATTATTTTTTATGCACTTTTGGCATATATAATTGGATTTCGCTTTACATTTATCGCATAGCATTTTTTGCAGCATGAACTCTTTTCTATTTGGTTTTGTTGCCTCTACAGTCCGTTTTCACTTCACACTATGTGCGTGATTTTTCTGGTTCTACGTTCACGGCAATACCACATGTCCATTGTCCGAGACCCGCTGTTCAACTAGTTGAGATGTATCTTTCCCAAAGAATGGAAATCCGTTCAAAATGTATTTTGATTTTCAGTCTACGGCTAACCAGTACTTTTGCCCATATTTGTCTGGTTTTGAAGGGATATGTAAATTGTGTAAATGGGCTCTACTCGGAAAGAGTTGTTCATCAACAGTCATATTCGGTCCATGTTTGTAAGCCACGATATAGTTTTTGATGAACTTATTCCAAACAGCAGAGAAGAGAGCAAACTTATCTTTTTTAAGTCCAATGGAGCGGTTGTTCCTCTCTTCAAACCTCAAGTACCACATTATTTCACAGAAACAGTTTTTACCGATTGTTCCCTCACAAATTGGAGAGCCCCATAAATCCGACCATAAAGAATTGATGTAGAATTTTGCGAACCTTGATATTCCCTGAGCACACTATATGGCAATACACGCTTCTAGCTCACTCAGTTGAAGACACCAACTGTAATTTCCAGTTTGTCTGTTGGCCTCTGCTTCCGTGCACCGCTTTGTAACAAAGCATAGAAGGTGCCACAGAAATCCATAATAAGGTACCACGCACTTGCAACACAAATATGTATTTTTGCATGAAGTGTAGGTCCAGGCGTTTCCCTTAGAATACTTGGCTGCGCCAGCCTACCAAGGGGAAAGGAATAGAGCACCGTTTTCGTCCACCTACAATTCCGGAAAGCCCACATGGACTTTGGTTTCTTGCATAAGGGAAATATTCAAATTACATTTGTATTCAGTAATTATTTATAAATATTAAATTGAATAAATAAAATAATATGGGTAGTTCTGTTTACCTATTTCATCGCAAGGCTGAGTGATATCCCCAATGACTATTTCCTGCTCTTTCACTTTAGTTTCTTCCTGACTAGAACCATCCTCAGTTGAAGAGGAAGGTTCCAAATCCTGTGCGTAGTTATCGTCACCTATAACTTCCGTGAAAGAGTCTTCTCCACACTCAGATTCATCTTCAGGGATATCACGCAGCAGAGATATGATTTCTCTCACAGTGAAAACTCGTTTTGAAGCCATTCCTTCAAAACCTCTTCAACGTCTTGAAAATCACTCGTATGACAAGTAACTTACTAAGCTTATTCTGCCGTCACCCATCCAGAACTGAGCAGTTTACAATGATAGTATTACGTGCTGAGAATTCAGACAGTGGGTAAAAGTAGAACAGAAAAGGGATAGTGACCAAATGAGGGGAGTGAATGTAGGAAAGTCGATCTATGTACCCCAAGATAATTAAGAATAATAAGATTTTAATATAATGTATCAATACTTTATTACCCCTGTAAATATAATGTAATGTATGTAGATGGAAAATGCATCTAATACCCAATGTTACATTCAATACAAATGAGGAGTGGAAAGATTCCAGATGAATTTAAAGGACTGGGTCAAAATGACCCATCCGGGCATAGTAGGAATAAGGGATGAGAAAAAATGGAAGAAAAAATATTATCAGGCCTAATTTTTGCACACTGATAAATCACGATAAATGATTTAAAGTCAAGAAATGTGAGGCCAAAACTCTATTCGTTTAAAAATAATCGACGTTAATATTCTCCCTTGGGTCAATTTGACCCAGCCGGGCATTCTAGTGTTAAAGTGATAGTTCCATGGAGCAAGCATCATCGCTAAGAAAGTCAATGCTAGAGTTAATTCATGAGAACCATCTTGGCATTGACGAAACTGAGGAAAGCACCATATAAATAATATTTTGGACAGGAATATCCTATGATATCGAAGATATGGTTCAAAAATATTAATCAAAGATACACGAATATCAACAGGAAAGAACCAATGTTAGCCAATGAAATTCCTGTAATCCCCTTTGATAAAATAGGTGTATACATAGCTGAATTTGAAGATAAACAATTCTTCATTGTAGTAGACTACTTTTCGAAATGGTTTGAAATATGAGATTTGGAAAGAGATTACACTGTGTAATACTACTCTCAATTTCAATGTCAACGAAGACCAGTCAATTAGAAATGCATACAGCAGCTAATAAGAATAAGTATGGAAAATCATTATCATGCCAACAACTTTAAAATACACTGAAATTACAGTCACTTGAAGTACCTATGTTATAGCAATAAAATTATGTATTATTCCGACCCCTTCCAGTACAGTACAAAGAAAGTCAGGCAACAAATGGCGAGCAATGTTTACATTGTTCACAAAACTGAGACTTACACCATGTATGCTGAGTAATGTACATATGAAATGTTTTTCAGGTATTATCTTCCTTAATCTGATTAACATTCATCTTCAATTATGATTAAGTAATACATTGTACCCACATTACCAACAATTGGTTTATGTAGTTCTACTTTCTGCTGGCATCACTGACTATGTTGATCATAAATATGGCAAATTACACAAAACTCCACTGTCAAAATTATGTGTTTTCATTGTAATGATCCCTGGCTTCCCAGAATAACACAAGAAGCAGAGATCGGAACAATTTATTTAACAAATTAAAATAATATTTGTGGGTCTTATATTACATGTTAGGTGCAATATAGGCAATGGAGTGAAAATATTGTTGTAATTTCATTTTGGTCCTAAATCATATCTACAAGACCCATATAAATGTGTTATCAGAAATCTAGATTTTAAAGAGTAACTACACTTGAAATCGACCCTTGTACGTGCCTTATTCGACACACTTAACATACATAATGCCAACATTCAACTATGGCCACGAATTTATGCTGCACATGAGATCATTACCGTATTATTTGTGGACGCACCTATCCTGATGGACTAATACGCCATATTTTTTGTAACTGAAAAACGAGCATTTTACCAATACATCCATTGAGAAACCAATTTTTAAACGGGAACTTACTCCTTCAGAAATCATGCGACGCTTCTTATATATTAACAAGTAACGGATATCGGAACTCAAGAGAACAATATTAGCATCTTTAACGACATCTCATTCCAAAAGTGTTTGAAAACATACGATTTCCGTGATTTGTACGGTTTAACTTCCAAGGATTAATGTACCAAGCTGACGAAACAAGGGGACAGTATAGAGGTATATATACTGGAAGAAGATGATGTGATGGACGACTTCAAACATTCCAAGTCAGTGTTGTCTCACATTGTGCTCATTTACCGCAGGTTCTTCCATTTTACTTTAATTTGTTTACACAAGCTTGAATCGAAAAAGCCTAAATGTAAAGAATGATTGTCTACAGCAAGGGGTACGGCGAATGGGAATTACATGGGAGGGTTTCCAACTTCATGCTTGGGATAAAAGCGCCTTGAGAAGCTGTAAGTAGCTAAAATATGTTTTGGCAGATAGCGTGGCCGCTGTTTCACTCAGAAGAGCATCCCACGACTCGCGAACAGATACCCTACGTTAATATAAAAAAACTGGCGATAAACCACGTGAACCACGAGGACTTGAGTTATTTTAGCAATTGCAATATCGCATCTTCACACAACAAACCATGAACCCTGACTACTCAACATGAATTACAACAAAGCCACGCTATAATACATTCACTAGTAACAGCTTATATCGCTATATGCTTGTTTATACAGATACCTAAATATTTTACATAAATATATACCGATAAACAATGATAACCGTCAACTTTTGCAGCTTACACATTAGTATAATACAATTGATGGTCACGTGGACACGCGGAAAAATAATTTTACACCGAAAATCATTGACACTTACCTTCTCAGTCTCTGTGAAGTCCACAAGATACGTACAGATCTAGTATCCGATGCCGATGGATTCCTTTGGATCCAGGTACACGATTCACCCGACGCGTAGCAGAGTGGCTTACCCACCAAATGCGACTCCCACAAGTGTGGAATATTAACCCTGTTGAGCCCTCGAAAAGACTCTCCCGGGATGATAAATGAAATTGGTGATAAATGAATGAAAGTGGTATGAAATCGAAGAGAATGATAAGGACGGTATGAAAAATAAAATTATGATAGAGATAAAAATAAAAAGGAGGATAAGAGATAGAAATAAAAAGGATGATAAAAGATAAAAAGGATATAGATAAAAATAAAAAGGATTAATGTAAGGGCAAGGAAAATTAATGAAAAATGATAACGAAAAGGAAATGTGAAAAATGAAGGGTTAAATGAGGATTTTTCGCAGTAAGGCACAAGGCAAAGCACGAGGCAGGAACTAGGCGTCTAAGCACGAGGCAGTCGAACAACAAAGTGGCGGAAACAGCGGAAGGCGGAAGCGACGGAAGTAATTATGGGTAATCGATTTTCCATCATAATCGATTTGCTTCCGATTGCGGGAGCAGAAAAAAGTTGACGTACTTACCTCGAAAATTATCTATAATAGGAATTCTCCATAAGAATTCCTTTTAGTTAATTGAAGGATGAAAAAATTAATATTATAGGTACGAGGAAATATATACGATTAAAATTATAATACATATAACCATTAGCAATTGTTCGGTGATAGTTCAATCATGGTTCAATTTGTTGGTTATGATCAAAGACAAATTTTTACCGACGGTGCCGAATCAATTATTATTGCCGATATTGAAATAAGCTTTAAACAGACTAATAAACAGATTCACACCAGAATAGCTGGGACGGTGCTGTATGACAATTATAATACGTAGACTTCCTGAAACAATTAAGTGCGCTTTTATACATGTAAATTAGCCAAAGGTGACAAATGCAATTTGTGAATTTTCTCATGATAAACTATGAGGGAACTTAATATTTAGTCCTACCCAATTACGCCAATTTCCTTGTTTCTCAACTAATTCACTCCACATCTTCCACATGCATGTGTTAAATCCGTTTTTTTAGTCCTCATGTGTGTGACGTCTTTCGGAAGTCATCCCTATGAGCTCGTAAATACCCCCAAGAGATGAGGCCATCCAGACCTCATTCATCTGACGTCATGAAGTATGAGGACTGAAAGACCTCGTCATGTCTCTTAATGCTGAGTCGTAAAGGGGTCTTACGAATGAGTTCATAAAAGACGTCATTACGAACCCTGTGTTGACTGGGATCTCTAATATACTGAGTAAAGTCAAAATCATTTTTATTAGTGTAGTAAGAGTATATGGACACCAAAATACATAATTGTCGTCAAAATAGAACCAATGAATTTCACTTCCGCGAGTAATTATTGTATAAATTATTACAAATAATGTAACTAACCGAGAAATTTTTCGGTCGCTTATTTTATATATAGCTAATGTCCCACTGTTTTTTGCAGAGGTGCTGAAAACAAAGGGGAACACGGCCCTAGATGGAGCTCCTTACAGTGGGAAGGAACACGGGTGAATTGTTTCGCCTAGCAAGGAGGGTTAACAAGTTAAATGTAAATGATGGTGCAGCAGATGTGCCTGAATAAAGATCATTTGTTATAGACTTTCGAATTTATTTTGTGTACAAGTACCCCCTTGTGAGAAATCCTTTTTTTGTTCAGAGTTAGCAATAGTAACAAGAGCAAATTGTAGGCATGTTGATTACTGTATGGACGTGTTATTATTATTGTTGATGTTCAGGTTGTGGATTTTTAACTAATCTAACCACTACATCCTTTGGTTGTAAGTTTGTTGCGAGGTGAGTCTTTTTTATTTCCCTAATTTCGGCAACTTAATGGTCGAATAATGAACTTTTCTGTAGCATATCATTAGTAGCAGAGTGGAATATATATTCATTTATAAATGTATGACGTTACAAAAAGTAGACCTCATAAAGGGCGAGTGTAGGAAGCGAACGTGGTACAAATAATAGCCGTCAGGTGGCGGTAGCGTGCCTAAAAGATCGCTGTTAAAGTCCGCTAGGGAGCGCCCTTCTCACTGTTAGAGAAATGATTTCTATCGCATTTCGGAAACCTTTCGCTTTGATTTCTCCAGCATTTCTCTAACTTGCTACTGCCATATACAGAAACCATTTCCCTTTCCGTATATGATTTCTCCGTTTTATATGGAAGGTTTCTGTATATGTTGGTTCTATTTACAACCTTGTGCTGGCTGGGTTGGTTACTGAATACCCAGATAAACCTTTTAAAAATTAGTGTTGTGCAAGAAGCAAGCTCGATTGCAGCTATTGATTCCCATGCCATGTGGTGTGACTTATGTCGTGTTGGATAATGCCTGAAATGTGGAATCTTATTTCAAATGTGTGCTACATAGGCTAGTGAATGCAATCATTTAAATTTGAAGTAGTGCCAATAAATATTAAAATAGGTATAAAGCTGTTTTTGTTTAAAACATACTCGGTGCTTTCGAGTTGTTCTTGAAAGTTATATTATGACGATTATTGATTGTAAGCGTCACTTTGTGGAAGCCCGTTCCGTCATCTGTTCTATACTATCTGAGGTCGTGCTAAAATATCAGTATTATTTTAAATGAAACCTGATCTTCAGTTATGCTGGCTTAGAGAAAGGTGAAGGTAATTAGTACAGGTATTTTCGCATTGGCATATTCCAACCAATACTATGCCTAATGGCCACACAGGTTAATAGGAATACATGTTTTATGATTGTTAGTGAATACTAGT
Source organism: Platycnemis pennipes (assembly GCA_933228895.1). Taxonomy (NCBI): domain Eukaryota; kingdom Metazoa; phylum Arthropoda; class Insecta; order Odonata; family Platycnemididae; genus Platycnemis; species Platycnemis pennipes. The sequence goes on along the minus strand of CAKOGI010000001.1, from coordinate 333,643 downwards.
TAGTGAATTAGGGTGTCTCTGAAATCCATGTGAGACCTCTCAGTGATGTATCTGAGACCTCTCAGTGATGTATCTGAGACCTCTCAAAGACATCACGTGATGTCTCTGAGACTACGACAAAAGCGGACATAGAGCTGTCTCTGAGACATCTCAGAGTAGTCTCTGAGACATCATGGAATGTCTCTGAGAGATTCATTGAGACATTTGAGACATCTCAGAGATGCGTTTCTGCTTTGTGGGATAACACTGTGGAGATATATAAATCATCGGCACTTGATTAAAATGTCGTAAATTGCAGGGGTGTAAAAGCGAGGTTTTACTGTATTTTGAAACAAATGGATATGGATGGAAGAAACCACAATGATAGTTGTCAGTGTTTGCTTTGTTTGTCAAAACAGAAAACCATCAAGACTGTTACCACATCATCCAATTTGCCAAAGTAACTGAAAAAGTTTAACTTTAACTAGTTATTTCTTACAGAGATTAACTTTAATCAGTCAATCTTTATGGTAACTTTCCCAACTATGCTCCCTGTCTTATCAGGGTGATATCGAGCTCGAATCAAAAATGATATATTGCACGGCATCACACTGCAGTGACAAACCCTGATTGCAATGGTGCTGCTGTTTTTGTTTATAAACAACAGATGAAGTTGAAAACCAGACTTGAAGTTGTAGCTAAAAATGACCTGGAAAGGAAATCTGGAATGAGAATGTTCAAATACTTGCTACCACACAAAATGCTGCTGAAGCACATTAGAATTCTATGATTGGCAGATGCATGTCACAAGTCCCTCAATCATAAAATAATTGTGGGTACTAGGAGGGTCCAACAAAAGAATACTCGACCATGGTTAAATTAATTGTATACACTTTGCTTTTCTGTCATTATGCACATGCCCATGGCATAAAACATAATGTGTGCCATGATATCAAAGAACAGCATTACTGCTGTTTCGTCAGCAATCAGTTTAAAGAGGCATTAAGATAAGGATAGGAGGAGGGTGAAGATGTGGACATGTATAACTAATGGTCAAATGAAGTTGGCATCAGGAGAGAGATAAAATATATATGTATATGGTGAAGTTGGAAATTTTACCTGGTGAATGGTATTTCCATTTCTGTCCTTTATTTGAAAATCTATCTCCGGCATTTATCGTAAATGAATACCTACTTAAAGAGACTGGGTATTATCCGTGATGATTAATGAGACTACGTAATGGCTGTCTTTGAAATAATTTAACGAAAGGAAGGATAAACATTCCAATGTTTTCATAAAAAACATTTCCATGTTAAAAATATGAAATTGACTTTTCTTAAATTAATGACAATTACAGACTAGAGAGACTGAGCCACACTGTCATCATGGCAACAACAACTTATTTTCTTTGGGGAAGCCCATCCAATGTTTGGGAATATTTATGTTATAACAATACTTCTTATAAAGGCCTACCACACACCCCTCAATCAAAAACGAATTTTCTATAAGTATTAAGTTGCAAATGCCATGTTAGTAACAGGGGAACATTGCAACCTCTGCTTGATGAGCATATACCTTCCAGTACATAATGGATAAAGTACTTCCTTTCAGAGAGCAAGTTCTAGCCTTCATATGTGCCAAAAATAGCCCAAATATATTTCCATGTACAGATAGAATCTGAGAGCATATTATCACAGCATTTATCAACTCACAAAATGTTCACTACTGGGATTACCTTCATGCATTAAGTAAATTCTCAGTTTTCATTACCATGAACAAGTGATTCAAGTATTGATGATATTAAGATATGAGAATATGGCATTTGCAATCCCTAGTCAGCAGGCCTGCAGCCAGCTGGCTTGTTTCATTGCCAAAAATGTATTTCATAACTTTGATGAAGATGTCATTTTCAGTTATAAAATCGATGAACTATTCTTCACATATTGACGAAAATCATCAGGAACATGATGCAGATGATAAAGGTCAAACAATGGAACTGGCAATAATGACAGGAATATAAGATAGTTATTTACATAATATGAGACAAATTAATACTGCCAAGTCACAGGTTTGATTGGTTTTCTAAATTTCACAATGTTAATAGTTCCTGCTTGCTTCATTGGATGGTTCCTTCAGGGATGCAAATAACAATTTAAATCTCTAATTCATGGTGACTGTAATTAAGTTACTAACATTTAGAAATAACTTGCAACAGAATTCCCACTATAGAAAGTTTGCAACTATAAAGTACTCATCCAGGCCCTGAGTATGTCTACAGCCTCATAGAGTATGTGGTAGAACCGGAAATATTCCCGTTAGAGCCCTATAATTGATTATTGCAATGGCTACTGAGCAGTATAACACTGATAACTTGGACCTTATCATTCTATCTCACAACCTTGGGTAAAAAAATTCTAAAGACGAGGCTTCACCCACCACCTTCTCAGACAATGCATATTGCCAGTGTGTTAAAAAATAAAAATTTTAGTACACAAGTCTTTTAATGTAATATCCCATTTCTGTGATTCAACCCATACGTTGGAATTGAGTGCCTGGCAGCCAAGAATGTGTTCTTCATGAGCATTGCCACTGTAACTGGTCCAACTCCACCTGGTACTGGGGTGATATGACCTGCAACTTCCTTGACACCTGTTACATTGATAGAATGAAAAAAAGTGGTGAAAAACCAGGGGCACATGTGGGTCACACTATTTACATCCTTAACACTAGAATTCTCGAAGTTTTCACCTACGTAATATACCCTACTGTAATGCACTTTGACTGCCTTCATTATTTCTCTCAATTTAATTCAATTTTAAGTACTTTTGTGTTAAATTACTTATGCTGTTGACATAATGCTCATCCATAGAAAAATTTATGATAAAGTTAACATATCAATAGAATGGTTACTGATATAAAGCATATATTGAAAACAAAAAGAAGAAATATACGTGATGAAAAATGAAGCATTACTATTAGCAGGTTTATGAGAGCCATGTAGGAAAGATCCCTGTGGACATACAGTGATTTAGCTATCAGAAATGTGTTTAGGGCCTGCTTAAACTGATTGATTGAGGACAGACTTTTTATATTTGGAGGCAAATGCTCAGATAGGCAGCCTTGACATCACTATGGTGCAAATCACAGCTGCTGCAGGAGTGCTGTGCGCCACTCCCTTGTGCTTGGCTGATCCCAATGTGGAAATTTCCTCCGTGTGCATAGAAAGAAATGAGATTGCTGATGAACAAGCGAAAGTTGGATCATGCCAAAACTAGATTGGACCAGGATCCCTATTGTGACCTCAGGATGGGATGGTAGAAAACACAATATTGGACCAAGTTGGGTATTCTTAGATCTGATGAACTACATGGAGGACATGACATGCCAAACTACAAATAGAAAAACAAGGTCTAGGCTCGCAAAACGACTCCTATCCCTAAATAGTGGCCAACTACAACTGGTAGTGTGTCACCCTAAGGGGTACTATCAAGTTTTGAGTTACAATCTTTCAATCTAAAGCATTCCCTCATACATCAGGTTTAGACAAGCTTTTCTAAGTCATAAAATATACCTATGGTTTACTAGTTATTACTTAAGGACTGATGAATGTCATAAATGAATTGGAATGATGCTGATGACAGAGATTAGACTCTTCTGAAACCTTGGTGAGAATCGTTAAATTTGCCTAATATGTCCTAGAAAGAGATTAATGGTCGTAGAAGACCTATTCAAGAACACTGGAGAAAGCAAAGAACTGATATTGGTCACATGCTCAAATTCTTCGAACCAATACAGAAAATTCTCATCATAACATTCCAATGTTTCTCTTACTGAATCCCCCAGTAGTGGTAAACACTGTTTCTCTCGTAATATCCATATTTGAGCTGGACAGAGATAGGTCTTATCCATTGAAAAGAAAATATGTATGGTACAAATGTGTAAAAATGTGTAACCTCTTTAAAGATTTTTATGTGACTGCATAAGGCAAAATCACTTTATTATTATTATTTTAAAGGTTATCTTTTCATGTATCCACCGAGGGATTAAGGCTAATTCCCTGTTAAATACATCCTGCACTCCATAATACATAAACACTACTGTTCGAAAATTGATTTTCATCCATGATTATTAACATATAGAGCATTGCAGTTCCATTTTACTCACTGTAGGCTACAAAACATTTCCACTTCAATCTGCTACCAACTACCCTCTTTTCTTCTTCCGTCCCTGACAGCCAACTCAATTTTCTTGAGAACTGGTAAGATGTGATTTATTGTTTTGAAAGGGAGCTGAGAGCAGGGTTGGGTCATTACACGTAGAATATTATTTTTCTACATACACGTAGAAATTAGAGTAGATTATGTAGAATATTGCGTAGATTATGTTGATTATTTTTTGTTTGTAAAGTAATGTTTTACGTTTAATAAAATGTAGAAAATTGCAATTAAAAAAAGAAAGTATTACATCGATTACGCATTGCGGTGGCCTAGTGGGTACAGTGCTCAGCTACTGACCAGAGGGTCCCAGGTTCAAATCTCGGGCAATGGAGATGGATTGGAAAGCCTAGCAAAATTCATCAGAGATAGCAAAGACTGTATTTTTCATGTGCTCAGAAACAAGGGCATCAAAAGTCCATCAACCTTTTGGGAGCTTGCTAAATGCAAGCATCCAGGTTTAAGCAATCTTGGAAATAATTAACTTAATGCCCCTGCATCTTCTGTGCAACTTGAGAGAGTGTTTAGTAATTGGTCATATGGTATGCCCTGTACATGTAGAACCTTTAAGGAACAGGCTTACATTTGAAAGATCTAAAAGGTTACTACATGTCGACCATACACTTAAACTCAAAGATGTCAAATCTGATGAATATTAGCCATTGGAAAATAAAAACATTTATAAACAGTTAATTCCTTTAATGGATTAGGGGAGAGTATGTAATCCCTACTTAACGGTACCTTTCATTATTATTCTTCTAACAGTAGCGGATATATAACAATATGCTCAAAAACATCTTTTTTTGGTGAATTTAGGTGAGATTTTAGATAGGTCAGCCCACACCTCAAAACGGAGTGAGTGTCAATCATTTGTGTTCATAGAATTGGATATGAAAACATTTAAGCCTATACTCAAGGAACATTACATATACCTAGTGTATCTAGTGTATCCAGCTGAATATCTATCCATCCCATGTAACTCAAGATAGGCATTAAAAACTAAGTAGGCATACACTATCCTATGCGACATCGCCAAATTTAGTACTATAAAACAATACTAATGCCAATTTGTCAAAGATGAGATTTGACACGACAAAAATTATAGTTTTATATTTTTAATCTTACACCTTAGAGACTAATCGTTTCTCCATGTGGCTTTATTGCAGTGTTATTCTTGGTTTTTTGTAATATTATTATGCTGCAATCTTCAATAGAACTCCCGAAAATACATCTAAATTGTAGTTTTAAAACAACAGAGCTACCTTCCTCTGTCTGAAAGAGAAATAACCAGCAATAAAGAGAGCAGTGAGCCCTGGAACAACTGGTATTTAAATCGAAGTGAAATTATGTCCATTGCCACTAAGTGAAACATTATAGGAAGTATATTACTGCACCTCTATCGAGGTCAAGAGAAAGTTAACATCAAAAACCCACTTAACAGCTCTGTTTTTTTATGGTAAATATCTCTTGACCTTGATAGAGGTGCAGTAAATTACTTCCTATAATGTTTCCCTTAGTGGCAATGGAAATAATTTCACTTCAATTAAAACACCAGTTTTTATAATCCTTAATCTAGCTACTGCATATATAACTAAATGCAAGTACTTGCCATAGAAAATTGAAAAAATGATATGAAGTGGTTACTAATTACTCAGGCCTACACCAATCAATCTAGAAAATGTTGCTTTGACTCGTAGATAATTTAGTATTTAGACATTTCAGTCTTGAATAATTATTGATTTCCTGGCAGGCCTAGCAATGTAAGGCTTGTAATATGCTATTGAAATTGAAACTGCACTAAATATAGTTCGTTGAAGCTTTCGCGGCTCATGATGAATATGTGTTCGGGTGTGCCGCGTGCTATTCAGGTATTGCACCGATGTTTCGTGACCAATGCTGGACGCTTTTTCAAAGGGATAAGATATCCCTTTGAAAAAAGGACCAGCATAGGTCACGAAACGTCGGGGCAATACCTGAATATCATGCAGCACACTCGAACAACATACGTATGCAATAAATATAGGTTTAATTATTAAAATGTGTTGGTGTAATGTTAAAATAAAATTTTCCAATAATTGTAATCACTTCTTTAGCAGTACGTGTAACATTAATTTTCTACACGTAGAATATACAACTATGTATTAGCAATATTCTACATTACGTATTCTATGGTAGAAAATACACGTAGAATACGCATTTTCTACACAGAATATTCTACTGACCCAACCCTGGCTGAGAGGCAATGAAGTGATGCATCTAACCTTTATTATACATAGAAACAAAGAATTTAATCGATAAAACTAAATAAAAATGTTGTCATTACTTAAAATTCTACATACCATCAAAGTCGACATCTCCAACTAGGCGTGACTTCCCTGTCTTTGGATCGATCGTCCTTGTGATACCAACATCAATTATACAAGCTCCTGGTTTTACCATGTCTGATGTAACTAAGTTAGGTACCCCTGACACAAAGAGATTGGAAAATGAAAATTAATCCACTTCCTGCAGCTTGTTTTGGAACCATATGGTTAGTCTGCACCATGGTGCCCAGTGCCATCATATTGTTCTGAGAGACCCAATAATGATGTCGACCCTGTTTGATGGTTAGAAAGGGATGTTTTGAGAAACATAGGATACAAAATGTAAAACAATTCTCATTACTTTGTCATGTTTCAAAACTCAGCTTTCCCAGATTATATACCAGGCCCATGAAAAACTAAGATTGTACGTGATGAAGATGATAATATATAGTTGTAAACAACTGATAGATTTTGCTCCTTTTTTCCTTTATAATGTCTCTCAAAAATTATTTTAATCATCATTGCCAAAATTTACTGCTTCCCCAAAATGATATTGTTCTGACTTTATAAAGCAATAAAAAACAAAGGCTCTTTTCATGGCATTGAGTAAGAAATAACATGGCCAACATTGAATTTGTGAACACAGCTTCTAGAATTACTTTCTAAGTTCAATATTTCAATGATAACATATAAGTTTTCGATTATCCCCCATTAAATGTCCAAAAAGAGACAATTTCCTTACCACCACTACTTACCCACTTAGGTGGGGTGTCTTCAGAAACAGGTAAGGAAAATTGTGAACAATTTCAAGGTTTTCCAGCTAAATACCAAATATAAATTGAATAGAATAAGGTGATACTTTAAGAAAAATTGACATTGTGTAAGAAAAACTTAACTTTGTATTTTTCACACTTTTATTGAGAAATCCTACCTGTTTCGACACTCCCACATTATTGTCAAGGGTGTTCTGATATTTACACGTAGGCAAGCCCTTATTTAGGTATACTCCAATTGAGGGATAAACTGCAAGGAGTGGGACGGTTAGATGGTATGTGCTGAAGGTCAGGATGATGGGGAAATGCTTTTTTAAGGGGGGACGGGAACATGATACAATGGGGATAGATTGAAGGGCACAATTTCATTTAACAATTTTGGTCCCAAAGCATTGGAAGCAGATACAAGCCATATCCGAAAACCAAGCATGCTTGGAGATGACGTAACTGCTGATGTACAATGAAGCATGCTTGGGAAAGAATGCTTAACATATGGATGGTCTAAGGTAAGTAGCGACGTTAAGTAGTAGTGGCAATACTAGCAGACTAGGTATAGTGAAACACGATTCGGGGCAACACTTAACAAATGTTTGTCTTCCGACGAAAAAGAGAACAAAGTGTCGGAAGAATATTCTGTACTCTTTCAATTGTACTTCGCTACCATAGACAAACAATTGTATGACGGATAACTAGAATCTTCACTACGATTTTTAATTTTCCTGCCAAGGAAAATATCTTGACCCAATTGAATTAGAACGTGAGAATTTAATTGTGTATGCTATCCAGGGGTGGGAAATACATATTCCGAGATTTATAACTTTACTATTGTTATTAAGGAGATGAGTTCAGAACTTGGTATGTAGTATGCCTTAATCGTCTAAAAAAATTGTCTTACTTCATTTTTGATGACATAATGGATCCCGATATTCAATATTACTCAAATAAATAACAGAAAGCATAGAACTTAATTTTAGCCTCGAGGTGTTTATTGCAACCCTGCTTTAAAGCAATTCTTGTACGGAATCGGGATGTTAATTTCAGGAAATATTTTAGGTAGGTAATAACACTAAAAATCAACTTATGAAGTTATGCATTTATTGGCTTCATTAATTTACTTTCTTGAGTCCTGTTTTCCAGAATATCAAGGAACGCCTTCCAAAGGTTGTGCCGTCAATGCACTGAAAACACGGATTCGAGATGGTCTATTGAAGTGGAGTTAATTCTATTTCTGTGATGGCTCAGTTCTGCCGTCCCAATATGAATAGTGGCATTAACTTTTGGGATTCCAAAGTCCATGGTTCATGACATGGAGCACAGAATATTGAATAAAATTGTGGCCCAACTCCTTGGAGTTGTTCGTTATATGGACGAACATGAACTGAGAGGCAATGGCGCAAAATTTGCCATATTAAGGAGGAACAATGCATTTCGACGTTTTGCCGGGTGCATAGATGGGTGCCATATAAGAGCAGTGGTTCCAAGTGCCATGGAAAGGAAATATTTTAATCGTAAACTCTTTCATTCCCTGAATTTGCAAGGTGTGTGTGATGCCACTGGCAGGTTCATTTACATATTCTGTGGCTACCCAGGGTCAGTCCACGACGCAAGAATATTAAGAAACAGCCCAATTTATACAAATGGTGCATTTCCTCCAGTGGGAGACTGTTTATTGGGTGATTCAGGATACCCAAGTATTCAAAACCCAATAACCATCGTCACAACTTACCGGAATCCTGTAGGAGAAGAGATATTTTTTAATGATGCCTTGAGCAAGAATTAAAGTAGAACATGCTTTTGACATTATGAAGGCGAGGTAGAGGGCGATTTTCAACAAGGCCCTTGAGGTAAAACTCGATACAGCAGTGAAGGTTGTAGCAGCATGCGCTGCTATGCACAATGTGTGCATTTCAGAAAGGGAGGAACAAAATATTGAAATAATGGAGGTGGGTGAAGAGTTTCAAGAAGTGGAGGGAAACTATAGGAACTACCTGTTCCATAAATTTTCCCAGGAGATACATAATAATTAATTGGTATGCTCATTAATGCAGTGCAATTCACTATAAGTTAGGCAGTATTAAAGATACTATGGAAACATGGAAATAGCTTCTATATTATTTCTTTATTTCATCAACCAACTCCTTCATTCATTGGAGATGAATCCTCCCATGTTGCAGCCTCTCCTCCACTGCTGCTTCCAGGAAGTCTGGATGTCTCCTCTTTCGGGATGAGGAGATGACACGAGGAAAGAGGATAACTGTGGGAAGTGGGTCGAGAGGATTGTTAGGGGTGTGAGTAGATAGAAGAGCAGGAGTAGTGGAGCAAGAGGAAATACTAAGAGAAGGCAAATGGGAAGACGACCTTCAGGGAAAAGGTTCTGGGAGAAGAACTGGTGATGGACAAAAGGAAAACAAACTCTTAGAGGAAGACGATGTTAAGGGACTAAGTTAAGGGATGGTAACAGGTGAACCGGAGGAGGAAGGGTGCTCACTGATGGTTAAAGTGGGAATTGGGGAGTCAGAGGAAATAAGGAGAGGGGAGTAATATTTGGGCACTGTCCGAGGTACTTATCGAGAATGATAAAGAAGGGCCAGGTAATTGGGTTGTCATCTTCATCCCCCACCCCTGGCCAGTTTTTGGTCTCTTGAAATCCTAGTAGAAAAAAAATAAGCTACTGTTAATCTGCTATTGAACAAAATTATAAATGCTTTAATGAAACCATGTGAAAAACGTACAAGTTTTGTGACATATAATGTAAATATGACACTCCTATGCATATATGAATCAGTTAAGTTTTCTGTAGTCAACATTGATTATACATTCAGGAAGATGTTTGGATGTGATACATAAAATAATAATGCATACATTTTAGGTGGAATTGACATGCCATGATTGACAAAATTGAATTACAAGAAAGCAACCTTTATTCGTACATTAAGCAATGTATAAAAGAAAATTTTAGTAGTTTAGTAATAACTACAAACTCATGGAAAATGAAAACAATATTTGTTAAGAACAGTAACAGATTTTTATTCTATATGCAGTATAAGGGAAGTATTTAACATACCTTATACTTAGCTATCATATTATGCCACTTCTTCCTTAATTTTTCCGCCGTCACCTTTCCCTCCAACTCCAGTTCTTTTAAATCGCCCTAAAATTATAAGATTAAGTTAGTTCAATTAATTTGGCTCATAAAAAGTTGCAGTTATTCTCAGGATTTTAACGTCGTTTAACAACAGCGTTCTCCTCTAAAGATGAATACATTAGCAATGCTTTCTGCAAATAAATAATGCATTACATTCGTGGCAACATGCAAATAACCTAACGGCAAATATTCAATATAACCAAAATAACCATACTTTTTGATGGCATGTGAAGGGATTATGGACAACATAAATTTGTCACTTAATGAAATAATGTATCATCTATATTTATAATGATCAAGGATAAACCTTCATTGTGACGAATAATAAACTGTGATTTTTGTTTTATATTCGCTGATTATACATTACCTTACTTCCAGAAAGAAACAGAAACTTGTAAAAACAACAGGAGAACACATAAAACACTCACGTTCGACTATAAACATGATTGACAAACGATAAATGTAGCGCAATGTAAACGACAAACCCTTAAATACTTACTCATATCCCGCTACCGCCACGTTCCTCTTGCCTGTAAATGTTTTCTGCCTTCTTATTCTTATCCCTATGAATTTCATAATAAAGGTAAATTATTAACACAATTCACTAAATTTAATATAGAAATGTGTATTTAATTTAACGTGATTACAACAAAAATGTATATCTCTTAGCATTAATAAATATAAACAGCACAATAAAACATATTAACAGGATACTCACGTTGAAAAGTTTTTAAGATTTCTACTGCAACTGTTGACTTAGTCAGCTAGATAACCTGTAGTACTTATATGTATAATAATGTTAATATTATTACGTAAAATAATAATTATGAAATTGTAATATACAAAGTTAAAAACAATAGATACTACTCACATATATATGCAGCTGCTGGCTTCACCATATTTTGTTATTGTTGTCATGAATGCTTCGAAGCCTACATGGAAGCGTGCTTCTGTGCTTTGGCTTCGTAGCATGCTTACCTCAGAGTGCTTGTTCAGACATGCTTCAGGTATTTCTGACAATACCCGCTCCACCCGGAAGCAAGCATTGTAGCATTCTTAGCGCTAGAAGCACATGCTTCAGACACGGCTACAATTTTAAAATTTTCTAAGAAATCCAGCTTTGCACCTTTGTCATGTACATTTAAAATCTCTACTCTAAAATCAGACATGTGATTAAAACCAGATAAATGAGAAGCAAAGACTGACTTGTTGTCACCATGAATAAAAGAATTAAAATGTTCCTTTGTCCTTATGTTAAAATTTCTACCTGTCTGACCTGTATAAAAACAATTGCTGTCCTGAGTATCACATCTTAACACACTCCACTTTTGTCTAAAGGATTAAAAAATCCTTAGAATTAAAAAGTAAATTTACAATGGTCATTCTAGAATAAAAACAAGGCTTCAAATTTACATTGCGGAATATTCTATTTATACTGTTGGACATGGAGTTGCTTACAAACAGAACCTTCGTCAAGTTCTTGTCTGGGGGAACAATTTGAGAAAAGCTAGTGGATTATGAATAGGTCAACCTTCTTTGTTTCATTTTAAGGAGCTTATCAATGAGAGAAGACTCATAACCATTCCTGATCGCAAAAAGTTTACTTGTATTCAATTCTTTGTTAAATTCTTCGCCTGTCAGTGGAACAGAGGTCAAAAGATTTAAAAACGAGTGAAAATCAGCCAGTTTATGAGAATAATGGTGGTTTGAGTCCTTGGGAGTGATGGCATCAGAATAAGTGCTTTTTCAGTAAATAGAAAATTTGTGATTGGCATCATTGAGGGATATAGTTAAATGTAAAAAGTTTAAATTTTTATGCCAATCTCAATCATCACACTGATAGCTTCATGTAAGTAATTAAGTAAAACTAAAAATTGATCCAGCTGCCTGAGGCTTCCCACCCATAAACAAATCACATCATCAACATATCTATAGTAATAAAAAATATTTTTAATGAGAGGGTGGCTCGAACTGAATAACCTGGATTATAAATTGTCCATGAAAACATCGGCTAGGACTGGTGACTGTGGTGAACCCATGGCTAGGCCTCGGGATTGTGCATAAAAGGAACCATTGAACATAAAATAATTTTGATTAATGCATAAAGACATAAATTTGTCCATTTCTTGGGTGATCATGCTATTACAACCTGCCTTCTTCATACACTCAATTACGAGAGATACCTACTGCTTCTTTGGCCGGAACGGAAGGAAACAAATTTTTTACAGCAAATGAGACTAGTTTTCCGTTGGGCAGGGGTTTAACTTCCTTCAGCTCATTAGCTAGTTCTATTGAATTCTTACCACCACACTTCGGATTGTAATTAGTGAAATTGTGAAAAAGTACAATTAATTTCGAGGCCAGGAGGTGACACGGGGCTGTGTGGTGAGCATTTACAGGGCGAATCGGGATTACTGTTTTGTGAGTTTTTGGCAGACCGTATAGCCTCGGGGGTAAGGGATTCATACCTCAAGGGGTTCATGACAAAGGTGCAAAGCTGGATTTGTTAGAAAATTTGGAGATTGTACCTGCTTCCAATGCTTTGGGACCAAAATTGTTAAATGAAATTGTACCCTTCAATCTATCCCCATTGTGTCATGTTCCTGTCCCCCCTTTAACAAGCATTTCCCCATCATCCTGACCTTCAACACATACCATCTAACCTTCCTCAACCACTCCTGCAGTTTATCCCTCATTTCGAATATACCTATATAAGGGCTTGCCTCCATGTAAATATCAGAACACCCTTGAAACGGGAGTGTTGAAACCCATAGGGTTTCTCAATAATAGTGTGAAAAATAAAAAGTTAAGTTTCTCTTAAACTACTAATTAGTTCAAAGTTCAAATTTTCAACTGATAAGAAAAGCAAAACTTCTTATTTATTGCTTCTGGTCGAAACATAAAACCTTACTATATAAATAACAAACAACATATTTACAGTGAATTCAACCAGTACGTCAAGATTTTAGATTAAGACAATTGCTCATGTCCTTGCTGTTAATAAGGATGAGATGGCGAAATTATATCCCCATAGAAAACGATGATAATACAGTATAATAAAAATAAGCCATTTAAATTAATGCATAATTAACTAGGCAATAAATCTTTATAGAAAGAACCCGTGAAATCTTTGGTCATAGGTTTGCAAGAGTCTAGGTACTATCTACAGTGGAACACCAAAAGTGGCCAACATCTGCCATAGCTTGTGATCTCTTAGCAATACAATTAATATGAAGTGTTAACATATCAACTGCACATTATAAATCACCATCCATTAGCAGTTACGAATACGTATTTGAACTTTTTTTGTTTCCCGGGCGGTTGAGAGCACACTCACACGTCTGTGAGTTGAAAGCATTTCCAAGATAGACACCATGGCCCAAAAGCGGCTAAGAGAGCCATTGAGGAAAATTTTAGACTTCATGAGCACGGTAAGTAGCTCTGTTTAAGCTGTTATGAAATCTATCTCCTCCATCATTGTGCTTCATTCCTTTATCACCGACGCAGATAGTATTTTAACTGTAATTTTCTTTCAATGAGACTGGAGAGAGGGACAGGGAGGTCAGTGCGCATAGTTCTAGGCCAAAGGTTGCTGGTGGCAAGGGGAAGAAGAGTGGAATGGATCGTATGGATGTAGAGATCTCCGAGTCATCGGACGACTTGGATCCTGGTTTGATTCCAGTATCAGTTTACTGGGAGGAAACGAAGAGCTACGAGGACAAATACGACAAAATGTTGTGCAAATACAACAAAAATGAGGAAGAAAATCGTTCGCTGAGAAGTCGGGTACAGATAACAGAGAAAAGGATTGCAGAATTGGAGTCTAATCTCCTAGAGGTACTGCGGCTCAATGTAGAACATCAAAAACATATTCTGAAGTGCTGCCGGGTGTCATCATGTGAGTCGTATGATGGCAGTGTATCCGACCTGGAGGAGATAAATAAAGATGCCTTGGCAGTTGGATTGGTAAGATTAATAATATTCCAAGATCACTATTTTCATATGTTTTTTGTACTGATTCAGTTGAATTTCGTGTACCCTTTGGTTGCAAGTGGTATTTTAACTACTATTTGAATATTATATGGGCATATATTCTGTTTCGTCCTAATTTAGATTGCAGAAATGGTTGAAGAGGAATCAAACACCTCACCTCGGACAACTTGTACTACTCCAGTGACTTCCAGCCCTTCTCTAGCTCCTCCAAGTGCTGCCACTCAAAGCAAGGCTTCATTGCCAGAGGAGAGTCCTGAGATCACTACAGGTGCCAATAATGGCTTGGGAATGGCACACACCTCTACTTCACTTGGGGATGATTTGAAGGTATGTAACAATGGGTAAATCTTAGGCAACTGAGATTACTGTATTCCAAAGGTATCACAAAACCTGACCTAAATGTTTTCTATAATCATTCTTTCAGCCATAAGATGTTTGATTCCTTGCCCATGCATCAACCAGGTAATTTCAATCAACATACTGAATTCCACCTTTCCTCCATATCATTTCCTTCTCTACTTACTAATGACATGGCTTATATGAAGGAGGGCTAATTCAAATTTATAACAGTAATGTTCGTTTTCTTACAATGCAAATAAATGAGGGGATGAATTACATGTATCAGATGGAACATAATGGTGTACATCTTTTGCAATAATCTTTTTCTGGTTTTGATCATATTTTGAAGGCAGCTTCATACTATTAGAGGAGAACATTCTCTCAATTTTACTCATGTCAGTAGTTCATGCAAGGATTGGTAAATATCTCCTTTTTGTGATGAGTTGATTAATAAACCACTGTTGGGTGATCATGACATGACTGTTCATGATTAAAAATTTTCCTTTCAACTTAGGAATGGTCTCATTTCAAATTCCTGACCATAGGAGCTTTGCATAGAAGAGTGGCTCTGGAGGAAGAGGCTGGTGCCAAGGAGGGTTCCATGGAAGGAAATGAGGCTGGGCACATCTCATTAACTACTGTGAAGAGAGAAATCGGTTCGGTGATGCACAACATCAAAAAGAGAATGAGGAGACAGCAGGAACTCCACCAGACAATATGGAGGTTACAAATGGAGATTTGTAGTGGGAGAAAATTTTGAAATGATAAGCGTAAATAAATACTGGTAATATGTAATAGAAATTCTTTACTGTTTTATTGCATTTATGCTGCAACTACTACAGTTGGGCATCCTTAATCCGGCACAGTCGGGACCGAAGCGATGCCGGATTAGGGATTTTGCCGGACTATGGGTGATGCATGGCATGGTCTATTTTTGACGTCTGATTTCATTGAAATGATTCAATTATTTATAACAAAATATATTCGTTTGCCATTTACTGAATATTATTTTAAAGAGAATCACTGAGAATAATCAGAAAGAATTGGTTTCTTAATTTGCAATGTTATTATTTGTAAGTATCAAAGTTGCGCTGTGAGTGAACATAACAAAATCAAAGCATTGTGATTATTACTGCACATGTAAAAGTTTCATATTATTATTGGAAAAGGGCCAATAAAAATTTATATTTCTTATGCTGTGCTTTGCGTAACATATTTCCTATGGAGCTTGATTTGTTATCAGCTGATTCAGTGCGATGCCAACACATGGGTATCGTGTGTATAGCCGCCTATCACTACGTCGCGGGCGACTGGACTGGATGAATCTTTAAAGACCATCATCAATAGTGGTCTTCCTTTCAATTTAAGGCTCATCATCTTCCACCCCACTTGGATTTATTGTTTCAATGATTTCATCATCTATGAAATGTTGTGTGGTGAGAGTATCGTAGCAGCTAACTTATCCTTTCGTCTAAATTTACCAATTCCATTTCTTGTAGTTTAGTGTTAAGGATGATGTTTGAAAACTCCATCATCATATTTTTATCCTCAGAAACAAGATTTTTTTTAAATCCCCACTTATTTCGTCCACATCAAACCTTAAAGCAGGCCACAATTTAAACCACACGTGTTTTAGAACTGACTGTGAATGCTATTACATACACGCGAAATTTCCCACATCACGTCTTTTAGATTGATCACGCCTATTTCTGATATAGTTTATCCTGCTCAATTACCATTTGGCCAGAAATACTAACTAAGCCCTTTACTTCGATGCAATCTAAACCGAGTAGTTGGTCATGGAAAAATTGCCGGATTATGGGTGTTCCCGGATTAGGGATTCCCGGATCAAGGGTGCTCAACTGTATTCCATTTGCCTCCAGATGTCTATAATTGTTGGAGTTTCTTTGAGAGGAGGTTTCAATATGTAATATTTTCAGGGTAGGGGATTGTAGCTTTGTTTACCAATGCTGTACCTGATTTTCGAAAGGTAAATTTGGTTCATGTGTTTTGGTATTCCATGCAAAAAAGGAAGTAGGTGGATTTAAAGGGTGTAATAAGGTTGTACAAGTATATGCTCATTAAATATTGGGTTCAAAGCTGGTGTTTGCAACACGTTCAAAAGATTAGAGTAGTATGTTCCATATCCTAAAAGTAGTAGTGCAAACAGAAATTTCATTATTGTATTTACCTACTTTTTGGATTTAGTTTTAGTCATCTACGCATATTGTTTTGGACGTCCACAGCTACAGGTCCCTATCGGCCACTAAATTTTTCTATTTACCCATACAGGACTGTATGTGTATATGGTAGTATTTCGGTCCTAATTATAGGTATATGAGTAGGGTAGGGTACTACCACTGGCCACACAGGGCCACAGGTGGCCATACATGACCACAGGTGGCCACAGATGGCCACAGGCTAATGGCCACACATTATGACCCCAAATAACCACCCACGGCCACACAATGATGTGTGGCCACATGCGGCCCGTAACTTATGTGGCTCTTTGTGGCCATGGCCACATAAATGTCCTGTGGCCGTCTGCGTCCATTTTCACCAGGGATATGTTAGTAGGAAAATTGAAATCTGAAGATTCTGTGATTGAATCCTTCATGATTAAGATTCATAGAGCGTGAAATGGTTCACTGGCATATGGTGATGGAAGAAAAGGGGAAACAACGTTGTTTGCCCCTTCGTTACCAATCGTTAAATTTTATTCGTATCACAAAGGGTCTTCCGTGGTGGTCATGGGTGGATCCAATGGGGGGAGGGGGAAGAAGTCATCCCCTCCCTCCCCTCCAAGCTGAATTGTGCGAGCGCAGAATTTTATGCAGAAAATTCTGCATATTGTTTTTAATAGGCAATGACCGATGATTAATACTGAACATGACGATTAGGAAACAAGTAAAATAGCTCTACATTAAACAATGAATACAATATAATACATATCGATAGTCAGTCTGTTCATTGGAGGGGCGGGGGTAAAGGGGACAAAACTGGTGACTGCCCCCCAAAACTGGTGGTGGTGGAGGATGTTCCTCAGAGTAAGGCCCATCCTTACTCTGATTGTGAGAGATGTTCACCCATTCTCTTCCCCACAACCATTCCGCTGGAGCAAAGGAGTGCGTGTAAGTTTAAAAAAACATACGTTTATGTTAATTCAGGAAATTTGACATTTTACCATATAGAAACGGTTGGGTACTGAAGGGGAAAACACCCTCCAGTATCAAATTATGGAATAATTTCCAAAGAATCGCGTTCCATCCTCAAACGGGACAAATAATATCTGTGGCAGGAAAAACGTGTCCGTTGCGAGAGGGAGATTCTTCCAAGACCCAAAGTCGTAAATCAATGTTATTGAACCGTACAAATGCATCTATTTCTCAAAACTAAACAGAAATGTGACCATGACCACAACATCGAAGTTTATTCCATTGCTGTATTTTAGGAATATCTAACACCGATTCTTGTAATTTAAAATCATGCCATCAAATTTCTTTACAAGAGACGATTGTAACCATATTTTTATACATGTATGTATATACAACAAAAATTGAAATGAGTGAAGTTTTCTCGGGCACCAGGTAAGTGCTTTTTGTACAGCTAAGTTTGTGTCCAACTGACGCTGTCTGGTCATTATAATGGAATAGAAGACTTAAGTATTATTCATAAAAATCATGGTAGAAGACGTGATGATGGTGTCAGAGTCTGACAAAAAATGCTAGCTGTAGGAAAAGCACTCACCTGGAAGAGCTCCCGAGAGAACTTCACAAATAAAACATGCCAGAAAACACAAAAAATTAAAATGTATCACTGAAATCGTTTGTATGACGTTGTCTTTGACAATGACATCGCTATCACCCTTCTCACTATTAGATAATCGAACCTCCTTTTCCTGATTAATTTCTGTGGATGACTTTTTAGTGAATTCTTTCTGTCTGGTATTCTAATTTGCCGAGATACTGGATAATTAGGGTAAGATGAACGTTAATTTACAACTTATTAACATATTTAATGAAACACGAAAGTACCGGTATACCAGTATTTTTTCACCGGTACTACCGGGGGAGTACTATTATTGCATTTTAATACTCTTCACAAAAATACCAGTACTTTTTTAAGTACCACCCATGCCTAGTCTGCTGAAACAAATGCGACACGTTATTCCAAATGGCTTCCGGGAAATGTTTCAAAGAATGTGAATATACTGGTCATAAAAATTAAGACCAACCAAGGGAAAGCGTAAAGGCTAGCAATAAAGGAGATACAATTTTGATTTATCAGTTATGGTTTAAATTTTTTGCGAAACTAATCAAAATTATGGAATGAACATTAGAAAATGGAATGAGTATTAAATAAGAGTAGCTTGTCAGTTGTGCATTTGGGAAAATGGTCGGCAGTTTGAGGCTTTTTGCATTTTTGGAGCAGTTATGGTGCTTTTTGATCTAATGGTTAGTTGGTAAATTAAGTAGGAATATGAATTACTGTAAAAACTTCCCCTTCTTACAGGATTTTTGCTCAGACTCTCCGGATGGAACTTCTGCCACTTCACCGACCTGATTCCTTGGAAAGTGTTGACAATAGGTTTCATGGCAATTATTTACACCACCCTCGGTAAGATGATACTTCACTATAGTGAGGGTTTACTTAGGCACCACAAGGTCTCGTTTTAAAGAGGTTGCACTGTATTTCACATATTTTTGCCATTGAGAAGTGCTGAAGATGAGTGCTATTTTTTCTGTCCCTGCATGAATTCACCTCATGAAAATGAATCAAAGTAACCAACCAAGCATTTACCATTTACCAAGCATATGTATATTTATTTATGTGAAAAAACAATGTTTTTTCACATAAATTAAGAACAATATAACAAAAGTTGGTAAAAATCCTAGCCAGTGGTACCTTATTCATAGCTATAGACTTTGTATAATGCAATTGAAAAAAGGTAGGTTGATAACAGAAAATATGATTATAGTCTAGGAATTATGTTATCCTTTTTTCCAATGCTAAGTGATACACCAATTAGGTACTAATTTTGAAAAATATGGAACACTTCAAAAAAATATCTGGGGAATGATGGATTACAATCTGAATGGAAGGCAAATAGACCAATATTGTGGCGGTAGTCACATTTGGGACCGAGGAAAGATCAGTACAGAATTGGCATACAGCAATGATGCATGCATCCATTAGCTATCATTGCACCACTACCCATCAGGATATCAGATGTAAATCTATTTTAATATTAATTTTTGCTGAAATTAACTTACCAGCAGCAGTTATGATGATGTCTGCACGTTTTGTTAACATTGCCAGTAAAGATGGAGGTGTATTCCTGTGGCATATCGTCGTTGTAGCATCCATGGCTGCTGTTTCACCTATGAATTGAAGGAAATGTACAAGAATCATGAAGGAGAAACACACAAAGAAACACAGAAAAGGTGAGTTAAAGTAATACACCTTACCCGTTCCATCAGCATGAAGAAGAACAGCTATAGGCATGCCAACATTTTTCGACCGTCCACACACCACAGCATGCTTACCATAGGTTTCAATGCCTGAAAGTGGAAAGATAACATTACTCAGTTCTTCTCATCACCTTTTGAGTTCTAATATATTGGTTGTTTAAGAATACACACTGTAGAGTTTCTGTTAAAAATGGAACAAAGAGATATTCCTATGCAATGAATGAACTGAATTGACTAACAGAATATTGGCAAGCATGGAAATAAAAAAAATCGAGGTATACCATCCAAGTCAGGTATTATAAAAACTACAACATTTGGCCACAATGAGAGCAAGTAGCCACTTCAGGAAATTGAGGTCTTTTCTGCTTGTGATGGTTCTCAAAACGCACGTGTGCCCTGATGGGTGGGCAGCACAAATACTAGCTGACTCCCCATTGGAGACCACATTCAAAATGAGGTAGCAATTTCATTGGGATCATTGATTAGATACCATGTGGAGAGCATTTCAGTGTTGATGCTCCATCTGTCAGATTGGTTGAAGCTTTGGTGCCTTTTGCAAAGAGTAGGGTAATGCTGAGGCTTGGTTATTCTCCACCCCTCCTCCATTCCCCTCCATTCGCAACTCCTTCACTCCCTCCCATCTGATGTGTTCAAGTGGGAATCAGACTTGAAACCAAGGATGAGATGATTACAATGTATGATTACAATATTTTTAATATCTACCTGTATGGTGCATATCCATGAGGTTATGAGGTATTACTCATTCTTAAAAAAGAGAACTTCATAATGTATGTACTGCATGACATTCATTTGGGAATGGATACACTTCATGATTTCCCTGCTAAGGCCTGGGTAGACTATACCTTGAACATCTGTCAGGGATTAACCTGCAATTTTGACTTACTATACATTGGCAAAATCAAAAGAGGATGACCTTTCATAGTGCCATCAACTGCTATACAAGACTTTATCTAAGGACAGAGATTGGGCCACATTTCTAAGGGTTGTGACTGCAAGACCACTTGCCCATGCTGTGGCTAAAGTGAGCACAAGGAAGGACTGCAAATTTTGGATTACTACTGCACTAATAGGGCAGTATTCAATTAATTTATTCTCAAAACCATTCAAAAATGAAGGAAGAGAAAAAATAAAATATGCTATGCATGTTCAATGCTCCACAATGAAGTGAGAAGGAGACTTCGACTACCTGATGTACAAGAATACGAATAAGGCATGAAAAGATACCTTTGCTAAACCAATCAGGTTGAATTATTGCAAACCCAAAGCAATGGTGGTCGATGACCACGTATCTACACCTACGCAGTACTCTGCAAGCTACCTCGAGATGTTTTGGCAAGGATTAATAATCACCAGACGTGCATTAATTGCCAAAGTACTTTTCCACTAAGGGAGCATGTTATTTTTGCATCTTGAATGCACATGCTACTTAATGATTAGCATATAAGAATGAATGCATATTTATCAATGGACAATTTATCAGAAATGCATTTCTGATCTTCATACGCTCCACGCACATTAAGCTCTACGTTGTTTACAATACGATCTTTAAGGCTCGCCGTGTAAAATTCATCCAACAAGAAGGCTTCATGAAGCCTGTACCTGCACGTACATTCATTTTAAGTGTTTCAATAGTTTATGTAATGCATAATATGCATGATTATTAGAGAAAAGAAACTTACCCTTCACTGTTAAGGCGCCAATTATACCCATACGGTGAATATAATGTACCTAATTACGACGAAACCGTTATGCAGATGTCTAGGAATAAAACACTAAAGAAAACGTTTTATAAATGGGGCAACCTACGATATTAATTCCTTGAGAATTCACATTAACATACATGTATTTTAATTAGTTTCCGAGGTTCACATACTGTAATTTTAGCGATTGCTGCACACGCCAATCAATGCTCCGTTGTTTTCTCATACATGTAAACATCGGCACTTAACGAAACGATGAACGCAAAAACAATTATATGGATGTTACATGAAGCACTCAAAGAATATTTCAAGCAATTAAAATATTCTAGTGACATCTAGTATACATTTTAGATTCCTAAATTCGTGGAAAATAAGGAATTACCACTGCAACACATGGGATATTTAGGTTGGGTCGCGGTAACTTTTTCATAGACTGCATTTAATTGTGTCTTAAGTACATAAAAATAGACAAACTTGCTCTTGAAAATAATATTTAAACACCCATAAGCCTTTAAAAGTAGTGCAAAAGCTACGTCAGACCATCGAACACGTTGAGAAGTAACATTACATCCAATTCCTATGAAATAATATCGTAGAAGTAAACTTTAGAGAAAGAGTGAAATAGTTTCAAAGGACGTTTAAAATCATTACAGGAGTAAGGCAAAGATTTCTTGAACTCAAATACATTGGAAGATAAATTTAGGTCCATTCGGAAAAGTTACAGAGACAAGAGCTGCATTTGCAAACCAGTTCAAGGGAAACTAAATTCAAATTACTTCCTCTACGTTAATTAAATACCTCTCAGCGTGAAAATCAATTTCAAAACATAATCAAATCACATTTTCCTGATTTTCAAATTAGAATTAAAACATTTGGAAATTAGCATGTCACTCCTAAGTACTTACCCATGTACAGTTACTCGAGGGAATTAAATATTCCTTGCCCTGCAAGAAAAATAAAATTTCTCTGTGGGGAATTGCATTCCCTGGGCAGCCCCTCAGCGCCAGAGTCCTTTATATGGCAATCACAACACTGCTCCCGCTTTATAGTATTTTTGGTAATTCATAGGACTCTGCCGAGTGCCAACGATTCGAATCACAAGGTTCTCTGAATGTTCCTTTGCAACACATTTGCAAGGGAATGTAAAGGACCGCCAGCGAACGTTCGCATAACGTTTGCGTGCTGCGTAGGTTGATGTATTCATGATGTCATCAGCAAATAGATGGGCTTCAAGGTTAGGTACTTCATTAAAACAATGAAACCTAAATTTTAATCTACTTCCTGATATCAATTCTCCTTCCAAGTTTTCTACTGACAATAAGCTCGTAACACCAACACAACATATGTATCACAGAGACCTTTCCGAAATCTCACCAATATCTTTTTTGCATGTTAAAATTTTAACGTTAAGGATTAATCCAGGATCAAAATTTCATTGGAACTGATCTCTCATACTATTGGCAAATTCTGACTTAAGGAAGGTGAGAATGATAAATCTAAAAAAAATAGCAGTAGTTACTTTGGGGAGGCAACCAAGAGCTTTGCTCATTTGTGTCGTTTACAGCTATCTAGATAGTGGTGTGATGATAAATAACTGATAGGTTCATCATTGCTGTGCACTGATCTTTCCACATGAGTTCCAAATTTTATTACTGCCATAGAATAAGTACACTTATCTTCCCCCATTCAGATTTTAATCCACGATTCCCAAGATATTATTTTCTTGTTTAGGGTTAATTAGTGTTCCATGTTTAGCAAAAATTAATAATAATTGATATTTCACCTAAAATTGAAAAAATAATGGAATAATACCAAGACTTGTAAGCAAGCTGGATCCCAGCTGGGATTTCAGCTGGAAGAATCCAGCATGAATGTAAGCCTTCAACTCAGTTCATGCTGTCAAACCTAAACACAACCAGATTCCAGCTTCAATGTATGTCTCTAATCCTGCTTGAATGGGGTCATTTACCATATTTTTTTAATTGCCCAATATGATAGTTTGTAAAGTAAAAAGACCATTATTTTTCCGTTTTCTGATCCGAAAATTATTTCTCTAGTTATATGCAGCGAAAAAGTGATGTTTTTAACCCTTTCGGAAAAGTGGGTGTGGTGCAACCTCTGACGCATATCGACTTCGTCCAATCACAACTGAGCCTGCGAAGCTACTTCGCCTTATTGCAATGGGGGGGACACAGCTGACTCTGCCAATAGGACAGTTGCGACAGCATCTGTGCGAGCAGACCTTCCGAGAATCTCCCTTCACTCCCTTCCCTTCCCAAAATAGCAGTCAAGGATGGGAAGAAAATGACGTCAATGTTATCACAGCAACTTTTTCGGTGGGCGTCACCTTTTGCTTATTTTAATTTTTGATTTATGAGTGAATGGTTGTGGTTAGAAGATTAATTTTTTCACCAAATTCGTTTTTTGTTTCCATCTAACAATTTCATGCAAAAAATTGCGATTTTGGTTCTGAGTAAACGTCCCCATTACTTAACCAATTCAACCCAGTTAGAATTTGTAAGCCTGAATCCAGTTCTATTCCAATCAGAATATGAATCTAGAGGGGTGTCATCTTTATCTCTATGCCCCAGCACAGAGATAGAGATTATACCATCTATCAGCTCGGTATGGACAGGGACATATGTCCCTATGCTACATATTACGCTCTTCAAGTCTGCATATTTCCCACCCCATCTTCATGCCATGTATTTTTCTTTGCTCCTCACCCTCAATTGCCGAGCATTCCATTTTGTCCCCAAGTACCTGTTCCATTCACTACTCTGCCTTCTCCTAATCTCTGACAGCAATCTTCTACCCCCCCTCCAAACCATGTACAACACCTGTTCCATTGTCTGCCTTTCCATCCATCATACTTTCTCCATACTTCTCCAGAACCAATTTCCTAAGGCTTGAAACATTTTCTTTTCCTCCTTCCCCAGTGCCCACATCTCAGATCCATATGAAAACGAACCTCCACATCAAGATCTCCATTTGTCCTGCTCAAGATTCTCATCACAAGTTGTAGGTAAATGCCGGCTTAGCCAAAGCAATCATTTCCCAGGATCAAATTACTACTGTGTCCACTTTCATTCAATATGCTACACCCCACTAACAAGGCTCTGTTCCACCTCTTCTAGTTGATGCCCTAATATTGAGTTTTTCCTTCCTGTTTCTAATTCCATCACACTGGATTTGCAAAGTGTCTAATAATGATTGTAAAATTTTGGCTGTCCTGCAAATTAACACTAGTTTGCAGGACATCAGCATGTATGACTTATCAGCAAATTTAACCAATGTAACTACCACTTCTCCTACTTTCATGCCTACATCAAATTTCTCCCAAGTCTCGTTTGTAGCATTAAATAAGTGTGTCTCAAAATGAGTAATGTCCCTAGTAGTAAAAAAATTGTGCTGAGTAGATGGCTAGGGTATTTCAAATAGGTACATCGGGAAAACATTTCCCAGTCATAAATTGCCATATCATATATCATGTGCTGAAAATATTTTCTGGTGCTTTGGAGAAAAAAATTCTAATTTTCATAAAACTTTAAATCAGTCCTCATTAACAGATTGAATACGAAAACAAAATTTCAGGTAATAAATATGTCTTTAAACTGCTTTTAATTCTGAATGATAAAGTTCTAAGTTTCATAAATCTTACAACAGTGTACAAATTCTAGAATTTAAAAATAAGAAAATTGTCAAGTATAAACTTTGGTACCCATGAACAAATTTTATCCTAAAGATTCCACTCATAGTTCATAGTGTGTGGAAAGTTCAGAAAGATATAGAATATATCACCATAATCACAAGACAGAATGACTTCAATATTCAATTGGGGGGCATTAAAGGTGAACAGGGTGATCCTCAAAGAATTATCTTATCACAAATATTGTGACTATAGAAGCTTACTTCGATATTGCAAAGGACGTTTGTGGTGTAGCAAGTAAATTAACATCATCAAAAATCAATGATTTTGAAGAAAATTCATGAATTAGTCTGTTTTTTTTGTATTGGTTGAATCCATACCACAGGAAGAGAGATTTCTCTATTTCAGGCATTTTATATCATTAACAAACTGAATAAACAAGAATGAGCTAACAAGGATTCAGGCAAGTACTCAACTGAATGACAAATGTGAATTTATTTGTCTGCTGAGGTATAAACTTAGTACAGTGATGTCTATTGATAAGATTTCATCTTGGTAAAATTCCTAGCCCTACTGATAACATAAGGCTTCAGTAGTCCTACTGAAAAGTGGCTGTACCATAAGACTACTGAAAACAATAAGTCAACAGGAGACCTACTGATAACAGTAGAACTACTGAAAACAGGAAAGTGTGACAAAACACCCATTGGCTACTGGAAACAGCAGGTGAAATTTTCAGCAGGGTTTTGGGACATATCAGATAATCAGGTCTCATTAAATCTTACATCAAATGCCTGAAAGAATGTGGCATAAGAACTGGTGTACATGTACACTATAACCTCTGCACTTTCTGCCACAATTTACTCTAGCTGACTGCAGCAGTCAGGATGGTAATTCATCAGCCGCATATTCTAAGACTTCCAGTTCAAATCCTATCTTGGGTGTTGATGTTCTTATGTCATCGATTAACCTAAAGTCAAAGAGGATGGTGTAGCCAGGGAAATAAGAGTAACTAAACCATAATTCTGCTCAACCTGTTTCCACTCTATCCGATTTTAATGGCAACTATAATTCATCCCTTTAACTTCATCCCTCCACCAATATTTTCTAACAAATCTATGCCCTTCTGCCTCTCATAAGTACTTCATTTTCTCCATTCTCAAACCCCAAAGAGCCTTCGATCCATGCTTACTACAATTCCATGTCAACCAGGTTTTAAAATCCCTCAATACTATTCATCAGCAATCACTCTACATTCATGTCTTCACTATTCATTTGTAATATTTTCAGCAATACATCACTAGCCTTTACTCACATTAAAAGCATAATACTGGAATACACAAATTACCTGTTCTCTTAAGCATTTCTTGAACACCATATGGAGTACATGGAATCATGGACTTCAAGTCAAGGCAAAGCCTTCCTATATTCACCAAATGAAACCCATCAACATCTTTATTGGGATCAATGGAATTACAAATGGAATTTTCTGACATGTGCTCAGGCAGTGGAAGCTGAAAATACAAAATATTGATCAGATATTACAATGTCCGTAAGCATTACATACATATTTTAAAACTATGTGTAGAGGAATATTCCGATAAAAAAGCACAAACCTGCACCAAGATTCCATCAACACCTTCATCAGCATTCAAAGCCCTTACTCTATCAAGCAGTTGCTTTTCTGTTATAGATGAGGGATATCTTTCAGTATTGCTATCAATACCTGAAGTCATTAATAAAATTAATCAATAGTCATTAATTTTCAAGTCATATATAACAGGATTGTCCCATAAATGCTTACCAACATTTTTGGCTGCTTTCATCTTATTCCTTATGTAGATTTCACTAGCTGGATTCTCACCAACTAGTACAGCCACTAACATAGGTCTCCTGTGGCCCTGTTTTACCCATTCGTCTAATTCACTTTTGAGCTCCTTATAAATATCCTTAGCAATTTTTCTGCCATCTATGATTGTTGCTATTAACCTACGAGAAAATCATAAGTAAAAAATACGATAAATAACATTGCCCTTACAACGGTCAGACATCATGTGATAACTAAGGCAAGATCAGAAAAATATACTAAAGTGGGCATTTCTCCGCTAGCCTCCTTGTGCAATTAGATTTATGATATTATAATTTGTAATGCAATGATGAAATTTCAATCATAACCCTTAATGGCTGTTTAAGAAAAGTAGGAGGCAGATACATTATGACCTCATTTTCAGATACATGAAGCAGAAGTCTGGCTAGAAGACGTTACAAATGGGGTGCTCATTCCAACCTTTTAAATGAGGAATTATGTATACTAAAACTTTAGAATGGTTAGTTTTACTTTGCTCCTTGTATAAGTTGTTCTTTTTATAATAAACTCAAGGCTGCAGCCTTGGAGAATATGAACAATAGCAATCTCTATGGAGAATAGGAGAAATGGTTTATTTTTGGGGAGGATGATAGGTTTGAGTTTAGAGAGCAGAGGGCTACTTAAAATGCCATAGCACTCATAAGAATGCTTGTGAACAGTAATGCACAGAAAATCAAAAATGTTGTCTTTGACCTTGAAAAGGTATTTAAAATAAGAGGGAAGACAGCTAGCAAATGTACCTACTTAGAAAAATTAAGTGGCCAGGAGATTAGGAGGCCTATTTATGCAATTGTCAACAGGTAGGGATAGCCACTGGAGAATCTGAGTAGGTGGAAATTTAGGGTGGAAAGAGGGGGTTACAATTCCATTTTTTTCTTCTTTCGATAAATATTTATATCAAGCACTTATATATTTCACAGGACAAACCATCATCATGCCCATAGTAGTACACATCATGGTCTGTTACCCTTTTTCACACATAAAAGCAAAAGATAGAAAAGAGAATGAATTAATAAAGATAGGAAATAACAAATTTTTGATACATATCAGGTTACATACGATTTAAAGCCATTTAAGCAATAATACAAATTTTCATAAATGATTTCCTTTTGATACAATATTTCATAAATGACTCATTTTTGATACAAGTTTATTAAATATACACTTGTATCAAAAAATCATTTCAGATTGCATATATTATTGGTCTTCCTATTAATTCTTGCCACTGGGCAACTATACAAAAAATTTGTCATAAAAACATTCCTGACAAAGGGTCCTCGTACAGTGTGTATTACCTAAAGGTACGCGAAAATATATAATTTTGAGTAACTGTGATGATATGATTTTATTACATAGCATTTTATATAGGAACAGAATATCATCAAGTATTATCAAATTACTTAAATTATTAAGATCAAAACATTATATGTACACCTCACAGTAAGAAATCAGAGTCGTATCTACACCACACTTTTTTACACAGTCTCCCAAATATTTCAAGAATTATTCAATTCCATTCCTATGGCTGTCATAATAAGGAATCCAAATCACAGACCTACATTCCATTATTGGCAGAGCAAGAGCAAAAAAAGTGGCTACCCTCATGACAAAATTATTGTGAAAGTGTCTCAAAGACAATTGGCAAAACCATTGAAAATTGGATTCTGTGCCACTGGAAGCATTCCAATTTCCCACTCAATCACACATTCCCATCGAAAATCTATGACACAATATAAGATTGCAGAACGCATTCTATTCTCTCCCAGCCAATCAGAGGTTGACTTTACTCTATTCAGGTGACCAGAACAACATATATCAAAACTGTTTCTTGGTCATTCTTTTCTGGTCAGTTTTAAGCCTAAAATTTCTTTTGCAGACACTTCCAATGCTTATAATTGTAACTTACACTCTTATTGCCATATTCTATTCATCATACCAGTGCCTCACTGATAAGGTATTCCACTATATCATTAACAAATCCCAGAATAAAGCAAAGAAAAATAAAGAAAAACCAAAATCCTCAGTAGTCTTTGATGTATCTTCCACAGATGAGAATAGTGAGGCATTTTCAGTTCAATAAAGTGAGAAAGACTACCATGAAAGCTTGTCAGAGTATGAGGGTGAAGATGAACTTACACTAAAACCTGGTGACTTCATTGTCGCAATTTTTTGGAAAAAACAGCAAACTGTTTTGGATTGTTTGAAGCAAATGTCATGGAAGAAGAGAATGGAGGCTAAATGGTTTCTTTTTTCAAAAGAAATAACAAACTATGAAGTTTAACGAGATGGAAGAATCCTTTATCGAGGAAGGCGATATTGTGCGAATCCTGTCCCAGCTAATAACTGCAAGTTCTGCTCATTATAATAGTATGGTTGAGTTTGCAGAAGACCTAAGTGACGTTACTAATAAGCATTAAGTTTTTAGTTTTAGAGAAAGTTATCAACCTATGGTACGGACATATATTGGAATTTACTTGAAGTAGTTTTCTGTCTGTAAGTTTTACCCAATTTTATACTTTTTTCAAGCAATTTTGTTCAAGTTAAGTTACTCAAATACTGTAATTTAACATGTAAAAATATATTCACTTTTCTTTTTTAATTGTATGTTTTTATTGCCTAGTTTCTTTGCAAGTCTCAGTACCGGTCCCAATACAATGGCCTTAACATGCAATTCTATCACACAATTGGGTAAACCAATATTCTGTCCTTGTCAATTGAACGTACAAAAATAGATCCAGCGACCCCAGACAGTTGCTGCAGCAGTCTTGTACAATTTTCCCTGGGGTGATCCAGTTACCCCAAAGTTGTGGGGCAACTGGAGCCATCAAGGACCACAAATAATATTAATTAGAAAAAAATACAAAATGGTAAACATTGCATTAAATGCAACATGATGTATTAGTCTGTTTACTAACAAAGCATTTCATGTTTTTTGCTGTTATCCACTGGTGTTACTTTTCCCAAAAAAAATGAAAAATGATATTGCACGGTCATGTTCTAAAACCACGCCCCAGTTACCCCCGAGCACATTAATTGTTGAACCATGAGAAACCATGCTTTTCATCAATTATAAACTTTTTTAACTAAGATCTCATAGAAGTTTAATAAAGGTGTATTTTATGTTATTCACAATGCAAAAAAGTCATGATGATCCGGATTAAATGGCTTATAAATGCTAGAGAAATATTTAGAAAATGCGTCCGAAATTTCCTGAGGCAATTATCACGTTTTGAGAATTCATAATACATGGACTTAGGTAGCCCATTATTACTATTCCTCAGTGAATTTAAATAATTGCAAATGGACTGAATGGGCTTGGAATAGGGCACACGTTTATGTAACTACCATAAATACTCCTAATTTCTTTCTTACAAATACTGCGGACCTCTCTGAATTCATCATCAATATTTTGCAACTTGTATAGGTATATCTTAAAATGGCAATGCAATTTCCTTTTCTCAGCTAGCAACGTTGCAATTTATTGTACCATGAAGATTGGTTGAGCTTTGGCCAAAACTCATCTTCTTCACAGTGGAACATTTCATATTGCAACAAATATCATTTAAATAAATTCACAAAATATCAAAAAAGCAAGATCACTGAGCAAAGAATTCCAAGCTGAAATGCCGCATCATTATCGAAGTTCTTTAGATCCATTACCTCAGAATTAACACTCAATTTATAAAACATGATAGCTTTGAACTCAGTTTATCATAACATGTATCATAATGGTAACAATTATGACTATAAGCAAAAATAAAGCATGATAACCTTCAGTTGGAAATAAAATATCATTGGTTTATTGTACCTCAAATCTGGGAAAGAGAATCATAAATCCAATAACTCACCATGAGAATGCATATTTTAATTGACGTGTGCGGCCGGTACACAACAATTATTAGATTGCCTCAGTTGTAAATAAGAGATTATGCCACTCAAAACTTGTGACGAAGAACTAATTACATCGGTTTGAAAAATGCCATCACTATTACAACTTATTACAGGTAGGCTGAATTCTCTACAAATTATTACTTCGGTGATATGCATACAGTCACTGAATATAATATTAATATAAAAATTAATTGCATAAAAAACTTTTTCCTTTCCACACTCGCGGAAAGATCGAAAACTCAACCTCTCAACTTTCAACCTCAACAATCGTCACCTTTGGACAGACACGGAACCCTAAACTTGGGAGAATGCGGCCTAAGAAAGCAGCTTCAATGAAGTTATAACTTATTATTATGCCTCAGGGAAAACATATTTTATTTATACTACCAATTTAATGGCCACAATGCTGATATTCTGAGACGAAATTCGTCTCCGAATAGCTGCGACGTTAGTTACTACGATACATTGCAGCGAGGGGCAATAAAGAAATAACAGCAATCAATATTGTATTTTAGGTCGCAAAGTATACACAAACAGATAACAACTTACGAGCTAAGAAAAGGTATTTGAATATTCATGGACATCAACTTCCTGTGCTTCTAAAGAATATTAGATTTTTATTCTGGGAAATAATACAAAAATATCATGACTGACAGAGAAAAACAAGGTGTGTCACTAATTGGAAGAATAACGGATTAATATTTCATACCTGTAATTTGCTTGAAACAAATGTTTCTTATTACTTTCCAGCGGTAGTAGTAATTTACTAGTTCCTATGCAGATCCTTTTCAATACTGATACGAACATTTTTTTGGAGAAATTTGGACGAGGCACAATTGCTAGATAAAATTTTTTTTCCTTTAACGTTTGTCAGTTGTTTTGCCAATGACTTGACATTGTTGCAATCTAATTTTCAATATTATACCCCGTTTCCACTACTAGCGTATGTACGCGCGTACCAACCAGCGATGCGTTCCCACGACACTAGTTAAACTCAGTGCTGCCCTCCCTTGGCATCTGACTGAACAAGTTGCTGGTATAAGTAGTTTACAAATACATTCAGAACTTCAGCACATTCTTCATGTTTTTGCCATTTTAAAAATTATGAGACATTCATTCTCACTTATTCATTAATGTAGAACCGACAAATATCCATTTTGTCCAACTTTGTCGAATGTCGTGATTCATTTTTCCTAGTTTCCGTCCCGCCGCCAGCGCCTAACCAGTGAAAAATGGCATGGTTCGGAACTACGAAATACGATGGTCCTTACGTGCGTTCCTACGGTGTTTTTTGGTCACACGCGTATGGACGCGCGTACTTACGCTAGTAGTGGAAACGGGGTATTAAGGGACATGCAATTGACAACACTTTTGAACAAGAGGGTGTTCAAGAGGCGATGGGTAAAAATAATCGATTCACCTTCATATTCGAGTATTTACTCCCGATTCTTTCGATTATTGAATCGATCAGGGAACTATTGGTAAATAAGGAATTATGAAACTGTAATAGTTCTACCATCTAGCGATGGTATATAGAACTGCGTGCTCCACGGCAATTTCATATAGCATGCAAAATTAATGATGAGTATATCTTCAGATATATACGGAAGTACTGATGCAATGTACAGATAATAGTAGTCTCATTATCTACCGGTATCACATTTAGGGCCGGTTTTATAATGTCTAGTTAAACTGGACGTTAGAGTTAACCGACGCTTAAGCCGAAAATTCAGTTTTATAATCGGTCGTTAAGTCTAATCTGGAGGTCAAAGTGCTAGTTATCTTAACGACGGATTTCCATGGGTTAACTAGAAGATACTGACGGGACCCTTGCTACGGATGAAGATTTTGAAGACGGAGAATTAAAAAAATACGGCATTGCAATTCTAATTCGAAGTAGTTTTGGTAATTTTGAGTGATGAAGAGTGTTTTGGAAGGTTTCGTCCTTCAAAAGCCAACGGTAAAAACGTAAATACGTTATTGGTGATTACCATCGATGGAATTAGATATTAAACCAGCAGGTTTCTGAGCTTTCAAGGTGATTTAAGATAGACTGCAGTTACGCTAAGATCCAGTGTTTACGTTATGTACCCTCTAATTTACGTTAAAATGTTTGATCATATTCTAGGCGTTCGGAGTTGAGCGGGATTTACCCCTTGAAAGTGTGAAGTTAGGCAACGTTTGGGATACATCCACTGCTGCTTCATTTTGTGCTCTTGTGCTGACGTTGTTGGGTTGTGATTTTCTTTCTGTTGTGGTGTACAGGTATTAGGTGATGTAATATAACGGAGGATAATGAGTTTTGAGTGAAGTATTCGGAATACAGGTGATAACGGAAGTTTAGAAGATTAAATGGGCGTTTATGCCGAAGAATACTAGTTCGTGCAAGCAATGAGAGCTATTCTAAACATTATTCGTCCCACACAAGGAAGTGAGTGGGTTAGGATTTAGTTGAGAATTCCTTTGTTTATACAAATATCAGCGATAGTTAGCGTTACAAAGACTGTATTAATTAATTGCATCGTTCATTTTTCCTGTGCTACTACTCAAGTTATACATAAGCGTTTATATAACGCCATCAACAAGGCACGTAAAAACTTTTTAAACCTAGGAACAATTAATTAATGATTATATTGTGTCAAACCTTACAATGAGTCCTGTTAGATAACTATAATCACTTCAACATGAGATACAATATAATTACAACGTTTTGTGATGTAAAGTAATAGCAAGTTTACGACCTATGTGAACGTTATTTGGATTAGAATGACATTTAGGTACTTCGGACGTAGATGTTAGTTTTGCATGTTGTTCTATTTTAACCCAGTGATTCAATTGTACTAGGAGAAGTGAAATGTTATTGTTTTCGAATGAGTACCTAAATTTTAACCCAGAAAGTATGTGTGTGAGCTAAGTATATCGTTTTATGTATTTCCATTGATTTGTTATGTATTGAAACTCATGAATTTGATGGTGGAAGACTACTATATTCACTTCCACATAAGATAGAATATAGGTAATTTCAAAGCTTTGTGATTCTAAATAATAGCAAGGACCGATGTGATGATTTTTTAGATTGCAATGGCATTTACTTTAGATGCCGAGGTTAATTTCGTATGTTGTTCTGTAGAGTCCTGTGTTTCAATTGCTCTAGGTGCTGTGAAATTTTAGTGTGTTTGAATATTTAACTAATTTTTATCACAGAGTGATACCACTATATAGTTAGATGCATTGTCAATGAGTTATTATGTATTGAGACTCACGAATTTGATAAATTCATTGTGATTAAAAATGAGTATATATGGCATGACATTTTGTTTACATTTTTCATGCATTATAGCAAGCCCCCCAGGATTTGTTTCTCAAGTTTACCTCTAGTGTTATTACCATACTTTTCTATTGCCTTGATAAAAGTTTATTTAGCTATGAATAAGCATAGACAGGGAGTATATAATGTGGAATAAATTTGTGATAGATCATTATCTGTACCTTTCATATTTTAACCTGCAATAAGCTCTTTGAGAAATAGATGCATTTCTCCTTCCAAGGATTATGAATGATTAAGGCTAATGAATGATCTAATGTGTTTTACAAAGACAACCTTGTATTGATAGTAGGGTGAATATTTACTATACAGTGGAATAGTACATCTATTCTTTTGCAGTCAGGAATTTAGAAAACTTGTCATGTATGTAGGGCATGGAATATAATTCCTAATGATGTTTTTAGGCATATTTGAACAAAAACCGGCCCTAATTGTTATAGGTGCACTTCTAGGACCACTAAAAATTCCAATATGCATGATATACTTACGAATACGAGCATGTTCATGATGTCAAGAAAGTGCTTGATATGGGTGTTTTCAAGTCTGTTTCCGCACTAATAGGCAATTCAGACCGGGAGGAAAGGTACTAGGATAGGAATGGAAGGGATCTAGGTACCTCGTAAAACCGTCCGTTAGGAAACCAAAAACACGTGCAATCAATGTAACAAAAATAAGTACAGACACGAAAATTAACATATAAATGATTGTTAAGTGTTACTGATGCAATGAAAGTACTTAGAACAGTAATGATTAGGAGCTACATCTCAAAAATGAACCCGATGACAACCAGGTGACGTTGAAGTGATAGGACTGAAATGGATTTAGCACGAAAAACACGAGAAATACAGATGCTATGAGAAAAAGTATAAAAACAAATGGCAAGGAAATACCCAGGGATATTATATTAATTTACACACTCCCTGGAATTACCTCTCATAAATGGAAATTAACGAACGAATCTGCTTCCGTTTGCCCGTGGCGCTAAAAGTGCGCGTAGACGGATTACGTTGTTCATTTCGTTGACATTGGTAGTTCCTCTGGTCCTCATTGTGCCGCTGGTTACGGGTATGCCAAAATGATAGCCAACTTTCCATACTCGATAAAATGGCGGAGTTGACATGAGATGAAGTCGACGTCTGTTAATATAGTTATTATACTGGTGTGTATTTTGTGCGGTCATTCGTGGCGAACATTTAACGTTGTATTTCATCATTTCTCATCCAGGATTCAATTTTACGAAAGGATTTGATTTTGCCACAGTTTATTTTGCTCATCTACACATTAGGAGAAAAATACTTTTTGTCGTTGGTTAATGTAACTTGAATAAGTATTGTATTCGTTGCGCACTGTTGGAAAGTGACACTATGTGTGGGACATGTGAGCATCATATCAGTAGGTTGTGGCTTAGTTCCGGTTGTCTTATATTTGACAGGCATGAAGAAAGTAGGAACGATAAATTCGTGCTTAAACAAGCAGTAGAAGGTCTGCTTCAGTTAGTGGTGAGTGTACTGCATATATATTATACCAGTCCTTCACTTGTGCTTATATTTTGTACTTTCCTCTCCTGCACTTGTATTGCTTGTGTGGTTGACGTGGGAATCTATTTTGTCATTCCTTAAAATCATTGCTGATTTCAAATTTCTCAGGTAGTGAGGGGAGCATTGTATCCTTGGCTGCTTTGTTCAATTTCCTTGGAAAAGTTGAGGGAGTTCAATTTTTCCTAGCAAATCTGCTTGGAGAGACAGGAAGTGTATGGCAGCTGAAACAGTGGGAATATCCGGCATGTAAACCAAGTTCGGAGTAGAGATTGTGATGATGTAAGTATTTACCATGTTATATTTGTAGATTAAAAACGATTTCGCCGGATTGAAATGGAATGACAAGATACATACACACGCTCAGTTCTTCAACTCTGTTTATTAGCACAATTGGAAATTGCGATCTCACAGTCACGACGGTCAATTCTTTTTACATAAAACTCGCTAATAATAAATACGTGGGATTAACCCACATTCAAATATCCTTAATACACTCCTATTAATCCAGCTATTACTTAATAACCATTTTCCAACAAGATCACCAAAATATTTTTTTTTCACCTAAGGGTTTGTGAACTCATCGGTGAGCAATGTACGGGATGCAACATGCTTCATAGGCACTTTCATCCAAATCCCTAGCACTGTGCCATGCAATGTCCCTGTGCTTATTCCCTTTCTGAAAAAGCTAAATTCCCTGGAAGGAAAGTGGCACCTTGACCGTCACAAAGTAGCTTTTGGGTAAAGACAGTTAATGATTGATCTATCTCTAGGGACGGAAGTATTTTTTGAGGAATTGGCTCGTGCAAATTGGCAGTTTTTCTGAGATTTGTTATCTTGCTTTATCTTATATTATCACAAATTATATCTTCCAATTAACGTTAGATTGAACTCCTAACAATACCCTGGTGAAAATAAACCGTGACAGACAATGTGACATAAGCGTGAACACAGTGCGCTTAGAATGTGACAAGAGTGTGATTACAGTGTGCATACACCGTGACAAAAGCGTAAATTGGGACTCAAAAGCGTGCAGAAAGCGTGATAGACACTGTGATGGTACAGTGTGTTCACAGTGTGAGGACATCGTGCACACAGTGTGAGGACACTGTGACTAATACCCATGTACAGTGTGCTGCACATTGTGGTCACACTGTCCATCACGCTTTGATGGGAGCACAGTGTGCGTACACTGTGACTAATAGCCGTGTACAGTGTGCAGCACATTGTGGTCACACTGTCCATCACACTTTGAAGGGAGCACACTGTGTCACGGTTTATTTTCACCAGGGTACGAAGCTTACGTAGTTAGATTCGTCTTTAAATCGCAAAATTAGTGCATCTAAAGCAAATTTAATATAAAAAGTCCAAAGTGTAGAGAGTGAGAGTTAATTATAAGTTATTCTAACCTTTATTAACCCTTTCGCTACGAAGGACGTGTTAAATCGGCATCAATTTTTCTACGCAAGCGAACGAAGGACGTGGTAACAAGTCGCAACAATGTTTTTAGCAAAACCATTGCATAAACAAATAGTAGTCCACGACGGCATGCTGTTAAGGGGTCCCCAAGTGGGAAAGGGTGAATATTATCTAGGCCCGGTGGCCGAGAAAAAGGATAGACACTCCTCTGGGCCCCAACCCAAGTTTATAGTCAATATAATCACGCATTTAGATTATTGATAGTTATTGTGATGTCACTCCCTTACCCATCCACGTAATCGTCTCGATCTCCGATGGATAACTCCTCACGCCACGACAACCATTACAGACGACAGAAGACAGTCGGAATAAACATAAAGCTCTCTATTTAGAAAGTACGGCCAACTATGTCGTCTGCTGGGGCGTCCGCCATTTTTGGCTCATGCGCGCAGTAGAATCATAAGCGCCCTTCGAAAAAAAAGGCTAATACTTCCATTAGGTTGAACCTTATTCGTATTCTGATGTTAACTATCGAGTGGAAGCAATTTTCTATTACTTACATGCTATATTTAAGAAATGCCAGTTCTTCCAACCCCTTTCATTGGACGAAATACTCGCTTGCAAATGACTTCGGATGCCTTTACATATGCAGACGAAAGACGATCACTATATAATAAAAGTAATTCATAGGAATTTAACTTCCCACCCAGTTACCTTTCTGAAGTAAACTGCACATGCGAATGCATCCAGGTCCTGGTTTTTATTGTCGCATAGAGCTTAATGCCCTCAATGGATTTTTCGCGACATGACCAATCGTGACAATCGCCCAAGACAAGGAGCCCATCCCCGACGAAATAACTAATTTTAATACCATAATATTGACTCTTTGGTTATAGCTTAAATCTTTACCTATTCCTTTGCACTGCCGAAGCCCCCTGTAGAAGATCTGTGCCACATCAAAAATGCTCCTATTTAAACATTAGTGAGAAAATTCATAAAATGCGAAGTTATGACATCAACTGCAGGAAAAGGTTAAGTAAGCAAAGGAAAACGATTTTAAGCATAAATATTCATTTACTCGAACAATTTCAAAAACAATTATTAATGATACAATTCACAGTGGGATTGACAATGCACAAGATCGACATAAGAACATTCAACGACAACATTTGCTTTCAGATATGTATTCATTCACAGGCTTTTCATCATTGAACATCACAAATGTAAACCTCCAACAGCGCCACATAGTTATTGTATAATTTATGTTGTACCTGTAAATATTTTTAAAAGAACAGTGAGTATCAATCAAGTATCAAACATGATTGATGACCTTTAAGATAGAAACACTTATCCAATATTTAGCGAAGAGAACACCTCCAAATAAGTCATATCTGATAATACGGATGTGATAAATACATATAACCGACAACAGTTGCTTGCAGATAGGTTTTTATTTTTATTTAATTAGTTAAGCTTATCCAACAACAAAAGAAAATTACAGGACAACCATGAAAAATAACTAATAATTACATACAATAGTTTTAACATCCCTTGAATATTCTCATTTAGGTGAAAAAAACATCCAAATCCTTTGCAAAAGCATTATACACACTACATATTCTATTTAATGCTGCTTTTTCGCAGTACTCTGTATTGTACGTTTTCCTGAAAAACAGTCTACCATTTCTACCCTGAAATGGGGGTGCAAAAAAGTTCAATTTTTCTATCTGTAAAGTGCTTTTGCCATTATGTTTTATGTCATATAGCAACATCAAATCTTTAACAATTCTTCTAATTTCTAATGTACTTACTAAAATTAAAAATATCTTGTAGTACCTTTGTGGAAATATGGTTTTCCATTACAGGGTAATACCCATGCTCCCCCATGAATAATGCCCTGACAAATTTCTTGTGCACCTTTTCAAGAAGAGCAATATATTTTCTTTGAAATGGACACCATATTACAGCTGCATATTCTGGTCTGCTACGCACAAGTGTCTCATACAGCACAATTATCGGCTTTGTTGTTGTGAAACATCCTGTCATTTTAGTCACAAATTTCTCATAATCATGCTTCACAAATATAAACAATCTCCAAAAGTTCCACATAGTTATTACATCCATGATCACCAAATAGTACCAACCCGTATGCACTTATCAGAGGCAACCACACCAAAATGTACTAATGCATGAATACGTGAACAGAAAATATATCTTGTTCTAATTTGGTTCATGATTTCGTACATTTTCGTGATTCAGAGATATGTAAACAGACATCCCTTCATACATGAACTTGTACGAGTTAATAAATCGTGTAACCAGGCATTTACCGAATAGAATGCACTTAATGAACGTCACTAAATCCTTAAATTAATCTATACGCTAGTTCTTATAAGGCCTCGTACATCGCAAATGGCAGGTATATACTTGATCAGACAATTAAATTTTCATTGAAATAGTTCCATGCATCTAATCTTTACTTCAGTATCATAACAAACACATGGATAAAGGGAGATACTTACAGCACAGTCTCATGTCTTTTCCGGGAGTCCAATCAAGCCGGCCAATTTTGGCGAGCCACATTTTTCTTCTTTCTTAATTTCTTGCACCAGTTGGTGGGGAAAAAAGTTTTTCTCCTCCTTCTGGTCGAGTTAAGCACCCATATGCGCAACACTGAGGCATGGTAGTGGCTAAAAAGACTATTTTTCCGATAAATTACCTCCTCTTCAACGTTATTTGATGCGCCTCAACTCAGGTGTAAGAGCCAAAAATGGCGGAGCCATCACGTGACCCTGTTTCGCCCAATCGTGTGCCTCGAACGGCGGCAAAGCTTGTGGAAAAGAATGGCCATACTTTCTAAATACAGAGCTTTAAATAAACATGCTGCTAAGTGACATCTATTGGTCACTTGCACTATAACCATGAACAAGCATACAGTTCCATTTCATATTAGGATACCGGAACTCAATACATTACATCTCTCCACCACAATTTGGAACAATGTGAGAATGGAAACTATGACAGCAAATTGATCAACATAAATAAATAACTTGGATAGAGTATATAAACAATAATTCAACATAATGCCACTGATAATCTTAACAATAATACAACAATTAATAATGCCCTGGGGCAGAATTCTGTACACACCTAATGACACCTTTCGGTATTGGTGGCTACCGACGGTCATCGCTTGTACCGATGGTCGAGCTATTCTGCACCCGCCACCTACTGACAGTTGTCGGTGCAAGCGACCTAACTCTGACATCAAGCATTTGTCGGTAGGGAAGCAGCACCTGCCCGCAAGGCTATAAGTTTTGACCAATGATATAGAACGACACAAACATGAAAAAAGTGCACCATCGATATGCGAAATATTTCATTGGAACTTAGCGTAGTAATGTTATTTGAAATCTACAGTGGACTTGACGTGGATCATTTGTGATTCACATTCATTCAAGGATCATGCGTAAAGTCGAAGAGAAGTTAATACCCAAGGCAGGATGAAAGGTGGGATTAGTTGAAACTGAGGGGATTGCATGTAGGTAATTTGAATGAAATCTTTATTTATACTTTGTAATTGATTACATACTGTGAAATTGGGTATGATTTTACGATCGAGAAATAATACACATCTATATGGTTCTGATAGACTGTATTCAAGTGCCGTTAACTAAGCCAACAATTATATATCCAATTTAATATACGTACACAAACAAAATTAAATTCAGAGTATTTGGGCAATATTTTAAAACGCACTATGGTCCAAACAATAGTCTAAAAGTTCAAGTAAGGTCGAGAGGGAATTGCTACATGGAGGAGGAATTTAACAATAATATATTTATTAGATTACATGGTAGAATTGTTCACACATCTTATCCGAAATTACAAATTAAAGAGACATCACAGTTAGTTGTAGGCAGCAGTCAACTAACATGTAAGTTTGTTTTGTAAGTAACGTGTGTTTTTTTGGGAGGCAGTCTTAAGAATTAGACACTAATTGGTACGGAAGTAAAAGTGACCCTGACAAAGAAACAGTGAAGTATATAATGACTTTCGTTCGTTTGAAAATATGTTGGAATGAACTGAACACACTGCTCACTCGCAATGGCGATCGACCGCTCTCGCTGTAATATCGGCCAAAGTGTTTCAATAAGAATCAAATCACTCGTCTTTGTCCAGCTCAAACGGGTCATGGTCTTCCCTCCACTCTTGTATCCCGGCACGATCGTCGACGTTCGAGTCCACTTTCAATGTATTACATAAACATTTGATGTAATGAAAGATATCCCTCTGCCATTCT
Organism: Platycnemis pennipes; assembly: GCA_933228895.1. Classification (NCBI taxonomy): domain Eukaryota; kingdom Metazoa; phylum Arthropoda; class Insecta; order Odonata; family Platycnemididae; genus Platycnemis; species Platycnemis pennipes. The sequence goes on along the minus strand of CAKOGI010000001.1, from coordinate 291,716 downwards.
TTCGGCTGATAATTAAAAAACACCAACCACTGATGTAAAATGCATTACTAGTCTAGCGATAAAGTCTCTACCATCAAACATTTAAATACATGAATCTGCAATTGCATAAAAATATTACAATAATTGAAGTAAAAATATACTTAGTAAATAGATTTGCGCCAATTTGCACAAGTCAATTCATCAAAACCACGCTCGTAGATAATCAAAACATACGTCCGTCGCTATGCATAGACCGATCTTTCACTGTTTTTACCCAGCATGCAGTTGGTGAAGAGACGAAATACATGTCGGTAAGGCCTAGGGTGGGTTTCGAAATCGTCGGTAGGCTCAGTCGTCGTTACCGACAAGTATTGGTAAAATTTCCGACAAGTGTCGGTAGAATGTGTCACCGGAATCGCTCTTACCGATATTTGTCGGTCGGGGGAGTTAGTGACACCGATAGGTGTCGGTAGGATGTACAGAATTCTGCCCCTGAACAGTTATAAAATAATCAACAATTAACAAGACCCTAAACAATAAACCAATTAGAGGTCAAGTCTTTCAATCGGTTTTCTTGGTCTGGTTGATCTCCTTAACAGAACAGGAGATTGAGGTTTATTTACCTGGTGATCAGTTGAGTGAGGGCTAACAGGAGTGGATAGGTCTTGGCTTGGAGGGGTAAGTGAGTGACGTATGTGATGGGGTGAATACTTCGAAACTCTTGAACAGGGTTTGTCATCACGGTTATCACCACCAGACACTGAAGGAGCAGAAACAACTGATTGATTGGTTCCCACGATCAGCTGATCATCAAATCTATCATCTTCATTGTTAGCTTGCCCTGAGCCTATAGCCACATTTTTGTGTTATGTCTTTTCCTCAATAACCCGGAATTAATCTTAATTATGTACATGACATTACTAATTTGTTTAATTACAATACCTTCAACCCACTTATTGTGTGCTCTGCAATCTTTGACTAGGGCACATTGATTTACACTTAAAAACCTGGTTTTTGTACCCCTTGCATGATCTTTCTGCTTTTCTTGTTTGTTTTTCACTATATTACTTACACTGGGACGTATCAAATCAAACCTGGTCCTTAGTGATCTATTAACCACCAATTTAGCAGGTGTTTCATTAGTGGTTGCATGAACAGAATTACGATAGTCAAAAATAAAATCCTTCTGTGTGCAATTGATACATCACTTACATTATCCTTAAAGACATTTTAATTTTTGTTTAGCATACTTGACTGAGTTTTCAGCCTGGCCATTTGACTGTGGGTGATAGGGTGCCTATGTAGTATGTTTAATACCATTACATTCAAAGAATATTTTAAATTCAGCGGAATGAAACGGTGGGCCGTTATCGCTGTGAATTGAGACTGGCAATCAAAATCTTGCAAATAATGACCTTAATTCTTTAATAGTATATTGAGCCGTGGTGGAAGGTGTTTCGAGAACTTCCAGCCATTTCGAATGGGAATCAATTACTATCAAAATATTTTTCCTTTAAAAGGACCCAGAAAATCGAGGTGCGAACGTTCCCACGGTCAACTAGGATAATGCCACACATGTAATTCAGCTGAAGCGGGACTGTCGCTCTGAAAGGCAGGACGAACAGCTATTAGCTAGGCGCTCAATGTCAAAATCTAGATTAGGCCAATAAACATATGACCTTGCTACACTTTTCATTTTGACTATTCCCATATGACTGATATGTAACTCCTTTAAAACGTATCCTTTTAAGGAATTTTCTGGAATAATCACTCAGTACCCCCACATGAGTACACCTTGCTGAACAAGGTGCAAGTATGGTCGTCCCTTTTTTGAAAAAAAGCTGATAGTTCCTTACCTCCCTCAGGCAAAAAATTTGGCCAACCGTGCATTACATATCCATACTCTTTTTAATAGAACATCTTTTTGAGTTTCTTTTTTTACCTGATCAAAATTTAAGGGAATTGAGCTTTCCTTAATACTATGCAGGTATGTTTCTACCCAATCTAAGTCGTTATTGGTTACTGAATGGTTAACATTCATGGTAATCTTGACAGCGCATCAGCACTGTTGTCCTCTGACTTGACATATTTGATGTCAAAATGATAACCAGACAAAAATAATGCATAGCCTTGTAATCTACCTGCTGCAAACACCGGAATACCTTTCTTTGGGCCAAAAATACTTAATAATGGCTTATGATCACACTTATGAATAAAATGTCTACCATACAGATATTGGTGATATTTCTTTACACCATACACAACTGCAGTTGCTTCCTTGTCTATCTGGGAATAATTACATTTGGCAGGAGACAATGTCCGAGAACTATAGGACACTGGTCTCTCAACTCCCTGCACATCAATAATACTTAATACACAGCCTAGCCCTGTTGAACTAGCATCCACTCTCAAGACGGCTAGGGCATTTGGGTCGTAATGGGCTAACACAGGCACAGTTTTTAAAAGTTCCTTGACCCTGTTAAATGATTCCATACATCGCTTGTCAAACACAAATGGAACGTCCTTCCCCAAAAGTTTGTACAGTGTACTCATTACACTGCTTAAATTTGGAACAAATTTACCATAATATTGTACAAAGCCTGCAAATGCTTTAACTTGGGTGACATTCTGAGGAACCAGTGCATCAATTATAGCATTACCTTAGATTGAGAAGGGTGTAACCCATCCTGGTCTATAATAAATGCTAAATACTCAAGTTGTTTTGCAAAGAAATTACATTTCTCTTTTTTAACAGTAAACCCGTTTAAGGCAAGGCGTTTACATACTTCCCTAAGCCTACTAACATGGGTTTCATTGTCTGGAGCAGAGATTAAAATATCATCTAAATATGATACAACACCAGGGATACCCTGAAGAGTTTGTTCAATTTTTTGCTGGAAAATACTCGGTCCACTACTGATACCATAGGGCATTCACTTATAGGAAAACAGTCCTTTATGAGTAGATATGGTGCACAGTTTTTGTGAAGCTGTGTCTAACCTCAGCTGCATATAGGCCTGACTTAAATCTATCTTACTATAAAATTCACCATTTTGCAATTCACTGAACAGCTCTTCAATTCTGGGTATCGGATAACGTTCTACATGTAGGTCCTTGTTTAAACTGATATGATAATCACAACAAACTCTGATGGAACCATCCCTTTTTATTACGGGAACTATAGGGGTAGTGTACTCACAACAATTGACAGGACACAAGATGTCAGCATCTACTAACCGTTGAAGTTCGGCTTCGACGTTAGCTTTAAGAGAAAAAGGTAATGGCCTTGGTTTAACGTACTTAGGCGTAACATTGGGTTTTAGAACAAGTTTAACTGAATCACCTCTGTAACAACCCAGCTTATCAGAGAATACATTATGAAATTCCTGGTACAGTTCCATAACAACGTCATTAACACTTTTTGTATTTTTAATTTCACCCTTTTCTGACAGAACAGAATTTTTTTTCATTGGAATAGTGACTGTGATTTGTAACTGCTGAATCCAGTCTTGCCCCATTAAAGGAGCTCCCCTTCGAATAACAAATACAGTGAATGTTATCAAGTTTTTGAAGGGACCTGAAATTCTGAACGTAGTAACCAGGAAAACGTGCTAAAGAGGTTTGACCTTCCAGGGAACGTTAAAGATGTAATAATGAGTTCCATAACGTTCAGGGGAATGCTACGTTCGTTTAGTTTATTCTGGTAGATAGCTGCCGTTCATTAATTGTAAAAAACATTTCACTTCCACTTATTACACCTTGCAAGAAAATACCTATTACATTGACACGTTATCCATTGTTAATTATGACAATAATAACCAAACAGCATGTTTTGTATGTAATTCCCTTAAGCTGAGCATCATAGTTAGCGGAGCCACCCGGCGATTTTTCTTGTACTTTCCACGTAATTAACATGTCTCAGGATAGATGAATCCGCAGCGCGAATGCCCCACACCGCACTCTTTCGCACATCATGGTTTGCACATCATGGACAAAAATAAAAGTCGATTATTATGATGAATGCAACGAAAATTATTATATTTTCATATTAACCATGATGAAACTTTTTATAAACAAATATTAAAATATATTGTGAGGATTGTCAGAATTCCTCAAAAAAATAAACAAAATGAGCACCTGGCCCAAAAACATTCCACTTTCCAGAGCGTATATGGATTTACTTGACCACTTGTAACAAAACAAAAATGAAACTTCCCATTTGTTCTCTACTTATATTAAGCACACAAAAACATACGTTAAAAGATGGAACAATAACTTATAAGGGTGAGAAGAATCTGTGTAAAGTGCTTTGTTTCTTAATACTGAGCCCCAATTCTTTGATAGTTGAACCAATTTTTACTGAAGCATTCAGAACACTTTCATCAACTTCGTGACTTGTAACAAACTATCACACTGTGTCCATCGCCTCGACGGCTGTAGCAAATGTTGGAGGCGGTTTGGGCTCCACCTCATCATTCTCATCTTCTTCTTCTTCATTTCAAAGTTCCTGCTCACAACTTCGTCTATTGACATCAATCTACAGATTAAAATACATGACATTGAGATTCACCATCTCATTCAATCAAATTTTGAAAGACTGCAGAGTATGAAAGTTAATTTTTGGAGTAGTTATTGTAAATTTAATTAATAATTCTCTCAATAAATGATCCTCAGTTTTAAGTCTCACAAATTCAACCAACCAACCTGCAAACTTTGATGCCATTATCACAAGCAATGTACTCGTCGAAGGACATCCCCTCCCCTTCTCCAAACAGCTGATCCCAGCCTTCAACGGGCTGCTCATCCGCTGTCTCATCAGTCAACGATGCAGTACGGTCCTCATTTGTGGTGCGAAGAAATCCAGATGCACGGAAGCAATTTCTTATGTTCTCGGGTTTGACTAAGTCCCAGGCATACTTCACAAAATGCATTGCTTTTAGAGTATTTACTTTTTGACCTGACACTTGAAGGTTGGTCAATCTCTCGTTGACAAGTAGTTTCCTGTACTAATGCTTCATGCATCGTATGATACCTTGATCGAGGGGCTGCAAAACAATCGTGCAATTAGGAGGAAAAAATGCCACATTAACATTTCTTAAAATTGCAGTGTCTATCAATCAGTTATCAATGAGCAACAAAACGTTATGATTTTGTCCACCCATCTTGGCATCCAGTGCTAGCAGGAACTTTTCAAAAATTGTTGTGGTCATCCAGGCATTAGAGTTGCATCCATACGTGCAAGGTAATGTCTGAACATGTTTGAAGCATCTGTTGGGGCGTTTATATTTCCAGATTACTAATGGAATCAATTTTTCCGATCCACTTTCATTGCAGGATAGGAGGACTGTCAGCCTCTCCTTACTCATTTTGCCTCCATGACACTTATCTCCTGGGTCATTCCATGTCAGTTCATCCAGGCATGACACCCACCGACTCGGATTTGGATGAAACTTGGCAATTTTCATCCTTCCATGTTGGAATGAAACAGTGTAAAATATTTCTTGGCTATCTCTAATAGTTTTTTTTTCACGACCATTTGAATTTTTGGTGAAACTGCAGTTTTTCAATGAATGCGGTCTCCAAAGGCACTTGTACCTCCAGAGGGAAATAATTTGTCTCAGCCATACTTTTCATCCAATTATTATGAAAAATTGCAGGTTTACTAAAGAAGTCATGAGGATTTCAAATACTAATTGAAAAATATCCTCAGGGATATCGAAAATTCTCTTAAGTCATATGTTTCATAAGATTTTAGAAAATTTTGCATCAAAAACATGGTTCCATAACACATCAAATTTTGACCTAAGGCAATATGTGAATCAAGCTAAATTATTTTTTCTAATATTCCTTAAGATATGACCCACCACCTGTAAAAATAAAATTCATGGCTTTTTGCTTGCTTTGTGGTTAAAAAAATTTTGATGTACCAAAAAAAATTTCCTTTTCCCGACTATGGTAGTCAGTGTTGGGTCTTCCTTCAAGTGTGATGAAATGCTTGTGTTAACTGTTTTCTATGTCTTAACAAATATTCATGACATGAATCTAGTACATAATAAGTGCAAAAATAAAAACAAATTTTTTTATGTTTTTCTCCTGATAAGAAAAATATATTTTTTTAAATAGAATATTTTAAGGAATTCGTAGCACTTACCCATCAATGCTGGGAATAACTTGATTGTTGCTTTACAGAACACATCAAAATACAGGATGCATGTCAATCCAAGTTAACATTCTCCATACCAGAAATTGTTAAAGCAATCCCGGGACAAAAAATATGCAATTCGTGTAGAGAAAAATTGGACAAATACACACACTATATCGAAGAAAACTGTGGCATTGAAGAGTTTACCCCAATTGCTGGCAGTGATGATAGTATTGTAGATTTGGACAAAGATTCATTGAAAGAAAAAGCATTGGAGGAAATAAATTCATCATTCAAGGAAATGGGGATGTCTCCTTTAAAACTCCATGCAGTTGCTTCCCATAGCAAATCAATGTATGCTAAAAGGAATCTGAAAGTTGCAACTTCTACTTTGAACAAAAAGGTTTGCAAAGTATTGGAGAAAGATTTCCTTCCTGAGCATGATACAGAAGTTCTTGATAAAGCGAGTGATATGGATGTGCTAGTTGGGTTACTAAAAGAAAAACTGGTGACAGGAGGCAGTCGGCGAGAGATAATTCAGCTACCAACACTAGCTCCGACTTTGTGGAGTAGGAATAAAGTAGCCAGAGAATTTAATGTTAGTGAATATGCAATTCGGCAAGCTAGGGAACTTTTGAGAGTGAAAGGCATCATAGCCATACCAGATCCAAGGAGGGGCAAAAACATAGAACAAACTACAGTTGACTTAGTTCAGTCATTTTTCCAAAATGACGAGTATTCCCGCCTTATGCCAGGAATGAAAGATAAGGTGAGTGTGTCCAAAAATGTCCACATGCAAAAGAGGTTACTACTAAGTAACCTAAATGAGCTGTATGCAGCTTTTAAATTTGAATACTCACATGTAAAAATAGGGTTTTCAAAATTCTGTCTGTTGCGACCTAAATGGTGTGTGTTGGCAGGCTCCTCTGGAACCCATTCTGTATGTGTCTGTGCTATCAGAATGTATCGCTTCTTCTCCATGCATGCTCCATAGAGGAGACCTATAGCAACCTATTCGATTACTTGGTATGTTCCAAAGATAACAGGGATTGCATGTTACGACACTGTTCAGAATGTGTGTCAGACAAACGATTGAAGGAACATCTGCAAAGTAAATTTGAGGAATGGGACCCTGAAGATTAAGTGACATACAGGCATGGGTGACTACAGATCCGACCCAACAAATTAGGTTAACAGTGACTCTGGATGAATAAATCAATAGTCTGGTGAACAAACTGGAAAAACTTCTCCCACATTCCTTTATAACCAAATCCCAGGCGAGATACCTGAAAGAACTAAAAAATAACCTACAGCCAGATGAAGCTATCATTTTGCTGGATTTCAGTGAAAACTACCATTATGTGATACAAGATGAGGTTCAGGGTCATCACTGGAATCAGGATAGTTGTTCCCTTCATCCTGTGGTAATTTATACTCATGGACAGCCACTGAAATACCTCAATGTGTCAAGTTTGTGTGTATAACTGTTGTGAATGAACTGGGTAACACAATGAATGAACTCATACACATTGAAAATGTATACGAGTTCTGCAAGTACAAAGTGGATAAAATTTCATTCTTCGTTTTAAAAAAAGAGTAATTATCAATGATTCGGCAACAATTAGATACTCGCTGGTGCCATGCAAAAACAATCCCTGGTACACGTAGCTACCATTCTTTTATTCCAATTTCAAAAAAAACATTATTGCGATAAAAAAAATTAGCTTTGATACCACTTACAGTTCTGTCCACAATTTCTTGGTAAAGCCAAGTTGGGAACAAATTATGACAATAATTTGTACTAATTCTTTTGTGGCCTACTTGTATGACAATCACTGGTTTTTTGGGCTAGTTATATCAAAGGATGTGGATCAATGTGATATAAAAGTGAAATTCTTGCATCCTTATGGGCCTGTAAGATCATTTTACTGGCCTAAAGAGAAAGAAGATTTATGCCATGTTCTTGTAAATAATGTCATTTTTAATGTGGAAACTCCTACCACAAAAGGCTCAGGATGAATGTATTACTTCTCAGAGAAAGACATTGAACGTGTGAACCAACGGCTGTTGAATTTAAAAGGAAAACTTTGAATTACCACTACTGGGAAAGAAATGTAGCACTAGTGTCCACTGAAATATTAGCTTTCTCAGAGATAAGCCTCGGTCAAGACCTTGCATACTGTGTTATTTAACCACTAACTGATGCACAGACATTTAAAAGTGACTATTGTGATTGTTGATTCATAAGTTGCGACTGTCACCCAACATTAATCAAGTAAAACACATTAATGAAGTTTTTTGTCAATACAATGCGGAGAACGTTAACTTGGATTGACATGCATCCTGTATTTTGATGTGTTCTGTAAAGCAACAATCAAGTTATCCCCAGCATTGATGGGCAAGTGCTACGAATTCCTTAAAATATTCTATTTAAAAAAATATATTTTTCTTATCAGGAGAAAAACATAAAAAAATTTGTTTTTATTTTTGCACTTATTATGTACTAGATTCATGTCATGAATATTTGTTAAGACATAGAAAACAGTTAACACAAGCATTTCATCACACTTGAAGGAAGACCCAACACTGACTACCATAGTCGGGAAAAGGAAATTTTTTTTGGTACATCAAAATTTTTTTAACCACAAAGCAAGCAAAAAGCCATGAATTTTATTTTTACAGGTGGTGGGTCATATCTTAAGGAATATTAGAAAAAATAATTTAGCTTGATTCACATATTGCCTTAGGTCAAAATTTGATGTGTTATGGAACCATGTTTTTGACGCAAAATTTTCTAAAATCTTATGAAACATATGACTTTAGAGAATTTTCGATATCCCTGAGGATATTTTTCAATTAGTATTTGAAATCCTCATGACTTCTTTAGTAAACCTGCAATTTTTCATAAGAATTGGATGAAAAGTATGGCTGAGACAAATTATTTCCCTCTGGAGGTACAAGTGCCTTTGGAGACCGCATTCATTGAAAAACTGCAGTTTCACCAAAAATTCAAATGGTCGTGAAAAAAAAACTATTAGAGATAGCCAAGAAATATTTTACACTGTTTCATTCCAACATGGAAGGATGAAAATTGCCAAGTTTCATCCAAATCCGAGTCGGTGGGTGTCATGCCTGGATGAACTGACATGGAATGACCCTCCTCTAAATGCCAAAGTTTTATCAGGCAGAAGATTGAAAAATAAGCCGGTCTCATCGGCATTAAAAACGTCATTCGGGCTTGTAGTTTTTAATGATACTTTGGAGGGTGACATCTTTCCATGTTTCTCGAATGCTAGTCTCCACGCCATTGCGTTTACACTGTAAACTATGCCATGGCATTTTTTAAATCCTTCAACCCATCCATTCGAAGCCTTAAAATCACTGATGCCCATTTTATTGGCTAAGTACGAGGCTTTTTCACATAATATTACACCATCTAATGGCACATTGGATGAGCCCGCTTGTTTGAACCACTTAAGTAGGACATCCTCCAACTCACAAAATTTGTAACCTCGCACTCTTTTCCTGTACTTACTCGTGCCTTCTTGCGATGTATTCTCAAGTTTTTTCTTATTTTTCACAATAGAGTTTAATGTTGACAGTGGAATTCTCATTTTGGCTGCTATTTCGACACGCTTCATATGTGGATTTTCGTCCACTTCTCGGAGGAGTTTGAGCTTTTCCATCGTCGATATTTGTCGTTTCAACACACGCTTCTCCATGACTAATTCTTGTCACTTGTCACACTTTAATTACTCGTCACACTGTTAATTTCTATAAGTGTTTTCACAGTTTAGCTGCCCAGCGAACATTTATAAAACAAACGAACATTGCAATAAAATCGTCTGCATGTAGGTGCCAATTCAAATGTTTGTGAATGCTGCATTTTTACTTCTTCATAAACAATTTTTAACCATAATGTATTTAACAAATTTTATTGTAAACAATAACGATCTTTTTAATGCGAGAATCAAACCTCTTGAGTGATATTCATCGTCATGTTAACCTATAGGGTGGTTATTTTGCCGGAACGAATGCGGTTTGGTCCTCCTTTGAACCTGCTAAAGAGGTAACCAAAACGTGCTAACCAGGATTATTTACATGCACTGCAACCCGGACCTGAGGAAATGAACTTGCTAACGTGGAAAATGTGCTATCAAGGAACGTACTAACGAGAGTTCACTGTAAATCTAAATTCCTTGAAACATTGTTGTGATTAACTAACACATTAATCTTACCCATTGGACTGAATTGATCATTTGTATACGAGCTCAATACCAAATCAGTCCGTTGCAAAGGCAATTGGCCTAAGTGCAATTTGTAAAAGCCTTCAGATATGGCTGAAACACAAGCACCACTGTCCACTTCAAAACGCATTTGTTTATTTTCAAAATTCAAATTAACGTTAATTGCCTCTACTTTCATTCTTTTGACAGCTATCACAGGTTCCTTAATGTTAAACATTGGACTTAAGCCAAAACCAAAATCATCACTAGGGTTAAGCTTATCATTTACTTGACTTTCTTCCACATAATTTTGCCTATTCATACCACGCTTTAACTCCTTCCATTGTGAACCAACCTGCTGAAAATTATGCCTACCCTTAGTATTGACATAATTAGGCTTCAAACCACTTGGAACAGACTTACTTGTATTTTTGGCCTTACAGACTTTTTCTAAATGGCCTATTTTTTGACAAAAATTACAACTGTAATTTCTGAATTTGCACTCTTTGGTTATGTGACCCACTTTACCACAGCAGTAACACAATACATCACTTGACACTCCTCCTCGCCTTCCGAAGTTGTGAGGTCCATGTGGCTGGCTCCTGTGCTGCGTTGACCAGTTGTAGCCCTTGTTAATGCTGTGTAGACGCTCTGTACTGCCGCTGCCCTGCACAGTAAACGTCGCCGTATCTCTGTCTGCGGTCTCCATAGTTGTAGCAATCTGTGCTGCCTTCTCATAGGTTAAGTCTGGTTCCCCCAATAGACGTTTCTTGATGGCTTCATTTTTCACCCCACTAAAAATCCTATCCCTCAGATAGTCGGGTAACTTGTCATTGAATACACAATTCACGGATAATAGCTTCAATTGTACAATGTACTGCGCCACAGTCTCATGTTCGTGCTGGTTGCGGAGACTAAATTTGTACCTTTCGGCAATGAAAGAAGATTTGGGAGATAATGCCCTCCCACCATTTTCACATTAGCGCTGTTAGTCTTTGTTGCAGGTTTGTCTGGTGAGCATAGGTTCTTGAGTAAATTGTACGTTTTTACACCTACCAAAGTCAAGAGCGTAGATACTTTCTTCGCCTCCTTAAATTCATTACAATCACAAAACAGCTCAAACCTTTCGATATATGTTGCCCAAGTTTCTTCCGAATTATCAAATGGCCCAACATTTCCTAATAATGCCGCCATGTCCTTTAGCACATTACCGAACAAGAGTTCAATAAGATGGATTAAATCCGCCTGTTTGTTATGTACCATACTACATAACCCGTACTTGCCAATTATGCTTTATTGAAATACACCTTACTATATTTCACAATGCATTTCCCTGACTAGGGACGTAATGTACCTTACTACACACGCCTGCAAAACTACTTTGCACAACCCGTCAACTGGGACGCAATCTCATGCAACATTAGCCAAAATCCTCATCGCCACTGTGATGTTGCTCCCATACCCATTCAAGTATTCGTATCGATCTCCGATGGATAACTCCTTACGCCACGACAACCATCACGGACGACAAAAGACAGTCAAAATAAACGTGCTGCTAAATGATATCTATTGGTCACTTACACTATAACTATGAACAAGCATACAGTTCATTTCATATTAGGATACCGGAACTTAATACATTACAATTATAAAAGTTTCACTTGAAAAATTTATGAGAATATTGTGATGTTTTAGGATTAATTGATATGAAAATACAAAGAAATATTACTTATCATCACATTTAAGGCACATGGTTTTCCTTTTGGCACACATGTCACAAAATATATTCTGTGTTGAAAACAACATGGGAAGCCATGGTTTTTGACAATTTAGAGATTTTTGGCACCTTGTTCTCTTTTTTGCTCTTCAAAGGGACGTGGAAGTGGTATCTAATAATAATCATGATGGTGAAAGTTGCATATGAAAAGTTTCCTTATGCCTTTTCAATAATTTATTGGAGATCTTTTCAAGACTCAATTTTGGAATATTTTGTTTCCTTCTACAGTATTGATGTATTGATCACGGTTAAAATACATGAATAGGCCATCTCCATGTGATATTGCCCGGTTTGATCCTCGTGTACTGCATAAAGGGCACCTGGATTTCAATGGAGTAGCTTGAAGGTTTGCAAGAAACTTATTCTTAGGTGCAGAAGCAAAAAGATCATCTATCTTAAGTATTGAACTACGAGCCCTCCAAGATTTGACTTATGAATGTTTCATTACATTCTGGAATGGATCCCAAGGCCTTTTGTTAGAGAATACATATATTTGGCTTCAGGTTTTATTGTAACTGTGTTTTTGGGCAAATGTCACTGTCCGAAGAAGCGGCATCTATATATCAGTGTGATAATTATAAGACTGTCCTCTCTTGACAAACACCAATTATGATTATGAATCTTCCCATGTTCCACAGTACATTTTACAGCACTGTAATACAACAACAAGTGCAACATGCTTAACTTCGCTGCCTCTTGAATATTCGTTTTGACATGAGGTACCTACAGACCTTGGAAGTAAATGGTTAAAACTAAAGACGGTGTGCCCCAATCACATATGGAGGGCTGAATTAAAAGAGCAAGGGCGAGTAAGTTTGCAATCCATATAGGAAAGAAAGCATCTATTCGAAAGAGAGCATTGATGTTGACGGTCCATAATATTTTGTACCAGTTCTCTAATCCCTCAAAACTATTCCAGTAAAAAGATACACACCCATGGGAATTAATATTATTTCGGAAGCACGATAAAAATATAAGTTTTGCATAGTAAGAAATTTAACCATTTAAAAATAACATTTGAATGTGAAATTCATATGGGGGCAGGGAGGGGGGAATTTGCTTTTCGTTTTTCATAATGATCAGGTACAGAATAAGTCATTCAGTTTGGATTTTGATTTCAATGTCCTGAGGCATGGCCTCGGCTCAAAATTTGTAACAAACTTGTTCCAAGGTGCAGAAGACAAACAAAATTCTTCTGCCCGTAGCACTCGACAACAAGTCGCCCTTGATTCTAATTCTAAATATTTCATTATATTGAAAAATCCATCCCAAGAAACCACACTAGAGAATATATTTGCCCCAGATGTCATCCAACAGCTTTTTATTGGCACATTCTGCTGTCCCAAGACACCCCTTGCATGTCAGTACGATAAGAAGGTCCCCTCTCGACTGAAACCAATTGTGACTTCGAAATTTCCCATGCTCCTCCATATATTTTACAATATTTTCAGTGACCAACAAGCGGAGGAAGTTATTTATCGCCGGATCTTTTATATTCATTTGGGCATACGGTATAGGACTGTGTACTAAATGGTAAAAACTACTGAGTTTGTGTCCCAGACACACAGCAGATGGGCAAACACCTGGGAGAAAGACCAATGGCAAGTGCATATTAATCCGCACTGGAAAAAATCAGTCAATCGAGAAAGAGGATGAGGGGTTGATTATCCATAAAATTTCATTCTAGTTCTCAAATCCCTCTAAACCTTTCATGGATAAAGTGCACATCCATGGGAATGCATGTGATTTCTGAGGTATGATAAAAATGTTACATTTGCGTAATAAGAAAATTACCCATTAAAAATACCATCGGAAAGTGAAATTCATACCGAGAGACATTTATATTTCCTGTGCTGCTTAACCCTTTATAGGGTATAACTATTTTTTTTTACAAAAAATCTTTTTTGGGTTATTCACAATAATAGGTAATACCCTTTGTTATGAGGCTTGCTACTTTGTTTACTCGAAAAAAAATTTTTTTGCGAGAAAATGAGGTGGTCGATATTTCGACCAGCTACCACTTAGGGCCAAACATTTACCCACATTAACTCTTTGTAGGTTGCTGGTCGCCTAAGCGACCACTTATTTTTCAAAGCCTCAAATAAAATTTAAAAATAAGTTTTTGAATAATTTTATTACATATATGTCCACAGAATCATAAATCATGGTGTACACTAAAATTATACATTTAAATGTCATTAAAAATTCATAACGAAGGCAAATTCAATACATTACGCTATTCCATCACCCACTGCTAGGTAAAATGCAAGACAAACTATAAATTACAAACATTTGATAATTGAGCTCTAGAAGGAAAACAAATTCTATATTATAGCTCTATTTATTTTTACTGTGGAACGGATCAAAACATTCTAGGCACAACGCCACATTGCACTTTTTGCATATGATCAAAGACCTTTTTGGGTCTTTAGCCGTACTACAATTAGCACATCGGCGGCTTGATCCTTTTATTGGCATGTGATCCCCAATATTTTGGTGTTGCACAATGTTATCTAAGGATATTGTCCTAGCTGCCACATTTTTCCTTGACTTTCCTATGTGTACTGGCGATGGCCTGCTCTTAAGTCTGCTGGAAAAGTTTGTGATCATTTCAGACGCGAGCTTCCAACGAAACTCCAAATGGGTGAAAGGTTTGTTCTTGGGGCATTTTTTTAAACATGAAACTTTATGCATCACGTAACTCTTCACAATGGCAGCGTCCATGAAATAATAAAATAATTTCATCCACCATTTGCGGCTCTTCCAGGAATTGCTGTTTGACGTGGGGAGTTGGTCAAATACATCAACTCCCCCCATTTGAGCATTATAGTCCGCAACTACTTCTGGGCACAATATTGTTTCCCTTGATCCGGATTTTTGCATTCTCTTCACTGGTACTGTTTTTAGAGGGTGGTGAAAACTACTGATCATGCACACAGGCTTAGACCCCTATCTTTCCATTTTATAACAGAGACGTCACTGCACTGCACAAAGTCCATGCCCCCCTCTTTCCTTAGTTCACGGTCTGTTTTCATGTTCAAGGGAAACCCTTTCCTATTTTGGCGAATCATGCCACAAGAAAAGGTGTCTTTTTCCAAAAGTTTTTCCACCAAAATTATAGTTGAAACAAAATTATCAAAGAAAACGACGTAGCCGTTGTTCATCCATGGAGTGGCAGAATCCAGCACAACCCTTTCGCCTAATGAATATATGTTAGGGTTGTTATCGGGAGTCCCTTTCCTCCCTGTGTATACATCCAAACCCAATGCATACCCGGTAGTGCTATCACATATTGCCCAAACCTTAAAACCACACTTTATGGGCTTCATCGGCATGTATTGTTTTAGCGATGACCGGCCCTTGAATTTTCACCATGCTCTCGTCAACAGCAAGCCACCTGGATGGATTATACAGCTCTTTGAATTTGCGATTGAGGTGCTGTATCAGAGGATCAATTTTAAAAAGTCGAGAAAAACACGCGTCACCTGGCTTAGGTGCAGTCAAGTTGTTAGCCAAATGCAGATTGCGTAAAATTCTCAAAAATCGTTTCAACGGCATTACATCTCTTATGCATTCCACTTTGAAATTGCTGTCATAGGACCAGTACAACCTCAGGCTTGGTAAAGTGTGAAATCCCATGGTGATAAGAATTCCCAAAAATGCTAGAAGCTCCTCGCAGCTTAGTGCTAATTTGCAAATATTTTGATCTGCATACGTGTTTGACTCATTCACAATGAGCTCAAGAAGGATATTGTCAAAAAATAATCGGAAAATTTCAAGTGGGCTAGCTACATTCACATTTCCTGATGGGCCGTAGTTAGGCTCCGAGAAAGAAAAGTTTTTAAATTTTTGGGGATCCCTTCCAAGCTTTGACCATTTTCTTGCAATATCCTGCACTTCTTCAGTGGGCAAAGGAGTTAGAGCGGCCGACCCACTAGGGCCGGGAGAGGAGTCATCGAGGTCTATGACCTTCCGCGCAGTAGGGAAAGGATTCCTTGCCATTCTTGACATTTTCTTGGGAGGAGTGTGGGGGGCTTTGTACAGAGCCTGCCTTGGAGGAAGGACTTGGTTGGGCTTCTAGGTAGCCCCATGTCCCGTTTCTCAACGGAACGTGAAGGTTGAGAAAAGGGACCTGCCTTAGCCCTCCTTTTGTTTCCAAGGGACGCCTGCTTTGAAATGTCCTCGGTAAGGGTGGGGGTAGGCGTGCGACTGCTTTCGGGGAAGGCACTCACAGAAGAAACCGGCATGTCATCCTTGGCTTCAGAATCGCCTTCTTCATTGGAATCAATTGCCATTTCGTCCGTGATTTCATCCTCTATCATCCTCTGTATTTCAAGTACATCGTCCTCATCATCTAGGAAATATTCCCGATCCCCAATCTACAAGAGAAAAAATTAAAATGCTAAGTATAAGTTAAAAAAAAATGTATGCTTTAGAAATATTCTACTCTCTAAAAAAGTTAGTGTTCAATCTCAAATTACCATGCTGCCATTATGCCAAAATTAAATAAAACACTTACTAGAGCACAGTGCCCGAGTAAAAAATTAAGATACATTTATCACAGATCATACATAAAATACTAAAGATTTGTTTTTTTTTGCATAAAAAATCGTGCATCAAATCATGTAACAATAACGAAATAATAATTAAGTTTAAAAAATTGACTTAAATACAGGAGAGAAAAATTTGTCGTCTACTGCATGTCATTTAATGTTCTAACTCCTAATTGAAATAATTCCGGATAATTAGGAATTAAACAGTTGATTTAGAGTATGGTTAAAAATTCTATATTTGCTAAATCTGTCTTGCTTGAGATGTATCGAAACAAAAAAATCAAGGGAAAGGAATATTCCACAGTAGCGGTAGTACACAGAATTTCTCTAAACTAGTATTTCACTAGGCAACTTTCGTGTTATATAAAAAGGAAACTATTGGCACCATCTACATATATATTCCATGATTTGTATGACTATTCTTATGTTTATATATTATAAATAGTATTAATAACAATTTTAAAACTCACTGAAAAACTTACCGCTCCGAGAAGCCAAAAATATATTGATAAATTTTACGAGCTTCTAAAAATATACTGTTTCTTTGTTTATTGGCAAATCCTAGTGGTATTTTGTAAATTCTAATATCGTACTGGTAACACAGTCAGGAGAAAAAATAATGTTTGGCAATACATACCATTTTTGGGACGCTGCGTAAGAATGATGGCTTGGAAACACAAATGATCCTGGGAACATTTCAAAATGTTCTCACTGGAATGAAAATAACATCTAAGGACAATTCCTCTAGATTGTTTTGCATTTTTTTCATAAAATATATAGTATAATGAGAATTTACTTACGTTTATGTTGAAGTAGAAGTCCTCAGGACAACACAACAGCCAACTAGGTGATGAGCGCACTGGATAAGGACGAAAACTAATGGGTACCAGAGTGGTCGGTGGTCGCCTAAACGAACACTTAGCTCATAAAACCCTAGGGGGCACCACCGAACGGAAAAACTTATTTTTCTAGGACATGACAACCCTAGTGGAAACATATGCAACTATTTGCGCCGTCCAAAAAGCTTGGGAAATTAAGTGGTCGCTTAGGCAACCAGCGACCTGTAAAGAGTTAAGGTTTCCCAAAAAAAATTGGGACAGAGAAAATCATTCATCTTGCATCATTCTGTGGGTGTTCAGAGGCATCACCCAGAATCAAACGGATACTTGTTGGGCAATAACTCAAGTACTAACCCACTTGGGCCAAGGGACCTTCATTAATTATTGTGAGACTATAGTAAGAGGAACATGAGGATATACTGCGAAAACAAGTTAAGCATCAAAGAACACCAGCCATCATTCAAGGTAGAACATCTTGAAAATATTACTGAATAATGTTAGTCCATTTCAAGCTGTTCCATAAAATTTTTGAACAAAATGCAGAAAGTGAAAAAGTTTCAGATAAATTAAAAATATTTTACATGGAGAAAGTTAAAGTTGAATTTCAATAATGGGTGAAATGTCGCCTCCTAACCTTCTAGTGTTTACGTTGTGTTTCATAATTTCTCATCCAGGTTACAAATTAACATACAAAAAAACATAGTATTAGGATATGGTATACATACATAGTATTAAATTCCTAGGATTGGTGTACTGCAGCCCTTCATTTCTTCCTATCCCGTGCCAATTTTGGTTTCAATTTTACCAAAGCATTTCACTTCTCCAAAGTATATTATTTTCGTCTACTCATTGGGAGGAATATACTATGTAATTTTGTTGTTGGTTATTGTAATTTGCATAAGTATTGTATTCATTGCATGCTATTGGAAAGTGACACTGTATGTGTAGTCCAGTACACGCTACCAATGCTCCTGAGCACTCCTGCCCCAAAAGCTACAAAATCGTGGTCCAGTGTCGATCGTAATGCTCCCAGCACAACCGGTGCTCCACCTAATGGACCACGGCTGCTGTGATCTTAGCATTCCATTAATCATTTGTTTTCCTTTCACGGTTAAACACCATCGTTTCCACAGATTCCATGCTTAGCATTTTCAAAGATAAAATATTTTAATTAAATTTATTACTATTGTTAGGTGCTGTTAAGGAGCCCACATCCCTCAGCTATTTATAAGAATGGAGAACAAATTTCCTCAACCGCAGGATAATGATGGTTAATGGCAATGTAGCACACATCCCTCTACGCATATAGATAATCTATGCGGAACATTTATAATTATGCAAATTAATGATTCGGATTGAGTAAGGACATGGAAAGTGATCTCCACATTCCAGTACCTAAAATATAGTATACACCATCGTTTCCACAGATTCCATGCTAAGCATATAAAAGATAAATTATTTTCAGTAAATTTATTTACAGGAAATTTTTCTTTATTTAAGTACCAAAAGGGTTAGTAGATTTCAGGATATGTCTTAGATTGGTGGGTCGTTTGTAGAATATCCACATGTACATCTTTTCACACAAGACGTATGCGCCAACTAAATAAGCTGTCAACCCTCTGTGCTCTCTCCTCAGCCACATGGCCATATGACATTGCCTAAATGTCTCCCGCCCCCAAAACCAGTCTTCTCCGACTCACAATCAGAACAAATCCTCTCTCCCGCATTCGAAGTGGTCAACCTCTCCAATGTAACACTTGATGATAATGAAACCTCCATTCTCTCGATAGGCCTTACTATTTCCCCCACCACTAGATGAGATCACATAAACTTTCAGGCTGATATAATTAAATTATGTCATGACCTTCTGTGGCGAGTGTTTTGGAAGGAGAAACAAAACCTGTCTAGCGGACCACCTATCAAGTCTGCCATTGCTCAATTCCTTGCAGCATCCACACAAGAACCTCCAGCCCTCCATCCTAACCACCCTGCAGAAATCTTTATTAAACTTCTTCAATAAAAAACATCTGACAAATTTTTCTTTGAATCCCTTCGCCCAAAGCAGAACATGACCAGAGCCGAAGCCGAAGCTTTGCGAAAATTGAAATCCAACCATAATATCATTATCACTAAGGCAGACAAAGGCTCTACGATACTTATTTTAAGCACCACGGATTACATAACAGAAGGCCTGTGACAATTTGAAGACACCTCCACTTACTCCCCCCTCACCTATGACCCCAACCCTCAATATCAGAAGGAAATATCTTCGTTCCTCCGCAGGTTCGGACCCGTAGAGGCCTCTCCTCCAAAGATATTTCCATACTCTCTCCCAATAACCCTAGATCGCCTCAGTTCTACCTCCTTCCTAAAATCCACAAGCCAGACAACCCTGGCCTTCCCAGTGTATCTTTATTCAACTCCGCCATTGAAAGAATATCCACATACATCGACCACCATCTACAACCCTTAGTTCTTTCTTTACCCTCTTTAATCCGAGATACCTTTGACTTCCTCCATCATCTTCACTCAATTATTATCCCCCCTAATGCGGATCTTCTAATGGCCACAATTGACGTCACCTCCCTTGAGACCTCCATCCCCCACGCTGAAGGATTGTCTTCTCTTCGCCACTTTCTCAGTACTCGCCCTACTCCTCACATTCCATCCACTGAATTCCTTCGTGACCTATCCAAATTCGTCCTCACAAAAAATGCATTCTTTTTTGACAGAAAGTTTAACCTCCAAACGAAAGGGACCGCTATAAGAACTAGAATGGCTCCGGTTTACGCTAACCTTTTCATGGGCCACGTAGAAGACACTTTTCTCCCCAAACAAACTTTCAAACCACTTCTATGGCTCCGTTTAATTGATGATATCTTCCTCCTGTGGACCCACGGCAAGAACCATTGGACAAATTCCTGACCGAACTTAACTTTTCCCTTTCCCTCAACTTCACCTCTAACTCATCTAATACGTCTATCACCTACCTAGATGTCAGCATTTGCCTACAAAATGGGAAGTTCATCACTTCCATCCATTAAAAACCTTCCTACCGCCAGCAATATATACACTTGGAAAGTTACCACCCCATCCACATCAAAGGCTCCATCCCTAACTCCCTCTCCATTAGAGGGCACTGAATATGCAACAACACCCCCGCCTTATGTGAATACCTTGATAACTCTGCCCTACGTAACCTTGGATATCCCAACCAACTACTGAAAAACGAAATTCTTCCCCCTTCCTCCCCTCTCCCCCTGCGAAAAAAACATCAACACCAGCTGCCTTTAACCTTTGTACAAATAAAATGCAATCTTCAAAAACCTCTTTCCCTCCCTTAAAGATAATGATAAGACATCCTCCCTCTTGCCACAATGCCCCTCAGTATTCTACAAACGACCTGCCAATCTAAGAGATATCCGCAAATCTACTAACCCTTTGGTACGCCCCGCCCATAACACTGCCCACCGCCTTTCGCCCTGCATTCGCCCGTGCTGTAAAACCTGCCCACTAATCAACAATTTCCTCCAGCACCACAATCACAGGCACCCAACCACCTCCCGTGGACTCCACTTCCTGGCCAATTGCCTGCCAATGCTGAAGTAGGAACAACATAATGGAAGTAGGAACTACAATTTCATGCTTAAGCAAGCAGTAGAAAGTCTGCTTTAGTTAGTTGTGAGTGTAGTGCTTATTTTTGATACAAGTCCTTCACTTGTGCTTATATTTTGTACTTTCCTGTCCTGCACTCATATTGCTTGTGTGGTTGACGTGGGAATCTATTTTGTCATTCCTTAAAATATTGCTGATTTCAAATTTCTCAGGTAGTGAGGGAAGCACTGTATCCTTGGCTGCATTGTTCAATGTCCTTGGAAAAGTTGAGGGAGTTCCATTTTTTCAAGCAAATCTGCTTGAAGGGACAGGAAGTGTATGGCAGCTTAAACAGTGGGAATATCCGGCATGTAAACCAAGTTCGGAGTAGAGATTGTGATGTTGTAAGTATTTACCATGTTATATTTGTATATTGAAAACTAATTTGCCAGATGGAAATGGAAATACAAGATATACACTCATGCTGGTTCAGTTCTTCAACACTGTTTATTAGCACAATTGGAAATTGCTCTCTCACACTATTGACTGTCAATTGTCTTTACATAAAATCACAAATAATAAATACGTGGGATTAACCCAAGGTGAGTAGAATAGGAGGTGGTCTCAGCTGATTGTAGCGGAGGAAGTGTGTGACGTCACAGGGTTCCGTGGATACCGTGACGGTGAGATAACCATTGCATTACTTCGCTTGAATTGACGGTGTGGACGTTTTTTGATGTTGAATTAGTGTTGCTTTAAATATTTTAATTCAGTTTAGAATTATCTACATCTATATAAGAATTATCTACTCATGTAAATATGCCTGGTAAACGGTGTTCTGTTGCTGTGTGCTCAAACAGCTTTTATAAAACGAGAGCCTCGAGTGGGGAGAAGTACATTGGGTATTTCAGCTTTCCAAAAGATCCGCATACAAAACAGTTGTGGGTGGAAGCATGCAAAAGGAAAGATAGCTGGAATCCGGATAATGGACATGTGTGCTCCGAGCGTTTCAAGGATGAGAATTTCGAAAGAAACGTGATGGCCGAAATTAATTTTTCGAGACTGAAAAATATTTTAAGACCCGGAAATGCATGGAAGAAATTGCATTTTTTGCGTCCACAAGACCACCATCTTAAATCTCCAAATGCTCGAGAAAATCGTCAGAAAATAAGAGAAAAGAAAGCCTTGGTCAGAGAACTTGAAGAAGCAACTGGACACTTTCAGGAATGTTTTGCCAAACCGATGGTTAGTGAATGGAAAATTTGAGGTTACAATATGATAAACCAATGACGTATCCTTCACCAATTATTTTGCTGCAGTTACGAATTGAATTTTCATATTTAGGAGCTTGTAGAGGAAACTGTGGAGGAAATGTATGCAGCTCTTCTCAAGGACCATGCTCAGTTGCTCGAGAACTTCAACGTAAGTTTGTACTTAAACTGTTATCACTTGCCAAAGCACCTTTTCTCAGGGTTTCATTGATAACAGAATGAATACAATATAGTCCAGTTGTGTTCTTCTGCCTTTATAGGCTTTAAAGCTTAAGTATGAAGCTAATACGAAAGAGATTCAGAAGGAGGTTAATGAAAGAGAGGCCTCTGTGAATAAAAGGGTGAAAAAAGTACTTTTTAAAAATTTTACTGAAGGTCCCTATTACTCTCTATTGCCCTATTACTCTCTGGGAAAAAACAGGTGAAGTCATGGACCTATGATGAAATTGGAATGGCTTTCTTCATTATATATTTAAGCAAAAGATGCTACACCTACTTAAGAAACCAACTAAAGTTTCCTCTCCCAGGTTAATCAATAATTACTCATTATAGAACTTTGGCATTCAGTGCATAACTGCATTTCAATACATTTTTATTAGATTCGTGCATTTTATATCCTATTAATATTATTAATACAGCCCAATTAATAATAATAACACTTATATAAGCTTTATATTTATATCCAATTATACTATACATATAATAATATTAAAATTCTAGCAAAATGTATGCTCCCTCAATTCTCATTTTTCCATTTAAATCAGGAATATCCACATTACAGAGATGGGCCAGTGACATCAGTATAGGTCAAGGCATACTGAAGGATGTATTAAAAGTAATGGGGGTGGCCTCTCTAAAGATGCCACCCTCAGAAAAATTTACAGTCCTTCAGTGTGATGCAATGAAAGTTGAAGAAGTATATGAGATGGATAAAAGAAGTTTGTGTTGTTTGACGTCATTAAATTTTAATTGCTATAATGAGCAATTTTAGATTTATTCTGATGATTGTACTCTTTTGATATTTTTTAATCATTTGTTTGAATTAGGTACCTATTTTTCAGCTGATAAGATTATTGGGCCCCATAAGCAAATGATGATAATGATTGCGAGGGAACTGTTTTCCCAGTGGAAACAACCGGTTTACGTCAATTTTGACATAAAAATATCAAAAATTATATTGGAATCTGTAATCACTGACATTGCCTCTGCGGGGTCTACTGTTGTAGTAGAAGTATGCGACAATGCTGGAGCCAATTTAGGGCTATGGAAAGTGCTGAGAGAGTTCTATGAAAGAAGTTGGTTTGCTTTCAGAGGCAGGAAAGTATACTGCTTTTCAGATGCCCCTCATCTTCTTAAGCTATTAAGGAACCATTTTCTCGACGGAGGGTTCATAATGAGAAATGGAGATATTGTAAAGAGTAATCTAATACATAAATTTATCAGGCAGACTGGAAGTGAGGTGTCATCTCTATTTCGCATAACATCTTCTCACATCAACTGTGAGAAACATTCAAGACAAAATGTTAGGCTTGCAGCTCAACTTATGTCCCATACCAAGGTCACAGCTTGGAAGCATTATGATGTAGGTGACGAGCAAGAGAGGCTAATTCTAGCTAATTTTATTGAAAATTTTAACAAGTGGTTTGATATTTTCAACAGTCGTGTGCCCTATGCAAATAAAAAATCAGAAAGTACTTTTGGCACTGATTTTGAATCACAGGAGGCAGATCTTGAAAATTTCCGTGAAATGGTCTCTGACATAAGAGGCATGGGCCGGAAATCTCTGCTGTCATTTCAAAAAGGCATTTTTATGTCAATCTCTTCTCTAAAAGCCTTATTTATTGAGGCGAAATCCTCCAGTGATTGTTCTTATATAATGACATCGAAGCTCAATCAAGATAGCTTGGAGAACCTCTTTTCTCAGGTTAGACACAGAGGAGGGCTTAATGATCATCCTTCTCCTTGAAATGCCCTAATGCGGTTGAGGATTCTTTGGCGAAATCAGGGAGTAATTTCAAGGAATAGCAATACAGATTTTGCCCCAAAAGAATTCATCGTCGTGAAGGTGACGAGAATGTGGTTTAAAGTTATGAAAAGCCAAGGTTAGGGAAGCACCTCACTCAGCAGATTCATCCAGTGAGCTATCTAGTGACCCATGCGATCAGAGGCCTAGTTCTGAGAGTATTATTTCAGAGGAGGCCACCAAAGCTGCTATATTTAGCTGGTAGGGTAGCAAAAACATTTCACGCCAAGCACCCTGAGTTACGAAGTTATACTAATAAATTGCCTTCAGCTAATGATTATAGATTGACAACTTGGATTAGCCATCTATCATTTGGGGGGTTGATAGAACCAAGTGACTGGTGGCGAGAGCAACTGTTGAAATTTGAAATACTTTTCCAAAAAATATGCAAAAAGAAGAAAGTCTTCCATAAAAGTATTACAGATACATTGTACAAAAAAATAAGCACAAAGTTGACATCCCCAGTAAGGTGCTGAAAACTTAAATATTACAAAGGGTATACATTAGAATAAAATTTCTTAATAGGGAAATAATAACCGACATACAACAGCGACAGAAGAAAAAAAAAAGCTAAAAAATAACAACTTGGTCCCTCATTTCGTAGATGCTTTTCCATGTTCTTGGATCTCCTGTTTTTCATTGTTTTCTACAAAAGTAAGTGCAATAAAAGAATGATGTTGAAAATGTAAGCATTTTAATTTGTTGTCAATATGTAAATGCTTATTGAATTTCGTTGTCAGTGACTTGGATTGAATGTGACAACACTTACAATTAGTGGAATATAGACATGATGGCCAAAAATATACTAGTACCACTCAAATGTTTCATGATTCCGAAAGTTTTCGACACTTCTGACTGATTATCATTGGTATATCATCCCACCAGTTTCTTCAAGCTTCTGGCCGGGAGGAAAGGTATCAGGATGAGAATGGAAGGGTGGAAAGAAACCTGGAGTGGAATGTTTAGCATGTTCTTAATGAGAGGCTCCAAGGGGACAGTAGCACTGAAAGTAGGCGCTTATATAGCTAAATAGTTGGAGGAATAAACACAAAGTCCTGTTATTTCATTTATGTATTGCAGAAGAGTACTGTGCACTGGTCAATAAATTACATTCTTAAATAATTATTAGTTAAACATGTTTCATAGAAGGCGAAATAAACATTAACCATAAAAATAATGAACTAGTCTTTAGGCACTCTTGAGGACATAATTATTCGTAGAAAATATTTAATGTTATTTCTTTTTGAGTGCATTTGGTGACAAATTAAATCCTTCGCCGTATATACAAGAGACGCTGAACCTATTATATACCTATGCTTCTTTTTGACTCGTATTCGCCATTGCTACTAATCTCCGCGCGTGTACACTGCGCTGCCTTAGGAACCCTGTGACGTCACGCCCGACGGCCGCGCCAGCTGAGACCACCTCCTATTATAGTCACCTTGGGATTAACCCACGTTCAAATATCCTTCAGACACACCCCGAATTATCCAGTGATCACTAAATAACAACTTTTCGAGCAAGATCGCCAAAATATTTTCCACCTAAGGGTTTGTGAACACATCGGCGAGCAATGAACGGGATGCAACATGCTTAATAGGCACTTACATCCAAATCCCTAACACTGTGCCATGCAATGTCCCTGTGCTTACTCCTTTTCTGAAAAAGCTAAATTCCCTGAAGGGAAATTAGCACCTTGACCCTCACACAACAACTTCTGGGTAGAGACAGTTAATGATTGATCTATCTCTAGGGATGGTAGTATTGTTTGAGGAATTGGCTCGTGCAAATTGGCAGTTTTTCTGAGATCTGTTATCTTCCTTTAATTACATTTTCCAATTATCGTTGTGTTGAAATCTATACGAAACGAAGCTTTTGCAGTTACATTTGTCTTTAAATTGCAAATTAGTGCATCTAAAGCAAATTTAATATCAAAATTCCAAAGTGTAGAGAGTGAGAGGTGTGTAATTATAAGTTATTATAACCTTTTTTAAAGAAGACTACCACTTTATTATTAATTTTCTGTGTACTAAGTATATTTTTAAAGCAAGTATTATATTATTTCTATGGTACTGTAGTTTATATATTTAAATAGTTTACGGTTGAGACTTTATCGCCTGTCTAATTAAGCATTGAACATCAGAATTTTGGGTTAGTTAAATTAAATACCTATTTTAATTATGAGCTATTGAGTTAGATATAAAAGTGCTGTCGAACATTTAACACTAGGAGGATGGGAGTTTCACTCTTCCTAGAAGGAGGGGAAGGGGTCTTTTGACCCCAACTTCGTTAACTATAGTGAATTATCAGCTTTTATGCATTCCCATAGTTTGTTTTCTTATCATGGTGATGATGTTTATGTAATACGTATGCCAAGAAGCATTTAATGTGGTATTTTGATTGGAATACTAAATTATTGATAGTTATAAAAGTTTTACTTCAAAAATTTATGAGAGTATTGTGATGGTTTAGGATTCATTGATATGAAAATAGAAAGAAATATTACTTATCACCACATTTAAGGTACATGGTTTTCTTTTTGGTACACATGTCACAAAATATTTTTTGTATTGAAAACAACATGGGAAGCCATGGTTTTTGACAATTTAGAGATTTTTGGCACCTTGTCCTCTTTTTTGCTCTTCATAGGGACGTGAAAGTGGTATCTAATAATAATCATGAATTTGGGCAGGTTGCATCTGAATAGTTGCCTTATGCCTTATCAACAATTTATTGGAGATCTTTTCATGACTCAATTTTGGAATATTTTGTTTCCTTCTATAGTATTGATGTGTTGATCACGGTTAAAATTCATGAATAGGCCACCTCCATGTGAAATTGCCCGGTTTGATCCTCGTGTACTGCATAAAGGGCACCTGGATTTCAATGGAGTAGCTTGAAGGTTTGCAAGAAAATTATTCTTAGGTGCAGAAGCAAAAAGATCATCTACCTTCAGCAATGAACTATGAACCCTACAATATTTGACTTGTGAATGTTTCATTACATTTCAGAATGGATCCCAAGGCATTTAGTTAGAGAATACATATATTTGGCCTCAGGTTTAATTGTAACTTTTTTTGGGCAAATGCTGCTGTCCGAAGTAGCGGCATCCATATATCAGTGCGATAATGATAAGACTGTCCTCTCTTGACAAACACCAATTATGATTATGAATCTTCCCATGTTCCACAGTACATTTTACAGCACTGTAACACAACAAAGAGTGGAACATGTTCAACATCGCCGCCTCTTGTATATTCTTTTTGGCACGAGGTACAGACCCTGGTAGTTAATGGTGGAAACTAATGACAGTGTGCCCCAATCACATATTAAGGGCCGAATTAACCCTTTGAGTGCCACTGATTTTTAGGTGGTTATTCCCAGAAGTGCCATGGGTATTTAGCTAATTTTGCAGGCCTTTATTCAAAAAATTTATATGTTTATTTGTTGCTATTTTTACATGATTTCTTCTGCATTAGAAAGTGAATACTTTCTTCCAAATTAATATGAAAAAATTCTGCTTATTTTCTCAATGACACGCAATTGTTATAGTTTAATTTGGAATTTAAAGATTTGATTTATTTTATTTCTCAATTTTGACCAATAAATCGTGAAATAATATCAACTTTAAGGTAGAACCTCTACTACAAGTTCCTCCGAAAAAATGCCTTGATAATTTGATATATTGTAGAGAAATCATTCGTTCGTCAATCCATGAAAAAATATATTTAGGGGTCATCGGCCAATTTATGTATATTACAGGATTTGAAAATCGTCATTTTCATCCTCAAATTACATTGCTCTTATGGAAGAATGGTGACGTACCTCCCCTAAAAATTTTATTTCTCAAAATTTCCCCTGAAAACACCATCTCAAAAACTAGTATATTGTGGCTGAATAATAAATGGATAATATGTATTTTTTTAGGGTTGCCTCATCGGCCATTTAAGGCTAATATTTATGATTGAAAAACGATGAAAAGTGTAACTTCCGTTCCTTAGCCTCCATAGTGACAGAAGTCTGGCAACGATGTTAGGGGAGTAATGAAAACAAACTGGACCAGTACCTCCGTCATTTATTCCTTACGTCACGATTGCAGATAATTTATGCTATGAAGTGTCTTTGATTAGTACCATATGTACTGTACTCCCTGTTAGTACTGGTTACTTGAAGAATACCTGAGTGCACTAAAATATTTTATACTTAGCAGTCGTCATACACGGAATATCATAGATCCCTGAAAATAATAGGTATAACACTGTTTACACGATAAAGTCGCTTCTTTATTGCTATTCACGATGGTCTATTAGTTCTTTAAAAGAACATTTCAAATATTTTAATGTATATTTCGTAGTATAAAGTCATCGTTTTCACTTAGCACTAAATAATACTTTGTTTTGAATACGTATTTATTATCACCCGATAATATATTTCTCACCAAATAAGTAAAATTGAAAATATAAGTCAATAATATGTTGTAGGAATTTGAAACTAAACTCGATGCATACTATTAATAGGCACTAATATGTTTGGTAATACAATTTCCCAAACCTGCTCACTGATCAACTATGCAAGCATTCTCCAAGAGAATAAAATAGTTTCTCAAGGGAAAACTGATGAAAATGAAGGGTTCAATCAAAATCAATGAGGAAAATGAAGGGTTTGTCATCACGGTTATCACCACCAGACACTGAAGGAGCAGAAACAACTGATTGATTGGTTCCCACGATCAGCTGATCATCAAATCTATCATCTTCATTGTTAGCTTGCCCTGAGCCTATAGCCACATTTTTGTGTTATGTCTTTTCCTCAATAACCCGGAATTAATCTTAATTATGTACATGACATTACTAATTTGTTTAATTACAATACCTTCAACCCACTTATTGTGTGCTCTGCAATCTTTGACTAGGACACATTGATTTACACTTAAAAACCTGGTTTTTGTACCCCTTGCATGATCTTTCTGCTTTTCTTGTTTGTTTTTCACTATATTACTTACACTGGGACGTATCAAATCAAACCTGGTCCTTAGTGATCTATTAACCACCAATTTAGCAGGTGTTTCATTAGTGGTTGCATGAACAGAATTACGATAGTCAAAAATAAAATCCTTCTGTGTGCAATTGATACATCACTTACATTATCCTTAAAGACATTTTAATTTTTGTTTAGCATACTTGACTGAGTTTTCAGCCTGGCCATTTGACTGTGGGTGATAGGGTGCCTATGTAGTATGTTTAATACCATTACATTCAAAGAATATTTTAAATTCAGCGGAATGAAACGGTGGGCCGTTATCGCTGTGAATTGAGACTGGCAATCAAAATCTTGCAAATAATGACCTTAATTCTTTAATAGTATATTGAGCCGTGGTGGAAGGTGTTTCGAGAACTTCCAGCCATTTCGAATGGGAATCAATTACTATCAAAATATTTTTCCTTTAAAAGGACCCAGAAAATCGAGGTGCGAACGTTCCCACGGTCAACTAGGATAATGCCACACATGTAATTCAGCTGAAGCGGGACTGTCGCTCTGAAAGGCAGGACGAACAGCTATTAGCTAGGCGCTCAATGTCAAAATCTAGATTAGGCCAATAAACATATGACCTTGCTACACTTTTCATTTTGACTATTCCCATATGACTGATATGTAACTCCTTTAAAACGTATCCTTTTAAGGAATTTTCTGGAATAATCACTCAGTACCCCCACATGAGTACACCTTGCTGAACAAGGTGCAAGTATGGTCGTCCCTTTTTTGAAAAAAAGCTGATAGTTCCTTACCTCCCTCAGGCAAAAAATTTGGCCAACCGTGCATTACATATCCATACTCTTTTTAATAGAACATCTTTTTGAGTTTCTTTTTTTACCTGATCAAAATTTAAGGGAATTGAGCTTTCCTTAATACTATGCAGGTATGTTTCTACCCAATCTAAGTCGTTATTGGTTACTGAATGGTTAACATTCATGGTAATCTTGACAGCGCATCAGCACTGTTGTCCTCTGACTTGACATATTTGATGTCAAAATGATAACCAGACAAAAATAATGCATAGCCTTTTAATCTACCTGCTGCAAACACCGGAATACCTTTCTTTGGGCCAAAAATACTTAATAATGGCTTATGATCACACTTATGAATAACATGTCTACCATACAGATATTGGTGATATTTCTTTACAC
The DNA here is from genome assembly GCA_933228895.1 of Platycnemis pennipes. Taxonomy (NCBI): domain Eukaryota; kingdom Metazoa; phylum Arthropoda; class Insecta; order Odonata; family Platycnemididae; genus Platycnemis; species Platycnemis pennipes. The sequence goes on along the minus strand of CAKOGI010000001.1, from coordinate 261,127 downwards.
CATACACAACTGCAGTTGCTTCCTTGTCTATCTGGGAATAATTACATTTGGCAGGAGACAATGTCCGAGAACTATAGGACACTGGTCTCTCAACTCCCTGCACATCAATAATACTTAATACACAGCCTAGCCCTGTTGAACTAGCATCCACTCTCAAGACGGCTAGGGCATTTGGGTCGTAATGGGCTAACACAGGCACAGTTTTTAAAAGTTCCTTGACCCTGTTAAATGATTCCATACATCGCTTGTCAAACACAAATGGAACGTCCTTCCCCAAAAGTTTGTACAGTGTACTCATTACACTGCTTAAATTTGGAACAAATTTACCATAATATTGTACAAAGCCTGCAAATGCTTTAACTTGGGTGACATTCTGAGGAACCAGTGCATCAATTATAGCATTACCTTAGATTGAGAAGGGTGTAACCCATCCTGGTCTATAATAAATGCTAAATACTCAAGTTGTTTTGCAAAGAAATTACATTTCTCTTTTTTAACAGTAAACCCGTTTAAGGTAAGGCGTTTACATACTTCCCTAAGCCTACTAACATGGGTTTCATTGTCTGGAGCAGAGATTAAAATATCATCTAAATATGATACAACACCAGGGATACCCTGAAGAGTTTGTTCAATTTTTTGCTGGAAAATACTCGGTCCACTACTGATACCATAGGGCATTCACTTATAGGAAAACAGTCCTTTATGAGTAGATATGGTGCACAGTTTTTGTGAAGCTGTGTCTAACCTCAGCTGCATATAGGCCTGACTTAAATCTATCTTACTATAAAATTCACCATTTTGCAATTCACTGAACAGCTCTTCAATTCTGGGTATCGGATAACGTTCTACATGTAGGTCCTTGTTTAAACTGATATGATAATCACAACAAACTCTGATGGAACCATCCCTTTTTATTACGGGAACTATAGGGGTAGTGTACTCACAACAATTGACAGGACACAAGATGTCAGCATCTACTAACCGTTGAAGTTCGGCTTCGACGTTAGCTTTAAGAGAAAAAGGTAATGGCCTTGGTTTAACGTACTTAGGCGTAACATTGGGTTTTAGAACAAGTTTAACTGAATCACCTCTGTAACAACCCAGCTTATCAGAGAATACATTATGAAATTCCTGGTACAGTTCCATAACAACGTCATTAACACTTTTTGTATTTTTAATTTCACCCTTTTCTGACAGAACAGAATTTTTTTTCATTGGAATAGTGACTGTGATTTGTAACTGCTGAATCCAGTCTTGCCCCATTAAAGGAGCTCCCCTTCGAATAACAAATACAGTGAATGTTATCAAGTTTTTGAAGGGACCTGAAATTCTGAATGTAGTAACCAGGAAAACGTGCTAAAGAGGTTTGACCTTCCAGGGAACGTTAAAGATGTAATAATGAGTTCCATAACGTTCAGGGGAATGCTACGTTCGTTTAGTTTATTCTGGTAGATAGCTGCCGTGCATTAATTGTAAAAAACATTTCACTTCCACTTATTACACCTTGCAAGAAAATACCTATTACGTTGACACGTTATCCATTGTTAATTATGACAATAATAACCAAACAGCATGTTTTGTATGTAATTCCCTTAAGCTGAGCATCATAGTTAGCGGAGCCACCCGGCGATTTTTCTTGTACTTTCCACGTAATTAACATGTCTCAGGATAGATGAATCCGCAGCGCGAATGCCCCACACCGCACTATTCCTACTCCACGAAGTCGGAGCTAGTGTTGGTAGCTGAAATATCTTTTGCCGACTGCCTCCTGTCACCAGTTTTTCTTTTATTAACCCAACTAGCACATCCATATCACTCGCTTTATCAAGAACTTCTGTATCATGCTCAGGAAGGAAATCTTTCTCCAATACTTTGCAAACCTTTTTGTTCAAAGTAGAAGTTGCAACTTTCAGATTCCTTTTAGCATACATTGATTTGCTATGGGAAGCAACTGCATGGAGTTTTAAAGGAGACATCCCCATTTCCTTGAATGATGAATTTATTTCCTCCAATGCTTTTTCTTTCAATGAATCTTTGTCCAAATCTACAATACTATCATCACTGCCAGCAATTGGGGTAAACTCTTCAATGCCACAGTTTTCTTCGATATAGTGTGTGTATTTGTCCAATTTTTCTCTACACGAATTGCATATTTTTTGTCCCGGGATTGCTTTAACAATTTCTGGTATGGAGAATGTTAACTTGGATTGACATGCATCCTGTATTTTGATGTGTTCTGTAAAGCAACAATCAAGTTATTCCCAGCATTGATGGGTAAGTGCTACGAATTCCTTAAAATATTCTATTTAAAAAAATATATTTTTCTTATCAGGAGAAAAACATAAAAAAATTTGTTTTTATTTTTGCACTTATTATGTACTAGATTCATGTCATGAATATTTGTTAAGACATAGAAAACAGTTAACACAAGCATTTCATCACACTTGAAGGAAGACCCAACACTGACTACCATAGTCGGGAAAAGGAAATTTTTTTTGGTACATCAACATTTTTTTAACCACAAAGCAAGCAAAAAGCCATGAATTTTATTTTTACAGGTGGTGGGTCATATCTTAAGGAATATTAGAAAAAATAATTTAGCTTGATTCACATATTGCCTTAGGTAAAAATTTAATGTGTTATGGAACCATGTTTTTGACGCAAAATTTTCTAAAATCTTATGAAACATATGACTTTAGAGAATTTTCGATATCCCTGAGGATATTTTTCAATTAGTATTTGAAATCCTCATGACTTCTTTAGTAAACCTGCAATTTTTCATAAGAATTGGATGAAAAGTATGGCTGAGAAAAATTATTTCCCTCTGGAGGTACAAGTGCCTTTGGAGACTGCATTCATTGAAAAACTGCAGTTTCACCAAAAATTCAAATGGTCGTGAAAAAAAAAAACTATTAGAGATAGCCAAGAAATATTTTACACTGTTTCATTCCAACATGGAAGGATGAAAATTGCCAAGTTTCATCCAAATCCGAGTCGGTGGGTGTCATGCCTGGATGAACTGACATGGAATGACCATCCTCTAAATGCCAAAGTTTTATCAGGCAGAAGATTGAAAAATAAGCCGGTCTCATCGGCATTAAAAACGTCATTCGGGCTTGTAGTTTTTAATGATACTTTGGAGGGTGACATCTTTCCATGTTTCTCGAATGCTAGTGTCCACGCCATGGCGTTTACACTGTAAACTATGCCATGGCATTTTTTAAATCCTTCAACCCATCCATTCGAAGCCTTAAAATCACTGATGCCCATTTTATTGGCTAAGTACGAGGCCTTTTCACATAATATTACACCATCTAATGGCACATTGGATGAGCCCGCTTGTTTGAACCACTTAAGTAGGACATCCTCCAACTCACAAAATTTGTAACCTCGCACTCTTTTCCTGTACTTACTCGTGCCTTCTTGCGATGTATTCTCAAGTTTTTTCTTATTTTTCACAATAGAGTTTAATGTTGACAGTGGAATTCTCATTTTGGCTGCTATTTCGACACGCTTCATATGTGGATTTTCGTCCACTTCTCGGAGGAGTTTGAGCTTTTCCATCGTCGATATTTGTCGTTTCAACACACGCTTCTCCATGACTAATTCTTGTCACTTGTCACACTTTAATTACTCGTCACACTGTTAATTTCTATAAGTGTTTTCACAGTTTGGCTGCCCAGCGAACATTTATAAAACAAACGAACATTGCAATAAAATCGTCTGCATGTAGGTGCCAATTCAAATGTTTGTGAATGCTGCATTTTTACTTCTTCATAAACAATTTTTAACCATAATGTATTTAACAAATTTTATTGTAAACAATAACGATCTTTTTAATGCGAGAATCAAACCTCTTGAGTGATATTCATCGTCATGTTAACCTATAGGGTGGTTATTTTGCCGGAACGAATGCGGTTTGGTCCTCCTTTGAACCTGCTAAAGAGGTAACCAAAACGTGCTAACCAGGATTATTTACATGCACTGCAACCCGGACCTGAGGAAATGAACTTGCTAACGTGGAAAATGTGCTATCAAGGAACGTACTAACGAGAGTTCACTGTAAATCTAAATTCCTTGAAACATTGTTGTGATTAACTAACACATTAATTTTACCCATTGGACTGAATTGATCATTTGTATACGAGCTGAATACCAAATCAGTCCGTTGCAAAGGCAATTGGCCTAAGTGCAATTTGTAAAAGCCTTCAGATATGGCTAAAACACAAGCATCACTGTCCACTTCAAAACGCATTTGTTTATTTTCAAAATTCAAATTAACGTTAATTGCCTCTACTTTCATTCTTTTGACAGCTATCACAGGTTCCTTAATGTTAAACATTGGACTTAAGCCAAAACCAAAATCATCACTAGGGTTAAGCTTATCATTTACTTGACTTTCTTCCACATAATTTTGCCTATTCATACCACGCTTTAACTCCTTCCATTGTGAACCAACCTGCTGAAAATTATGCCTACCCTTAGTATTGACATAATTAGGCCTCAAACCACTTGGAACAGACTTACTTGTATTTTTGGCCTTACAGACTTTTTCTAAATGGCCTATTTTTTGACAAAAATTACAACTGTAATTTCTGAATTTGCACTCTTTGGTTATGTGACCCACTTTACCACAGCAGTAACACAATACATCACTTGACACTCCTCCTCGCCTTCCGAAGTTGTGAGGTCCATGTGGCTGGCTCCTGTGCTGCGTTGACCAGTTGTAGCCCTTGTTAATGCTGTGTAGACGCTCTGTACTGCCGCTGCCCTGCACAGTAAACGTCGCCGTATCTCTGTCTGCGGTCTCCATAGTTGTAGCAATCTGTGCTGCCTTCTCATAGGTTAAGTCTGGTTCCCCCAATAGACGTTTCTTGATGGCTTCATTTTTCACCCCACTAAAAATCCTATCCCTCAGATAGTCGGGTAACTTGTCATTGAATACACAATTCACGGATAATAGCTTCAATTGTACAATGTACTGCGCCACAGTCTCATGTTCGTGCTGGTTGCAGAGACTAAATTTGTACCTTTCGGCAATGAAAGAAGATTTGGGAGATAATGCCCTCCCACCATTTTCACATTAGCGCTGTTAGTCTTTGTTGCAGGTTTGTCTGGTGAGCATAGGTTCTTGAGTAAATTGTACGTTTTTACACCTACCAAAGTCAAGAGCGTAGATACTTTCTTCGCCTCCTTAAATTCATTACAATCACAAAACAGCTCAAACCTTTCGATATATGTTGCCCAAGTTTCTTCCGAATTATCAAATGGCCCAACATTTCCTAATAATGCCGCCATGTCCTTTAGCACATTACTGAACAAGAGTTCAATAAGATGGATTAAATCCGCCTGTTTGTTATGTACCATACTACATAACCCGTACTTGCCAATTATGCTTTATTGAAATACACCTTACTATATTTCACAATGCATTTCCCTGACTAGGGACGTAATGTACCTTACTACACACGCCTGCAAAACTACTTTGCACAACCCGTCAACTGGGACGCAATCTCATGCAACATTAGCCAAAATCCTCATCGCCACTGTGATGTTGCTCCCATACCCATTCAAGTATTCGTATCGATCTCCGATGGATAACTCCTTACGCCACGACAACCAACACGGACGACAAAAGACAGTCAAAATAAACGTGCTGCTAAGTGACATCTATTGGTCACTTACACTATAACTATGAACAGCATACAGTTCATTTCATATTAGGATACCGGAACTTAATACATTACAATTATAAAAGTTTCACTTGAAAAATTTATGAGAATATTGTGATGTTTTAGGATTAATTGATATGAAAATACAAAGAAATATTACTTATCATCACATTTAAGGCACATGGTTTTCCTTTTGGCACACATGTCACAAAATATATTCTGTGTTGAAAACAACATGGGAAGCCATGGTTTTTGACAATTTAGAGATTTTTGGCACCTTGTTCTCTTTTTTGCTCTTCAAAGGGACGTGGAAGTGGTATCTGATAATAATCATGATGGTGAAAGTTGCATATGAAAAGTTTCCTTATGCCTTTTCAATAATTTATTGGAGATCTTTTCAAGACTCAATTTTGGAATATTTTGTTTCCTTCTACAGTATTGATGTATTGATCACGGTTAAAATACATGAATAGGCCATCTCCATGTGATATTGCCCGGTTTGATCCTCGTGTACTGCATAAAGGGCACCTGGATTTCAATGGAGTAGTTTGAAGGTTTGCAAGAAACTTATTCTTAAGTGCAGAAGCAAAAAGATCATCTACCTTAAGTATTGAACTACGAGCCCTCCAAGATTTGACTTATGAATGTTTCATTACATTCTGGAATGGATCCCAAGGCCTTTTGTTAGAGAATACATATATTTGGCTTCAGGTTTTATTGTAACTGTGTTTTTGGGCAAATGTCACTGTCCGAAGAAGCGGCATCTATATATCAGTGTGATAATTATAAGACTGTCCTCTCTTGACAAACACCAATTATGATTATGAATCTTCCCATGTTCCACAGTACATTTTACAGCACTGTAATACAACAACAAGTGCAACATGCTTAACTTCGCTGCCTCTTGAATATTCGTTTTGACATGAGGTACCTACAGACCTTGGAAGTAAATGGTTGAAACTAAAGACGGTGTGCCCCAATCACATATGGAGGGCTGAATTAAAAGAGCAAGGGCGAGTAAGTTTGCAATCCATATAGGAAAGAAAGCATCTATTCGAAAGAGAGCATTGATGTTGACGGTCCATAATATTTTGTACCAGTTCTCTAATCCCTCAAAACTATTCCAGTAAAAAGATACACACCCATGGGAATTAATATTATTTCGGAAGCACGATAAAAATATAAGTTTTGCATAGTAAGAAATTTAACCATTTAAAAATAACATTTGAATGTGAAATTCATATGGGGGCAGGGAGGGGGGAATTTGCTTTTCGTTTTTCATAATGATCAGGTACAGAATAAGTCATTCAGTTTGGATTTTGATTTCAATGTCCTGAGGCATGGCCTCGGCTCAAAATTTGTAACAAACTTGTTCCAAGGTGCAGAGGACAAACAAAATTCTTCTGCCCGTAGCACTCGACAACAAGTCGCCCTTGATTCTAATTCTAAATATTTCATTATATTGAAAAATCCATCCCAAGAAACCACACTAGAGAATATATTTGCCCCAGATGTCATCCAACAGCTTTTTATTGGCACATTCTGCTGTCCCAAGACACCCCTTGCATGTCAGTACGATAAGAAGGTCCCCTCTCGACTGAAACCAATTGTGACTTCGAAATTTCCCATGCTCCTCCATATATTTTACAATATTTTCAGTGACCAACAAGCGGAGGAAGTTATTTATCGCCGGATCTTTTATATTCATTTGGGCATACGGTATAGGACTGTGTACTAAATGGTAAAAACTACTGAGGTTTTGTCCCAGACACACAGCAGATGGGCGAACACCTGGGAGAAAGACCAATGGCAAGTGCATATTAATCCGCACTGGAAAAAATCAGTCAATCGAGAAAGAGGATGAGGGGTTGATTATCCATAAAATTTCATTCTAGTTCTCAAATCCCTCTAAACCTTTCATGGATAAAGTGCACATCCATGGGAATGCATGTGATTTCTGAGGTATGATAAAAATGTTACATTTGCGTAATAAGAAAATTACCCATTAAAAATACCATCGGAAAGTGAAATTCATACCGAGAGACATTTATATTTCCTGTGCTGCTTAACCCTTTATAGGGTATAACTATTTTTTTTTACAAAAAATCTTTTTTGGGTTATTCACAATAATAGGTAATACCCTTTGTTATGAGGTTTGCTACTTTGTTTACTCGAAAAAAAATTTTTTTGCGAGAAAATGAGGTGGTCGATATTTCGACCAGCTACCACTTAGGGCCAAACATTTACCCACATTAACTCTTTGTAGGTCGCTGGTCGCCTAAGCGACCACTTATTTTTCAAAGCCTCAAATAAAATTTAAAAATAAGTTTTTGAATAATTTTATTACATATATGTCCACAGAATCATAAATCATGGTGTACACTAAAATTATACATTTAAATGTCATTAAAAATTCATAACGAAGGCAAATTCAATACATTACGCTATTCCATCACCCACTGCTAGGTAAAATGCAAGACAAACTATAAATTACAAACATTTGATAATTGAGCTCTAGAAGGAAAACAAATTCTATATTATAGCTCTATTTATTTTTACTGTGGAACGGATCAAAACATTCTAGGCACAACGCCACATTGCACTTTTTGCATATGATCAAAGACCTTTTTGGGTCTTTAGCCGTACTACAATTAGCACATCGGCGGCTTGATCCTTTTATTGGCATGTGATCCCCAATATTTTGGTGTTGCACAATGTTATCTAAGGATATTGTCCTAGCTGCCACATTTTTCCTTGACTTTCCTATGTGTACTGGCGATGGCCCACTCTTAAGTCTGCTGGAAAAGTTTGTGATCATTTCAGACGCGAGCTTCTAACGAAACTCCAAATGGGTGAAAGGTTTGTTCTTGGGGCATTTTTTTAAACATGAAACTTTATGCATCACGTAACTCTTCACAATGGCAGCGTCCATGAAATAATAAAATAATTTCATCCACCATTTGCGGCTCTTCCAGGAAATGCTGTATGACGTGAGGAGTTGGTCAAATACATCAACTCCCCCCATGTGAGCATTATAGTCCGCAACTACTTCTGGGCACAATATTGTTTCCCTTGATCCGGATTTTTGCATTCTCTTCACTGGTACTGTTTTTAGAGGGTGGTGAAAACTACTGATCATGCACACAGGCTTAGACCCCTATCTTTCCATTTTATAACAGAGACGTCACTGCAGTGCACAAAGTCCATGCCCCCCTCTTTCCTTAGTTCACGGTCTGTTTTCATGTTCAAGGGAAACCCTTTCCTATTTTGGCGAATCATGCCACAAGAAAAGGTGTCTTTTTCCAAAAGTTTTTCCATCAAAATTATAGTTGAAACAAAATTATCAAAGAAAACGACGTAGCCGTTGTTCATCCATGGAGTGGCAGAATCCAGCACAACCCTTTCGCCTAATGAATATATGTTAGGGTTGTTATCGGGAGTCCCTTTCCTCCTTGTGTATACATCCAAACCCAATGCATACCCGGTAGTGCTATCACATATTGCCCAAACCTCAAAACCACACTTTATGGGCTTCATCGGCATGTATTGTTTTAGCGATGACCGGCCCTTGAATTTTCACCATGCTCTCGTCAACAGCAAGCCACCTGGATGGATTATACAGCTCTTTGAATTTGCGATTGAGGTGCTGTATCAGAGGATCAATTTTAAAAAGTCGAGAAAAACACGCGTCACCTGGCTTAGGTGCAATCAAGTTGTTAGCCAAATGCAGATTGCGTAAAATTCTCAAAAATCGTTTCAACGGCATTACATCTCTTATGCATTCCACTTTGAAATTGCTGTCATAGGACCAGTACAACCTCAGGCTTGGTAAAGTGTGAAATCCCATGGTGATAAGAATTCCCAAAAATGCTAGAAGCTCCTCGCAGCTTAGTGCTAATTTGCAAATATTTTGATCTGCATACGTGTTTGACTCATTCACAATGAGCTCAAGAAGGATATTGTCAAAAAATAATCGGAAAATTTCAAGTGGGCTAGCTACATTCACATTTCCTGATGGGCCGTAGTTAGGCTCCGAGAAAGAAAAGTTTTTAAATTTTTGGGGATCCCTTCCAAGCTTTGACCATTTGCTTGCAATATCCTGCACTTCTTCAGTGGGCAAAGGAGTTAGAGCGGCCGACCCACTAGGGCCGGGAGAGGAGTCATCGAGGTCTATGACCTTCCGCGCAGTAGGGAAAGGATTCCTTGCCATTCTTGACATTTTCTTGGGAGGAGTGTGGGGGGCTTTGTACAGAGCCTGCCTTGGAGGAAGGACCTTGGTTGGGCTTCTAGGTAGCCCCATGTCCCCTTTCTCAACGGAACGTGAAGGTTGAGAAAAGGGACCTGCCTTAGCCCTCCTTTTGTTTCCAAGGGACGCCTGCTTTGAAATGTCCTCGGTAAGGGTGGGGGTAGGCGTGCGACTGCTTTCGGGGAAGGCACTCACAGAAGAAACCGGCATGTCATCCTTGGCTTCAGAATCGCCTTCTTCATTGGAATCAATTGCCATTTCGTCCGTGATTTCATCCTCTATCATCCTCTGTATTTCAAGTACATCGTCCTCATCATCTAGGAAATATTCCCGATCCCCAATCTACAAGAGAAAAAATTAAAATGCTAAGTATAAGTTAAAAAAAAATGTATGCTTTAGAAAAAATTCTACTCTCTAAAAAAGTTAGTGTTCAATCTCAAATTACCATGCTGCCATTATGCCAAAATTAAATAAAACACTTACTAGAGCACAGTGCCCGAGTAAAAAATTAAGATACATTTATCACAGATCATACATAAAATACTAAAGATTTGTTTTTTTTTGCATAAAAAATCGTGCATCAAATCATGTAACAATAAGGAAATAATAATTAAGTTTAAAAAATTGACTTAAATACAGGAGAGAAAAATTTGTCGTCTACTGCATGTCATTTAATGTTCTAACTCCTAATTGAAATAATTCCGGATAATTAGGAATTAAACAGTTGATTTAGAGTATGGTTAAAAATTCTATATTTGCTAAATCTGTCTTGCTTGAGATGTATCGAAACAAAAAAATCAAGGGAAAGGAATATTCCACAGTAGCGGTAGTACACAGAATTTCTCTAAACTAGTATTTCACTAGGCAACTTTCGTGTTTTATAAAAAGGAAACTATTGGCACCATCTACATATATATTCCATGATTTGTATGACTATTCTTATGTTTATATATTATAAATAGTATTAATAACAATTTTAAAACTCACTGAAAAACTTACCGCTCCGAGAAGCCAAAAATATATTGATAAATTTTACGAGCTTCTAAAAATATACTGTTTCTTTGTTTATTGGCAAATCCTAGTGGTATTTTGTAAATTCTAATATCGTACTGGTAACACAGTCAGGAGAAAAAATAATGTTTGGCAATACATACCATTTTTGGGACGCTGCGTAAGAATGATGGCTTGGAAACACAAATGATCCTGGGAACATTTCAAAATGTTCTCACTGGAATGAAAATATCATCTAAGGACAATTCCTCTAGATTGTTTTGCATTTTTTTCATAAAATATATAGTATAATGAGAATTTACTTACGTTTATGTTGAAGTAGAAGTCCTCAGGACAACACAACAGCCAACTAGGTGATGAGCGCACTGGATAAGGACGAAAACTAATGGGTACCAGAGTGGTCGGTGGTCGCCTAAACGAACACTTAGCTCATAAAACCCTAGGGGGCACCACCGAACGGAAAAACTTATTTTTCTAGGACATGACAACCCTAGTGGAAACATATGCAACTATTTGCGCCGTCCAAAAAGCTTGGGAAGTTAAGTGGTCGCTTAGGCAACCAGCGACCTGTAAAGAGTTAAGGTTTCCCAAAAAAAATTGGGACAGAGAAAATCATTCATCTTGCATCTTTCTGTGGGTGTTCAGAGGCATCACCCAGAATCAAACGGATACTTGTTGGGCAATAACTCAAGTACTAACCCACTTGGGCCAAGGGATCTTCATTAATTATTGTGAGACTATAGTAAGAGGAACATGAGGATATACTGCGAAAACAAGTTAAGCATCAAAGAACACCAGCCATCATTCAAGGTAGAACATCTTGAAAATATTACTGAATAATGTTAGTCCATTTCAAGCTGTTCCATAAAATTTTTGAACAAAATGCAGAAAGTGAAAAAGTTTCAGATAAATTAAAAATATTTTACATGGAGAAAGTTAAAGTTGAATTTCAATAATGGGTGAAATGTCGCCTCCTAACCTTCTAGTGTTTACGTTGTGTTTCATAATTTCTCATCCAGGGTACAAATTAACATACAAAAAAACATAGTATTAGGATATGGTATACATACATAGTATTAAATTCCTAGGATTGGTGTACTGCAGCCCTTCATTTCTTCCTATCCCGTGCCAATTTTGGTTTCAATTTTACCAAAGCATTTCACTTCACCAAAGTATATTATTTTCGTCTACTCATTGGGAGGAATATACTATGTAATTTTGTTGTTGGTTATTGTAATTTGCATAAGTATTGTATTCATTGCATGCTATTGGAAAGTGACACTGTATGTGTAGTCCAGTACACGCTACCAATGCTCCTGAGCACTCCTGCCCCAAAAGCTACAAAATCGTGGTCCAGTGTCGATCGTAATGCTCCCAGCACAACCGGTGCTCCACCTAATGGACCACGGCTGCTGTGATCTTAGCATTCCGTTAATCATTTGTTTTCCTTTCAGGGTTAAACACCATCGTTTCCACAGATTCCATGCTTAGCATTTCCAAAGATAAAATATTTTAATTAAATTTATTACTATTATTAGGTGCTGTTAAGGAGCCCACATCCCTCAGCTATTTATAAGAATGGAGAACAAATTTCCTCAACCGCAGGATAATGATGGTTAATGGCAATGTAGCACACATCCCTCTACGCATATAGATAATCTATGCGGAACATTTATAATTATGCAAATTAATGATTCGGATTGAGTAAGGACATGGAAAGTGATCTCCACATTCCAGTACCTAAAATATAGTATACACCATCGTTTCGACAGATTCCATGCTAAGCATATAAAAGATAAATTATTTTCAGTAAATTTATTTACAGGAAATTTTTCTTTATTTAAGTACCAAAAGGGTTAGTAGATTTCAGGATATGTCTTAGATTGGTGGGTCGTTTGTAGAATATCCACATGTACATCTTTTCACACAAGACGTATGCGCCAACTAAATAAGCTGTCGACCCTCTGTGCTCTCTCCTCAGCCACATGGCCATATGACATTGCCTAAATGTCTCCCGCCCCCAAAACCAGTCTTCTCCGACTCACAATCAGAACAAATCCTCTCTCCCGCATTCGAAGTGGTCAACCTCTCCAATGTAACACTTGATGATAATGAAACCTCCATTCTCTCGATAGGCCTTACTATTTCCCCCACCACTAGATGAGATCACATAAACTTTCAGGCTGATATAATTAAATTATGTCATGACCTTCTGTGGCGAGTGTTTTGGAAGGAGAAACAAAACCTGTCTAGCGGACCACCTATCAAGTCTGCCATTGCTCAATTCCTTGCAGCATCCACACAAGAACCTCCAGCCCTCCATCCTAACCACCCTGCAGAAATCTTTATTAAACTTCTTCAATAAAAAACATCTGACAAATTTTTCTTTGAATCCCTTCGCCCAAAGCAGAACATGACCAGAGCCGAAGCCGAAGCTTTGCGAAAATTGAAATCCAACCATAATATCATTATCACTAAGGCAGACAAAGGCTCTACGATACTTATTTTAAGCACCACGGATTACATAACAGAAGGCCTGTGACAATTTGAAGACACCTCCACTTACTCCCCCCTCACCGATGACCCCAACCCTCAAAATCAGAAGGAAATATCTTCGTTCCTCCGCAGGTTCGGACCCGTAGAGGCCTCTCCTCCAAAGATATTTCCATACTCTCTCCCAATAACCCTAGATCGCCTCAGTTCTACCTCCTTCCTAAAATCCACAAGCCAGACAACCCTGGCCTTCCCAGTGTATCTTTATTCAACTCCGCCATTGAAAGAATATCCACATACATCGACCACCATCTACAACCCTTAGTTCTTTCTTTACCCTCTTTAATCCGAGATACCTTTGACTTCCTCCATCATCTTCACTCAATTATTATCCCCCCTAATGCGGATCTTCTAATGGCCACAATTGACGTCACCTCCCTTGAGACCTCCATCCCCCACGCTGAAGGATTGTCTTCTCTTCGCCACTTTCTCAGTACTCGCCCTACTCCTCACATTCCATCCACTGAATTCCTTCGTGACCTATCCAAATTCGTCCTCACAAAAAATGCATTCTTTTTTGACAGAAAGTTTAACCTCCAAACGAAAGGGACCGCTATGGGAACTAGAATGGCTCCGGTTTACGCTAACCTTTTCATGGGCCACGTAGAAGACACTTTTCTCCCCAAACAAACTCTCAAACCACTTTTATGGCTTCGTTTCATTGATGATATCTTCCTCCTGTGGACCCACGGCAAGAACCATTGGACAAATTCCTGACCGAACTTAACTTTTCCCTTTCCCTCAACTTCACCTCTAACTCATCTAATACGTCTATCACCTACCTAGATGTCAGCATTTGCCTACAAAATGGGAAGTTCATCACTTCCATCCATTAAAAACCTTCCTACCGCCAGCAATATATACACTTGGAAAGTTACCACCCCATCCACATCAAAGGCTCCATCCCTAACTCCCTCTCCATTAGAGGGCACTGAATATGCAACAACACCCCCGCCTTATGTGAATACCTTGATAACTCTGCCCTACGTAACCTTGGATATCCCAACCAACTACTGAAAAACGAAATTCTTCCCCCTTCCTCCCCTCTCCCCCTGCGAAAAAAACATCAACACCAGCTGCCTTTAACCTTCGTACAAATAAAATGCAATCTTCAAAAACCTCTTTCCCTCCCTTAAAGATAATGATAAGACATCCTCCCTCTTGCCACAATGCCCCTCAGTATTCTACAAACGACCTGCCAATCTAAGATATATCCGCAAATCTACTAACCCTTTGGTACGCCCCGCCCATAACACTGCCCACCGCCTTTCGCCCTGCATTCGCCCGTGCTGTAAAACCTGCCCACTAATCAACAATTTCCTCCAGCACCACAATCACAGGCACCCAACCACCTCCGGTGGACTCCACTTCCTGGCCAATTGCCTGCCAATTCTGAAGTAGGAACAAAATAATGGAAGTAGGAACTACAATTTCATGCTTAAGCAAGCAGTAGAAAGTCTGCTTTAGTTAGTTGTGAGTGTAGTGCTTATTTTTGATACAAGTCCTTCACTTGTGCTTATATTTTGTACTTTCCTGTCCTGCACTCATATTGCTTGTGTGGTTGACGTGGGAATCTATTTTGTCATTCCTTAAAATATTGCTGATTTCAAATTTCTCAGGTAGTGAGGGAAGCACTGTATCCTTGGCTGCATTGTTCAATGTCCTTGGAAAAGTTGAGGGAGTTCCATTTTTTTCAAGCAAATCTGCTTGAAGGGACAGGAAGTGTATGGCAGCTGAAACAGTGGGAATATCCGGCATGTAAACCAAGTTCGGAGTAGAGATTGTGATGTTGTAAGTATTTACCATGTTATATTTGTATATTGAAAACTAATTTGCCAGATGGAAATGGAAATACAAGATATACACTCATGCTGGTTCAGTTCTTCAACACTGTTTATTAGCACAATTGGAAATTGCTCTCTCACACTATTGACTGTCAATTGTCTTTACATAAAATCACAAATAATAAATACGTGGGATTAACCCACGTTCAAATATCCTTCAGACACACCCCGAATTATCCAGTGATCACTAAATAACAACTTTCCGAGCAAGATCGCCAAAATATTTTCCACCTAAGGGTTTGTGAACACATCGGCGAGCAATGAACGGGATGCAACATGCTTAATAGGCACTTACATCCAAATCCCTAACACTGTGCCATGCAATGTCCCTGTGCTTACTCCTTTTCTGAAAAAGCTAAATTCCCTGAAGGGAAATTAGCACCTTGACCCTCACACAACAACTTCTGGGTAGAGACAGTTAATGATTGATCTATCTCTAGGGATGGTAGTATTGTTTTAAGGAATTGGCTCGTGCAAATTGGCAGTTTTTCTGAGATCTGTTATCTTCCTTTAATTACATTTTCCAATTATCGTTGTGTTGAAATCTATACGAAACGAAGCTTTTGCAGTTACATTTGTCTTTAAATTGCAAATTAGTGCATCTAAAGCAAATTTAATATCAAAATTCCAAAGTGTAGAGAGTGAGAGGTGGGTAATTATAAGTTATTATAACCTTTTTTAAAGAAGACTACCACTTTATTATTAATTTTCTGTGTACTAAGCATATTTTTAAAGCAAGTACTATATTATTTCTATGGTACTGTAGTATATATATTTAAATAGTTTACGGTTGAGACTTTATCGCCTGTCTAATTAAGCATTGAACATCAGAATTTTTGGTTAGTTAAATTAAATACCTATTTTAATTATGAGCTATTGAGTTAGATATAAAAGTGCTGTCGAACATTTAACACTAGGAGGATGGGAGTTTCACTCTTCCTAGAAGGAGGGGAAGGGGTCTTTTGACCCCAACTTCGTTAACTATAGTGAATTATCAGCTTTTATGCATTCCCATAGTTTGTTTTCTTATCATGGTGATGATGTTTATGTAATACGTATGCCAAGAAACATTTAATGTGGTATTTTGATTGGAATACTAAATTATTGATAGTTATAAAAGTTTTACTTCAAAAATTTATGAGAGTATTGTGATGGTTTAGGATTCATTGATATGAAAATAGAAAGAAATATTACTTATCACCACATTTAAGGTACATGGTTTTCTTTTTGGTACACATGTCACAAAATATTTTTTGTATTGAAAACAACATGGGAAGCCATGGTTTTTGACAATTTAGAGATTTTTGGCACCTTGTCCTCTTTTTTGCTCTTCATAGGGACGTGAAAGTGGTATCTAATAATAATCATGAATTTGGGCAGGTTGCATCTGAATAGTTGCCTTATGCCTTATCAACAATTTATTGGAGATCTTTTCATGACTCAATTTTGGAATATTTTGTTTCCTTCTATAGTATTGATGTATTGATCACGGTTAAAATTCATGAATAGGCCACCTCCATGTGAAATTGCCCGGTTTGATCCTCGTGTACTGCATAAAGGGCACCTGGATTTCAATGGAGTAGCTTGAAGGTTTGCAAGAAAATTATTCTTAGGTGCAGAAGCAAAAAGATCATCTACCTTCAGCAATGAACTATGAACCCTACAATATTTGACTTGTGCATGTTTCATTACATTTCAGAATGGATCCCAAGGCATTTAGTTAGAGAATACATATATTTGGCCTCAGGTTTAATTGTAACTTTTTTTGGGCAAATGCTGCTGTCCGAAGTAGCGGCATCCATATATCAGTGCGATAATTATAAGACTGTCCTCTCTTGACAAACACCAATTATGATTATTAATCTTCCCATGTTATACAGTACATTTTACAGCACTGTAACACAACAAAGAGTGGAACATGTTCAACATCGCCGCCTCTTGTATATTCTTTTTGGCACGAGGTACAGACCCTGGTAGTTAATGGTGGAAACTAATGACAGTGTGCCCCAATCACATATTAAGGGCCGAATTAACCCTTTGAGTGCCACTGATTTTTAGGTGGTTATTCCCAGAAGTGCCATGGGTATTTTGCTAATTTTGCAGGCCTTTATTCAAAAAATTTATTTGTTTATTTGTTGCTATTTTTACATGATTTCTTCTGCATTAGAAAGTGAATACTTTCTTCCAAATTAATATGAAAAAATTCTGCTTATTTTCTCAATGACACGCAATTGTTATAGTTTAATTTGGAATTTAAAGATTTGATTTATTTTATTTCTCAATTTTGACCAATAAATCGAGAAATAATATCAACTTTAAGGTAGAACCTCTACTACAAGTTCCTCCGAAAACATGCCTTGATAATTTGATATATTGTAGAGAAATCATTCGTTCGTCAATCCATGAAAAAATATATTTAGGGGTCATCGGCCAATTTATGTATATTACAGGATTTGAAAATCGTCATTTTCATCCTCAAATTACATTGCTCTTATGGAAGAATGGTGACGTACCTCCCCTAAAAATTTTATTTCTCAAAATTTCCCCTGAAAACACCATCTCAAAAACTAGTATATTGTGGCTGAATAATAAATGGATAATATGTATTTTTTTAGGGTTGCCTCATCGGCCATTTAAGGCTAATATTTATGATTGAAAAACGATGAAAAGTGTAACTTCCGTTCCTTAGCCTCCATAGTGACAGAAGTCTGGCAACGATGTTAGGGGAGTAATGAAAACAAACTGGACCAGTACCTCCGTCATTTATTCCTTACGTCACGATTGCAGATAATTTATGCTATGAAGTGTCTTTGATTAGTACCATATGTACTGTACTCCCTGTTAGTACTGGTTACTTGAAGAATACCTGAGTGCACTAAAATATTTTATACTTAGCAGTCGTCATACACGGAATATCATAGATCCCTGAAAATAATAGGTATAACACTGTTTACACGATAAAGTCGCTTCTTTATTGCTATTCACGATGGTCTATTAGTTCTTTAAAAGAACATTTCAAATATTTTAATGTATATTTCGTAGTATAAAGTCATCGTTTTCACTTAGCACTAAATAATACTTTGTTTTGAATACGTATTTATTATCACCCGATAATATATTTCTCACCAAATAAGTAAAATTGAAAATATAAGTCAATAATATGTTGTAGGAATTTGAAACTAAACTCGATGCATACTATTAATAGGCACTAATATGTTTGGTAATACAATTTCCCAAACCTGCTCACTGATCAACTATGCAAGCATTCTCCAAGAGAATAAAATAGTTTCTCAAGGGAAAACTGATGAAAATGAAGGGTTCAATCAAAATCAATGAGGAAAATGAAGGGTTTGTCATCACGGTTATCACCACCAGACACTGAAGGAGCAGAAACAACTGATTGATTGGTTCCCACGATCAGCTGATCATCAAATCTATCATCTTCATTGTTAGCTTGCCCTGAGCCTATAGCCACATTTTTGTGTTATGTCTTTTCCTCAATAACCCGGAATTAATCTTAATTATGTACATGACATTACTAATTTGTTTAATTACAATACCTTCAACCCACTTATTGTGTGCTCTGCAATCTTTGACTAGGGCACATTGATTTACACTTAAAAACCTGGTTTTTGTACCCCTTGCATGATCTTTCTGCTTTTCTTGTTTGTTTTTCACTATATTACTTACACTGGGACGTATCAAATCAAACCTGGTCCTTAGTGATCTATTAACCACCAATTTAGCAGGTGTTTCATTAGTGGTTGCATGAACAGAATTACGATAGTCAAAAATAAAATCCTTCTGTGTGCAATTGATACATCACTTACATTATCCTTAAAGACATTTTAATTTTTGTTTAGCATACTTGACTGAGTTTTCAGCCTGGCCATTTGACTGTGGGTGATAGGGTGCCTATGTAGTATGTTTAATACCATTACATTCAAAGAATATTTTAAATTCAGCGGAATGAAACGGTGGGCCGTTATCGCTGTGAATTGAGACTGGCAATCAAAATCTTGCAAATAATGACCTTAATTCTTTAATAGTATATTGAGCCGTGGTGGAAGGTGTTTCGAGAACTTCCAGCCATTTCGAATGGGAATCAATTACTATCAAAATATTTTTCCTTTAAAAGGACCCAGAAAATCGAGGTGCGAACGTTCCCACGGTCAACTAGGATAATGCCACACATGTAATTCAGCTGAAGCGGGACTGTCGCTCTGAAAGGCAGGACGAACAGCTATTAGCTAGGCGCTCAATGTCAAAATCTAGATTAGGCCAATAAACATATGACCTTGCTACACTTTTCATTTTGACTATTCCCATATGACTGATATGTAACTCCTTTAAAACGTATCCTTTTAAGGAATTTTCTGGAATAATCACTCAGTACCCCCACATGAGTACACCTTGCTGAACAAGGTGCAAGTATGGTCGTCCCTTTTTTGAAAAAAAGCTGATAGTTCCTTACCTCCCTCAGGCAAAAAATTTGGCCAACCGTGCATTACATATCCATACTCTTTTTAATAGAACATCTTTTTGAGTTTCTTTTTTTACCTGATCAAAATTTAAGGGAATTGAGCTTTCCTTAATACTATGCAGGTATGTTTCTACCCAATCTAAGTCGTTATTGGTTACTGAATGGTTAACATTCATGGTAATCTTGACAGCGCATCAGCACTGTTGTCCTCTGACTTGACATATTTGATGTCAAAATGATAACCAGACAAAAATAATGCATAGCCTTTTAATCTACCTGCTGCAAACACCGGAATACCTTTCTTTGGGCCAAAAATACTTAATAATGGCTTATGATCACACTTATGAATAAAATGTCTACCATACAGATATTGGTGATATTTCTTTACACCATACACAACTGCAGTTGCTTCCTTGTCTATCTGGGAATAATTACATTTGGCAGGAGACAATGTCCGAGAACTATAGGACACTGGTCTCTCAACTCCCTGCACATCAATAATACTTAATACACAGCCTAGCCCTGTTGAACTAGCATCCACTCTCAAGACGGCTAGGGCATTTGGGTCGTAATGGGCTAACACAGGCACAGTTTTTAAAAGTTCCTTGACCCTGTTAAATGATTCCATACATCGCTTGTCAAACACAAATGGAACGTCCTTCCCCAAAAGTTTGTACAGTGTACTCATTACACTGCTTAAATTTGGAACAAATTTACCATAATATTGTACAAAGCCTGCAAATGCTTTAACTTGGGTGACATTCTGAGGAACCAGTGCATCAATTATAGCATTACCTTAGATTGAGAAGGGTGTAACCCATCCTGGTCTATAATAAATGCTAAATACTCAAGTTGTTTTGCAAAGAAATTACATTTCTCTTTTTTAACAGTAAACCCGTTTAAGGTAAGGCGTTTACATACTTCCCTAAGCCTACTAACATGGGTTTCATTGTCTGGAGCAGAGATTAAAATATCATCTAAATATGATACAACACCAGGGATACCCTGAAGAGTTTGTTCAATTTTTTGCTGGAAAATACTCGGTCCACTACTGATACCATAGGGCATTCACTTATAGGAAAACAGTCCTTTATGAGTAGATATGGTGCACAGTTTTTATGAAGCTGTGTCTAACCTCAGCTGCATATAGGCCTGACTTAAATCTATCTTACTATAAAATTCACCATTTTGCAATTCACTGAACAGCTCTTCAATTCTGGGTATCGGATAACGTTCTACATGTAGGTCCTTGTTTAAACTGATATGATAATCACAACAAACTCTGATGGAACCATCCCTTTTTATTACGGGAACTATAGGGGTAGTGTACTCACAACAATTGACAGGACACAAGATGTCAGCATCTACTAACCGTTGAAGTTCGGCTTCGACGTTAGCTTTAAGAGAAAAAGGTAATGGCCTTGGTTTAACGTACTTAGGCGTAACATTGGGTTTTAGAACAAGTTTAACTGAATCACCTCTGTAACAACCCAGCTTATCAGAGAATACATTATGAAATTCCTGGTACAGTTCCATAACAACGTCATTAACACTTTTTGTATTTTTAATTTCACCCTTTTCTGACAGAACAGAATTTTTTTTCATTGGAATAGTGACTGTGATTTGTAACTGCTGAATCCAGTCTTGCCCCATTAAAGGAGCTCCCCTTCGAATAACAAATACAGTGAATGTTATCAAGTTTTTGAAGGGACCTGAAATTCTGAATGTAGTAACCAGGAAAACGTGCTAAAGAGGTTTGACCTTCCAGGGAACGTTAAAGATGTAATAATGAGTTCCATAACGTTCAGGGGAATGCTACGTTAGTTTAGTTTATTCTGGTAGATAGCTGCCGTTCATTAATTGTAAAAAACATTTCACTTCCACTTATTACACCTTGCAAGAAAATACCTATTACGTTGACACGTTATCCATTGTTAATTATGACAATAATAACCAAACAGCATGTTTTGTATGTAATTCCCTTAAGCTGAGCATCATAGTTAGCGGAGCCACCCGGCGATTTTTCTTGTACTTTCCACGAAATTAACATGTCTCAGGATAGATGAATCCGCAGCGCGAATGCCCCACACCGCACTCTTTCGCACATCATGGTTTGCACATCATGGACAAAAATAAAAGTCGATTATTATGATGAATGCAACGAAAATTATTATATTTTCATATTAACCATGATGAAACTTTTTATAAACAAATATTAAAATATATTGTGAGGATTGTCAGAATTCCTCAAAAAAATAAACAAAATGAGCACCTGGCCCAAAAACATTCCACTTTCCAGAGCGTATATGGATTTACTTGACCACTTGTAACAAAACAAAAATGAAACTTCCCATTTGTTCTCTACTTATATTAAGCACACAAAAACATACGTTAAAAGATGGAACAATAACTTATAAGGGTGAGAAGAATCTGTGTAAAGTGCTTTGTTTCTTAATACTGAGCCCCAATTCTTTGATAGTTGAACCAATTTTTACTGAAGCATTCAGAACACTTTCATCAACTTCGTGACTTGTAACAAACTATCGCACTGTGTCCATCGCCTCGACGGCTGTAGCAAATGTTGGAGGCGGTTTGGGCTCCACCTCATCATTCTCATCTTCTTCTTCTTCATTTCAAAGTTCCTGCTCACAACTTCGTCTATTGACATCAATCTACAGATTAAAATACATGACATTGAGATTCACCATCTCATTCAATCAAATTTTGAAAGACTGCAGAGTATGAAAGTTAATTTTTGGAGTAGTTATTGTAAATTTAATTAATAATTCTCTCAATAAATGATCCTCAGTTTTAAGTCTCACAAATTCAACCAACCAACCTGCAAACTTTGATGCCATTATCACAAGCAATGTACTCGTCGAAGGACATCCCCTCCCCTTCTCCAAACAGCTGATCCCAGCCTTCAACGGGCTGCTCATCCGCTGTCTCATCAGTCAACGATGCAGTACGGTCCTCATTTGTGGTGCGAAGAAATCCAGATGCACGGAAGCAATTTCTTATGTTCTCGGGTTTGACTAAGTCCCAGGCATACTTCACAAAATGCATTGCTTTTAGAGTATTTACTTTTTGACCTGACACTTGAAGGTTGGTCAATCTCTCGTTGACAAGTAGTTTCCTGTACTAATGCTTCATGCATCGTATGATACCTTGATCGAGGGGCTGCAAAACAATCGTGCAATTAGGAGGAAAAAATGCCACATTAACATTTCTTAAAATTGCAGTGTCTATCAATCAGTTATCAATGAGCAACAAAACGTTATGATTTTGTCCACCCATCTTGGCATCCAGTGCTAGCAGGAACTTTTCAAAAATTGTTGTGGTCATCATGGCATTAGAGTTGCATCCATACGTGCAAGGTAATGTCTGAACATGTTTGAAGCATGTGGGGCGTTTATATTTCCAGATTACTAATGGAATCAATTTTTCCGATCCACTTTCATTGCAGCATAGGAGGACTGTCAGCCTCTCCTTACTCATTTTGCCTCCATGACACTTATCTCCTGGGTCATTCCATGTCAGTTCATCCAGGCATGACACCCACCGACTCGGATTTGGATGAAACTTTGCAATTTTCATCCTTCCATGTTGGAATGAAACAGTGTAAAATATTTCTTGGCTATCTCTAATAGTTTTTTTTTCACGACCATTTGAATTTTTGGTGAAACTGCAGTTTTTCAATGAATGCGGTCTCCAAAGGCACTTGTACCTCCAGAGGGAAATAATTTGTCTCAGCCATACTTTTCATCCAATTCTTATGAAAAATTGCAGGTTTACTAAAGAAGTCATGAGGATTTCAAATACTAATTGAAAAATATCCTCAGGGATATCGAAAATTCTCTAAAGTCATATGTTTCATAAGATTTTAGAAAATTTTGCGTCAAAAACATGGTTCCATAACACATCAAATTTTGACCTAAGGCAATATGTGAATCAAGCTAAATTATTTTTTCTAATATTCCTTAAGATATGACCCACCACCTGTAAAAATAAAATTCATGGCTTTTTGCTTGCTTTGTGGTTAAAAAAATTTTGATGTACCAAAAAAATTTCCTTTTCCCGACTATGGTAGTCAGTGTTGGGTCTTCCTTCAAGTGTGATGAAATGCTTGTGTTAACTGTTTTCTATGTCTTAACAAATATTCATGACATGAATCTAGTACATAATAAGTGCAAAAATAAAAACAAATTTTTTTGTTTTTCTCCTGATAAGAAAAATATATTTTTTTAAATAGAATATTTTAAGGAATTCGTAGCACTTACCCATCAATGCTGGGAATAACTTGATTGTTGCTTTACAGAACACATCAAAATACAGGATGCATGTCAATCCAAGTTAACATTCTCCATACCAGAAATTGTTAAAGCAATCCCGGGACAAAAAATATGCAATTCGTGTAGAGAAAAATTGGACAAATACACACACTATATCGAAGAAAACTGTGGCATTGAAGAGTTTACCCCAATTGCTGGCAGTGATGATAGTATTGTAGATTTGGACAAAGATTCATTGAAAGAAAAAGCATTGGAGGAAATAAATTCATCATTCAAGGAAATGGGGATGTCTCCTTTAAAACTCCATGCAGTTGCTTCCCATAGCAAATCAATGTATGCTAAAAGGAATCTGAAAGTTGCAACTTCTACTTTGAACAAAAAGGTTTGCAAAGTATTGGAGAAAGATTTCCTTCCTGAGCATGATACAGAAGTTCTTGATAAAGCGAGTGATATGGATGTGCTAGTTGGGTTAATAAAAGAAAAACTGGTGACAGGAGGCAGTCGGCAAAAGATAATTCAGCTACCAACACTAGCTCCGACTTCGTGGAGTAGGAATAAAGTAGCCAGAGAATTTAATGTTAGTGAATATGCAATTCGGCAAGCTAGGGAACTTTTGAGAGTGAAAGGCATCATAGCCATACCAGATCCAAGGAGGGGCAAAAACATAGAACAAACTACAGTTGACTTAGTTCAGTCATTTTTCCAAAATGACGAGTATTCCCGCCTTATGCCAGGAATGAAAGATAAGGTGAGTGTGTCCAAAAATGTCCACATGCAAAAGAGGTTACTACTAAGTAACCTAAATGAGCTGTATGCAGCTTTTAAATTTGAATACTCGCATGTAAAAATAGGGTTTTCAAAATTCTGTCTGTTGCGACCTAAATGGTGTGTGTTGGCAGGCTCCTCTGGAACCCATTCTGTATGTGTCTGTGCTATCAGAATGTATCGCTTCTTCTCCATGCATGCTCCATAGAGGAGACCTATAGCAACCTATTCGATTACTTGGTATGTTCCAAAGATAACAGGGATTGCATGTTACGACACTGTTCAGAATGTGTGTCAGACAAACGATTGAAGGAACATCTGCAAAGTAAATTTGAGGAATGGGACCCTGAAGATTAAGTGACATACAGGCATGGGTGACTACAGATCCGACCCAACAAATTAGATTAACAGTGACTCTGGATGAATTTATCAATAGTCTGGTGAACAAACTGGAAAAACTTCTCCCACATTCCTTTATAACCAAATCCCAGGCGAGATACCTGAAAGAACTAAAAAATAACCTACAGCCAGATGAAGCTATCATTTTGCTGGATTTCAGTGAAAACTACCATTATGTGATACAAGATGAGGTTCAGGGTCATCACTGGAATCAGGATAGTTGTTCCCTTCATCCTGTGGTAATTTATACTCATGGACAGCCACTGAAATACCTCAATGTGTCAAGTTTGTGTGTATAACTGTTGTGAATGAACTGGGTAACACAATGAATGAACTCATACACATTGAAAATGTATACGAGTTCTGCAAGTACAAAGTGGATAAAATTTCATTCTTCGTTTTAAAAAAAGAGTAATTATCAATGATTCGGCAACAATTAGATACTCGCTGGTGCCATGCAAAAACAATCCCTGGTACACGTAGCTACCATTCTTTTATTCCAATTTCAAAAAAAACATTATTGCGATAAAAAAAATTAGCTTTGATACCACTTACAGTTCTGTCCACAATTTCTTGGTAAAGCCAAGTTGGGAACAAATTATGACAATAATTTGTACTAATTCTTTTGTGGCCTACTTGTACGACAATCACTGGTTTTTGGGCTAGTTATGTCAAAGGATGTGGATCAATGTGATATAAAAGTGAAATTCTTGCATCCTTATGGGCCTGTAAGATCATTTTACTGGCCTAAAGAGAAAGAAGATTTATGCCATGTTCCTGTAAATAATGGCATTTTTAATGTGGAAACTCCTACCACAAAAGGCTCAGGATGAATGTATTACTTCTCAGAGAAAGACATTGAACGTGTGAACCAACGGCTGTTGAATTTAAAAGGAAAACTTTGAATTACCACTACTGGGAAAGAAATGTAGCACTAGTGTCCACTGAAATATTAGCTTTCTCAGAGATAAGCCTCGGTCAAGACCTTGCATACTGTGTTATTTAACCACTAACTGATGCACAGACATTTAAAAGTGACTATTGTGATTGTTGATTCATAAGTTGCGACTGTCACCCAACATTAATCAAGTAAAACACATTAATGAAGTTTTTTGTCAATACAATGCGGAGAACGTTAACTTGGATTGACATGCATCCTGTATTTTGATGTGTTCTGTAAAGCAACAATCAAGTTATCCCCAGCATTGATGGGTAAGTGCTACGAATTCCTTAAAATATTCTATTTAAAAAAATATATTTTTCTTATCAGGAGAAAAACATAAAAAAATTTGTTTTTATTTTTGCACTTATTATGTACTAGATTCATGTCATGAATATTTGTTAAGACATAGAAAACAGTTAACACAAGCATTTCATCACACTTGAAGGAAGACCCAACACTGACTACCATAGTCGGGAAAAGGAAATTTTTTTTGGTACATCAACATTTTTTTAACCACAAAGCAAGCAAAAAGCCATGAATTTTATTTTTACAGGTGGTGGGTCATATCTTAAGGAATATTAGAAAAAATAATTTAGCTTGATTCACATATTGCCTTAGGTAAAAATTTAATGTGTTATGGAACCATGTTTTTGACGCAAAATTTTCTAAAATCTTATGAAACATATGACTTTAGAGAATTTTCGATATCCCTGAGGATATTTTTCAATTAGTATTTGAAATCCTCATGACTTCTTTAGTAAACCTGCAATTTTTCATAAGAATTGGATGAAAAGTATGGCTGAGAAAAATTATTTCCCTCTGGAGGTACAAGTGCCTTTGGAGACTGCATTCATTGAAAAACTGCAGTTTCACCAAAAATTCAAATGGTCGTGAAAAAAAAAAACTATTAGAGATAGCCAAGAAATATTTTACACTGTTTCATTCCAACATGGAAGGATGAAAATTGCCAAGTTTCATCCAAATCTGAGTCGGTGGGTGTCATGCCTGGATGAACTGACATGGAATGACCATCCTCTAAATGCCAAAGTTTTATCAGGCAGAAGATTGAAAAATAAGCCGGTCTCATCGGCATTAAAAACGTCATTCGGGCTTGTAGTTTTTAATGATACTTTGGAGGGTGACATCTTTCCATGTTTCTCGAATGCTAGTGTCCACGCCATGGCGTTTACACTGTAAACTATGCCATGGCATTTTTTAAATCCTTCAACCCATCCATTCGAAGCCTTAAAATCACTGATGCCCATTTTATTGGCTAAGTACGAGGCCTTTTCACATAATATTACACCATCTAATGGCACATTGGATGAGCCCGCTTGTTTGAACCACTTAAGTAGGACATCCTCCAACTCACAAAATTTGTAACCTCGCACTCTTTTCCTGTACTTACTCGTGCCTTCTTGCGATGTATTCTCAAGTTTTTTCTTATTTTTCACAATAGAGTTTAATGTTGACAGTGGAATTCTCATTTTGGCTGCTATTTCGACACGCTTCATATGTGGATTTTCGTCCACTTCTCGGAGGAGTTTGAGCTTTTCCATCGTCGATATTTGTCGTTTCAACACACGCTTCTCCATGACTAATTCTTGTCACTTGTCACACTTTAATTACTCGTCACACTGTTAATTTCTATAAGTGTTTTCACAGTTTGGCTGCCCAGCGAACATTTATAAAACAAACGAACATTGCAATAAAATCGTCTGCATGTAGGTGCCAATTCAAATGTTTGTGAATGCTGCATTTTTACTTCTTCATAAACAATTTTTAACCATAATGTATTTAACAAATTTTATTGTAAACAATAACGATCTTTTTAATGCGAGAATCAAACCTCTTGAGTGATATTCATCGTCATGTTAACCTATAGGGTGGTTATTTTGCCGGAACGAATGCGGTTTGGTCCTCCTTTGAACCTGCTAAAGAGGTAACCAAAACGTGCTAACCAGGATTATTTACATGCACTGCAACCCGGACCTGAGGAAATGAACTTGCTAACGTGGAAAATGTGCTATCAAGGAACGTACTAACGAGAGTTCACTGTAAATCTAAATTCCTTGAAACATTGTTGTGATTAACTAACACATTAATTTTACCCATTGGACTGAATTGATCATTTGTATACGAGCTCAATACCAAATCAGTCCGTTGCAAAGGCAATTGGCCTAAGTGCAATTTGTAAAAGCCTTCAGATATGGCTGAAACACAAGCACCACTGTCCACTTCAAAACGCATTTGTTTATTTTCAAAATTCAAATTAACGTTAATTGCCTCTACTTTCATTCTTTTGACAGCTATCACAGGTTCCTTAATGTTAAACATTGGACTTAAGCCAAAACCAAAATCATCACTAGGGTTAAGCTTATCATTTACTTGACTTTCTTCCACATAATTTTGCCTATTCATACCACGCTTTAACTCCTTCCATTGTGAACCAACCTGCTGAAAATTATGCCTACCCTTAGTATTGACATAATTAGGCTTCAAACCACTTGGAACAGACTTACTTGTATTTTTGGCCTTACAGACTTTTTCTAAATGGCCTATTTTTTGACAAAAATTACAACTGTAATTTCTGAATTTGCACTCTTTGGTTATGTGACCCACTTTACCACAGCAGTAACACAATACATCACTTGACACTCCTCCTCGCCTTCCGAAGTTGTGAGGTCCATGTGGCTGGCTCCTGTGCTGCGTTGACCAGTTGTAGCCCTTGTTAATGCTGTGTAGACGCTCTGTACTGCCGCTGCCCTGCACAGTAAACGTCGCCGTATCTCTGTCTGCGGTCTCCATAGTTGTAGCAATCTGTGCTGCCTTCTCATAGGTTAAGTCTGGTTCCCCCAATAGACGTTTCTTGATGGCTTCATTTTTCACCCCACTAAAAATCCTATCCCTCAGATAGTCGGGTAACTTGTCATTGAATACACAATTCACGGATAATAGCTTCAATTGTACAATGTACTGCGCCACAGTCTCATGTTCGTGCTGGTTGCAGAGACTAAATTTGTACCTTTCGGCAATGAAAGAAGATTTGGGAGATAATGCCCTCCCACCATTTTCACATTAGCGCTGTTAGTCTTTGTTGCAGGTTTGTCTGGTGAGCATAGGTTCTTGAGTAAATTGTACGTTTTTACACCTACCAAAGTCAAGAGCGTAGATACTTTCTTCGCCTCCTTAAATTCATTACAATCACAAAACAGCTCAAACCTTTCGATATATGTTGCCCAAGTTTCTTCCGAATTATCAAATGGCCCAACATTTCCTAATAATGCCGCCATGTCCTTTAGCACATTACTGAACAAGAGTTCAATAAGATGGATTAAATCCGCCTGTTTGTTATGTACCATACTACATAACCCGTACTTGCCAATTATGCTTTATTGAAATACACCTTACTATATTTCACAATGCATTTCCCTGACTAGGGACGTAATGTACCTTACTACACACGCCTGCAAAACTACTTTGCACAACCCGTCAACTGGGACGCAATCTCATGCAACATTAGCCAAAATCCTCATCGCCACTGTGATGTTGCTCCCATACCCATTCAAGTATTCGTATCGATCTCCGATGGATAACTCCTTACGCCACGACAACCAACACGGACGACAAAAGACAGTCAAAATAAACGTGCTGCTAAGTGACATCTATTGGTCACTTACACTATAACTATGAACAGCATACAGTTCATTTCATATTAGGATACCGGAACTTAATACATTACAATTATAAAAGTTTCACTTGAAAAATTTATGAGAATATTGTGATGTTTTAGGATTAATTGATATGAAAATACAAAGAAATATTACTTATCATCACATTTAAGGCACATGGTTTTCCTTTTGGCACACATGTCACAAAATATATTCTGTGTTGAAAACAACATGGGAAGCCATGGTTTTTGACAATTTAGAGATTTTTGGCACCTTGTTCTCTTTTTTGCTCTTCAAAGGGACGTGAAAGTGGTATCTGATAATAATCATGATGGTGAAAGTTGCATATGAAAAGTTTCCTTATGCCTTTTCAATAATTTATTGGAGATCTTTTCAAGACTCAATTTTGGAATATTTTGTTTCCTTCTACAGTATTGATGTATTGATCACGGTTAAAATACATGAATAGGCCATCTCCATGTGATATTGCCCGGTTTGATCCTCGTGTACTGCATAAAGGGCACCTGGATTTCAATGGAGTAGTTTGAAGGTTTGCAAGAAACTTATTCTTAAGTGCAGAAGCAAAAAGATCATCTACCTTAAGTATTGAACTACGAGCCCTCCAAGATTTGACTTATGAATGTTTCATTACATTCTGGAATGGATCCCAAGGCCTTTTGTTAGAGAATACATATATTTGGCTTCAGGTTTTATTGTAACTGTGTTTTTGGGCAAATGTCACTGTCCGAAGAAGCGGCATCTATATATCAGTGTGATAATTATAAGACTGTCCTCTCTTGACAAACACCAATTATGATTATGAATCTTCCCATGTTCCACAGTACATTTTACAGCACTGTAATACAACAACAAGTGCAACATGCTTAACTTCGCTGCCTCTTGAATATTCGTTTTGACATGAGGTACCTACAGACCTTGGAAGTAAATGGTTGAAACTAAAGACGGTGTGCCCCAATCACATATGGAGGGCTGAATTAAAAGAGCAAGGGCGAGTAAGTTTGCAATCCATATAGGAAAGAAAGCATCTATTCGAAAGAGAGCATTGATGTTGACGGTCCATAATATTTTGTACCAGTTCTCTAATCCCTCAAAACTATTCCAGTAAAAAGATACACACCCATGGGAATTAATATTATTTCGGAAGCACGATAAAAATATAAGTTTTGCATAGTAAGAAATTTAACCATTTAAAAATAACATTTGAATGTGAAATTCATATGGGGGCAGGGAGGGGGGAATTTGCTTTTCGTTTTTCATAATGATCAGGTACAGAATAAGTCATTCAGTTTGGATTTTGATTTCAATGTCCTGAGGCATGGCCTCGGCTCAAAATTTGTAACAAACTTGTTCCAAGGTGCAGAAGACAAACAAAATTCTTCTGCCCGTAGCACTCGACAACAAGTCGCCCTTGATTCTAATTCTAAATATTTCATTATATTGAAAAATCCATCCCAAGAAACCACACTAGAGAATATATTTGCCCCAGATGTCATCCAACAGCTTTTTATTGGCACATTCTGCTGTCCCAAGACACCCCTTGCATGTCAGTACGATAAGAAGGTCCCCTCTCGACTGAAACCAATTGTGACTTCGAAATTTCCCATGCTCCTCCATATATTTTACAATATTTTCAGTGACCAACAAGCGGAGGAAGTTATTTATCGCCGGATCTTTTATATTCATTTGGGCATACGGTATAGGACTGTGTACTAAATGGTAAAAACTACTGAGGTTTTGTCCCAGACACACAGCAGATGGGCGAACACCTGGGAGAAAGACCAATGGCAAGTGCATATTAATCCGCACTGGAAAAAATCAGTCAATCGAGAAAGAGGATGAGGGGTTGATTATCCATAAAATTTCATTCTAGTTCTCAAATCCCTCTAAACCTTTCATGGATAAAGTGCACATCCATGGGAATGCATGTGATTTCTGAGGTATGATAAAAATGTTACATTTGCGTAATAAGAAAATTACCCATTAAAAATACCATCGGAAAGTGAAATTCATACCGAGAGACATTTATATTTCCTGTGCTGCTTAACCCTTTATAGGGTATAACTATTTTTTTTTACAAAAAATCTTTTTTGGGTTATTCACAATAATAGGTAATACCCTTTGTTATGAGGTTTGCTACTTTGTTTACTCGAAAAAAAATTTTTTTGCGAGAAAATGAGGTGGTCGATATTTCGACCAGCTACCACTTAGGGCCAAACATTTACCCACATTAACTCTTTGTAGGTCGCTGGTCGCCTAAGCGACCACTTATTTTTCAAAGCCTCAAATAAAATTTAAAAATAAGTTTTTGAATAATTTTATTACATATATGTCCACAGAATCATAAATCATGGTGTACACTAAAATTATACATTTAAATGTCATTAAAAATTCATAACGAAGGCAAATTCAATACATTACGCTATTCCATCACCCACTGCTAGGTAAAATGCAAGACAAACTATAAATTACAAACATTTGATAATTGAGCTCTAGAAGGAAAACAAATTCTATATTATAGCTCTATTTATTTTTACTGTGGAACGGATCAAAACATTCTAGGCACAACGCCACATTGCACTTTTTGCATATGATCAAAGACCTTTTTGGGTCTTTAGCCGTACTACAATTAGCACATCGGCGGCTTGATCCTTTTATTGGCATGTGATCCCCAATATTTTGGTGTTGCACAATGTTATCTAAGGATATTGTCCTAGCTGCCACATTTTTCCTTGACTTTCCTATGTGTACTGGCGATGGCCCACTCTTAAGTCTGCTGGAAAAGTTTGTGATCATTTCAGACGCGAGCTTCTAACGAAACTCCAAATGGGTGAAAGGTTTGTTCTTGGGGCATTTTTTTAAACATGAAACTTTATGCATCACGTAACTCTTCACAATGGCAGCGTCCATGAAATAATAAAATAATTTCATCCACCATTTGCGGCTCTTCCAGGAAATGCTGTATGACGTGAGGAGTTGGTCAAATACATCAACTCCCCCCATGTGAGCATTATAGTCCGCAACTACTTCTGGGCACAATATTGTTTCCCTTGATCCGGATTTTTGCATTCTCTTCACTGGTACTGTTTTTAGAGGGTGGTGAAAACTACTGATCATGCACACAGGCTTAGACCCCTATCTTTCCATTTTATAACAGAGACGTCACTGCAGTGCACAAAGTCCATGCCCCCCTCTTTCCTTAGTTCACGGTCTGTTTTCATGTTCAAGGGAAACCCTTTCCTATTTTGGCGAATCATGCCACAAGAAAAGGTGTCTTTTTCCAAAAGTTTTTCCATCAAAATTATAGTTGAAACAAAATTATCAAAGAAAACGACGTAGCCGTTGTTCATCCATGGAGTGGCAGAATCCAGCACAACCCTTTCGCCTAATGAATATATGTTAGGGTTGTTATCGGGAGTCCCTTTCCTCCTTGTGTATACATCCAAACCCAATGCATACCCGGTAGTGCTATCACATATTGCCCAAACCTCAAAACCACACTTTATGGGCTTCATCGGCATGTATTGTTTTAGCGATGACCGGCCCTTGAATTTTCACCATGCTCTCGTCAACAGCAAGCCACCTGGATGGATTATACAGCTCTTTGAATTTGCGATTGAGGTGCTGTATCAGAGGATCAATTTTAAAAAGTCGAGAAAAACACGCGTCACCTGGCTTAGGTGCAATCAAGTTGTTAGCCAAATGCAGATTGCGTAAAATTCTCAAAAATCGTTTCAACGGCATTACATCTCTTATGCATTCCACTTTGAAATTGCTGTCATAGGACCAGTACAACCTCAGGCTTGGTAAAGTGTGAAATCCCATGGTGATAAGAATTCCCAAAAATGCTAGAAGCTCCTCGCAGCTTAGTGCTAATTTGCAAATATTTTGATCTGCATACGTGTTTGACTCATTCACAATGAGCTCAAGAAGGATATTGTCAAAAAATAATCGGAAAATTTCAAGTGGGCTAGCTACATTCACATTTCCTGATGGGCCGTAGTTAGGCTCCGAGAAAGAAAAGTTTTTAAATTTTTGGGGATCCCTTCCAAGCTTTGACCATTTTCTTGCAATATCCTGCACTTCTTCAGTGGGCAAAGGAGTTAGAGCGGCCGACCCACTAGGGCCGGGAGAGGAGTCATCGAGGTCTATGACCTTCCGCGCAGTAGGGAAAGGATTCCTTGCCATTCTTGACATTTTCTTGGGAGGAGTGTGGGGGGCTTTGTACAGAGCCTGCCTTGGAGGAAGGACCTTGGTTGGGCTTCTAGGTAGCCCCATGTCCCGTTTCTCAACGGAACGTGAAGGTTGAGAAAAGGGACCTGCCTTAGCCCTCCTTTTGTTTCCAAGGGACGCCTGCTTTGAAATGTCCTCGGTAAGGGTGGGGGTAGGCGTGCGACTGCTTTCGGGGAAGGCACTCACAGAAGAAACCGGCATGTCATCCTTGGCTTCAGAATCGCCTTCTTCATTGGAATCAATTGCCATTTCGTCCGTGATTTCATCCTCTATCATCCTCTGTATTTCAAGTACATCGTCCTCATCATCTAGGAAATATTCCCGATCCCCAATCTACAAGAGAAAAAATTAAAATGCTAAGTATAAGTTAAAAAAAAATGTATGCTTTAGAAAAAATTCTACTCTCTAAAAAAGTTAGTGTTCAATCTCAAATTACCATGCTGCCATTATGCCAAAATTAAATAAAACACTTACTAGAGCACAGTGCCCGAGTAAAAAATTAAGATACATTTATCACAGATCATACATAAAATACTAAAGATTTGTTTTTTTTTGCATAAAAAATCGTGCATCAAATCATGTAACAATAAGGAAATAATAATTAAGTTTAAAAAATTGACTTAAATACAGGAGAGAAAAATTTGTCGTCTACTGCATGTCATTTAATGTTCTAACTCCTAATTGAAATAATTCCGGATAATTAGGAATTAAACAGTTGATTTAGAGTATGGTTAAAAATTCTATATTTGCTAAATCTGTCTTGCTTGAGATGTATCGAAACAAAAAAATCAAGGGAAAGGAATATTCCACAGTAGCGGTAGTACACAGAATTTCTCTAAACTAGTATTTCACTAGGCAACTTTCGTGTTTTATAAAAAGGAAACTATTGGCACCATCTACATATATATTCCATGATTTGTATGACTATTCTTATGTTTATATATTATAAATAGTATTAATAACAATTTTAAAACTCACTGAAAAACTTACCGCTCCGAGAAGCCAAAAATATATTGATAAATTTTACGAGCTTCTAAAAATATACTGTTTCTTTGTTTATTGGCAAATCCTAGTGGTATTTTGTAAATTCTAATATCGTACTGGTAACACAGTCAGGAGAAAAAATAATGTTTGGCAATACATACCATTTTTGGGACGCTGCGTAAGAATGATGGCTTGGAAACACAAATGATCCTGGGAACATTTCAAAATGTTCTCACTGGAATGAAAATAACATCTAAGGACAATTCCTCTAGATTGTTTTGCATTTTTTTCATAAAATATATAGTATAATGAGAATTTACTTACGTTTATGTTGAAGTAGAAGTCCTCAGGACAACACAACAGCCAACTAGGTGATGAGCGCACTGGATAAGGACGAAAACTAATGGGTACCAGAGTGGTCGGTGGTCGCCTAAACGAACACTTAGCTCATAAAACCCTAGGGGGCACCACCGAACGGAAAAACTTATTTTTCTAGGACATGACAACCCTAGTGGAAACATATGCAACTATTTGCGCCGTCCAAAAAGCTTGGGAAGTTAAGTGGTCGCTTAGGCAACCAGCGACCTGTA
This sequence comes from Platycnemis pennipes, assembly GCA_933228895.1. NCBI lineage: Eukaryota > Metazoa > Arthropoda > Insecta > Odonata > Platycnemididae > Platycnemis > Platycnemis pennipes. The sequence continues at coordinate 225,423 of CAKOGI010000001.1, read as the reverse complement.
AAGAGTTAAGGTTTCCCAAAAAAAATTGGGACAGAGAAAATCATTCATCTTGCATCTTTCTGTGGGTGTTCAGAGGCATCACCCAGAATCAAACGGATACTTGTTGGGCAATAACTCAAGTACTAACCCACTTGGGCCAAGGGATCTTCATTAATTATTGTGAGACTATAGTAAGAGGAACATGAGGATATACTGCGAAAACAAGTTAAGCATCAAAGAACACCAGCCATCATTCAAGGTAGAACATCTTGAAAATATTACTGAATAATGTTAGTCCATTTCAAGCTGTTCCATAAAATTTTTGAACAAAATGCAGAAAGTGAAAAAGTTTCAGATAAATTAAAAATATTTTACATGGAGAAAGTTAAAGTTGAATTTCAATAATGGGTGAAATGTCGCCTCCTAACCTTCTAGTGTTTACGTTGTGTTTCATAATTTCTCATCCAGGGTACAAATTAACATACAAAAAAACATAGTATTAGGATATGGTATACATACATAGTATTAAATTCCTAGGATTGGTGTACTGCAGCCCTTCATTTCTTCCTATCCCGTGCCAATTTTGGTTTCAATTTTACCAAAGCATTTCACTTCACCAAAGTATATTATTTTCGTCTACTCATTGGGAGGAATATACTATGTAATTTTGTTGTTGGTTATTGTAATTTGCATAAGTATTGTATTCATTGCATGCTATTGGAAAGTGACACTGTATGTGTAGTCCAGTACACGCTACCAATGCTCCTGAGCACTCCTGCCCCAAAAGCTACAAAATCGTGGTCCAGTGTCGATCGTAATGCTCCCAGCACAACCGGTGCTCCACCTAATGGACCACGGCTGCTGTGATCTTAGCATTCCGTTAATCATTTGTTTTCCTTTCAGGGTTAAACACCATCGTTTCCACAGATTCCATGCTTAGCATTTCCAAAGATAAAATATTTTAATTAAATTTATTACTATTATTAGGTGCTGTTAAGGAGCCCACATCCCTCAGCTATTTATAAGAATGGAGAACAAATTTCCTCAACCGCAGGATAATGATGGTTAATGGCAATGTAGCACACATCCCTCTACGCATATAGATAATCTATGCGGAACATTTATAATTATGCAAATTAATGATTCGGATTGAGTAAGGACATGGAAAGTGATCTCCACATTCCAGTACCTAAAATATAGTATACACCATCGTTTCGACAGATTCCATGCTAAGCATATAAAAGATAAATTATTTTCAGTAAATTTATTTACAGGAAATTTTTCTTTATTTAAGTACCAAAAGGGTTAGTAGATTTCAGGATATGTCTTAGATTGGTGGGTCGTTTGTAGAATATCCACATGTACATCTTTTCACACAAGACGTATGCGCCAACTAAATAAGCTGTCGACCCTCTGTGCTCTCTCCTCAGCCACATGGCCATATGACATTGCCTAAATGTCTCCCGCCCCCAAAACCAGTCTTCTCCGACTCACAATCAGAACAAATCCTCTCTCCCGCATTCGAAGTGGTCAACCTCTCCAATGTAACACTGGATGATAATGAAACCTCCATTCTCTCGATAGGCCTTACTATTTCCCCCACCACTAGATGAGATCACATAAACTTTCAGGCTGATATAATTAAATTATGTCATGACCTTCTGTGGCGAGTGTTTTGGAAGGAGAAACAAAACCTGTCTAGCGGACCACCTATCAAGTCTGCCATTGCTCAATTCCTTGCAGCATCCACACAAGAACCTCCAGCCCTCCATCCTAACCACCCTGCAGAAATCTTTATTAAACTTCTTCAATAAAAAACATCTGACAAATTTTTCTTTGAATCCCTTCGCCCAAAGCAGAACATGACCAGAGCCGAAGCCGAAGCTTTGCGAAAATTGAAATCCAACCATAATATCATTATCACTAAGGCAGACAAAGGCTCTACGATACTTATTTTAAGCACCACGGATTACATAACAGAAGGCCTGTGACAATTTGAAGACACCTCCACTTACTCCCCCCTCACCTATGACCCCAACCCTCAATATCAGAAGGAAATATCTTCGTTCCTCCGCAGGTTTGGACCCGTAGAGGCCTCTCCTCCAAAGATATTTCCATACTCTCTCCCAATAACCCTAGATCGCCTCAGTTCTACCTCCTTCCTAAAATCCACAAGCCAGACAACCCTGGCCTTCCCAGTGTATCTTTATTCAACTCCGCCATTGAAAGAATATCCACATACATCGACCACCATCTACAACCCTTAGTTCTTTCTTTACCCTCTTTAATCCGAGATACCTTTGACTTCCTCCATCATCTTCACTCAATTATTATCCCCCCTAATGCGGATCTTCTAATGGCCACAATTGACGTCACCTCCCTTGAGACCTCCATCCCCCACGCTGAAGGATTGTCTTCCCTTCGCCACTTTCTCAGTACTCGCCCTACTCCTCACATTCCATCCACTGAATTCCTTTGTGACCTATCCAAATTCGTCCTCACAAAAAATGCATTCTTTTTTGACAGAAAATTTAACCTCCAAACGAAAGGGACCACTATAAGAACTAGAATGGCTCCGGTTTACGCTAACCTTTTCATGGGCCACGTAGAAGACACTTTTCTCCCCAAACAAACTTTCAAACCACTTCTATGGCTCCATTTAATTGATGATATCTTCCTCCTGTGGACCCACGGCAAGAACCATTGGACAAATTCCTGACCGAACTTAACTTTTCCCTTTCCCTCAACTTCACCTCTAACTCATCTAATACGTCTATCACCTACCTAGATGTCAGCATTTGCCTACAAAATGGGAAGTTCATCACTTCCATCCATTAAAAACCTTCCTACCGCCAGCAATATATACACTTGGAAAGTTACCACCCCATCCACATCAAAGGCTCCATCCCTAACTCCCTCTCCATTAGAGGGCACTGAATATGCAACAACACCCCCGCCTTATGTGAATACCTTGATAACTCTGCCCTACGTAACCTTGGATATCCCAACCAACTACTGAAAAACGAAATTCTTCCCCCTTCCTCCCCTCTCCCCCTGCGAAAAAAACATCAACACCAGCTGCCTTTAACCTTCGTACAAATAAAATGCAATCTTCAAAAACCTCTTTCCCTCCCTTAAAGATAATGATAAGACATCCTCCCTCTTGCCACAATGCCCCTCAGTATTCTACAAACGACCTGCCAATCTAAGAGATATCCGCAAATCTACTAACCCTTTGGTACGCCCCGCCCATAACACTGCCCACCGCCTTTCGCCCTGCATTCGCCCGTGCTGTAAAACCTGCCCACTAATCAACAATTTCCTCCAGCACCACAATCACAGGCACCCAACCACCTCCGGTGGACTCCACTTCCTGGCCAATTGCCTGCCAATTCTGAAGTAGGAACAAAATAATGGAAGTAGGAACTACAATTTCATGCTTAAGCAAGCAGTAGAAAGTCTGCTTTAGTTAGTTGTGAGTGTAGTGCTTATTTTTGATACAAGTCCTTCACTTGTGCTTATATTTTGTACTTTCCTGTCCTGCACTCATATTGCTTGTTTGGTTGACGTGGGAATCTATTTTGTCATTCCTTAAAATATTGCTGATTTCAAATTTCTCAGGTAGTGAGGGAAGCACTGTATCCTTGGCTGCATTGTTCAATGTCCTTGGAAAAGTTGAGGGAGTTCCATTTTTTCAAGCAAATCTGCTTGAAGGGACAGGAAGTGTATGGCAGCTGAAACAGTGGGAATATCCGGCATGTAAACCAAGTTCGGAGTAGAGATTGTGATGTTGTAAGTATTTACCATGTTATATTTGTATATTGAAAACTAATTTGCCAGATGGAAATGGAAATACAAGATATACACTCATGCTGGTTCAGTTCTTCAACACTGTTTATTAGCACAATTGGAAATTGCTCTCTCACACTATTGACTGTCAATTGTCTTTACATAAAATCACAAATAATAAATACGTGGGATTAACCCACGTTCAAATATCCTTCAGACACACCCCGAATTATCCAGTGATCACTAAATAACAACTTTCCGAGCAAGATCGCCAAAATATTTTCCACCTAAGGGTTTGTGAACACATCGGCGAGCAATGAACGGGATGCAACATGCTTAATAGGCACTTACATCCAAATCCCTAACACTGTGCCATGCAATGTCCCTGTGCTTACTCCTTTTCTGAAAAAGCTAAATTCCCTGAAGGGAAATTAGCACCTTGACCCTCACACAACAACTTCTGGGTAGAGACAGTTAATGATTGATCTATCTCTAGGGATGGTAGTATTGTTTGAGGAATTGGCTCGTGCAAATTGGCAGTTTTTCTGAGATCTGTTATCTTCCTTTAATTACATTTTCCAATTATCGTTGTGTTGAAATCTATACGAAACGAAGCTTTTGCAGTTACATTTGTCTTTAAATTGCAAATTAGTGCATCTAAAGCAAATTTAATATCAAAATTCCAAAGTGTAGAGAGTGAGAGGTGGGTAATTATAAGTTATTATAACCTTTTTTAAAGAAGACTACCACTTTATTATTAATTTTCTGTGTACTTAGCATATTTTTAAAGCAAGTACTATATTATTTCTATGGTACTGTAGTTTATATATTTAAATAGTTTACGGTTGAGACTTTATCGCCTGTCTAATTAAGCATTGAACATCAGAATTTTTGGTTAGTTAAATTAAATACCTATTTTAATTATGAGCTATTGAGTTAGATATAAAAGTGCTGTCGAACATTTAACACTAGGAGGATGGGAGTTTCACTCTTCCTAGAAGGAGGGGAAGGGGTCTTTTGACCCCAACTTCGTTAACTATAGTGAATTATCAGCTTTTATGCATTCCCATAGTTTGTTTTCTTATCATGGTGATGATGTTTATGTAATACGTATGCCAAGAAACATTTAATGTGGTATTTTGATTGGAATACTAAATTATTGATAGTTATAAAAGTTTTACTTCAAAAATTTATGAGAGTATTGTGATGGTTTAGGATTCATTGATATGAAAATAGAAAGAAATATTACTTATCACCACATTTAAGGTACATGGTTTTCTTTTTGGTACACATGTCACAAAATATTTTTTGTATTGAAAACAACATGGGAAGCCATGGTTTTTGACAATTTAGAGATTTTTGGCACCTTGTCCTCTTTTTTGCTCTTCATAGGGACGTGAAAGTGGTATCTAATAATAATCATGAATTTGGGCAGGTTGCATCTGAATAGTTGCCTTATGCCTTATCAACAATTTATTGGAGATCTTTTCATGACTCAATTTTGGAATATTTTGTTTCCTTCTATAGTATTGATGTATTGATCACGGTTAAAATTCATGAATAGGCCACCTCCATGTGAAATTTCCCGGTTTGATCCTCGTGTACTGCATAAAGGGCACCTGGATTTCAATGGAGTAGCTTGAAGGTTTGCAAGAAAATTTTTCTTAGGTGCAGAAGCAAAAAGATCATCTACCTTCAGCAATGAACTATGAACCCTACAATATTTGACTTGTGAATGTTTCATTACATTTCAGAATGGATCCCAAGGCATTTAGTTAGAGAATACATATATTTGACCTCAGGTTTAATTGTAACTTTTTTTGGGCAAATGCTGCTGTCCGAAGTAGCGGCATCCATATATCAGTGCGATAATTATAAGACTGTCCTCTCTTGACAAACACCAATTATGATTATTAATCTTCCCATGTTATACAGTACATTTTACAGCACTGTAACACAACAAAGAGTGGAACATGTTCAACATCGCCGCCTCTTGTATATTCTTTTTGGCACGAGGTACAGACCCTGGTAGTTAATGGTGGAAACTAATGACAGTGTGCCCCAATCACATATTAAGGGCCGAATTAACCCTTTGAGTGCCACTGATTTTTAGGTGGTTATTCCCAGAAGTGCCATGGGTATTTTGCTAATTTTGCAGGCCTTTATTCAAAAAATTTATTTGTTTATTTGTTGCTATTTTTACATGATTTCTTCTGCATTAGAAAGTGAATACTTTCTTCCAAATTAATATGAAAAAATTCTGCTTATTTTCTCAATGACACGCAATTGTTATAGTTTAATTTGGAATTTAAAGATTTGATTTATTTTATTTCTCAATTTTGACCAATAAATCGAGAAATAATATCAACTTTAAGGTAGAACCTCTACTACAAGTTCCTCCGAAAACATGCCTTGATAATTTGATATATTGTAGAGAAATCATTCGTTCGTCAATCCATGAAAAAATATATTTAGGGGTCATCGGCCAATTTATGTATATTACAGGATTTGAAAATCGTCATTTTCATCCTCAAATTACATTGCTCTTATGGAAGAATGGTGACGTACCTCCCCTAAAAATTTTATTTCTCAAAATTTCCCCTGAAAACACCATCTCAAAAACTAGTATATTGTGGCTGAATAATAAATGGATAATATGTATTTTTTTCAGGTTGCCTCATCGGCCATTTAAGGCTAATATTTATGATTGAAAAACGATGAAAAGTGTAACTTCCGTTCCTTAGCCCCCATAGTGACAGAAGTCTGGCAACGATGTTAGGGGAGTAATGAAAACAAACTGGACCAGTACCTCCGTCATTTATTCCTTACGTCACGATTGCAGATAATTTATGCTATGAAGTGTCTTTGATTAGTACCATATGTACTGTACTCCCTGTTAGTACTGGTTACTTGAAGAATACCTGAGTGCACTAAAATATTTTATACTTAGCAGTCGTCATACACGGAATATCATAGATCCCTGAAAATAATAGGTATAACACTGTTTACACGATAAAGTCGCTTCTTTATTGCTATTCACGATGGTCTATTAGTTCTTTAAAAGAACATTTCAAATATTTTAATGTATATTTCGTAGTATAAAGTCATCGTTTTCACTTAGCACTAAATAATACTTTGTTTTGAATACGTATTTATTATCACCCGATAATATATTTCTCACCAAATAAGTAAAATTGAAAATATAAGTCAATAATATGTTGTAGGAATTTGAAACTAAACTCGATGCATACTATTAATAGGCACTAATATGTTTGGTAATACAATTTCCCAAACCTGCTCACTGATCAACTATGCAAGCATTCTCCAAGAGAATAAAATAGTTTCTCAAGGGAAAACTGATGAAAATGAAGTTCTGAGTTCTGATGAAATCTTAATTCTAGTTCCTCCAAAAGAGAGTTGCTTAGCCGTATATCTGTTTCGTGAGATCCCAATCATCATGGCAGATTATTGGCAGTTAACTTGGCTGATAGTTCATAACCTTTACAATTTTCTGATAAGGGTCAAACCATGTAAACACTTATCAAATATGAAAAATATTGTATATACCCATGAAGTCCGAACTTGGAGTATCAGTATACCTTTTACCAAGCCCGTAGCCAGGACAAAAATTGAGGAAGGATTTACTGATTGAGATCTAAAGACTATGTCCTCTAGAAAAACGATGTTTTTTACAGTGCCAAAATAGTAATTCATCTTTACTGCCTTTTTATTATCTGTCATACACAACAAATAATATCAACTCTATGCTACTTCCTTCTTCAACTTTTCATATATTTACCCTCTAAATGAAAATTTGGAGGGAGTTCACAACCCCCTCTCCTTCCACTCACTACAGCCTTGCCTTTATCCATATAAACGGTAACGTTCCACCCACCATACTGTAAACAGCAATTGGATGTGTAGAAAATTCTTATCTCTTTTTATTTATAGTACCTATTTTTTTCATTTCTTGGCTAAAATAATATAAGACTAAGGTGATAATAATTTTAAAGCTGCCATTAAGAAATGGTAGCTTTCAAAGTAATATCGAAATACTGCTTATTCCTCTTCGGGCTGGCTTGAGATTTCGATGTATATACAGTATTTACAATGCCGTTCACTCTACATTTTATACCCCAATTACATTCCAGTCCGATGAGAATTTCTTCTGTTGTATTAATTAACGTTAACACTGAATTACACGCAGTACAAAAAATCAGCTTAGCCAAAACATTTATTTCTACGATTCGACATCCAACATTTGAAAAATACTTTCATCAGTATTCTGTTCCTTTAGATTTTACAAACAATTAGTCTAACTATATTAAGACATAAAGGTGTCTTTAAAACAAACTTATGAAGCCATAACTCTAGCCCTCAAATGGAATTGGTGATTCAAAAAGGCAAATTGCACTGCCCAAGAGAGCTCAGTTATAAAAATTATCGCACTATAATGTAATAGAGCAAGTGTAATTTTCAACTACAGTACAAAATACCGTATTGTAAAACTGAAGAGAAATGCTTGAAAACTAATAGCAGAAGGCAACGAATCTCAATGAGGTAGCGCAGGCGAACGTTGGTGTCCAACTGGTGTGAAAAATTGGTTTCGATGTCAATATTTACACGTTCTTTACCGTGTTGTCCATTTCGTCGTCAGAAAATATGTCTAATGAACTTGTTGTAATTAAGTTTCTAAGAAAAGATCAAAAGCAATTTTTAGGTCTGTTATTTTATTTCATATCTTAATTTATTATTATGAAATTTTATTGTTGCTCCTGATAAAGTTTTTTAAGTGCCTCTGACACATGGCGTCAATATAAAAGCCTTTCTTCATATCACCAAATTACTTCAGTGGGAAGAGAGTTCATGTTTCACATAGCCATGTTGAATAGTTGAAAATCGTTTTTAACTATTATTAACAATATTTTGAGCAATTTTATGTCGTTCCGGCATGCTATATTCGTCTTATGAAAGTAGTGCTTCGAAGCGCTGGTTATACCTTAAAGAAATAAACCATTGATAAATATAAAAGATTATTATTTTTCTAGGAATTGATCTTATAATATCCAAGGAATTTGCACGAATTTTCAATACATATTCAAATGAGTAACACAATGCAAATTGCATAAAATCCAGGGGAAATTATTGGAGGTATATAATGTGGATGTTTTTGCAGACAAGAGAAAATTTGGATGTGAAAACATTACGAAACATCGTATCTGAATAATAATAACAAGAATTTATGTCTATTGTTGCTTATAAAATGTTAACAAGTACATTCTAAATTATTGAAAATATATAATCATACTTAGAAAACTATGGCAACATTACAAACCCTATTCCAAATCAATTAAATAGTTTTCATATTATTCATAAATATGATGAGAGACACAAATTCCATGTAGAACTTATTCACATTTCATGCAGCTCTAGATCTATGGACAGGGCCACGGCCTTTCCTACTGAATACAGCACACACTTTTTCCCTCCGCCCTGAAAGTTTCCTTATCCCATATATTCCTGGCGATACTGTCCTAGGAGTTGACTGACTGGGATTATTCCATCTAAGTAACCATTCACTCACAATGCTATTTATTATTTCTGAAAAAAAAACTGCACTCTTGATATTTTTTTCAGGATTGTTTGCACTTGCATTTAGCACCATTTTAACCCTTAACCAGTGACGTGCAATTTTTATTACATAACCAGTGACATGCGATCTGTGAGACCGCAATAATTCAAATATTCATAAAATGTTGCAACGCCATTTTTATTGCTTAGTTTAATGTTCTTTTATCTGCTTAAGCATTCTAAAACTTATATTTAATTTTATGCATTACCAATGCGAACCAATTTTTCGGTAACAAGAGTTATTATTATCGTTTTCATTGATGAATATTTTGCCAGATTTAAAAATAAGGCCTTAAATGTTAAAGTAGGAAGGCTAAATATTAAGAAAAAATTTAATTTCTCTCGTTTATTCCTTTTCTTGATGCATTCTGCAGGCGATCAAAATTACATTTTTTGACAATAGCTCTCACATCTTTGCTTCCACACAGTCTTTACAAATGTTTTTCGTGCATTTTAGGCACAGGCTTTTTGCATCGGAAACATAAGAAAGAGGTTTTCCGTTTTTTGTATGGTGGGTACAGTCTACATGGTGTCCACTTCTTGAGCCTTTCAACTTCTTCAGCCTCTTCCAACGGTAGATGGAGAATTTGCGCGATACTTAATCATACCTGTCTCGGGAGTCTAAGATTTGACATTCTCCTTCTCATATGGGGTCTAACAAGATATGCAGATATCGATTTAATGGAATTAAAGCGTGGCATATCATTTGCAGACTGCTGAAGCACAAAGAAGTTGACAAAGGAAATATCTAATATTCTGAAAAATACTGCCATTGGCCACCTCCTTGTCCTTCGGCCGGATGTGTAGCTACAGCACATTTTGTCTAAAGTATCTACGCCACCCTTAGTCACGTTGTAAAATGCAATAACCTCTGGTCTCCCTGACTCTATATTGTCACACTCCCTGTAGTGCATTGATGAAACTAAGCAAACAGTCTTATTACTTTTGGGGCCATGGGATACTAGAGTCATGTTGGCCGAGAATCCGTAAAATGAAGAGCCCACTATGCGCCCTTTGGATGGCGCAAAATCATTAGATTTTTCCCTTTTATTTCTTGTGATTGTACCAACGTACGTCAGCCCTTTTTCTTTTAATTTTTCTACCAGTTCAATAGATGTGAACCAATTATCCGCTGTTATATTCCTGTGGGACCCCATGATTGGCTCCGAGAGACGAAGAACTGACTGGGTTGGTTTTGATAGTTTTTTTTCTTTCTCTGACAAACCTATCCCATCTGTGTCTTTCTCTGCATACAAAAATGTGTTAAACAGATAACTGTTTTCGGCGTTAGTTAAACACATCATTTTCAAACCATACTTGGCGGGATTGCTAGGAATATACATTTTGAAACGGCATCGGCCCCTTCATTTCTTCAGCCGGTAAAACTCGATGCTTAGATGTTCTGTCCCCAAATAAGGAGACGGACTGCCAAAAGAAAAGCACGAATGAATGTTGCATTCCAGGCGTGGGCGTGCGAAATTTCAGGGTTCATTGGGTTCCGTCATTTTTACAAAATACATTACATGCATACTGCCGGCAAGGGGTACGAGAAATTAATCAGTTTTATTGTAATTATTTATAAAATCTATAAGAAGCTTAACATTTAAAGAACAAAATGCGTGATATTTCCAATAAAAACCGGATTTCATTTGTTTTGCGTTCGCCTTCAGCAACGACATGAATAGTCATCTATTCATACTCAATGTATTTTAGAAAAATTAAGTACACTATTATCCCCGTGGTGTAACTAAAACCGCTTCCTAACAAATTATTAATTATTCTTATGCTTGAAAAATCACTACCATTGTTTTTAACAACTTTTTGAATCATGTCCACCAGCATTACGTTTACTGATTTTTCCAATTTAGTGACTTGAGGTCTCTCAGACCGCTAATCGAATTCAGTTGCAAATTTCCAGCAATAAATAATAAAAACGTTAAATTTTAAGAAAGTTATATCCTTATTGTACAAAAATATTAAGCTAACGAGAATTATAGACATTTTAAAATAGTCATTTTGAAAATATTCATAATTATTAAAACGCAGTGGTCTCTCAGACCGCACGTCATCGGTTAAGGGTTAAAAATTACATTGCAGACCATTTTCTTCCAGTATATCAAATAATCTTCTCTCATCTAAATACACGTACAACATAATATCCGAAGAATTAATGCCTCCCATGTATCATTGTACTCATTGTACTGCTCAATGATTTTTGGACTTTCCTGAGGAAATTCTTGACACTTGCGAATAATTGAATTGCTTTTGGCTATCGAGTTGGTGGAAAGTAATAAAACTGGATTTTTTTGTGATTTCTTTTCTCGATACCCAAGAATTATAAGCTCTTCACTTCTAAAACACTTTTTCTTGCCCACACTAAAGTTTTATTTGAGAGGTTGAGGTGCCATGGTCCAGAATGCTTTGGTAAAAAGAGGTTGAAGTACAGGATTGGAGAAGATTTTGGTAGCGGAAGATGTTTGGGACCAGGATTTTCCAGGAATTCAAAATGTGGAGGAGGGAGTGTATCAAAATTGTCCTGAACCTCAATGAATTCTGCAGAATGATCATGGCTTCCACTTTCACGTTCATCAGAACTGACGCTATCATTGCTATACTCAATAATTGCCGGTCTGTTCTTAGGAAGGATTATAACGCTTTCGTCTGATTGTGTCTGATAACACTTCCCCTTCACTAGTGTCTCCACGAAAATGGGCGCTGTCTCCACTTTCCACAGAGTTGTTGTCATTACTTAGAGAATTTATGTATTCAGCTAATCTGTCATCATCATCACCAGGTGAAAATTCACTTCTAGAAGTTGATGCCATTTATTAGGTAAAAGATTTATTTCACTTTAAAAATCCACTAGTGAAATTTCAATGTGTAAACAACAACAAGAGATGAATACATTGTATTTTTTATGCTCAGCATCATCTTTCAATTACTACTGCCACATCTACTATGATAACGAGGCTAACAATCGGAGCCACATTGCTGACTCTGCACCCCAGCTGACTCAACGCACCAGCTGCGAGAGATAGCATGATAGCAGTTATGTAGTATCTTTTTTTCTGCCATTCGTAGCTAAAAATCAACGACTTGATTTCAGTGAAAAAACAACAAATTATCTCGTCAGAAGCGACATAGCAGTGTTTTGAAGCCTAAAGTCTTTTTGCTATGCCATTAATCATTCGCAAAACGAACGAGAATGCGCTGTACTTCGGAGAGAATAAAATGTTTCTAAGCATATAAAAAAAGAACATGCCAAACATAATATCTCCGACATAAATACAAAGTTCAAAACAATAGAAGAAAGTCAATTGGTTTCAGGCTAAAATACAATGTAGTTTCCAAAGTGTCGCACCAGAAGCAGTTTCGTGAGAAACAAATGTGGCGCTTGGAAAATTCAATCCAACATACAGTTATTTAAATTACCAAAGATGTTGATCATTTCCATTAACAATCAAAATTATTGTTCCACGTATTTATTAAAAGATCATTCTTGTATTATGTGCAATTTACAAGAGTAAAAGATTGAGAAAAACATTGTTTTAACAGATCTCTTCATAGACGACGATATTTCGTCGTTGGTGCATCTGGCACATTCTGCAAATGACGATATGTCGTCGCGTGGCACTCAAAGGGTTAAAAGAGCAAGGAGAGTGAGTTTCCAATCCAGGTAGGAACGAAAGCGTCTATTCGAAAGAGAGCATTGATGTTGACGGTCCATATTATTTTGTATCTGTTGTCTAATCCCTCAAAACTATTCCAGTAAAAAGATACACACCCATGGGAATTAATATTATTTCGGAAGTACGATAAAAATATAAGGTTTGCATAGTAAGAAATTTAACCATTTAAAAATACCATTTGAATGTGATATTCATATGGGGCAGGGAGGGGGAATTTGCTTTTCATTTTTCATAATGATATGGTACAGAAAAAATCATTCAGTTTGGATTCTGATTTCAATGTCCTGAGGCATGGCCTCGGCTCAAAATTTGTAACAAACTTGTTCCAAGGTGCAGAAGACAAATAAAATTCTTCTGTCTGTAGCACTCGACAACAAGTCGCCCTTGATTCTAATTTTAAATGTTTCATTATATTGAAAAATCCATCCCAAGACACCACACTAGAGAATATATTTGCCCCAGGTTTCATCCAACACCTTTTTATTGGCACATTCTGCTGTCCCAAGACACCCCTTGCATGTCAGTGCTATAAGAAGGTTCCCTCTCGACTAAAACGAATTGTGGCTTAAAAACTTCCCATGCTCCTCCGTATATTTTACATTATTGTCAGTGACCAACAAGTGGAGCAAGTTATTTAAGGCCGGATCTTGTATATTCATTTGGGCATACGGTATAGGACTTGGTACTAAATGGTACAAACTTCTGAGGTTGTGTCATAGACACAGCAGATGGGCGAACACCTGGGAGAAAGACCAATGGTGAGTGCATATTACTCTGCGCTGGGAAAAATCAGTCAATCAAGAAAGAGGATGAGGGGTTGACGATCATAGTATTTCATACTAGTTCTTAAATCCCTCTAAACCATTCGTGGATAAAGTGGACATCCATGGGAATACATGTGATTTCTGAGGCACGATAAAAATGTTACATTTGCATAATAAGAAAATTACCCATTAAAAATACCATCGGAAAGTGAAATTCATTCCGAGAGACTTTTATTTTTCCTGTGCCGCTTAAGGTTTCCCAAAAAAATTTGGGACAACAAAAATCATTCATTTTGGATTTTTCTGTGGGTGTTCAGAAGCATCACGTGGAATCAAACAGGTACCTGTTGGGCAATAACTCAAGTACTAACCCTCTTGGGCCAAGGGATCTTCATTAATTATTGTGAGACTATAGTAAGAGGAACATGAGGATATACTGCGAAAACAAGTTAAGCATCAAAGAACACCAGCCATCATTCAAGGTAGAACATCTTGTAAAATATTACTAAAAAATGTTAGTCCATTTCAAGCTGTTCCATCAAATTTTAGAACAAAATGCTCAAAGTGAAAAAGTTTCAGATAAATTAAAAATATTTTACATAGAGAAAGTTAAAGTTGAATTTCAATAATGGGTGAAATTTTGCTTCCTATCCTTCTACTGTGAATGTTGTGTTTCATAATTTCTCATCCAGGTTACAAATTAACATACAAAAAAACATAGTATTAGGATATGGTATACATACATAATATTAAATTCCTAGGATTGGAATACTACAGCCCCCCTATTCCTTTCTACCCCGTGCCAATTTTGGTTTCAATTTAACCAAAGGATTTCATTTCACCAAAGTTTATTATTCTCGTCTATTCATTTGGAGGATAATACTATGTAATTTTGTTGTTGGTAATTAAAACTTGCATAAGTATTGTATTCATTGCATGCTATTGGAAACTGACACTATATGTGTAGTCCAGTACACGCTACCAATGCTCCTAAACACTCCTGCCCCAAAAGCTACAAAATCGTGGTCCAGTTTCGATCGTAATGCTCCCAGCGCTACCGGTGCTCCACCTAATGGACCACGGCTGCTGTGATCTTAGCATTCCGTTTATCATTTGTTTTCCTTTCACGGTTAAACACCATCGTTTCCACAGATTGCATGCTTAGCATTTCCAAAGATAAAATATTTTCAGTATATTTAGTATTATTATTAGGGGCTGTTAAGGAGCCCACATCCCTCAGCTATTTATAAGAATGCAGAACAAAAACCTAACCGCAGGATAATGATGGTTAATGGCAATGTAGCACACAACCCTCTACGCATATAGATAATCTATGCGGAGCATTTATAATTATGCAAATTAATCATTCGGATTGAGTAAGGACATGGAAAGTGATCTCCACATTCCAGTACCTAAAATATAGTATACACCATGGTTTCGACAGATTCCATGTTAAGCATATCCAAAGATAAATTATTTTCAGTAAATTTATTTACTGAAAGATTTTTATTTATTTCAGTAAGTAAAAGTACCAAAGGGTTAGTAGATTTGAGGATATGTCTTAGATTGGTGGGTCGTTTGTAGAATATCCACATGTAAATCTTTTCACACAAGACGTATGCGCCAACTAAATAAGCTGTCGATCCTCTGTGCTTACTACTTCCGCCTAGTCTTGTCGTTAACCCTCGATGGACTCAGGCCTCCCCCACCCCCTGAACCCCCCCCCACTCTACCTCCATTCGACTGATCTTCGCACGATCTGTAAACTCCCTCCTCCGCCACATGGCCCTATTAGGTTGCCTAAACGTCTCCCTCCCCCACAACCAGTCTTCTCCGACTCACAATCAGAACAAATCCCCTCTCCCGCATTCGAAGTGGTCAACCTCTCCAACGTAACACTTGTTGATATTGAAACCTCCATTCTCTCGAAAGGCCTTTCTTTTTCCCCCACCCCTAGAATAGATCACATAAACTTCCAGGCTGATATAATTAAATTTTGTCGTGACCTTCTGTGGCGAGTGTTTTGGAAGGAGTGACAAAACCTGTCTAGCGGACCACCTATCAATTCTGCCATTGCTCAATTCCTTCAGGCATCCACACAAGAACCTCCAGCCCTCCACCCTTACCACCCTGCAGAAATCTTTATTAAACTTCTTCAATACAAAACATCTGACAAATCTTTCTTTGAATCCCTTTAGCCAAAGCGGAACATGACCAGAGCCGAAGCCAAAGCTTTGCCAAAATTGAAATGCAAACATAATTTCAGTATCACTAAGACGGACAAAGGCTCTACGGGTCATTCCATGTCAAATCATCCAGAAAATAGCCACTATTATGTCATTAGTTGTGAATTAACCAAGTTTTTGAACTCAAAAACATTACTTCATATTTTCACAAATATCACCCTAAGGCAGAGTAGTTAACTCGTCCAATATTTTTTTTAAGTGTACCTAAATATGTGCTCCAATTGATTGTGAAATAAAAATGGTGGTGTTTTGACTGCCACTGTGATTATTTCAGGATTTACTTTTTTTCTGACTCGGTGAGGGGAATTTTGGACACATATTATACAGATCCTAAACATGACTGTATCCAAATGCATACCTTCATGAGGAAATATTTGAAATAATGGTCAGTGAGTGAAAGGCCTGGCATCTATTTTTAGTGACTGTGACTTTTGTTAGTATAATTTTTTTAAACAATAATTCACAGCTCCCGGCAGCCGAAGAGAAAAAAGCCCAAATGTTTACGCAACTATGAATTGATGCACTTTTTCAGGCATTTACCTATTTAAACAAGTGTGAAAAATATGGAATTAACATTTTTTAGACCCATTTTCTGCATTATATCATAAATAAATTATTTACATCATACACTAAATTTGTAAAACTACTTTCATCTGTGGTGAATTGCGCCATGCTGTACTGTGTTGTTGAACTGTACAGCATTGGAAAAGAAACAGGATCTTAGAGCCACAAAAAAAGCTACACACTGGTGGTGAGACTGAACAAAATTCAGACTGACAATGAGTGTGTTTGAAAAACAACTTTTATCCCCCAGAAGTGGAGTAAGTTGTGAAGTCCTATTTAATGTCTGCGAACATCACAGAACATACTTTCTGAAAAAGTATAAATCTTATCAATTATACTGTCTCAATCCATTTAAGAACCATGGGAAGAAAATAGAAAAGTCACTGAGGTATGTAAGTCCTGAATTTGCAGAAAAAGCCAGTAAAATCCCTGAACTCCAAAAATTAGTTCCAGGAATGAAAATATGCCAGCCATGTTGACAGAAAGTACATAAACATAATAAATTTGGAATTGAGCTTTCTGATATTGAAGTAGTCCAAGATCACAGTAATGAGAGTATTTTGACTTTTGAAACGTCAATATCCAAAGAAAAAACAACTGAGGTACTTAAAAGGACACTGCAAGTGAAGGGGGAGTCACCTTTGAAATTTCATGGTATTTTGTCTCTCAGAAGATCAACCTAAGCCAAAATTAAAGTGGAGTGGCATGCTTAAATTTTAAAACTAAAGTTAAAAGAGTTCTTGATAAAGAGTTATCTCCTGAAAAGGATGACCCCAAAACTGCCCAAAGAATTGCTTCAGAAAGTCCATGATATGGATTTGCTCATAGACTTAATTAAAGAAAAAGTCAATGCTGCAAACACGCATCAAGAAAAGGTACAACTGTTTACATTGGTACCTACTTCATGGGGCAGGAAGAAAGTAGTGGAAGAGTTCTATGTCAGTGAATACACTGTCCGGCAAGCAAGAGAACGTTTTGGAGAAAAAGGAATATTAGCTGTACCTGAATTGAGAAAAGGAAAGACAATCTGTGATAAAACATTAGAATTAGTGAGAACTTTCTATGAAAGTGATGAATACTCCAGAATGATGCCAGGAAAAAAGATGTGGTTAGTATCTCTATGTATGAATGTACATGTTCAGAAGAAATTATTACTGTCTAATTTGAAGGAATTGTATTCAGCTTTGAAATTTGACTTTCCCAAGATTAAAATTGGCTTTTCTAAATTCTGCAAACCGCATCCAAAATGGTGTGTATTAGCGGGATCTCCTGGAACACATTCTTTATGTGTTTGCACAATTCATCAAAATGTCAATCTACTGCTTCATGCCTGTAATATAGAGGAAACATGCCAGGACCTGATTGGTTATTTAGTGTGTTCAGCTCATAATAGAGACTGTATGCTGCGACACTGCTCTCAGCGTCAATCACATTAAAATTTGAAAAGTTTTCTGCTGAAAAAGTTTGAAGAATGTGACCCTGGAGATGAAGTGTCATACAGTCAGTGGGTTTCCACTGACAGATCACAACTGGTGAACTTCACGGTTAAATTTCACGAGTACATATCAACTTTAATTGAAATACTGGAAAAACTGGTGCCCCATTCATTTATTACAAAAGAACAGGCAAACTATCATAAAAAATGAAGGAAAATCTTGGACACCATAAAGCAATTGTTCTCCTTGACTTCAGCAAAACTACTCGTATGTTATCCAAGATGAGGCACAAGGGTATCTCTGGGAAAATGATAGTTGTACCCTGCACCCTGCTGTGATTTACACTCAAGATCATCAGTTGAAACAGCTACTTGTTTCCAGTTTATGCATCTTATCAGATGATTTGGAGCATGGCGTAGCTTTTGTATATAAGAGCCAAAAAATAATATCTCAGTTCACGTTGAAGATTTTCCATCAGTTAAAAAAGTACATGATTTTAATGATGGTAGTGCTGGACCATATAAGAACTGCAAAAATGTTCTCAAACTTTGCAACCACAACCAGGACTTCTCCTTAATGGCTTCATGGACATTTTTTGCTACAAGCCATGGAAAATCCCCTTATGTGGCATTGGTGGTACAGTTAAGCGTTTGGTAGTCCGAGAGAGCCTTCAGAGATGTTCAGGAGATTTCTTAAACTCTGTGGAAAAGATCATGAACTTCTGCAGGTCTAGAGTTGAAAACATTAAATTCTGTGTGATAAAGAAGGAAATTATTTCCTTCTTTATCACACAGAGGAGATCAGCTCGGATGAAAACTTATGCATATTACTCCATTTCGCCAGTGACTGACCACCACCTGCAATTACATTGTCACAAATTATAACAAACTCATATTTTGCATGTGCCTATGATCACTGGTTTTTTGGATTAGTAATGCATGAGGAGGAGGGTGATGTGAAAGTAAAATTCATGCACCCTTTATGGCCTAGCAAGATCATTCCACTGGCCTTCACATGAGAAGGAAGACATCTGCTACATACCTATAAGTAGTATCATCTCTGTCAGCCCTCCCATCACCAAGGGTTATGGGAGGATGTACTACTTTAGTAAAAGTGAGGCTGACTTTGTGCAATGCCAGTACAGCATGGCACTATTCACCACAGATTAAAGTAAGTTTAACAAATTTAGTGTATGATGTAAATAATTTATTTATGATATAATGCAGAAAATGGGTCTAAAAAATGTTAATTCCATATTTTTCACACTTGTTTAAATAGGTAAATGCCTGAAAAAGTGCATCAATTCATAGTTGCGTAAACATTTGGGCTTTTTTCTCTTCGGCTGCCGGGAGCTGTGAATTATTGTTTAAAAAAATTATACTAACAAAAGTCACAGTCACTAAAAATAGATGCCAGGCCTTTCACTCACTGACCATTATTTCAAATATTTCCTCATGAAGGTATGCATTTGGATACAGTCATGTTTAGGATCTGTATAATATGTGTCCAAAATTCCCCTCACCGAGTCAGAAAAAAAGTAAATCCTGAAATAATCACAGTGGCAGTCAAAACACCACCATTTTTATTTCACAATCAATTGGAGCACATATTTAGGTACACTTAAAAAAAATATTGGACGAGTTAACTACTCTGCCTTAGGGTGATATTTGTGAAAATATGAAGTAATGTTTTTGAGTTCAAAAACTTGGTTAATTCACAACTAATGACATAATAGTGGCTAACATAGCTATGCAAGGGTGATAAAAAATATTTCTATGGAATCCATGTACTTTGATAGACAAGATGTAAAAATTTCATGGCGATATGTTACTTGGTTACTGAGCTATGAATTTTTAGCTTGTGCCCTGTACTCTGAAAATGGAATCCCACTACCGGCACTTCTGTGCAAACTTCCCAAACTTTGACCCCTCATATCTTGCAAATTATGAGGGTGAGAGCGGAAATACTTTACATGGGTTATCACGTTGGAGATAGTAGCTAGTGACAAACATTTCATAACAATCCGAGTCGGTGGGTGACATGGGCTGGATGAACTGACGTGGAATGACTCCTACGATAGTTATTTTAAACACCAAGGATTACATAACCGAGGACCTGTGACAACTTGAAGAATCCTCCACTTACTCCCCCCTCACCTATGACCCCAACCCTCAATATCAGAAGGAAATATATTCGTTTCTCCGCAGGTTCGGACCCCTAGAGGCCTCTCCTCCAAAGATATTTCCATACTCTCTCCCAAGAACCCTAGATCGCCTCAGTTCTACCTCCTTCCTAAAACCCACAAGCCAGACAACCCTGGCCATCCCAGTGTATCTTTATTCAACTCCACCATTGAAAGAATATCCACATACATCGACCACCATCTACAACCCTTAGTTCTTTCTTTACCCTCTTTAATCCGAGATACCTTTGACTTCCTCCATCATCTTCACTCAATTATTATCCCCCCTAATGCGGATCTTCTAATGGCCACAATTGACGTCACCTCCCTTTAGACCTCCATCCCCCACGCTGAAGGATTGTCTTCCCTTCGCCACTTTCTCAGTACTCGCCCTACTCCTCACATTCCATCCACTGAATTCCTTCGTGACCTATCCAAATTCGTCCTCACAAAAAATGCATTCTTTTTTGACATTAAGTTTTACCTCCAAACGAAAGGGACCGCGATGGGAACTAGAATGGCTCCGGTTTACGCTAACCTTTTCATTGGCCACCCCTAAGTCACCTTTTTCTCCTAACAAACTTTCAAACCACATTTATGGCTTTGTTTCATTGATGATAACTTCCTCCTGTGGACTCACGGCCAAGAACCAATTGACAAATTCCTGATGGATCTCAACTCCTCCTTTTCCCTCAACTTCACCTTTAATTCATCTAATTCATCTTATACGTCTATCACCTTCTTTGACGTCAGAATTTGCCTACAGAATGGGAAGTTCATCACTTCCGTCTTTAAAGAACCTTCCAACCACCAGCAATATCTACAATTGGAAAGTTACCACCCCATCCACATCAAAGGCTCCATCCCTAACACCCTCTCCATTAGAGGGCACCAAATTTGCAACAACACCCCTGCCTTATGGGAATACTTGATAACCTTAACTCTGCCCTACGTAACTGTGGATATCCCAACCAACTACTGAAAAACAAAATTCCTCCCCCTTCCTCCCAGTACACCCCCCGCGAAAAAACATTAACACCACTTCCCCTAATCTATGTATAAATGTCTTTCCAAAGACGTACAAATGAAATGCAATCTTCACAAACCTCTTTCCCATACTTAAAGATAATGATAAGAAATCCTCCCACTTGCCACAATGCCACTCAGTATTCTACAAACGACCCGCCAATCTAAGAGATATCCTCAAATCTACTAACCCTTTGGTACGCACCACCCATAACACTGGCCACTTCCTTTGGCCCTGCAACCGCCCGCGCTCTAAAACCTGCCCACTAATCAACAATTGCCTCCAGCACCACAATCACAGGCACCCAACCACCTACCGTCGACTCTGCTTCCCGGCCAATTCTACAACATAATGAAAGTAGCAACTACAAATTTATGCTTAAGCAAGCAGTAGATAGTCTGCTTCAGTTAGTTGTGAGTGTTCTGCATATTTTTGATACCAGTCCTTCACTTGTGCTTCACTTATTGAATGCTTACTTTCACTGGAAATGGAATATGCATTGATGGTACTCCTAGCTGCTACTGCAGATGAGAGTATAAGAGAGCAGAGTATAGATTTAGCTGCTGAAATGACATTATTCAGAGATGGGTACATCTGATGCATTTATAATCCCTTAAAGGCAAGACCCTTCAGGGTGTCAAAGGAAAATGTTGCTGACTAATGTGATTCCAACAAGGACATTTACAGTGGCAACTTTCACTAGGCTCTCTGTTGAATCCCAGGTTTTAAATTTGTCATTTAATCTGGTCATATTGAATTCATGTAATGAACCATCAGTGAATTACGTTGGTGCAATTTACTGTTTACCCCATCTGTTCTCTGATGGAACTATGGGGAAATTTGTATCTTGGTACCTTTCTTTCATGGTCCACCATTTTTTCTGGCTGTAGTGGTAAACTTCTTGGCATTGCACTATTCTTTATTCATCAAGATATTATTTGTTAAAATTAATTCAATTAAAATTTCACTATGGCTAAAGATTTTAACTCCATGAGCCATATAAGATAAATTTATTTACAGGATTATCATAAACATTATTGTAAAGTATGAATGAGCCATATGTGAAATATATTTACAGCAATGCCATTAATGAGAAATATGAAAATATCTTCAATCATCATAATTTTGAATGACAACACATTCTCATATAATTTATGTTACAAAAATTTTGTCCAGTTAAATGTTGTGAACTCTGTATTGCATTGTAATACGCTATAAAATGTAGTAAGTAATCTACATGTACAAAGTATACTAAACATGATTCCGGGAATAATTCTCCATTCTATGCATTGTAGCATCATGATGCTAAAAAAATTATGTCAGCTATATTGTGAATACTTATGAAAATTTAACAGACATAATTGTATGCGTAATGGTATTTAAAATCATCTTAAAGATTTAATTATATGAATGGGAAATAAAGAAGGTGCTGTGGTTAGGTTTAATACTTAAGAGAACCTTAATACTGGCATTAAACCTATTAGGCTACCTATTCATAACGTAACATATTATATAACGGTACGAAAACGTATGCATATTTATTTGATAGCGTGGAAATTCAATAGTATTCAGATTATGGACATATCTGCAAAGATATTCGATTCCTTGCGTACCGTGTGAAAATCTTTACAGAGTTATCTATTCACTCGCACAACTGCTTTTAAATTAGAGACGAACAGGCTTATCTTGTACTTCCATCCATCATATATTTTGACTCTGATTATTAGTTACCCTTCGATCCTTGTTCGAGGATGAAATAAAAGACGCTACTTCAGTTTTCAGCATTAACACACCGAGTGTTACCTATCCCGTGAGCACTATATTTACTATAAAATCGTATTGTCTACACGAATGAGTGAACCGTGATCTATATGAACGTGTTCTATATGAATAGGTAAATAATCGAACGCAATAGTGTTTCAATTATATTAATGATTAAATCATAACAAGCAAACTTTTAACTTTTAAGCGTTTGAGAATGTTTATTTGTTTACTCTTGACTTCGTCTGCAAACAACTGCCACTGGAAAGTCTACTCCTCTCGTATTGGCTGAAATCGATGACGTAGGGGTGCTGACGTCACTTCCATGGTTACAGGGCCAAAGTTACCCAAGCCTTATCACGAACACGAACGCAAAGAACGAGCATAGGAGACGAACGCAATTTTTCGGGGAATGAGTGATTCATTGTCCCATGACAAGAACGAGAATTAGGCCCCAGTACACGCTACCAATGCTCCTGAGCACTCCTGCCCCAAACGCTACAAAATCGTGGTCCAGTTTCGATCCTAATGCTCCCAGCGCAACCGGTGCTCCACATAATGGACCACGGCTGCGGTGATCTTAGCATTCCGTTAATCACTTGTTTTCCTTTTACCGTTAAACACCATCGTTTCCACAGATTCCATGCTTAGCATTTCCAAAGATAAAATATTTTCAGTAAATTTATTATTATTATTAGGTGCTGTTAAGGAGCCCACATCCCTCAGCTATCTATAAGAATGGAGAAAAAATTTCCTCAACTGTATGATAATAGATGGTTAATGGCAATGAAGCACACAACCCTCTACGTATATAAGATAATCTATGCGGAGCATTTATAATTATGCAAATTAATCATTCGGATTGAGTAAGGACATGGAAAGTGATCTCCACATTCCAGTACCTAAAATATAGAAAACACCATCGTTTCGACAGATTCCATGCTTAGCATTTTCAAAGATAAATTATTTTCAGTAAATTTATTTACTGGAAATTTTTATGTATTTCAGTAAGTAAAAGTACCAAAGGGTTAGTAGATTTGAGGATATGTCATAGATTGGTGGGTCGTTTGTAGAATATCCACATGTAAATCTTTTCACACAAGACGTATGCGCCAACTAAATAAGCTGTCGATCCTCTGTGCTTCCTACTTCCGCCTAGTCTTGTCGTTAACCCTCGATGGACTCAGGCCTCCCCCACACCCTGAACCCCCCCCACTCTACCTCCATTCGACTGATCTTCGCACGATCTGTAATCTCCCTCCTCCGCCACATGGCCCTATTAGTTTGACTAAACGTCTCCCGCCCCCACAACCAGTCTTCTCCGACTCACAATCAGAACAAATCCCCTCTCCCGCATTCGAAGTGGTCAACCTCTCCAACATATCACTTGTTGATAATGAAACCTCCGTTCCCCTGGAAGGCCTTTCTTTTTCCCCCATCCCTAGAATAGATCACATAAACCTCCAGGCTGATATAATTAAATTTTGTCGTGACCTTCTGTGGCAAGTGTTTTGGAAGGAGAAACAAAACCTGTCTAGCGGACCACCTATCAATTCTGCCATTGCTCAATTCCTTCAGGCATCCACACAAGAACCTCCAGCCCTCCATCCTAACCACCCTGCAGAAATCTTTATTAAACTTCTTCAATACAAAACATCTGACAAATATTTCTTTGAATCCCTTCGTCCAAAGCAGAACATGAACAGAGCCGAAGCCGAAGCTTTGCGAAAAATGAAATCCAACCATTATATCATTATCACTAAGGCATACAAAGGCTCTACGATAGTTATTTTAAACACCAAGGATTACATAACCGAGGGCCTGTGACAACTTGAAGACACCTCCACTTACTCCCCCCTCACCTATGACCCCAACCCTCAATATCAGAAGGAAATATATTCGTTTCTCCGCAGGTTCGGACCCCTAGAGGCCTCTCCTCCAAAGATATTTCCATACTCTCTCCCAAGAACCCTAGATAGCCTCAGTTCTACCTCCTTTCTAAAATCCACAAACCAGACAATGCTGGCCGTCCCATTGTATCTTCATTCAACTCCCCCACTGAAAGAATATCTGCATACATCGACCACCATCTAAAACCCTTAGTTCTTTCTTTACCCTCTTTAATCCGAGATACCTTTGACTTCCTCCATCATCTTCACTCAATTATTATCCCCCCTAATGCGGATCTTCTAATGGCCACAATTGACGTCACCTCCCTTTAGACCTCCATCCCCCACGCTGAAGGATTGTCTTCCCTTCGCCACTTTCTCAGTACTCGCCCTACTCCTCACATTCCATCCACTGAATTCCTTCGTGACCTATCCAAATTCGTCCTCACAAAAAATGCATTCTTTTTTGACATTAAGTTTTACCTCCAAACGAAAGGGACCGCTATGGGAACTAGAATGGCTCCGGTTTACGCTAACCTTTTCATGGGCCACGTAGAAGACACTTTTCTCCCCAAACAAACTCTCAAACCACTTTTATGGCTTCGTTTCATTGATGATATCTTCCTCCTGTGGACCCACGGCAAGAACCATTGGACAAATTTCTGACCGAACTCCACTCTTCCTTTTCCCACAACTTCACCTCTAATTCATCTAATACGTCTAGCACCTTCCTTGATGTCAGCATTTGCCTACAAAATGGGAAGTTCATCACTTCCATCCATTAAAAACCTTCCTACCGCCAGCAATATATACACTTGGTGTTCGCACCTCGGGAGGTAGGTCACTAATTTCCCTACCTTCCCCATTTTAAATTTCCCACCCTCTCTCCTTGGGCGCTTTCCGGCCTTCATTTGTTTTCCACTCGACATTCGATTCGATTGTCGAGTTTTCGTCTGCTGGAGAATGTCCTGCTGGACTCGAGAGGGGGCAGAAGTGTGTGTGTGGAATCGGCTTCGGCGCGAGAGAGTCGTGGGCCATCATCTGAGTCGTGGGTTGGTTCCTGTCAGAATTGACGTTCTCTCGCCCGGAATGGGCGATGATAGACCGGACCAAGGTAAGCGCCCAAATCCCTTGTCCTATCCCTGTCCTCCCGTAATTATTTTTGCTCTCCCACTGTTTTCGTCCCGGTTTATTTCTTTTGTGTTTTAACCAAGTACCCGGCTCGTGTAGGCCTGCCTCCCCATCCTATTTTTCTTTTGGTGCGGCAGTATCGGCCCCGAGTGAGTACACTTGGAAAGTTACCACCCCATCCACATCAAAGGCTCCATCCCTAACTCCCTCTCCATTAGAGGGCACTGAATATGCAACAACACCCCCGCCTTATGTGAATACCTTGATAACTCTGCCCTATGTAACCGTGGATATCCCGACCAACTGCTGAAAAACAAAATTCTTCCCCCTTCCTCCCAGTACACTCCCCGCAAAAAACCATGAAGACCAGCTGCCCTTAACCTCTGTAAAACTTTCTTTCCAAAGGCCGGCAAATTAAATGCAATCTTCAAAAACCTCTTTCCCATCCTTAAAGATAATGATAAGACATCCTCCCTCTTGCCACAATGCCCCTCAGTATTCTACAAACGACCTGCCAATCTAAGAGATATCCGCAAATCTACTAACCCTTTGGTACGCCCCGCCCATAACACTGGCCACCGCCTTTGGCCCTGCAATCGCCCGTGCTGTAAAACCTGCCCACTAATCAACAATTGCCTCCAGCACCACAATCACAGGCACCCAACCACCTCCGGTGGACTCCACTTCCTGGCCAATTGCCTGCCAATGCTGAAGTAGGAACTACAAATTCATGCTTAAACAAGCAGTAGAAAGTCTGCTTTAGTTAGTTGTGAGTGTACTGCTTATTTTTGATACCAGTCCTTCACTTATGCTTATATTTTGTACTTTCCTGTCCTGTACTTGTATTGCTTGTGTGGTTGACGTGGGAATCTATTTTGTCATTCCTAAAAATCTTTGCTGATTTCAAATTTCTCAGGTAGTGAGGGAAGCACTGTATCCTTGGCTGCATTGTTCAATGTCCTTGGAAAAGTTGAGGGAGTTCCATTTTTTCAAGCAAATCTGCTTGAAGAGACAGGAAGTGTATGGCAGCTGAAACAGTGGGAATATCCGGCATGTAAACCAAGTTCGGAGTAGATATTGTGATGTTGTAAGTATTTACCATGTTATATTTGTATATTAAAAACTAATTTGCCAGATGGAAATGGAAATACAAGATATACACTCATGCTGGTTCAGTTCTTCAACACTGTTTATTAGCACAATTTGAAATTGCTCTCTCACACTAATGACGGTCAATTGTCTTTACATAAAATCACAAATAATAAATACGTGGGATTAACCCACGTTCAAATATCCTTCAGACACACCCCGAATTATCCAGTGATCACTAAATAACAACTTTTCGAGCAAGATCGCCAAAATATTTTCCACCTAAGGGTTTGTGAACACATCGGCGAGCAATGAACGGGATGCAACATGCTTAATAGGCACTTACATCCAAATCCCTAACACTGTGCCATGCAATGTCCCTGTGCTTACTCCTTTTCTGAAAAAGCTAAATTCCCTAAAGGGAAATTAGCACCTTGACCCTCACAAAACAACTTCTGGGTAGAGACAGTTAATGATTGATCTATCTCTAGGGATGGTAGTATTGTTTGAGGAATTGGCTTGTGCAAATTGGCAGTTTTTCTGAGATCTGTTATCTTCCTTTAATTACATTTTCCAATTATCGTTGTGTTGAAAACTATATGGAATGAAGCTTTCGCAGTTACATTCGTCTTAATATCGCAAATTAGTGCATCTAAAGCAAATTTAATATCAAAAGTCCAAAGTGTAGAGAGTGAGAGGTGTGTAATTATAAGTTAGTATAACCTTTTTTAAAGAAGACTACCACTTTATTATTAATTTTCTGTGTACAAAGCATATTTTTAAAACAAGTACTATATTATTTCTATGGTACTGTAGTTTATATATTTAAATAGTTTACGGTTGAGACTTTATCGCCTGTCTAATTAAGCATTGAACATCAGAGTTTTTGGTTAGTTAAATTAAATACCTATTTTAATTATGAGCTATTGAGTTAGATATAAAAGTGCTGTCGAACATTTAACACTAGGAGGATGGGAGTTTCACTCTTCCTAGAAGGAGGGGAAGGGGTCTTTTGACCCCAACTTCGTTAACTATAGTGAATTATCAGCTTTTATGCATTCCCATATTTTGTTTTCTTATCATGGTGATGATGTTTATGTAATACGTATGCCAAGAAGCATTTAATGTGGTATTTTGACGGTTATAAATACAAACATATCACATATTTAAATGAAAAAGTAATTCATAGTCTATGGTCATCAGGTTTCAATGATTCCACTTTATGGTCAATATAATCACGCATTTAAATTATTGATAGTTATAAAAGTTTCACTTCAAAAATTTATGAGAGTATTGTGATGGTTTAGGATTCATTGATAATAAAATACAAAGAAATATTACTTTTCATCACACATAATGCACATGGTTTTCTTCATGGAACACATTTCACAAAATATTTTCTGTGTTGAAAACAACATGGGAAGTAATGGTTTTTGACAATTTAGAGATTTTTGGCACCTTGTCCTCTTTTTTGCTCTTCATAGGGACGTGAAAGTAATATCTAATAATAATCATGATTTTGGGCAGGTTGCATCTGAATAGTTGCCTTATGCCTTATCAACAATTAATTGGAGATCTTTACATGACTCAATTTTGGAATATTTTGTTTCCTTCTATAGTATTGATGTGTTGATCACGGTTAAATATATGAATAGGCCACCTCCATTTGAAATTGCCCGGTTTGATCCTCATGTACTTAATAAAGGGCACCTGGATTTCAATGGAGTAGCTTGAAGGTTTGCTAGAAAATTATTCTTAGGTGCAGAAGCAAAAAGATCATCTACCTTCAGCAATGAACTATGAACCCGAAAAGATTTGACCCGTGAATGTATTATTATATTCTAGAAATGATCCCTAGGCATTTTCTTAGAGAATACATATATTTGGCCTCAGGTTTTTTTGAAACTGTGTTTTTGGGCAAATGCCGCTGTCCGAAGTAGCGGCATCCATGTATCAGTGCGATAATTATAAGACTGTCCTCTCTTGACAAACACAGATTATGATTATGAATCTTCCCATGTTCCACAGTACATTTTACAGCACTGTAACACAACAACAAGTGGAACATGCTCAACATCTCCGCCTCTGGTATATTCTTTTTGGCACGAGGTACAAACCTTGGAAGTAAATGGTTGAAACTGAAGACGGTGTGTCACAATCACATATGGAGGGCTGAATTGAAAGAGCAAGGGCGAGTGAGTTTGCAATCCAGGTAGGAACGAAAGCATCTATTCGAAAGAGAGCATTGATGTTGACGGTCCATATTCTTTTGTACCAGTTGTCTAATCCCTAAAAACTATTCCTGTAAAAAGATACACACCCATGGGAGTGAATATTATTTCTGAAGTACGATAAACATATAAGGTTTGCATAGTAAGAAATTTAACCATTAAAAAATAGCATTTGAATGTGAAATTCATATGGGGGCAGGGAGGGGGGAATTTTTGTTTTTCGTTTTTCATAGTGATCAGGTACAGAAAAAGTTATTCAGTTTTGATTTTGATTTCAATGTCCTGAGGCATGGCCTCGGCTCAATATTTGTAACAAACTTGTAAGGTTTCCCAAAAAAATTTGGGACAGCGAAAATCATTCAATTTGTATCTTTCTGTCGGTGTTCAGAGGCATCACCCGGAATCAAACGGATACTTGTTGGGCAATAACTCAAGTACTAACCCACTTGGGCCAAGGGATCTTCATTAATTATTGTGAGACTATAGTAAGAGGAACATGAGGATATACTGGGAAAACAAGTTAAGCGCCAAAGAACACCAGCCATCATTCAAGGTAGAACATCTTGTAAAATATTACTGAAAAATGTTAGTCCATTTCAAGCTTTTCCATCAAATTTTAGAACAAAATGCACAAAGTGAAAAAGTTTCAGATAAATTAAAAATATTTTACATGGAGAAAGTTAAAGTTGAATTTCAATAATGGGTGAAATGTCGCCTCCTAACCTTCCAGTGTTTATGTTGTGTTTCATAATTTCTCATCCAGGTTACAAATTAACATAAAAAAAAACATAGTATTAGGATATGGTATACATACATAGTATTAAATTCCTAGGATTGGTGTACTGCAGCCCTTCATTTCTTCCTATCCCGTGCCAATTTTGGTTTCAATTTTACCAAAGCATTTCACTTCACCAAAGTATATTATTTTCGTCTAGTCATTGGGAGGAATATACTATGTAATTTTGTTGTTGGTTATTGTAATTTGCATAAGTATTGTATTCATTGCATGCTATTGGAAAGTGACACTGTATGTGTAGTCCAGTACACGCTACCAATGCTCCTGAGCACTCCTGCCCCAAAAGCTACAAAATCGTGGTCCAGTTTCGATCGTAATGCTCTCAGCGCTACCGGTGCTCCACCTAATGGACCACGGCTGCTGTGATCTTAGCATTCCATTAATCATTTGTTTTCCTTTCACGTTTGACCACCATTGTTTCGACAGATTCCATGCTTAGCATTTCCAAAGATAAAATATTTTAATTAAATTTATTACTATTATTAGGTGCTGTTAAGGAGCCCAGCTCACATCCCTCAGCTATTTATAAGAATGGAGAACAAACTCCCTAACTGCGGGATAATGATGTCATCAGCTTCATATTTGTAGGCATCCTCCGTCTTCATAATCTCTCAAGAGAACAGTTCGCTACAGCTCACCCATGTTTCTCACTGGAGCATTAGGGGCGAGAGAGTGGCGAACATATTGACGGTCTGCGTGAGGTTTTGAGAGCTGCTGGAGCACCTGGAGCTTCAAGTGGATTACTCAAGGACTTCGCAGTTGGAGTCAATATTATTTCGGATATACGATAAAAATATAAGCTTTGCGTAGTAAGAAAATTAGCCATGCAAATATACCATTTGAATGCGAAATTCATAGGGCTGGCGGGGAGGGAAGCATTTACTTTCCCTGTGCTGTTTTTTGTTTTTTATAATTATCTGGTACAGATAAAGTCATTCAGTTTGGATTTTGAGTTCAATGTCCTGAGGCATGGCCCCAGCTCAAAATTTATAACAAACTTGTTCCAAGGTGCAGAAGACAAAGAAAACTCTTCTGCCCGTAGCACTCGACAACAAGTCGCCCTTGATTCAAATTGTTAATGTTTCATTATGTTCAAAAATCCATTCCAAACACCATGTTAGATAATATATTTGCCCCAGGTTTCATCCAACAGCTTTTTATTGGCAAATTTTGTAATTATGCAACATTATAAGATTTTGCTTTGATGTATGCAGCTCATGATGTAGTTATTAAGACAATTGGGCAAGGGACTAGCCATGTTGACACACCGGTTCCCATGAGATCACCGAAGTTAAGGAATGTTGGGCCGGGACGAAGGTTGGATGGGTGGCCCCCCTTCATACCTCTACCGCGGTGCTCATGTCCCCTGTTTGCGAGTTGCAGCCAGGTTAAATGTGGGTTGGGCACAATGGATCTAATGAGTTCTAAGTGCCACGGGTGCTCGAGAAGTCCCCTGCCCACCCCTACAATTTACAATGATGACAATTAATGACACTACAAAATTTCCCCTGGTATATTTTACTATTTCCCCTTTATATGAAAATAATGCACATACACAGTGAATTTTCTACCGCAACTTATTACCTGCATACCAATTCTACCACTGCCTTACAAAGCCAGATACTTCCATTTGTAAGTGTAATTTTCTCATGCCTCCCTGCTGCTTCCAAAAACCGCATCCCCAACTGGAAGAATATCTGCATCGTCTGAAGAAAAAGCACATGCATTTATGAACAATCAAAATTTTTACATTCCATTTCTACTTTTATTCCGGCAGAATAACCAAATATAATGACTTTTCACAAACCTTCATATTCCATGTCGCTGTCGGAATCAACCCAACCTAACCATCATAATCATGTCCTGAATCTTCGCCTACATATCCTTATTTGCCAATTCATCAATCTGAATACCTGCCATATTACCCACAGAATAGACATGAAACATTCAGCGATAGAGAGTTTGCAATAGAAACAATTAGAGAAACAATCCCTATGTAAAGAGATAACAGCTGGAAAATCTCATATCGTATGGTTGGTGGCTGGTCAAGTGAGTTGTATGCATAGTTTCAGTACTAAAAATTGGACAAAATGTAGAAGGAAGGATCGAAATTCTGAAGTTGGTATGCCACAAAAAAAAACATATTACATCAAATAGTGAGGTCCATTGAGAATTATTATATGCAACACAATCAGCAATGGAAGATAGCAACACGAGTAATAAAGGCATGAAAAAGAGACGTCAAGCACCACGTAAGGGATCCGGTAAAATACCGGAGAGAGCATTAAAGAACAACTACTTATAGAAGTCAGACTTAGTTGTCATTGTGAGATTCGGAAACCCTGGAGTTACTATATGATACAAAGAAACGCATTATTTGAGAATGAAAGATAATCCCGTATGAAAACTTTGTACACGACAGAAAAGAAGGATAAACGTAAAAGATATGGGCCTGGTCGGCATGGAGAAGTAACTGGGTCCATATCACGTATGTGCATAGACTCTAAAGTGTTAACCACATTTGTTAAGAAATTATTACGACTAAACAAAAACATACTGAAATACTCTACATCTTCAACAGAATCAGAACATGAATTAAATGTTGTAAATCTTAGGACATTGAATCCTGAAATGACATCTATTATCCATCTTTGGCTTTTTCTAAACAAATCAAAACATTAATATACCATAGCAATATAACACTGAAAGGCACTTTCAACTATACTTTCTTTAAAAAATGAAAGCATTCGCTGTAAAAGTTATTAAGGTTTTTTCTTACCTTTCTCACATGAGGAAAATTCGCACTGCTTAATGCGAAAAAAACACTTTTACTGCAACTGCCAGCTTAAAATTGCATCACGAGGGGTCAACCGAGGGTGAGGGGGGTTGGACAGAGTGGTGCGGGGAGGTAGTAGTGGGTCCCGGAACCATCTTAGGCACTACCATCGGTGATGTCACAGATCCAGCCAATCAGGGCAGCAGTAGCGGCTTTTTTGTAACTCGATTGCGTATTGTCCATAGCACGCTGTTAACGAAAGCCACTGCTTGAATCAACACCATCTTACCGAGAGTGCGTTTCTGTAACTCCGCCTATTGACAACTCGTTGATGCAAAACATGCACTAGTGGTTTCGGTAACTAACGATGCAATGATAGGCACCCATGAGAGAGGCTAAAAGTTTCAGCCAATTAGAAGCAGAGATTTTTCGCCCTTCATTTGAAAAAAGTGAAGAGATATTCGCATATTTCAAATGAAAATGAAGAAACCAGATAAAAAAGTTTGTAATTCATGGGAGAAACATTAAATGCGACCTCGTTTGAGGAATTTTTTCTTCATTCTCATAAATAATAATTATATTATTCACCAGAGGCATATTCATAATGCATATTTTCAATATGAGAGAATAATATACTATAATAATATTTAATATTTCCAATTGTGTACGTGTATGTCGATTAATGAACTGGAAAAACATTCACCCACCATGTAAAATAATTCACTTATTAACAGCTATTTAACAGAAATTGTAAACTTAGTTACAGTTTAATACTTTTAACATGGCTTGGTAAGTTGTGGTACTAAAGGATCTCTTGGTTGAGATATGTAATAATTAGTCAGGCAATCCTAAAAAAGCCCTAAATCACCGCCACAAACTGACCGAAATTATATGATATCAGGGTTTATAGGAACCTGGAAATCCTGGAAAACGTGGAAAAGTCAGGGAAAATGAAAATGGCCATGGAAATCCAGGAAAAGTCAGGGAATTTAATGTATGGTCAGGGAAAAATCGCAAAACATTCAAATTTCGGAATTTATCACCTGAAAATGCCAAGAGATCGAAAACTGCACATAGGAGTGGAGGGCGGGGTGAAGGAGGGGACGATTGGCCTCAGGCTGGCTTCGCTGTGGAGGCAGCCAAGGGGCACAAATCTGGTTCTTTCTGGCTTTAGCCTATGCAGTTTGGTGAAAAGATTGGCGAAAGGTGTGCGCATTCATATTCTTACTTTCATTCACTAGCAATTTCGCCAGGAATGCTTTGCTTTGTCCCTCTGGTGACGAAAAAGTTACTCTTAGTCAAATTTGAAGTCATTTAGCCAAATTTGTAGAAGGATGTGAGGAAGAAAAAATCAAGATTGATTCAAAGAGCTACTTTAACATGACATCAGGTTTGAAGGAAATTTTACGATTTTTACATTTCAGCCATAATGATGTCGCAAACACAGAAGATCCCTTGCACAAAATTGATACAATTTTTTGTATGCTAAAGGAAAAATTTAGTGGTTTCTTCAATCCGTTTCAAAAGCTCGTGATAGACGAATCGCTTATGCTATTCAAAGGTAGGCTGTCATTCAAGCAGTATATTCCATCAAAGGGGCACAGATTTGGAAGCAAGTTCTTTGTTTTGTGCGATTGTGAGACAGGAATCATATTAGACATGCTTCCATACACGGGGAAGACAACAAAAATTCCCAAAAGTGACTTAGGCATATCTGGTGCTGTTGTCATGAAAATGATGGAGAAATATTTACAGAAAGGACATATTTTGTACACGGACAATTGGTACACCAGTCCAAGACTATGTAAATATTTACTTGACAATGGGACGGGGTCATGTGGGACAGTGAGGATGAATAAAAAAGGTATGCCATCATTCCCAGCAAAGTGTAATCCAGCAGACTATCATGTGAAATATTCAAATAAAATATTAGCTCTCAAATGGCACGATAAGCTCGATGTTACCATGCTTACAACTATATGATCTCGTTCTTTCTCGGCGAATGATATTTAAAAAACATTCTCGGGTTTCTAGCCGAGTAAGATGTTTTGTTGCTAACGTTTGGAATTGCTCTGAGGACGATGGAGGAGTATTCCATCGAAACGTTAGCAACAAAACATCTTACTCGGCTAGAAACCCGAGAATGTTTTTTAAATGCTTACAACTGTTCACAAAGGGAAATTAGTGGCGAGTAATAAGCAAGATTGGAGAAATAATATATTTATAAAAAAATCTGACGCTGTTCTAGATTATACTAAGAACATGAGATTGGTAGATAAGTCGGACATGCAAATCAGTTCAGTGGAATGCATGAGGAAATCTGTAAAATGGTATAAGAAAATGTTTTTCCATCTGATAGATGTTACCCTACTCAATGCATACCACTTTCATTCGGTCAAAACTGGAAGCAGCATATCACTGAAGGAATTCAGTTGTACTGTTGTGCGACAAATATTCACAAAATACGGTACCCTGTCCCAACCCCACCCTGGCCGTTCGACACCCACTAACCTTGCACCAGACCAACTCTTGGGAAAGGACGTTATTTTACGACACTACCTGGAGTTCATCCCACCCTCAGAGAAGAGGGCCAAACCGCAGAGCCACGTCTGCATGAATACGCAGTGTGTGGAGAGGTGCAGGAAACTTGTAAACACTTGGTGTAAGGAGTGTGGAGTGGGATTGTGTATTGGTCAGTGTTTCCGTGATTTTCACAGTAAGAAAATTTTTTAACAAACATAACTATGATAGTAAATAATTGAATTTTCATTATGCTGACCGAATTACAAATGAATTGATGTTTGTAAAAAAATATTTTGTCTTTCAGCAAAAAACCACTTCCTGCAATATGACATTCAGAGTAAAAGAATTAGAAAATTACGTACCATAAAATTTTTTAACAATTTTTCCCTTGAATATAAAATGATAATTAATGAAATTACACAAAAATAGGAAAAAAGAAAAATACGTTTTTTTGCCCCTGTGGAGAGCTAAATTTCAGATTAATTGCACAGTTAAAGGGTTAAGAGTCTCGTATCCATTTACGCCTGGGTTATTTCCATTAATGATCAAGCATAGTGAAGCGACGAATTACGGTAAAGGAGCTCAAATAAAGGAAGTGATGGCAATGAGGCAGGTAAAAGAACATTAAACTCAATACATAAAATAATATAATATGTAATATATCACTTCACAAATGCCAAGAAAGTTGCAAAGCAATAAAATCTCTTACGTCTTCTTACAATGGGCATTACCATGAGAATCACAACGACATAGTTTTGCCAGCTAACTGCACCACATTTACCTTCCTTACCTTTGCTCAGATTTTCTAATTGCATTTCATGCATTACAAAGGCATTTAACGTCCTTGGACAATTGATACAACACCTTTAAATACGTCAGACTAGGCCATCTAATGTAAACAAACGGCCACCATGTTGATCGGATAAGCGTAATGGTGTGTGTTTGAGGCTCCGGTTGCTTAGCGAGAGTTTTTGTTAGCCCTATCACATTAGTCTTAACGAACAGCGAACAGAAAGCGAATTGTCGATAGCCAACTCTTTCGCTCAGCTACCAAGATAGCGACATCGATAGTGGATGCTATCGAGTTACGGAAAACCCCTACAGATGAGATAAAAAGGCTGGTGCCAGCAGAGAAAGGAATATTTCAAGGAGTCCTCTAAGGGGAAGGTTGATGCAATGAATCTCGGAAGAGAACATTCCCCTGACTTTTTGATGGAATTATGTTCATTCTGATGGAATGACTTTCAGTAAGCAATCATAATTTCTTTCTTACTAGATGACGATATGTATTGAATGTATTCAAAGAGTAATATTTTTACGGCTACTTAAATAACCATTATGACATGTTTCTTATAAATTGGTCAATGTATTAAACCAGTCTGTCGGACATAATGTGTACCATCAATTCGTTTATGTATGCCAGTTTTAGTATTATATTGAATAATGGTATTTATCTTTCATGGTAAATATATTGCAATACTGATATTTATATGTGATACCTCATTGACATTTATCTGAAATGTTTTATTCATCACGTTAATTTCTGTTCTGTTAATGACTAATGTACTGTGTCATTTAAAGTTCAACTTTTACGATGAAGCGGTTAGGCATGCACTTTTATCATATGAATGGTACAAACATATTAATATACCTTGTTATGTTCTTATTTTCATGAAGTGGTAGTAAATTATCTGGGTGGAAAGTGGCAGCTGTAGCTTATGTGATAATGAGAAGAATATACGGATTGGAGGGTCAATTGGAGGTCAATCATATGTCAGGTAAGCTATTCAACATTATTACTTTATTCTTTCAATTTACTACCCTGCTAGCACAAAATGTATCTCAAATATCAGTAAAATTTCGTTTTTGTATTATGTCAAAGAAAATGCCTCTGTCCACTTTAGATTTTCTAATATTTTATTTGAAGTTGTCCAAGTGAATGATTTTTCTTTATAAAAATCCTCACATAAGAATTGAATTTGTATATTATAAAATAGACATTTTATACTGCTAATATTTTGTTTTGTGGAATCCATGACATTCTTTTTGCATGTTTTCCATATTGTAACAACTACTTATCTAACCTTAAAATCTGCACAACCGAAAGCATTTGTCAATGTGTTCGTTACATGATTGACATCAGTCACAAGGATGTGGAAACCTAATAAATGTGGAATATGAAGCGATACTTTGTAATTATGTCTCATTATTCACCTACATTGTTTTGTTCATAATTTCCTTGTTTTTCCATGAAGATGTACCCTTGTCACATGTGGCAATATAAAATTTTGAGCCTTTATGTTTCATGACCTCCAAAGTTTTGAGAGTTTTTTTTTTCTTTATTTCAGTGTTGCCAGTGAAAAGATAAATAAAACCTCCACCGTATTTGATGGAATGATCAAGTAATTAATGTGTCCATGAAGCACTATATTAAACAAGGTACGCATAGTGTTGATTTCACTGTTATGATTGGCATTTATGCACAAAAGTTCCTCCTTTTTATGGTGGCAGTAGCTCTAATTATTTGAAGTGTATTGTAAGTGGACTGGAAACGAGAGAATCTTATGAATCAACAGCACCGGGAAGATGATGTTAGTTTGAGGAAGAGGTAGAGTAGCAGTAAAATTACTTTTACTAAAATATCAAGTACCTCTGTCAAACTGAGGTGGAACAAGAAACAGTGATTTTAAGCTGCTTATATTTTTAACTGTCCCTTGATGTATGGTGTGGCAAAAAATGGAATTGGTAGATGTAATGAAGATAAGTAAGAGCCAATTGTGAATTTTTGTTTGCAAATAAGACACAATACACGTGCACATTGTATCACTCATGTATATGATCCCTTGTATGTGATTTATACTTATGTCAGTTAGATTCATTCACTTTATATCAGCAAGCATTTTCTTAGTTCACTTTTTAACACCTCGCCACATGGCACATCAACTCTGAGTAAAAAGATTCCTATATTTAAGAGGTGAAATTCAGCAGTGACGTTTCACTACTGGAGACTACTAGCAACCCTAGAATGACCACCCGAAACAACATAAGTTTAAAGCCAATTTCAGCACTGGAGCGCACATAGTTCAACAGAGTACCATTAGGTGGCATTACTAGTTCTTTCCTAATTCTTTCTTGTCTATACTATTCTTTTATTAATGGGTGCATTCAGTACTGAGCGCCCAGTGAGCAGTTGGGTGATCTTCCCCTGGATGCGACCGCTACATAGCCACTCAATACTGAGTGTTTGCCATATTTGTGAGTGGTGTTTTGGACCACTCACTACTCTCAGCC
The DNA here is from genome assembly GCA_933228895.1 of Platycnemis pennipes. Lineage (NCBI taxonomy): Eukaryota > Metazoa > Arthropoda > Insecta > Odonata > Platycnemididae > Platycnemis > Platycnemis pennipes. Next base: position 186,629 of record CAKOGI010000001.1, on the reverse strand, counting down.
CTTGGGTAGCGGGGCGCAATCAAAAAGCTAGAAATAGCAAAGAACATCCAAGAAGGGTTATAAAGCCAGTTATAATGGTTCTGAGTTTTAAATTACTTAGATCAGAGAGAAATCAACAGGTAACATTAAGTATAAGCTGAAATTGTGAAAATACATTTTTTTTAAATTCCTTGTTACCTATATCCTCCATTCTATAATGTCGCAGATAGGGTAGAACTGTACAAATTTAATTAATACTATTTCTCATTATACTTTGCTGAATTGTGGAGATCTGAACAATCATCTGAATTAGTGCAAATTAAGCTTAATATCGGTCATCATGTGGCTTCTTTGTTTCTATAGCAGACGAGAGTGCTATGTTGTATCTTGACCTTCATACGGAATTAAGTCCACTTTGTTTCACTGTTGCATTTATTCTAAATATGCTAATTGTCCTTTATTAAATACAATGGAAAAGAAGATGTTAAACCACACTTAATGTATAGTGAAAGGCAAATAAATCGACCATTTGCGGAGTTTGTACACCACAAACGATGAAAATCTTGAAAAATACTTTGATGCAAGACTTAAGGAACCAAAATTTCCTACGATGTTCGTGACCCTAAACAAAATTGATTTAATCCTTAGTTGGGAAATATTCTTGTTTCATCTTAAAAGTGCCGGCAAATATGTTTGAATCTTGTAGCATATATCCTAGTGATAAGCAGTCATTTTTCTTTCACAAATAATATCATCACTATTAATAATTAATAAATCACTATTCTGACAGTTTTTTCCACTTTTGCAGCTATTAACAATTTTTGCTTTACAGTGTTGTCAAATATTCTTTTCTATGTATAAAACCTGGATCGCTCAGTGCTTAATTCACACAGTGATATTAACAACTTATTTGCTGTTGAGCGTATAGTAGGTATAATTATTTGCTTTCATTCTGATGTTCAGGATCAAAACTTATTACTGATCAGTGGTAAGTTTCTATGTACAGCTCAAGACAAATTTTCACCTTCTCTTCATTGGTTTCCTTAAAAGGTGACCATGGTCATTGCAATGATGATGATGTTATTGTCATCTTTCTTCTTTTTCAGCACCACTAAATACAGAAATGACTTGTTAAGGGTCTAAATAACTTTTCACTTACAATAGGCATCTTAATGTTACTTTTGATAGAGATTAATAAGATAAACTTCTATATAGAGCAATTAAAACAGTTCACATCTGCCATATGTAGCCAATTACAGTTTTGGGTGGTTTAACCAACCAAACATTTTAAAAGAAAATTATTTGGAAGTCATCCACTAAATTGGTAACCACTTGTTCTGCGGTTGACTTTCAAATAATTGTCAACCGTCTGAAGGGGGGGGGGGGTCACAACCGAAACCCCCAAGTTGATGGGGGGTCCAGGAATTTTTAAAACGATATATTTTTTTACCAATGGGGGGGTGCAACCCCCAAACCTCCCCCCCTTTGATACGCCTATGCAACCTTGTAAGCTTGAAGAGGAACAGAGCTATAATTCATTGTATGAGTAGAATGATCCATTATTCCTAAAATGCCTATCCATGAACTTACAATAATGGGCTTCCATTAATGGAAGCAGTTCTTGTTAAACTATTGGCCCCCAAGTTCTCTGAGTGAAATTAAAATTTTTAATTATATACCACGATAATGGAGGAAGAAGGAGATGGGTGAAAAGGGAATCAGTCAATTACCCAACATTTTCTGAGTGCTGATTTGGACAGCTACGGCAGGAAAGAGTAAGTGGGAATATAGAGTAGAATTAATATGATACACTTAATATTGGAATGGGACAAGATATATATATTGTAATAGTGGTGGAGTTCCTCACAAAGGAGGCTGTGAGGCACTTAGACCTATTGGTCCATTGTTCCGACCACTCTTCTGGAGAAATCACCCATAAAGGCCAGTTGCCTTGCTGAAAGCCAACAGGTCCCCTACGGGTACCTCCACTCCAGTTACTTATTTTGACACTTATAAATGTGTAATGTATGCAGATCAGGTAAGTGTCATGACATCCAGTAGACATCTACATAATTTGGTTGTATCTAGTGAACAGTTGATGACAAGTGTGACCTCATGGTGTGCTGGCAATAATTTGGTTTTAAATAATGAAAAAACTCAAGCAATGGTTTTCTGTACATCTCGTACTAAAATTGACTTTGAATCTATTCAGACAAATGGTAGTTATCCAAATACTATTAACTATTTTATGCTCTTAGGACTTCATATTGATAGTAATCTGAAATGGAATTACCATGTCATGTTTTAAATTAAAAAGTTAAATTCAGTATTCTACTTGCTGTCACAAGATATTTAGTAAGCCAAAACATATTAATAATGTAATATTATGTATTATTTTACTCAAGAATTTCCTATGGCATAGTGTTATGGGGACTGCCCTCTCATCTTCACAGTGTTTTGAAGGTACAAAAAAGATGGTGAGAGTGATGTGCAATCAAAATTATTATGCTCACTGTCGACCTCTCTTCAAAAAATTAAAACTGTTAACTCCTCCATGTGTCTACATTTATCATTCTGTAGTTCATGTAAAACAAAATAGTGATGATTTTGAATTGAACAGTGGGGTCCACAACTATGATACTAGACAGTGTCAGAACATACATGTTAGGTCATCTAATTTATCAATTGCATCAAATGGCCCAAGAGCTATGTGTGTAAAATTATATAACAATTTAGCACAATGTATTAAAAATGAAGAGAGGTTTCCTGTATTTAAGAAAATGGTCAAAGATTATCTTACTGATAAGTGTTTTTATAGTGTCAGTGAATACCTGACGCAGAATTTTTAAAGTTATTATTTCACAAATATAGTGCATTTCCTGTACCTGTTTGACGTGTACTATACACTTGCATGTATCATTACTGTGCATTGTGTCTTTCGGATAAATAAATAATACAATACAATACATAATACCCTACAAGCAACCATAAAGGTGTGTTGTATAGGGGGTGAATTCTCACCAAACATGCACTACATATCATGCATTAAAAAGGAATAGTATTAATATAATTGTCAGAATTTCACTATTTAAAAAAGATGGAAATTGCAAAGCAAACATACAAAAATTCATTAAAAATACAATTCTGTTTGTAGGGTTAGCTTTAATTACTCATAGCAACATGCAGCTACCAATGCTATCAATTGCTACTCTCTGATTGGACATTTACCGTTATTCGTATCTCTAATTGTACGAGGGAAAAAGGACATTTTTGAATCTATCAGTTGGGCAATCAATTTCTCTAATTTTATGATTATGGTCCAGTCTGCCATAGTAAATTTTGGTTTGCAAAATATTTTTAACATCATCACTTCAAGTATTGTCTTGGAATTTAGGTAAGAGATTAAGTCTAAATTTCAAGCTGCGATCTGTCAATGATTCTCATTTTAATTCATTTAATAGACTGCTTACATTAATAAGGTAATCGTAAGGTCCCTTTACAAATCTTGCCGTTCAAGTCCATTATTTAGACCAATTTTGTAGGGATCCCATACACTGGCAGCATATTCCAAATGAGGTCTAACAAGGGAAGAGTAGCTGATTTCTCGAACGTGATGGTAACACTTGCGCAGCACTCTTTTGATGAATCCTAGTTTATGATTAGCTTGACCCATAATTTCACGTATGACCCATTATTTCACCCCAGGAAAGATCATGTCAGTCAAAAAATCGTTCACCTAGACCGGGAATCGAACCCAGACCCCCTGAATTATGGGCAGGTGCATTACCAGTTGAGCTACTATGGTGTTCTCGAAATGTGTAGTATAAAGTATTATGTAAGAAATTGTGTCGATTCTGTGGTTATTAAATAGATTATGGAATATGAAGCATCTCATCTAGTGTATTTATCCCAAGCATCGAGTAATGAAACCAATTGAGGAATTGGTTTAATGACTAGACATCAGGGTATATCCAAAATGTGTCCCCTTATTCTATATTATTCTACAGAGTAACCCACCCTACAAAGATGCATGCCATATTTTTGAGGAATTGGTTTTTATTACTTGACGTTGTGGCACATCCAAATAGTTTGCCCTTAATTCTATATAATTCAACAGAGTACGCAACAATACACAGAGATATGCCAAAATGTTTGCCCTATTATTGAGGAAAATTTTTTATTACATGACTTTGGTATATATCCAAAATGTTTGCTTTTCTGTGATTCTATGGAAGTACCTACCCAGAAATTATGTATGCATAAATTTTGAATAGCTTTCTTCTACCAAGAAGTACTCTATAGCAATACCTACATTGTAACAGTTTTCCATTTTAATACTGAAATGGGGAAGGTTCAGTAAATGCCATGAAGTATGCCCAGATGTTTGCCCTGATGTCATGGAATTAGTTTAAAAATCTCACGATGAGGTACATCAAAATTGTTTCACTTCTTTCTCTCATGTATATGATCCCTTATATGCGGGATATACATATGTCAGTTAGATTTATTCACTTCATATCACCAAGCGTTTTCTTCGGTTAACTTTTTAACACATCGACACATTATACAAACGTTTCCACAGTAGGTAACTGCACAAAATAAATGTTAGCTGATGGTGTGTTGAAATTGTTTGCCTACTCCCTGTCCAGCTTGACAATGAATTTTTAACACGTGTCGACGTCTTAGCAACAATAATTATTATTTATAACTAGCTGAAGGTGCCCGTTGAAATTAACTGGAGGGAGATATTTGATAATAAATACCACTTGTGTTCAGAAATTTAAAACATTTTTCACAAAGGGGCAAATTATATGTGGAAGGGAAGAAATAAGGGGTGAAACTTTTGCTATGGAGTTAGCTCGAAGTCGGTATCAGAACCATGTAATTATTTTAATTTAAACCATTGCAAACATTTAATTACATACTGCCTGGACTAATGCCTGGGCCTTAACAGAAATAATAATATTATTTAGGTAATAACTTTCATGCAAGATGAAACAAAGTATGTTGGAAGGGGAGGTGAGTACGATTGTCTCTCTATTGTTAATAATGAGGCCAGATTCGGGTTTTTTGGAATATTCCCAGGCAACATCAACTATCGGCCCAGTGTTGGCCCAATGTCGGTTTTGTGTCGGCAAAGTCGGCCAACCTAAGCCGACTCCGAACCGACGTTGGGCCGACATCGGCTATGGTTGGCCGACTTTGCAGACATTGGGTCAACACCAGCTTCAAGTAGCATTGCCGACACCACTTGCCAACATCGGTACAATGATGGCCCGATGTTTCGTTTTTGAGTTCTTGAAAATCATATCATGGTTACATGAGCGGGGGTGACTTGCTGATGTGCCGAAAGACTAAATTTTCACCTCCTTGACAATCATTAAAAAAAATTCAGTATGGACTGGCAATTCAGTTCTAGTTAAATTTAAAACCATTGCTTACTTAAATATATTAATACGAGAAGTAAAATTCTAGGTTCAAAAACTCCATGTCTACAAGTTAACTCTTGCGTTTTCATTTCCAATGATGAAATTTAAAGTACATTCGTTGAAACGCACTACAGTTTAGAAAACTTATGTTTTTTAATTAGAGCACTATCATCAACGATAAATTACAACTTTGGTGCCCACGTCATATGTAGCACAGACGGTTGGGCCAACGTTGGGGAATGGTTAGGTGCAACGGTTGGCCAACCGTTATTTATGTCCGTTTTTCCAACTGTTCCCCAACCGTACCCTAACCATTAGCCAAACTGTTCCCCAACGGAGCAAAAGTGAAAAAAACGGAAATGATCCACGTTCTCATTCGATGACTAGTTTTACCTCGCATACTGCACATACGCCTACCTAACAACCGACACTTCATTCATGTGTATCCTTTCATCCTTTGATGTTCGACCTGACCCATTTTCCAATTACGGGCATGAGACTGGGAGGCCATATATATACAGCTGCTGGTTGGCATTAAGTCGTTTGTGATTATTAACTTTACTAAAAGGTTGACACAGATAATTTGCGCCATTAAAACATTTCCGTAATAACCATTTTGTGGTTCAAAATAAGCATGACCATTGTAAATGTACATAACTGATACTCTTTCAACTCGAGGAGAGATAAATAAGAGTTTCCTCCATAATGCGGAGAGCCTGTTTCCCTGCGACTTTACCAGTATTTTCTCTAAGGCTGATACCGTTAACGAGGGGCTGAGAAAAATCATCCGTGGACCAATGTTCAATCGCTCTTAAAGATCGTAAATCGCGTTTTAAACCACATTTCAGAGGTACTTTCACTCTCACCGAATCTCCTGGCCTTAGATTTTTCCGGCGAGCGCACCCATTTTCTCTAAGTCCGATACCGCCTACGAGGGACTGAGAAAAATCAACCATTTATGGATATCCATTAGAAAGGATATGTGATGAATGTGACATTTGAATCCATATGAGATGAATAAAACATAAATTTTTCAGATCTAGGAGATGTCTAAGATATTTTCTAGAGATCTTGTAAACATTTAAGATATTCAAGACAATGAAGATATGCTGTAGATATCTAGTAGATATTTTGTGCTATATGGGTATTAATGATGACAGTGATAAACACATGATGTATACACATTAGCAGAGTACGTTTGTTGAATGGATCTGAGGTCAGGTAAATGGCAGAATATTAGGTCAACGAGGGAGGAAAGCTATGCAACAGATGCGTAAAATCCAGTAATATAGGATGGATGAAGAGAAACGTGCAAATAGGTGCATGAAAAAATTAGTACTTAAAGGGTCATTATTCAGAGTTGTTCCATACGGATTCACTACATCTCGGCAAAAACTCTTGGATAACAAACACCATGTGGCTGAGAATGTGCTAAGTGAGATAATATCCAGCTTGGCTGCGCTGCAATCTGGTAGTCCCCTTACACCATCTCCCAATTAATGTTGGCCCAATCTCGGCAAAAACTCTTGGGTATTCTCAGCTACATGGTGTTTATTATAATAAACACCATGTAGCTGAGAATGTGCTAAGTGAGATAATTACCAGCTTGGCTGCGCTGCAATCAGGTAGTCCCCTTACACCATCTCCCAAAGGATCATAAATAATCGTGCGAATGGCACCGTTACCCAACGTTGGCCCAACCGTCTTTGCTACATGGGGTACAACTTTAACCCGAATATTCATTTATATTTCGCGGCTGTGATAGGTATCGACTATATCAATATAATCGCAATGCTTATCGAATTCTATATTCAAAATGGCAGTTGAGTTTTGCGTTCTTACTGTTCATTGTTGTGAATAATATGATCATGTAAAGTCAACTCGGAGGCAAGCAACTGGAATGAAATGATCTCGAAGCATAGCGTTTTTATGAAGTTCGTCACCAAAGAAACTTACTTTAAAACTGGAATTGACGACTAATGTACGGTAAGTAATCATGTCATACAAAGCGAGACTGCTGAAGAAAATTCACGACTTTGTCATTGTTTTGATCTGCCTTCCGTGCAGTCTTGATTGAATTCTTAACGAAATTAGTAACTTTATTTATTTTTACAGGCACGTTATACAATTTACGTGTAGGGAAATTAGGAATGACCTAATGAAGATTCAAATCAACTTTGTGATGAATGTGAAACGTTTTGTGTATTTGTGTCTTCCTCAGTGCAGTCTTGACTTTCGATGAGATTTCAAAGAACTACCTCTTGAAAATATCTACTTTTAATTTTGAGTGGACCTTTATTCTTTTAAAAGTCCCTTGGTTACTGAATACCCAGATAAACATTTTAAAATGTAGTGTTGTGCAAGAAGCAAGCTCGATTACAGCTGTTGATTCCCCTGCCATGTGGTGTGACTTATGTCGCGTTGGATAATGCCTGAAATGTGGAATCTTATTTCAAATGTGTTGTACATAGGCAAGTGAATGCAATCATTGAAATTTGAAGTAGTGCCAATAAATATTAAAATAGGTATAAAGCTGTTTTTTTTTAAATCGTACGCGGTGCTTTCGAGTTGTTCCTAAAAGTGATATTATGATGATTATTGATTGTAGCCGTCACTTTGTGGAAGCCCATACCATCATCTGTTCTATACTATCTGAGGTCGTGCTAAAATATCAGTATTCTTTTAAATGAAACCTGGTCTTCAGTTATGCTGGCTTAGAAGAAGGTGAAGGTAATTAGTACAGGGATTTTCGCATTGGCATATTCCAACCAATGCTATGCCTAATGGCAACACGGGTTAATAGGAATATACCCTGGTGAAAATATAGCGTGAAGGAAGCGAGAACGAAGTTTCAATTGGAGCGCTAATAGAGAGATTGATGAGCGCAAACGGAGAGATAACGGATGTATAAGGAAGCGGAAAGTGGAACATCGGAGTGTAAATTAAGATTCGATTTCGAGCGTCACGGAGCGCAAACGGAAAGCACGCGTTCTTCTCGGGCGGAAGCAAACAGAAAGTGATACGAGAGCCTATGGAGAGTGCATCGGATGGGTGGAACGTACTTGGAAAGTGATATACTCGTAATGGAAATGGAACTTGAGCCATGACGAAGCGCGTATGGAAATCTTGCCGTATGCTTATAATTGACATCTCGACGTCAACGTTCACTAATGATAATACGCTATGAAAATTGAAATAAAATTCAAACACAAGAAATACAATCGAAGTTAATTATAAACACAATTTTGAAATCTTTAACGAGTTTGAAACAAAGGAATTCTGATTTCGTTAACGAAATATTCAATATTGCGGCGAAGAATAGCTAATTTTTCCTATCTAAATTTTATGAACATTATAGAGGTGCCACGGCAGACAATTATTTCCAGATTTTTATTGCCATCACTGTAACAACAGAGCGACTTTAAAAAACACGACTAACTGCTCAAAATATCTACATGAAAAGCTTTACCTCAAACGGTAAAATTTCACAACTACGGTTACTTATTTTTAGCAAAGGAAATAGATCACACTTCTGATTAATTTCGTAACACACTCGTTCCAAGAATAATTCCGATTAACATTCATTACGAAAGTTACAGAAGAGGGTGGACAATTTAAACTCTTTTGCATCTATTTACCTCTACATTTATTATCAGTCATAAATTATACATTTCCAAGAGGAATCAATGTTTATCTTGCATCCAGTGGTGACACTCAGAAATACATTCTTTGGCTTTTTGGCTTCTTCTTAGCTCCTCCACAAAAAGGCACCTGAAAGCAGCACGATCAGAAGGCTTAAATATTGCAATAACAACAAATGTTTCTATTTATTATTTAAAGCAGGAAGGAACTATTAACAGTTAAATTCAAATAGTTTACAGCCGCTCCTTTCAATTCAACGACCTTCCGTCAGGACATGGCACAAAAAGTATAAATGTGTATAAGCATACAAAGCACAAATATGAAAGTTCACTGAACAAATGAACTCACCCTTGCCTCCTCGGTCACTAACAATAAGATGCACGATGCTATGATGCTAACAATGCCATAAAAATCTCATCCGTAGTCCCGGAACCTTGCGAAGTATTAGTGGCAATAGACTCATCTACGAAAAAAACGGAACTGTTAAGCAAACATTTCGTAAGAGAAATTTGTATATTTTCAGTGATGCAGTGTGCGAACATTCTCAGCTCAATAATATTATATTAACACATTATCATTATCCAGTTCAAAACATACCTCCTAGAATGAGGAATTTCACATCACAAAATCCACCCGTTCCTTTCGCTTCGTCGCAGTATTCCTTCAAATTTAATCCCGGAACGAATGCCAAAAAAAAACTTCCTTTTTCATGGTCTCCACAAGGCATTGAGATGTTGAATGACTTAAACGTGACCACAGATAACATTTCTTGTAACAATTAACTATTTTAAGCACATGAGATGGCTTTCCGCTCCACATGCAGTAGCCACCAAAACTTCACGAAATGATGAACACGGAAAGTAAACACCACCGTGATATAACATATTATAACACCAAAACCAAGATGGAGGTTTTCACGCACTGCATTTAGAGTCAAGTTAGCATCTTAATTCAAAATAGGGTTTCTATGTACTCAGAATTATAATTTTTAAGCATTTATTCTCATTTTAAAATATATTAATACTTATTGTCTGCTTTATTTCCATATTTATTTACTCGTTCTATTATATGTATGAGTTTCAATCTATCAAATGCTTAAGTTCCCAGCTAGCACAAGGGAAACGGTCTCTTGAAGAAATATAAGAGATTCTGGGGAAATGGTAACCATTTCCCTTTCGTTTCCCTCATTTCTTCATTTTTAGAGGGTACCCCCCTTCCACTTCCGCTTAGTTCCGAGGATAACACTTCCCTTTTCGGAAAGAGATTATCGAAAAGAATCAGTAAGCGGAGACTGAACGATCACAGCAATCATTGTAATTGCTACCACGTTTGGCGTGACGTTGGTCCCGACAATCGCCATTATAGTTTGGTAGCGTATTATAATGCTCTTTGACAACCCTTTGTTGGTGCCTGCCGGATCTTTGAATTTCGTGGAAAACTGTCTCTCTTTTCACCGGTTTAAGGTAAGCACCTTCTGATTTATTGTGTATCTTAGCCAATTTTCGGGGCTTTATCATGATTTCTCCTAGCCTGTATGCTACACTCCCGTCTATATCTATTGTGGGGCATAATTATAGCAAAAAATTTGCATGTAACTATAATCCTCTCGTATAAATAAATAATTATCTAGTTAAATACTCGTGCGCTCATGTGCCTTATCTTGAAAGTACAATTCCATTATGGGCGTAAATGATTGGTTATCACAGGAGTCGAAAACATTGTGTGCAATTGCATCGTGATACCTATATTAAAGGCAATAAATTGCAATTTCCACGGGTTTCTTTTTCTTTCATTGTTGCGTAGAAGTACAACTGTTCACGGTGAGATGAGCGGCATCAACCCGAATGGCCTTACACGTTATGTTAATTGAAACTATATCATAACCTACCTACATGTAAATGTTGTCGATGCTATGGTTGCTCAGTTATGATTTCTCGCGTTTTGCCCTAATGTTTTCGTTGGGTAATAATTCACTAAAAATAATTGATAATAGTGACTAAAGTCACTAGATTATCCATTGATATCGACGGGAGGTGTTTAGTACTATCTGCTGATGACTGACATTCTATCAAATTGATGTTTTTTTTCAAAATTTATTAGCTAATGAGCATTGCATGTTATTTTATAGGCCCCTGGTCCCTTTTTATCTGAGTGGATGCGAGTGTTCTGCTATCTCAAAACATTATTAACATCCATGTTAATGCACTCATTTATGCGTTTTCTTGATCCAAAGTTCTTTTACTTTTCAGGCTCGGATGCAGTTCCTTGACGTTCATTGTAGCTGGGATATGCAGTTTCTTCTCTTTGGGGATATATATTTGTAGCTTAACCGTCATGATTATCTGATGTTCCTTGTTCTTATTTGTTGTTAAATAAACTAATAAAAGAAAATATGTTTTTATTTACAATTTTGGGTGGATGCCCGTAGCTTACCGCTGACAGTACGTATAATTGCCGGTAGATGGAGCAAAGGATCACCTCACCAATGCACGTAGTACGCGGAGTTATCGCATGGTGGCGTATCGTCGTTTTTATTCGTAGAAACCCTTCTCATTGGTTCCTAGCGAGCCAATCCGGTTCGCGTTTATATAATTGGAGACCGTCTCTCCAGTGTTGCGGACATTTCTTCACCGTATCTCCCCGGGATCTTCATTGTATCTTCACCCCGTCTACTTTTCCTAGCCCTTTCGCTACGAACGCCGTTTATAAACGTCGCAGATTTTTCACTCCTGTGAACGAAGGCCGTTTATAAACGCCGCAGATTTTTCTACGCAAGAGAACGAAGGGCGTCTTAAAAGGTCGCTGGGGTCAGGTAGGCAGAAAAGGTTCAAGGTGTCATAAAGGACCCTTCCTCGCGGGTCTGAAGACCCTTCCTCGCGGGTCTGAAGACCCTTCCTCGGCTTCGAGGCGGGAATTATCTCGACCCTTCTTCGCAGCGCGAGCCTCACCATCGGCAGGTGTTCGAGGTCACTTTTTTATTTATGCATTTGAAAAACCAAATTCATATTTGTTTCTAAATCGCATTATTGAGTTCCAGAAGTTAATTCCTTATGTTTTTTTGAATCTCTAGAAATTTTAAACGGAACTCTAACGTTATTATTAACAGAGTTCACCTGTCAATGAGATTCAAACCGATTTTGGAGAATTTTTCATTGCAATGAGGAACAAAGACGTATGTTTTTTTATGATTTGACGATAAAGTAGTACCGATAATTTTCTCTCCGTTTTACTTGTTTATGAACATATATTGGAAAACAACTGTAATGGTAATACCACACAACATACCGCGAAATCTAATATATCTACATTATAGGTTGAAAATCCCGCTGAAGGGTGTGGTTTATGCTAATTTATTGGCAGTCAATAAACTTTACTTTCTTGTAACTGAATCTTTTTGGTGTTCAGCATTCAAATTTATTCTGTGTAATGTGGCTAAGAGTGATAATTATGTTGTAATCATTTATGTTAAAACTAGAAGAAAACCGCATGCGTGCGTGATGGAATATTGGGAGATACAATAAATAATTGCTTGGCAGAAAAATCTATCTCGCGCTACCATTGCGAATATATTTGCATAAAAATATTTCCTGGTGAAGGTATAGCACCAAAAAAGTGCATGTGCTTTTATATAAAACACGGGTATGGTTGGATTATGCGCGGACGTCTTCTATTGCGAAACAACAGAAATAATTATTATTGTAACCATTGATATTATGTCTATTGTGCTAAATATCTTAATATTAACATTAGAATTTCGTTTAAAATCTCTAAATGGTATTTATAACAACAGGAATTTATTTGTGTATTAACCCCCAGTTAAGGTCTTACTATTATTTATTTAACAAAAATCACTGAATTAAAAATAGTTGACCGCGGACAGAAGCCGAGGTGGGTTCTCATTTGGAGAAGGGCGAAGATAATCTCTGGTCAGTGGCCGAGGAAAGGGTCGGGAACCCCGCTGGGTCCGGTCCCAAAGCGGGGGAAAGACATACCTGCTCGAACCCTTGCTTCAAGAGAGCTCCGTACAGGGAGTGGAAAAATATTCTAGAGGAACCCGTGAGAAGGCAAGCATTTTCCTGCGTAGGACTCCGGCGCGTAAGGGCTAGGGAGACGGTGACCATGGTTTCTGGGGATAGTCTCTGCAGATTCGGGGGAGACGGTTCACCCTGTGCTAGCTGGGTAGTAGGTGGTGGGAGTGCTTTGTTTATGTAAACATCCGGTTTCATGTTGTTGTCGTTCGAATAACTAGAGCCAAGCAAATAAACTAACTAGATACTACACATCATTAACATTCATGAATTATTCAAGCCAGTAATGTAATGATTAATTACAGTACGACCATATTTAATGTTCTTGATGCTTTAACAGGAGTAAGTATCAATTTCTACATGATACTACAACATATTCTCAGAACCTATATGTATTATGTCAACAAAGTCAGTAACAATCTTTGGTCAAGATTCATGCCGACTATGGCGATTGGCTTGTAGATATGAACTATTATTAATATATTGACGCACAAATTCATAAATAAAAAATATGGATAATATTAATTAAAGAACTCGCTATACAGCTAGAATGTACGAAATGTCTGTGAAAAATTTTCAAAGTCCACCCAGTTATATTCCTTAAAAGTGAGTTATATACCTACCAAATGTGGTAATTGCATTTGCGTCTTTATACTGACTGTCATTTTCGAGAGCAAGCAAAAATATTTCCTTTGCATACGACATTGTTACCACATTAAATATTTCTAAGTGAACGTAGTCACATACGTTGAAACTCAAGTTGTCCATCAAAGAAAGGTATAAAGTGATATTAACATATATATTGGATGATTATTGTTGACACATAACGGTCCGCGTAATTGTTTGTTTAAGTATTCGACATTTTTCTTCACAAAATTCATAATTGTGGCAGCACTTTCAACGAAGCGCACATGAAGTAGCACATGGATTCTTCGTATGCGTCCCGATAAGAGAGATGGAAGCGCAAACGGGGAACGGGGAAAATAAGCGCTACCGTAGCGAGAAAGAGCGCTCCGTTCACTCTCATGGAGGAATAATGGAAGAGTGATCCAAAAGCGAGCGAAATATCAGAGAGTAAACGGAGAGCGATGAGAACTCCCCGTCGCTTTATCACCTCTCCATTCACGCGACCGTCACGCCCAAGCGAGCTGCCGATTTTAACCAGGGTGTCGTTTTATGATTGTTAGTGAATACTAGGGTAAATGTTAGGCCATAACGGTTGGAAAAACGGACATGAATACAAGTTGAGGTAACTGTTCCCCAACGTTGGCCCAACTGTTGGTGCTACATGCGGTTTGTGCAAGTCTACTTAAGTTGCAACTTCATAATGGTTGAATTTAGGTAACTGCTCTTCATAACACTCACATGATGCCAAGTGATGCTACTTCAGTGGTTAATTTCTTCAACTTATCAGCTTTCAGTGATAATTTGTATTCCCGTTTTAGAGCATGCATAGTCAAAAGTAATTATGTGGAATACATAGTTTTTCAATGTAGGTGATACGAGAGTACATATTCCTCGTATTTCTCCGACTGAAATTGTTTTTAGTATTAATTTGTGTACCCATTTCTTAGGTTACATACCCTAAATGTAGTCTAGCTTAATTTCTTTTAAACTGAATATGTGTATACATATGTATTTCTCCTGGTCTTCTACATCTGCTATAGATTTCCTTTGTTATTTACTTTCTAATTTGAATTTAACACTAGCCAGCCTTTCAAACACAAGGCCAAAACTTTTAAAACGCCAATCCTCTGAAATTGTCATTTCACCATTTTATGTTGTCCCAATGCTATCCTGAGTTTGGTAACCAATGCTGGGCTGACATGAAACCATTTTATCACTGGCAAATGTTAGCATTCCAACATTGGGGCAGCATTGGTAGGTGGCGTTTGGCCAATGTCAACAGCCCACATTGGGCCTGTGTCAGCAGCCGGCATCAAGCCCACACAAACCGACATCAGCCTGTGTTGGCCCAACATAACCCCGGCACGGGGCTACATGACCCCGACATAGGTCCGACTTCATCCCGACACTAGCCGACATCATGCCGATGCAGGGCTGACATTGGAAGCCGTTTTACCACTGGCAAACGTTAGCATTCCAACATTGGGCCAGCATTTGTAGCCGGCATTTGGCCAATGTCTACAGCCCACATTGGGCCTGTGTAAGCAGCCGACATCAAGCCAGTTTTGGCCCAACATAACCCCGGCACTGGGCCGACATGACCCCGACACTGAGCCGACTTCATCCCGACACTAGCCAACATCATGCCGATGCTGGGCCAACATTGGCAGCATGTCCCCGGGTGACATCGGGCCGATGCACAACCGACTTTGGCCGGTGTTGGCCCGACATCGGGCCATCATCAAAATGCTGCTTGGGTTAGATGGCGATGGCGATGAAATCAGGTATTTGTCGCTCGGTTATCAATGTTCACACCTTTTACGTGATATGAGATGCATCACTAAATTACAACTTCTTTCACCTCGCTACTCCTATTTTTGTTTGGACTTCATTTAAGTGTCTTATCACGTGCTTCTGTCTCAAAATACAACACTTATGAAAGCGGTACACTTCGGAATACGGTATAAATGTATAAAATATTCATTTTTTGAACCCCATAGAAACTGTCATACGAATACTTTTAGTTTTACCGAATGTATACCTACTTAATCTGGGAGTAGCAGAAACGTTATCCCAGAGGATGTTGCTGGATGAAGTAGCCGATATAGATTCAAGAATCGGGTGCGATATCTTTTTTAATAACTTCCAATTTGTGCACGAAAAGACCAACGCAGTTACGGTATCTCGTTTGGGCGATTTTTTTAAGCATCATTGCAATGGTATTAATAAACAACCCACCGATATGTAATGTACATTACATGATATTAGGATTCGAATTTAATTCCCAGGTTTATGTTAAACTATCTCCAATCACAAGCTATTTCGCCCGATGACAATTTCAAAAGCGTTCCATGTTTACTCTTGACGTCCCAGGTAGGTTCATACAAAACCCGTGAAGAAATAAAATAATTCACAACTTGAGCACCGCAGACGCATTCATTTAAATATTCCTAATGTCGACCTAATGCTAACCTAAATCTGTGAGTTGCGCTAGCAGTAAGCACATATCTTTGTGCGCAAAAAAATGACACCTTGCTTCAGGAATTGCCTACAGTGCCTTCGATACTTTCCTGTATCCTCGCGTAAAGCGCAATGCTGTTTGTCCATCCCTCTATGACAAACTATTTAAGTATCAACGATGTTTTTATTTCAGAGACGACAATGGCAATGGCCTTAGCAACGCTCGGAAAAGTTCCTAAAAAAGTAAAATTACACAATGCCCAGAAATCTGGAGAACCGAGAGTAAATGGGTTAAAAGATTGCGAAAGTTAAAAATATTCCCATTAGATACAGAAATAATTAAAGAAATCGACTAATATTTAATTATTTAAACGAGGAAAAGAAAAAACTTCCGCTACTGTTAACTGATAGCGAAGTTCAACAATTTTAAATACGTAATTTGCGACAGGAACCGAAAAAGGGCCCTGAGCTTTTTTCATGCATCCTATAGCACCTTATTGTGTAAATATTAGAATCCTACGAAATCTCAACTTAATCGATTCAGTATTGTTTGAGGAAATGCGTAACATAAAGCTGGCAGACCGACACCACTTCATTTTTAGTTATTAGTATGATTATATCAAAGCCTATCTACATAATTTTATTTTCTTAGCTTATATTTTTCTGATTTATAATTTTGGTATACCTAAATAGTTAGCCCTCGTTTATCGTTATTCATTAGTCTTGATACGAGTTAATGCTAGTTCCTTATTATTCCGCCTGGCACTTGATTCGGGTATGCATTTTTGTTTTCCATCTCTCCATTCGGTGCCCCTGGTAAAAAGTGTTCCCATCCACAATCGATTGTGTAATCTATAGGATATATCGCAACATTGTAGCCTCCTTGGTGGAGCCCTTATGATCGTGAAAATATCCTCGAAGAACTGGACAGCCTTTGGAGCTCCCGCCCATGGCTGCTGTGAACCTAGTTCGTGAGGCGTGCAGTATTGGCGCTGTGGGCGTGTTCGCGACAAATGCTTCTGCGCATCTGCGAGGGAAACCCCCTTCCCGCCCCCCCTCTCCTATGCTCGCGTTTGTTGGCGCGAAACCGGCACATTGGGAGTGTGCTTCATGGCGTGTGGACCTGTTTGGCGAAGCGGAGGCGTTACTTTTGGAGACCCTTTCGGCAATCCGGAAACTGAATTCTCTATGTGGGTCAAGGTGCGTAACTGTCATGCACACAGCAATTAGTGATGCGTGCCGTCGGCTCTTTTCAATGGATTCCGTCTTCCCCTCCAGCGGCAGGCTGCTTGCCGCCTCGCGCCGTGTGTGCTGCCGTGTCCCGATTAGCAGTCGCCCATGTTGATGTTCGACCCCCGGCAGGCGGCCCGAAGACGTCCGATTGGACCGCAGTTCAACCGTCGGTGAGTTTTTCGTTGTAATATTGTCGAGTGAACGTTTTCTCGTCATTCTTCGGTGCGTTACAGGCACCAGGAGGCATGTAAGTCTCCAATTTCTGCAATGGGGAGAAGATGCTGCTGATTAGGAATACTGTGGGCCTTCGAGTGTCGCGGTGTGTGAGAAGATCGTAGTCCTATGGAGCCGCGGGCTTGGATGCGATGTTGATTATTTAAGTGTCGCAACCATTATTCCTCAAACCAAAGGATGTTTCCGCTTGCGTTAGACTTGTGCTGGCGTATCGTGGAGTTCTGGGCCTTTAGTCTTATTGTAGCTAGCTGACAACAAGTGTTGAACTATTTAAAATTGCATCTACATTGAAATGTATTGGTAGAAAAAAATTTATCATCATAGCACATCGATTTAGTACGGAAGCATTATATTTGATACTTGCCCTAGGGGCCCGTTGACTTGAAACTCGATCCGTTCGCTAGAAATTTCGGTTATTTGGATTTTTATGTTTGGGAGTTAGGATAGGTGCTGTTCTAGATGCAGGCGAAGTGTGGTGAGTGATGTATTCAAAATAACAAACCATTAAAAGATACCAAGACAACTTAATGTAAACTTTCATATCCGGAGTGATCAGCAGGATCTAAATTCTCACAAAAATTTGCTTCCCATCTCTTCATGTATGAAATTCTAGGCATCCATCTATCCGACCACCTTGTCTGGACACCGTATGTATCAGAGCTAGTTGAGAGGCCGTCAGTTGGAGTCTTCATGATTCGCAAACTCTTTGCAACTGGTTATTTTGATATTCTAAAACAACTTAATTATGCCAAAGTACATTCGTACATGTTCTACGGAATCGTGTTTTGTGGTAATACCAATCATTGAAGGCATTATCTCTGCGAAAACATGGTATTAAATCTGGCAGTTGAGTATCCATTCGTACTCCAGGCAAGACGTTATTTATCTGTTTACAAATCTTAACACTTCCATCTGTTAACATACTCACCTGTGCACTTTTTGTAAGGAGTGATGATCATCACTTTCTCACATGCACGGTCATCAAACTCGCTCCAAAGATCATATTCATCGTCTTCATTAGTCGTAAAGTATATGCTTAAAAAGCCCATACCATTGAACAGTTGCAGTTTTGATAAGATTCCGGAAAATCCTCGCTTAGTCCCCTCAACTGCAGTTTATAAAAGGAGACTGAAAACACTGCTTCTAGGCATAAGTTATTTTGGTGTTAAAGAATTTCTTACAGATTCTTTTCCCTCCTCGAAAGGTATTGGTGTGAAATGTTTGCCAGCTGCTGGATTTGTCATGATATTGTGCTCGTTATTGTTGTTAGTGATTTACATTTCCCCTTAGCATTTGTATATGTATTGCTATTGTTAAGTACTCACATGGACGAAGCCCATCGGTTTTCTATTCCCTATTATGTTAATAAATTTTTATTATGTAGTTACTGTGACGTAATTTTGACCTCCGAGTCCTCGGCTATCATCAGGTTTTTTTGTCGTCATAATTGCCGCAGACTCGAGAGGGGGCAATTTCCATCTCAAATCATGCAGGAGGTGCAGGGTGACCATCATGGATTTTTCTCAAAAAAATATATGTTATAGACCAATAAGAGACATTCAAAAATCTGCCTTTTTTATTTTTATATGTTGATTTTTTATGAACGCACAGCCATTTAAAAATATCACCTAAAATGGTCGTTTTAACAAGCAAGGGGAAAACGGTGAATTTTCAAATGTCTCTGATTTGGCCAATAATGAAGCTAGGACGTTGAAGATTTTTTTGATTTGCAGTGCTTTCTTTGTATTTGTATTCCATGCTTTGAAAAAAGTTGGAAATTGAATGGGAAATGGAGTATAAATTTCATAATTGTTTAAAAGTCAGAAAATTGTTCTAACTTTAACAATTTTTTTTACAGCTTTGAAATGTTCTAAAAGAGTAAAATTCAGTTTTACAGGTATCATTTAGTCATATTAGTGACAGCATATTTTTTAATAGCTCTGATAATGTTGCATTGCCGTGAAATATGCCTTCAAAGTATGAACAATTGCCATTTTTTAATAAACAAAAGAGGCTATATTTCAGAAAACCCATCTTTAAAAATTATGAAAATTGGCTAAAATATACCAATAGTGATGAGCATTAAACCCATGCAAAAAGAGTGGGCAATATTTTTGTTTATAATTAATTATGAATTTTATAAGTTAGTGCATTACACCCATCAGCCAAGTAGGCACATTTTGCCTGGTTCCCATGATATTTCCAATTTTAAAAAGCAATAAGGAGTCTGAAACTCTGAATTAGCCCTAAAAGGGTTAAGAATTCATGGCTTTATTTTAGTTATTACTTATTAGTTACTATGGTTCATTTAGTTGCCGTTCATTATATCTCAGATTGAAGCTCTGATACAATTCATTTTCAAATGAATTGCCTTAATTAAAAAATTAACTTGATAACTTAGTTTGATCACTTGTTATATACATAATAATGACATTAAAAAATAACTACTCACGCTTAGAAATTAATTTTGTGCATATATTTCTTCAGTTGCCTTCACTTCGTTCTTGTCAAATTTGTGTAAACGTCCTGACCGGTCACAGGGAGAAGGTGGTGTTATCTTTAAAAGAATATTTCTAAGTGGTATAATGCACTCATCCTTCTGAAGTGGCCATTTATATCCCTTGGCTGGACCATGAGGACTCATAAAAGACAGTGATATCTCCAAGTTCATCTGATACCACTGTCATACAACCTATCCACCAGTGATTGTCATATATGCACGAAATAAAGTCGCCAATGGTAAAATCACTTATTTTGTACACTAATCTCTGTCTGTCACTAGCAGCGAGTTTCTGCATCACATGGGTCACTGTTCTGACTATCATTGTATCTCTTTTATCCGCATACCAGTAATGAGTTGATTGTATTCCCACCACAGCTTTGACACTACTCCATTCTTTTTTCTTCTCCTGGCGAAACTTCTCTACTATGCCACGATTTAAAAGGACAACACTTGTATTTTTAAGCAAGTTTGATACAGATCTGACAAACCATCTTGCTTCTCTAATGGCATCAATACTGTCATTCTGCAGGTTGAACTTTGTAGCATAATGCTTGCAAAGGCCTCCTACACCATCACATGCACTTTTCCCATGACCGGTGGCAGAGAAAACCCATTTCCTTGTAATATTTTCAGGAATCTTTGATCTTAATTCATGCATTTGATACCTATTCTTGAAATGGGAAGCTGCTCCATCTGATATATATGTTACCGAATTAAAATCCTCTGCGTAACTTTGAATTATATCTTGCATTACCACATTCAATGCACAGAGTGCATGCGCACTATCATGAATTAAGTCATCACAAACCACTGTATATGACTTTGTTTTCCCAGAAAAGTAGGCTACACATGTAAATATAGAAACCTGGGAATCATTCCAGTGGTAGCTTTGAACTTCATATGGAAGTACAACCTACCAGTTTTCAGCAAAGTCAAAATGAAGGACTAATGTCGAGGTGGTACTACCATCTCGACATCTTCCAAATGTATATGCTTCAGTTGTAATTCCTTCTCCCCCTGGACATTCTCCACACTCCTTCAACCAGCATTCTTCTGTGTGGTTCTCACATAAACACAACATAAATAAGCTCCTTTCTTCAGTTTTCTGGCCTGTAAAGTTTTTCAAAGTTCCACATATCAGCTTCAAGTTGCTGCAGTAAACACAAGCACATGCCTCTTTCACTGGCTGACATTTTACCCACTTTGGACGCAAGGAGTAAAATGTGGATGATCCTATTTTCAATGATGGATAATCAAGCTTCATCTGAAGATATGCTTCCCTTATTGACCGTGTCATAAACCTTTTAATTTTCTTAACTTTTTCTCCATTTAAATTCACCGTAATAACATCTCTTTTATTTGGACTTTGCTTAGAGCAGTCCTTACCATCATCCAGAAAGTATGACAGAGCAGTTTCAATGTCATCAGCTGGTATTGAATGCCCCTCATATGGATTTGGGTTTGCCCACACGCCTTTTTCTTGCCTTATTTTTCTTGCTTTATCAATTAAGTACAATGAACTTTCTGGCAAAAGTTGTTGAATTACACTTTTAGAGTAACCGTCAGGCACCAACGTGAGAAGCTGAATTTTCTCTGAGGATCTAGCGTTTTGCCATGGCTGAGTTCAAATTTTCTAGCCACTGCTGGCAATTCAAACAGTCTTCACACTTTTCTCGACTTTCTTTCCTCGGTAAATGAACATGAAAAGCACTGCCAAGCATACCGGCAGTGGCAGCTGAGACACTTCCTTCAAATTCAACACATTTCCGTTTAATGTAATTAACCCTCCTATCAGGATTAATTTGCCATGGCCGCTTAATAGGAGTAATTTGAGGACTTAAAATATTTATGGTTTCATTTATGATGTTCACTGCTTCACTTGGAGGGACATAGGGATCTTCAAGGTCAGCAACAGGTAAAAACACTGTTGAATCTACATCAACTGTACACGATCCAATGCTGAACTCTTGCACCTTTCTCTGGTAGCGAATAAAACAGTTTCTGCATACATCATGGCTAGCTGATACAGTAGTACTAGGGCCAAGGATTGTTTGTAGAGGTTCAGCCAGATCACCAACAACTGTAAACTGCTTTACACACGATTTATAAATGATTTTTTTGTGTCGATTTTCATAATCCACACAGCGTACTCTGTGACTGCTGTAATGTAATGATGACATGTCTCCTCAAGGTTGCTTAGATGCTTCTGCTACCTATGCCAATAAAACCCACTGATCCCCTCCAGTTCCAGAATGGGAATGAGGTCTTTTGCCTGAGTTTTGTTGATGGGTGAATCAGGCATGGCAGCAGCTTAAGTGTTTACATTGTAATTTTGTTACATTGTTACAGTGAAAAAACTACAGTCATCTGCTGACCCATGCATCATTTATGGTAGTTAAAATGTGACAATCTGCATCCATTGTTTGTAAGAATATCATACTTGGTGTTTCAAACCAACGCACTAACCCAGATAGCAAGCTAAACTTGCAGCAAAGTTGCTGAAGGTTTGTATTGACAAAGTTGCAACTTTGCAAAAAGTTTGTCGTAACAAGCCTGCATACTTGATGCAAGCTTGAATCAAACCTCCTAGTTACGTGTCTTCAAATTTGCTGCAGACTAGTCGTATCACACCTGCTGCAAACGTTAAATGAAATGTAAAAATTAAATAATAGAACAATAATACTTATAGAAATTTATTAACTTTAACGTTCTACATGTTTATCAATCATGATATCCTCAATATTATCATCTCCAGTGAATTTGTTCATCCTTTCATTCCTAGAAAAAAAACATGAAAAATTACTACACATGATATGATAGATCATGCCTAAATAATTTTTAATTTGATAGTATATAAAGTTTTTACTTAATTCTCCTTTGATTTGAAATTTATGCACAGCAGGCATGGAAATTTGTACATTACAAATGAACAAAATGTCAAGTTCCCTTTAAAACTGAAGTAAATTTCTATTACAATGGAGTAAATCAGCCACTTTAACCATACAACCTCTAGATGCAGGATAAGCCAAGAATTGAGGCTTCTGTAATGCTTCAGTTAGGATGCCACCCAATAATTATTTTGGAAGAAGTGGTTAAGTGGCCTTCCAATCTTTTTACATTGAGGCCTTTGCATTATACTGGAAGCCAGTCCACTAAAAATATAGCCAATTGACACAAGGAAAAACAATATTAAAATTAGAAAAACTTACTTTCAGAGGGGTTTGACAGAGACTGCAGAAGTATAACGATGCTGTTGAGTTGCTCTATTTCCTGTTTGTTTTTGAGGCGACCGGTGGCAGACTATTTAGGAACCACGCAATTGAAGAGTTCAGATTGTACCAATGAGGAAGCAATAACACCATTTCATGCAATTTTACAACTTACCGGTGGAAGGTAGGGCCGTTTCTTTCCATTTTGGCGATTACTGTTCCCATTGAGCAAACCCGTATCGAGCAGGAATACACCTGCAAGTGAAAAATAAACATTGCATTTTCCCGCCAGACAGTAAGTCTTTGGGTAAAGATAATAATTTTCAGAAGAATAAAAACACTTTAAAGTATTTACGAACCTTCAGAATACCTCGCCAGTCACATGCTTCATTTAAACTTGATATTTTCTAAGCACGTCGCTCACGGTAAATTCACGAAATCGTAGCACGACATGGCTAAATGCGCAAGGCGGCGCAAGCGCTCAAGGATACCGATGTTAGTTATATGTACGCTTCACCGCAGAGTTTATAATAATAATAAATTAATTGTTCGGCTCGGTTCGGTTGGTCTTGTAACATAGAACTCGTCAATAAGATTAAAACAATAGTAGCACAGGGGAGCTAGAATGATATACAATTAATAATATTATACGCAGAGCGGGCATAAACATATACGATGATGCTGTATACAAAGCAAGCTTATAAAAGTATAAACATTGTGCGAGCATAAAAACATATACGATTAACATGTAAAAAAATAATTAGAATTAAAAGACACATTTAGAGATTCTCATCAAAATACTTATTCAAGCTGTAATGCAATTTGCTTAGTAGAATTTTACATAATCTACCCTTGAAAGTGCCCCCTCCAGTAACCTCAACGAGAGAAACGATGAGAATATGTGGAGTATTAGGCGGTACTGGGTGAAAAAACTACAGTATGTCAGCGTTCGCTTTCCTCTTCGAGAGAATCTCCGAAATACAGCCTTAAGTTATGGTAAAAGTATGCCACAGCAAGTTTGATGCAAACTTGCCATAACAACTTTGTCATAACAAGCCTATGACAACCCTATGACAAGTTTGTCGTAAGCTTGCATGCTATCTGGGAATGTATTGCACGGTAATCACATTTATAGAATCAGATCATTTTATGGGATTAATGGAAGCAGCATGTGGTACATTGGAACATAACTCTATGGCATCAACTTCGTATTAGTTCAGGAGGGGTCAATTGCCTTCAGACTCCTCATTGCTTTTTAAAATTGGAAATATCATGGGAACCAGGCAAAATGTGCCTACTTGGCTGATGGGTGTAATGCACTAACTTATAAAATTCATAATTAATTATCAACAAAAATATTGCCCACTCTTTTTGCATTGGTTTAATGCTCATCACGATTGGTATATTTTAGCCAATTTTCATAATTTTTAAAGATGGGTTTTTTGAAATATAGCCTCTTTTGTTTATGAAAAAATGGCAATTGTTCATACTTTGAAGGCATATTTCATGGAAATGCAACATTATCAGAGCTATTAAAAATATGCTGTCACTAATATGACTAAATGATACCTGTAAAACTGAATTTCACTCTTTTAGCACATTTCATAGCTGTAAAAAAATTGTTAAATTTAGAACAATTTTCTGATTTTTAAACAATTATGAAATTTATACTCCATTTCCCATTCAATTTCCAACTTTTTTCAAAGCATGGAATACAAATACAAAGAAAGCACTGCAAATCAAAAAAATCTTCAACCTCCTAGCTTCATTATTGGCCAAATCAGAGACATTTGAAAATTCACCGTTTTCCCCTTGCTTGTTAAAACGATCATTTTAGGTGATTTTTTAAATGGCTGTAAGTTCATAAAAAATCAAAATATAAAAATAAAAAAAAGAGAGTTTTGAATGTCTCTTATTGGTCTATAACATATTTTTTTGAGAAAAATCCATGATGGTCACCCCGCACATTTCATAGTGCTCTGCATGATTTGAGATGGAAATGGCCAGGGGTGACGATAAAGAGTAGCCACGTCCGTAGCCGTCGGATAGTTTTCTGCTCAGTATTAGGGTCATGCGCCTGAAGCAGGCAGAGGGACCCGAGAAGGACAGCCTTCTACATATTTGTGATATTACCAATCATTGAAGGCATTATCTCTGCGAAAACATGGTATTAAATCTGGCAGTTGAGTATCCATTCGTACTCCCGGCAAGACGTTATTTATCTGTTTACAAATCTTAACACTTCCATCTGTTAACATACTCACCTGTGCACTTTTTGTAAGGAGTGATGATCATCACTTTCTCACTTGCACGGTCATCAAACTCGCTCCAAAGATCATATTCATCGTCTTCATTAGTCGTAAAGTATATGCTTAAAAAGCCCATACCATTGAACAGTTGCAGTTTTGATAAGATTCCGGAAAATCCTCGCTTAGTCCCCTCAACTGCAGCTTATAAAAGGAGACTGAAAACACTGCTTCTAGGCATAAGTTATTTTGGTGTTAAAGAATTTCTTACAGATTCTTTTCCCTCCTCGAAAGGTATTGGTGTGAAATGTTTGCCAGCTGCTGGATTTGTCATGATATTGTGCTCGTTATTGTTGTTAGTGATTTACATTTCCCCTTAGCATTCGTATATGTATTGCTATTGTTAAGTACTCACATGGACGAAGCCCATCGGTTTTCTATTCCCTATTATGTTAATAAATTTTTATTATGTAGTTACTTTGACGTAATTTTGACCTCCGAGTCCTCGGCTATCATCAGGTTTTTTTTCGTCATAATTGCCGGAGACTCGAGAGGGGTGACGATAAAGGGTAGCCACGTCCGTAGCCGTCGGATAGTTTTCTGCTCAGTATTAGGGTCATGCGCCTGAAGCAGGCAGAGGGACCCGAGAAGGACAGCCTTCTACATTGCACTCGCAAGTGCATCCGCTCGCTGCCTGCAAGCTGGGATGCACTTGAGAATCGCAACCAGTGAGTTCTTGACACCACCAAGCACTTCCACGATGAGGACTAACAGTTTCACAGAGTAGCCCGCGTACCATTGCCGGTGTTCGCACGAAAGATCTCGATATTTAGTCCTTCTTTCTATCTTCTTCGCTGGCATGTTCGTTTCGGCCGTTGCTGAAAACTCAATCACGCACATGATATGCGAGAAATTGTCGAAGAGAACGATGTCAGGCTTCGTCACCTCCAACTGCCTGGTGGTGGGGAAGGAATAATTCCTTCAGATCTTACGCTTATCGGTCTCCTCGACGGATCTCCAGACATGTAAGGCAGCACCGGATTCGCGTCTGTGCCGCAAGGATGTCCTAGGTTGTAACACAACACCCTCAGAGCCGAGTTGTGCCGATGCGAGTGTATGAGGGCTATTACGAATTGAGGGGCGTTCTCGTACCGCCAGGCGGAGTTTCCGTACCGCCGACGTTGATCCTACGTGATGTGCGATTACGAAGAGTGGTCGGAGTCTCAAATGGAAGGGGCGGTGTTAATTGAAAAGTTCAGTTTGGACAGGACTGTTGATTCATCTGTGGTAACCAGTAATACTTGATGAAGAATATTTTACTCTGGGAGCGTCTGTTTACGTCGCAGATTTTCAAAAAGTTGCAGTACTTATATAATAACTCCGTATTTTGCTGTAGTGTTTGTGTATGAGTAAATAACACGAAAGACGCGAACGCTCATTTCATACGAAGGTTGGTTCTCATACGTATATTCCCCAAATTTACAGTGTTAATAACCTCAAATTTTGCAGCCCAGTGTTTGTGTACGAGTAAATTCCACCCGAGGTTCAATTCATGCAAAAATTTGTTAGCATCGTACATATCCCCACATTTACAATGCATGTATAATATCCTAATAATTTGTTGCAGTGTTAGCGTGTGAGTGAATCACTCGAAGTAAGTGAAGCATCTTTCCTGTAAAAATATGTATTAATATAATATTTTCTCAAATTTACAGTATATATATACAGTAAAAACAAATCTTTCTATTTCTCACGTTCACACTCATCAAACTTGCTCCAAAGATAATGTTCATAGTCTTCATTAATCGTACAGTTTAAGCCTACAAGACCCATACCATTCTGGAGCTGCAGTTTATAGTAAGTTTCCGGAAAATATTCTCTTTGTCCCCCAAACTGCAGTTTATGAAAGGAGGCTGAAAACACTGCTTCTAGGCAAAAGTTGTTTTAGTGCCAAAGGCACACGTACAGATGACTCAGCGGATGTCGCTGTTTCTTTCCTTTACGGAGAAGTCGTGGGAGGTCTGTGGATGGATGGATATCACCCGTTTTGTATAACTTCGGCTCGTCGCAAAAGCTACGAGATTTTCGGAGTTGGTCTGAGACGTTGGATGCACATTTTCTTGGCGGTGCCATGAATGCCACGAAAGGCATTATCCCTCTAAACTTTGATTTCACTGGCCACTGACGGGGACTGGATACCACGTTTGAAAAGCCGGTTTTTCGACCTTGGACTCCGTTACCGACAGGGTGACATATTAGCAGATGAAATTTCCTGGTTAACTTGGTTTTGGTGAAAGCGTGGAAGATGCGCTCCGTCGCTCAGAGCGCTTGGTCGAAGGGTGGTCCCCTCCCCATACTCCGTCTTATCACTGGAGAATGAGGGTTACTGGGCATCGGGTTTCATGGGTCCACTGCTGTGTTCGGTCCCACGGTGAGCTGTAGTGTGTGGTGCAATATTTCAGGGAAGGCTCAGCACATCTTTTGGGGGGGCGCGGTCTGGCTATTTCCCTTATTCCGGTACCCAAAAGGCCATCATTCTGCTTTCGACAAGATTGTTCAGGCCGATTCATGCCCTTCCCAAGACTAACAGGACCAACCGAAGAAGAATAGGTAGCCAGGGATGTATAACTTTGTCCTCCGTTTATAACCACTTTAATATTTATGGACGGTGGGTCCCAAGAATTTCGTCCAGTGTGTTTCGCAGAGTATGGTGGCAGGAGGGGTACTGAGGCCGGCAAAATTTATCGTACACATCACTCAGTGTGATCAATTATTACCGAAGGGAGGGATGTGTTGATTCCCGCGCATCTCTATTGTGAGCTCCTCCCTTTGGGCAATGATACGCACGAGGGAACCTTTAATTCACCCTAGGTGTCATATAATATATTGCATCACTAAATGCCATGCCGCTTAATGTAGTTCCTTTATAAAGATGTATTATCCGAACGATTTCGAAATAAAAATTAAATTGGTAGAGCAAGCAAATTTCTCAACACTTAGCGGCGCAGGGCTGAAGTGCATCTCAGGCGAGCAGTTTGTGGGGACACTTTCGCATTTCGAAGTGCTACCTTCTTTCTTAAGCTAATTATCGTCTCAATTTCTTCTCGTTACAATCATGATTTCTCTTCTTTGATTTCCTTTCTAGATTTTATTACCGTAATCCCTCAGTCGAACTCTCCCAACATCTCCAACAGAATCTGCCTTATGATTGTGTGTCTCTGATACCGCCCTTTTATACCCATAGAGCCCTCCTTAATTACGCCGCCGTCTCGTGTGGGATTCGCCAAGATCACTGGAAGCACATGGCATGCAGGGAAGCTTTCACGTGAGCGTGATCGGCCAGGACTCAGTTTCAGCCCGTCCACCGATGCTGCAGTCCTCCTGCGGCGACAGTGGTAACAATTGATGGTAAAATCGACTAATTGCGTGAGGTATTTTGTTGAAATTTATTGTAGCGAGTAATGTTTTCTTTCGAAATGCCGTGTTCAAAATTCCAGGGTATCATTCCAACTAATTAATTTGAGAATTAACTTTTAATATGTATTGTTTGAGTATGGAAAATACCTAGGTCTTAGCGCCCAACCATTGGTTCTTCGTAGCATGACGTCTTCTCCCACACTAGCAGTAGCGGAGTAGCCTAGCTTTGCATTGAGGGTGAAAATATTCCTAGCCTTTATGAAGTATTTCGTTATAGGACACCAAAAAAGGAGTATTTTTTCATGAAAGTGGGATTCGGAGACGCAAGTTCCAACAATCTTCCGGTCGTGGCCACGATAATGAACGGGCATTTTCTGCGCAAAAACGCAGAGTATGTTGGAAGTGATCAGCAGGGCGTAAAAGTATCACGGTCGTCTTAGTACTATTATTTTTCTCTAGGTATATTATGCAGTAAACCTTGAATTCTGCTTTTCGTTGTGTTTTCCGTAATATGGCCGTTAATTTTACCTAAGCTCTACTAATGTAGCTTTTCTCATCGGTGCACTACTAAACCTTGAGGTAGCTGTGTTATAGTAATACCGCATGACGAATGACATTCATTTCAATTTAACTTGGTAATTATGGAATGGTTCTTGCTTTTGTGAATACCGATAAACTAAGTTCATATCCTTCACTTTTTTATTTAACAGGAAATAGGTATTGTTTTATTAAAGAAACCCCTCCTTTAAGTACTAATTTTTTTGTACAGGGTAATGCTCACTAAATATGTAACTCATATTTACCCGCAGGTTTAAGCTTCTCCTATCCATAAGTATTAGGAAACTTCTTTATTTAGAACCATTTAGCATGAAAGGAAAGGGAATTAACATAAAAAGAGTGATAAGGAGAGCGTGTTTGTATACTATCAGCAATCGGTATCCATAGTTAGTTGTCACAGTTTGTCCTGTTGGTGCCTAACTGGAGTGGATGCGTCTTCTTTTGGAGGAAAGCCCAAATACTCTACAGCTATCGTAGTTGATTTGATGGCATTTGAAACTGCTGGCAGTGCTAAGTAGTCCGATCACATTCCTCTTCTTAAGAACAGGTCTGTTTGTCAAAGGCACAATTGAAGGCCTAGACTACCACTCAAACACACGAAGGACAACACTTGTTTTGATTGGGAGTAGGCCACTCATTATTTTCAATTTCATATAATTGAATAATAATGCTCTTACAACTGAACATGGAATAATGTATATTTAACAAAGAAAATGTAACTACTTTTCCCCAAGTCTTAGCCGTCATCACGTCTTAATATAAATTAAGTCAATAAGCAAATATCGCACATCCGTATCAAAAAAATACATATCATTATGCTCAGAGAAACAAATGTACTGCTTTAAGTATGAGAATAGATTGGTAATAAAACATGACGATTCGTTTAAATGACCATTATGACCAATATTTCAATACGTCATTAATTGCAATGATATCATAAGGGTAGTAATACCCTATTTTGAACCACTTGACAAGGAAAGATGTAATGAAAACAGTTCAAAGATGATACTTAAAATGTACGTGATCTAATTATCGTAATACAGCATAATAAGCCGTTTAAATTCGGCTAAGGAAATCCAAATAATACCATCGGTCCATACGATACTGATCATAATAATCAGCCGCAATAATAATTTCACGAACGATTTAATTGCCTTAAATGCTCCGCAATTTCAATTTAAAAAAAGTAAAGCAAAAACGTTTTTATTACAGTTAATGTTAATTATCGCCTAACAACGAATTATGCTACACAATTTCGCCATAAAACTACTAACAACTTATTTCTTAAGTAAATGTGCTTAAAAAGCGCAGATGAGATGAATCAGAAATGACGTTCATCCGGTTTCATGTTGTTGTCGTTCGAATAACTAGAGCCAATCAAATACAGTAACTAGATACTACACATCATTAACATTCATGAATTATTCAAGCCAGTAATGTAATGATTAATTACAGTATCACCATATTTAATGTTCTTGATGCTTTAACAGGAGTAAGTATCAATTTCTACATGATACTACAACATATTATCAGAACCTATATGTATTATGTCAACAAAGTCAGTAACAATCTTTGGTCAAGATTCATGCCGACTATGGCGATTGGCTTGTAGATATGAACTATTATTAATATATTGACGCACAAATTCATAAATGAAAAATATGGATAATATTAATTAAAGAACTCGCAATACAGCTGGAATGTACGAAATGTCTGTGAAAATTTTCAAAGTCTGCCCAGTTATATTCCTTAAAAATCAGTTATATACCTACCAAATGTGGTAATGGCATTTGCGTCTTTATACTGACTGTCATTTTCTAGAGCAAGCAAAAATATTTCCTTTGCATACGACATTGTTACCACATTAAATATTTCTAAGTGAACGTAGTGACATTCGTTGAAACTCAAGTTTTCCCTCAAAGAAAGGTATAAAGTGATATTAACATATACATTGGATGATTATTGTTGACACTTAACGGTCCGTGTAATTGTTTTTTTTAAGTATTCGACATTTTTCTTCACAAAATACATAATTGTTGCAGCACTTTCCACGAAGCGCACATGAAGTAGCACATGGATTCTTCGTATGCGTCCCTATAAGAGAGATGGAAGCGCAAACGGGGAACGGGAAAATAAGCGCTACCGTAGCGAGAAAGAGCGCTCCGTTCACTCCCATGGAGGAATAATGGAAGAGTGATCCAAAAGCGAGCGAAATATCAGAGAGTAAACGGAGAGCGATGAGAACTCCCCGTCGCTTTATCACCTCTCCATTCACGCGACCGTCACGCCCAAGCGAGCTGCCGATTTTTACCAGGGTGTCGTTTTATGATTGTTAGTGAATACTAGGGTAAATGTTAGGCCATAACGGTTGGAAAAACGGACATGAATACAAGTTGAGGTAACTGTTCCCCAACGCTGGCCCAACTGTTGGTGCTACATGCGGTTTGTGCAAGTCTACTTAAGTTGCAACTTCATAATGGTTGAATTTAGCTAACTGCTCTTCATAAAACTCATATAATGCCAAGTGATGCTACTTCAGTGGTTAATTTCTTCAACTTATCAGCTTTCAGTGATAATTTGTATTCCCGTTTTAGAGCATGCATAGTCAAAAGTAATTATGTGGAATACATAGTTTTTCAATGTAGGTGATACGAGACTACATATTCCTCGTATTTCTCCGACTGAAGTTGTTTTTAGTATTAATTTGTGTACCCATTTCTTAGGTTACATACCCTAAATGTAGTCTAGCTTAATTTCTTTTAAACTGAATACGTGTATACATATGTATTTCTCCTGGTCTTCTACATCTGCTATAGATTTCCTTTGTTATTTAGTTCCTAATTTGAATTTAACACTAGCCAGCCTTTCAAACACAAGGCCAAAACTTTTAAAACGCCAATCCTTTGAAATTGTCATTTCACCATTTCATGTTGTCCCAATGCTATCCTGATTTTGGTAACCAATGCTGGGCTGACATGAAACCATTTTATCACTGGCAAATGTTAGCATTCCAACATTGGGGCAGCATTGGTAACTGGCGTTTGGCCTCTGTCAACAGCCCACATAGGGCCTGTGTAAGCAGCCGACATCAAGCCAGTTTTGGCCCAACATAACCCCGGCACTGGGCCGACATGACCCCGACACTGAGCCGACTTCATCCCGACACTAGCCGACATCATGCCGATGCTGGGCCAACATTGGCAGCATGTTCCCGGGTGACATCGGGCCGATGCACAACCGACTTTGGCCGGTGTTGGCCCGACATCGGGCCATCATCAAAATGCTGCTTGTGTTAGGACTAAAATCTTTGGGAAAAAATATTTCTCTGGCCATACGTTATGCTATGTGTGTCTCAATTCTCCAACTTCATGACAGTGGCGTCAATGAACCTCCTACCTATACGTATCAATGCCTTTTATTCGAATTAAATTAAATTATTTTCTTATAGGCTTCTACAGATAGAAATCAAATTGGAACAGGCAGACCTCGTATGAGATACATGGAGCAAGTTTTGAAGGATCTAAAAGAGAGGAGTAACGTCAATATGAAGAAGTCGGCGGATAGAAGATTAGATTGGAGAGCTGCGTCAAACAATCATAGGGTTGTTGGCCGATGCTGGCGATGAAATCAGGTATTTGTCGCTCGGTTATCAATGTTCACACCTTTTACGTGATATGAGATGCATCACTAAATTACAACTTCTTTCACCTCGCTACTCCTATTTTTGTTTGGACTTCATTTAAGTGTCTAATCACGTGCTTCTGTCTCAAAATACAACACTTATGAAAGCGGTACACTTCGGAATACGGTATAAATGTATAAAATATTCACTTTTTGAACCCCACAGAAACTGTCATACGAATACTTTACCGAATGTATACCTACTTAATCTGGGGGTAGCAGAAACGTTATCCCGGAGGATGTTGCTGGATGAAGTAGCCGATATAGATTCAAGAATCGGGTGCGATATCTTTTTTAATAACTTCCAATTTGTGCACGAAAAGGCCAACGCAGTTACGGTATCTCGTTTGGGCGATTTTTTTAAGCATCATTGCAATGGTATTAATAATCAACCCACCGATAGGTAATGTACATTACATGATATTAGGATTCGAATTTAATTCCCAGAGTTATGTTAAACTATCTCCAATCACAAGCTATTTCGCCCGATGACAATTTCAAAAGCGTTCCATGTTTACTCTTGACGTCCCAGGTAGGTTCATACAAAACCCGTGAAGAAATAAAATAATTCACAACTTGAGCACCGCAGACGCATTCATTTAAATATTCCTAATTTCGACCTAATGCTAACCTAAATCTGTGAGTTGCGCTAGCAGTAAGCACATATCTTTGTGCGAAAAAAAATGACACCTTGCTTCAGGAATTGCCTACAGTGCCTTCGATACTTTCCTGTATCCTCGCGTAAAGCGCAATGCTGTTTGTCCATCCCTCTATGACAAACTATTTAAGTATCAACGATGTTTTTATTTCAGAGACGACAATGGGAATGGCCTTAGCAACGCTCGGAAAAGTTCCTAAAAAAGTAAAATTACACATTGCCCAGAAATCTGGAGAACCGTGAGTAAATGGGTTAAAAGAATGCGAAAGTTAAAAATATTCCCATTAGATACAGAAATAATTAAAGAAATCGACTAATATTTAATTATTTTAACGAGGAAAAGAAAAAACTTCCGCTACCGTTAACTGATAGCGAAGTTCAACAATTTTAAATACGTAATTTGCGCCAGGAACCGAAAAAGGGCCCTTAGCTTTTTTAATGCATCCTATAGCACCTTATTGTGTAAATATTAGAATCCTACGAAATCTCAACTTAATCGATTCAGTATTGTTTGAGGAAATGCGTAACATAAAGCTGGCAGACCGACACCACTTCATTTTTAGTTATTAGTATGATTATATCAAAGCCTATCTACATAATTTTATTTTCTTAGCTTATATTATTATGATTTATAATTTTGGTATACCTAAATAGTTAGCCCTCGTTTATCGTTATTCATTAGTCTTGATACGAGTTAATGCTAGTTCCTTATTATTCCGCCTGGCACTTGATTCGGGTATGCATTTTTGTTTTCCATCTCTCCATTCGGTGCCCCTGGTAAAAAGTGTTCCCATCCACAATCGATTGTGTAATCTATAGGATATATCGCAACATTGTAGCCTCCTTGGTGGAGTCCTTAAGATCGTGAAAATATCCTCGAAGAACTGGACAGCCTTTGGAGCTCCCGCCCATGGCTGCTGTGAACCTAGTTCGTTAGGCGTGCAGTATTGGCGCTGTGGGCGTGTTCGCGCCAAATGCTTCTGCGCAGCTGCGAGGGAAACCCCCTTCCAGATTCTCTCCACTCCCGTATAAGGCGCTTTCCTAAGTTTTAGTCCCAAACACCGTTCGAAGGGTGCGCCACCGTCGCCATAACGGCGCCGGGGCGCGCAGTTCAAATACTAATATTTTTAAAATTTCTTTTATTTATTATTCTTTTCTTAAAATTTAATACTTACTAAGTGCACGCGATGGTAAAAATCCTCTGATGCGCTTCCATGTTGTCCATCCTCTTCATTTGATGATCGTTTCCTTACCCATATCAGGAAATTCCTTGAAGTCACAGTGACGGTACACAAACATCATCTGAAGCCCCTTAATACTGCATAAAACCGACATGACGAAAGAAGATAACATGACGCGAAGACAAGAACATGCACTTTTAAATACATGGTCACTGGAACATAGGGTTGCAAAAAAAAACTAGTTGCATAGTTTCATTTAATTACCATTCTGTTACATACTTCAGCTTAATAACAAAATCAATGAAATAATTCTGAAATAAACTCAAAATTCCCATATTTCACAAAATTTCATGGAAGGAATTTGCACAGCCATTTAATGTCAATGCTCCTCATCAGCTCTTAAAAAAGCATTCCTGCAAAAAAATCAATAGAAAGAAATATATCAATATCATTTCATAGTATTTCGTGTGTAAGTACCAATTTTATGTGAGGTAAGAGCATGAAAAACAGAGGTAATGCAATAGTAAAGATGCTGAGAAAAGTAATGATGCTTACAACTGTCCATTTCTGGCCTGCCTCTGTCCATAAAAGGAATAGTGGGAAAAAACTGAGGAACCATCCATTAATCGGCTGATTATTCCACTACCACCCAGGAGGTTATCAGCTTGGTAGCGTTTCTCTTTTTTCATGGTCAAAAGCCATGTGGCAAAGAGATCCCCAGTCCAAGAAGCAAGTGTCAACACAGATATTTAAAGTTTACACAGCCCTATAAACACTAACACAAATGGTAGAGAACATCTCTGTTGCAGCACCTAGAAAGCTATTGAACAAGCAACACCTGTAGAGACACTTCCATCTTGGATAGGCATATGAGAAACCAAAATCCATATGAGAAATCAAAACTCCACCTAAATATCATGGCGGAGGATAATCACCATACACAAATTAATACCAAAACATATTAACAACAAATCACCACACCGAATTCACAATAAATTTTAGTAAAAAAACAAAATCTTAAACATAAAAGTTATGTATCCCTGGTGACAGATAATAAATGAATTAAAAATCACAACATCAATAAGAAAATTTAATTAGGATATATAATATCAATAAAAGGTATATAAAAGAAAATACTTAAGCAAAACTAATGCAAATGAAACTCAAGGCACTAATAACTAACCATGTGAATGAAAAACATGAAGACATCTGCATTGAGTGACAATGAAAAGAATTAAGGCAAATAACAATAAAAATGGTCTTAACACTAAATTAATCAACGATACTGAAATTTCAAGTTCAAAAAATAATATACAACAATACGCAAAGACTTCCTGGAAATAACCACAAAGGTAATTAAATTATTTAAAAACTTTTAAGAAGAGTAGGAGCAAGTGAATTATAATAGCAATTAACATGGCCTTACAGAAAAAATATAATTAATACGATGGCAATTCTACCACCTAAGACTTAAGTCAGTGTCATGAATATTTACAAACAGAAATGGAGATAAGAACTTATCACTCATGATATGCAATAGAAAATTAATGGAGGTAAAACTTATAGCAAATAAATGGGTACAATATTAGGTAAAAACGAGCAATGTGTTTCACATGAAAGACGTCAATATCAGGACAAATGCTGGTCATAACAACGCTCATACATCTTGTATGAG
Source organism: Platycnemis pennipes (assembly GCA_933228895.1). Classification (NCBI taxonomy): domain Eukaryota; kingdom Metazoa; phylum Arthropoda; class Insecta; order Odonata; family Platycnemididae; genus Platycnemis; species Platycnemis pennipes. The sequence continues at coordinate 149,869 of CAKOGI010000001.1, read as the reverse complement.
AACACCACATTTTACAAAAAAGAATACTATGAGATGACGGTTGATAGAACACAAGATAGAAGAATCATTAATTATTATATGCATTACAAATGTTTGTTAAAGACATTTGACACTTTAATATGGTTTGCGTTGTTTTGATCAATGGGTTACAGCAAAGTTAACCTGTGATTGAGATTGGCCAGCAAAAAATTGAAGCATCTCTAAATTGCAATACTGGGTAGGAAGTTTTTGATTGGATAGTTAGATCACCATTGTGCCAGAAATTGGTATGTTTAAGCAGGCCTTAGATATAATACATTTTAAAGCAGCGGAATGTTTCTTCAACCTGAACCAAAAACATGGTATGAAGCATATACTAGGTAATTATGGGACCTTGAGTATTTTACAACATGCAATCCCATGGTGATCACAAAATTAGCAGAAATTAAACAATTTTATATTAGTTTCATCTTTGTCCTATCAATACAATATTTTTTAATGGACACCTCTGTGACTACTGAAATGAAAAAATTTCTGAAATTGGTTAGATGGCTGTTGCACCTGAAAAAATTAAAATGCACTACCCTTGACACAGTAGGCATTATTAATGTGGAGAGGTTTCTTTCGTGATCAACCCGTGGTAGCTCTCTTCTGGCAGCTGTGATGCCATCTCCAATTGCTGAAAGAAATTCTTGTGAAGGGAAGGGTCGGTTTTCTGCTTCGTTTTCAAAAAGGAAAGAGACAAAGACATCCTGAAATAAATTAGGGTCCGCTGTGATAGATGCAGTACACAGGTCACATGGATGATCTTTAAGGAACATCTTTGCCATATGGATGCCTATATACACAATTGAACTCATTTTCTTATTACTTAATATTAGCTCCCTTCGTTTAGAGCTTCCGCTGGTCTCAGGTTCAGCAACTTGCTGATGGAAAAAAGAAGACAAATCTGTTAAGAGGCTGCATCCGTCCTCCATTGTATTTCCTTGTCCCTGGTTAGAAACTAAATTGTTTATTACGGCAGTTTTCAACGCCCCCCGGAACTGCTGAATGTTTGGGCGATGATTTGCACCACAATTCTGCCTAATAATATTGAAAAAATTTTCAAGTGGGTCTTGATTAAGGTTGCGGGTATTCAAATGCCAAAATTGTTTTGTTTTTACTTGATCCCACAACAACATTACAGCTCTTATGGAAGATAACCACCCATCCTGAGAAGGAGGGTGGATTACCGCTTTTTTGCCCAGGAACTCCCACGAAGTGATTTTCTGGAGGGCAGATTCCCAGAATTTCACATGAGGACTCTCCTCACTCACAGCTGACTTCAAGGGTTTCTTCTGCGGGTGGTCCATTGTTCCATTCAAGCTGTCAAAAGCAGAATCCACCTCCATCAGAAACTGAGCAGTGGCCAGTCCATCTGTGCCTAAAACACCTGAAACCATACATTAAAAGTAACATATGAGAATGTATTACAAGGTAAAATATATGCAATGAAGGCCAGGAAAACTAAAAAACCTTACCTCTTCCAACTAGTGCATGGATTCCTGCAGCAACATGGTTGCTGAAAACCTGAGCTGCTAAGTTTACACGCATTTTTTGGAATTTGTTAGGGCACAAATGGGCTGCGCTGAGATTGAAGAGCCTGAATAAAATAATGTATTGTTAACTGATGACTGTATTTAGTTAATTTAGTTTACATTTACACACTCAATGATTGAACTGTAAATGCTCATGCTAACAAATGTCAAATTAACGAAAGTGCTAGGCTGTAAGATTAAACATGCAAAAATATTTAAGAATAATGAAACTACATGATCAATATAGAAGATTTTACCTCAAAGGGAGATAATTAAAGGCATTGTCATCATCAGCAAGAGTTTGTAAGTGTTGCCATTTAGCAACAAGAGACACCATCTTTCCTCCAAGGTTCACTGGAACTCTAACGTCGTATTTCAAGAAAAGATTCCTAAAACACTTTAACAGATGGGGAGGATCAAAAATGGTAAAAACTTTTTCACCCTCAAAGAGGAAGAAAGGTTCTTCAACAGTTGCTCCTAAAAGTTGTAAGGCTTTAACATTGCTACGAGCCATATCACAAACTGTTGCAACAACTTTAAGCCCAGTCTTCATTACTTCACCAAGCACTTCCTTGATTAATTCAGCCAGAATCTCCGATTGCGTGCTTCCATGGCTGAAGTAATATGCCACTGGCTGCTTCCACCTTCCACGGATTCCTCTAACCATGAACACAAGAGCGTGTTTTGCAATATCATTTGTCCGACTACCATTTCCAAAATCAACAAAGCCATCTATTTCATCTGATGACTTGTTATAGACTAGCTCTGGTTTTACTGACATTTCATCAAAAATGAGGGTGCAGTAGCGGTCTACAGGTTTTCTTTTCAATGCAGCAGAAGTAATGTACTTTATAATGTCTTCATTAATTCCGGTTGAAAAAGGAATGCATCGGAGCAGCCGCAACAAAGTACTCTTGGATGGAAGAGGTACATGCGATCGGAAGAAATTATATGACCTGGGGCTTCTCTTGAAAAGAGAAAGAGCAAATAATTTTTGTTTGTGTGTCCACCTCCGTCCCTTCGGTTTTGACTGACTCCCTTTTAAAATAGATGTCAGAAGAATAATAGCAGAGTCACTCAGGGAGGTTTTGAAGTACTTAACGAAATCAAAATTGGAGACATTTCTCATATCCTTAACACTTTTCCTTAATTCTAGTGCAGCCTTTCTCAACCTATTTATCTCCTTACTCTTCAGTTGCAGCTTGTTGAAGAGCAATCTTTTCCGTGGTGTCATTTGGGAAAGCCTGGTAATGCCTACATCATGGAGATTTGAGTGCCAGCTCTTGACATTTTTTGCGATATTCTCAATCACAGGAGATGGAGCGGGTTGCATGTCAGGGGAAGGGGAGGAAGGAAGGGGCTCTGCCAAGGAGTCATCTGCTGGACAATGAAAAGAGGTTGATGGAATGGGTTCAGGAGATTGGTGAGGGGGCATGATAGTAGGGGGAGGTGAAGGTATTTCTTCAGTCAATTGATCTGGTTCTGATAGTGTATCTTCTGGAAGGAGAACAGGTGGGAAAACATCGGGAAAGGCAGTACGGAGAACAGGTGGGAAAACATCGGGAAAGGCAGTACGGAGAAGGTGGGTAGATGAAGGATAGGTATAGGAAGTCTGACTAAAATGTCGTGAGCAAATAACATAGTTATTGTGCAACTTCTCCACTGGAATATGGTCCAACTTTGGATTCTGGCAGAAAACTTTCCATCTCAAGGCCCTAAAAAAAATGAAATGTTGACTGTACATGTGCATACAGAATATCCCTGTTAAAAAGAAATTTTCATTGCCTCAGGAGGCTGCATAATGAAACAAAGGGATCAAGGAGTGGACTAAGAAGCACTTTTAAAAAAATACCCATTCCCCATATTGCGCAAGGAAGAATAGAAAAAAGTAACCCCATGAAAAATCTGTAAAAACTTACCAGAGGTACTTAAAAAAATGACAAATGTAATTGAAAAAAGTCAGCACCCCTTTTACTGTGTTTTGGTCTAAAAATGCTTAAATTTAAAAGGTACTATTGATGGATTCTTTAATTGATGCTCACAACTTAATTAAAGTTCAATAGCCAAAGATCCAAATAAATTAGAGGAAAATTGTTTAGTTGGTGGTGATCATTGAGGGAGGGAGTTCAATATATAGGGAGTTAAATTATTTTTTCTACGATTGTCAAAAATTTGGGAGAGAGGAAAAAGAAGGTTCCCAACCACCGATCTTATGGGAGCGAAGGAGGAGGGTCGAGAAAAGGCAGTGGCAGAATAGGCATGACGCTGGGACCAAGGACACTAGGGAACATAAAAGGGAAGCCGTGCCCCCAACCCTCATTCGCACTCGAGGACGGCTGAGGTTGGAGAGGGAGGCACATTCCACCCACGCTTTTCTTATTCCGGTCGTTTCCCTAGATCGAGGTCAAACCAAAGTGGCCAAGGAGAGTTTGGAAATTGATTAGCACCATTTTTACTCCCCCGTGAATCACTCGCCACTCTATTAAGTGAGAAATTATTGGAGTTGCAACCTCCTACAATTAAGATACCTCACAGGCAATGAAACATAATAGCTAGAACGAGGAAGATAGAAAATGGTAATATGGAAAGTATGAGATGTGTATAAAATATTCGGACTTGGTGAGAGAACTAGTTTTGTGGTGGAGGCGATAGATTTGTGTTATGTAAAGCTGTGTAGGGACACTTAATCAAAACCTACAAGCCTATAACCGATAAAAAATTTAAAAATCCACCAAGCAGTTACTACGAGACGGTATTATTATTTCCTGTGGTATGCGTTCCAATGGCAAGGGGAAGAAATGCATAGGGAAACAGAAACGGGGAAGGCGGAGGGTCCCGGGAGAGGTCATAAAAGGGTACCGTTGGAGTGCGAAAAACCAGCGGTCCCACAGGGCGGGCCGAGTGGGTGTCTTTTGTTCAACATTCAAGGTTCGACGACCTTCGGGGCCTTGGGAGGAAGCGGGAAGGGCTCAGAACACACTTGCACATCCCGTATCCTTTCCGCACTGCCCTCATGTAAGTCCGGATAATGCCTACACAGCATTCACTTGCTTTGGAATATTTTGACAACAGTTTCAAGAATTCGAGCACCTTGTACCCGGCTGTGGGCTACACACGGCAGTTACAACTACGACACAGAAAGTGAAGATCACGAGTTATGAAACATAATAACGAAAACATTATTATAAGTAACGGACTCTTGGCACAGGGATTCACATTCACGGAGAAAACAGCTTCCAACTGCGATTTATAAAACTCCAATGCCGATCATAAAGGCCTAGTTACACGATACATTAACACGTACGGGTTCATGTAATTTGCGTGAATGGTTTCAGCGCAACTTGCGCGAATGATTGAACCAAATAGAAACGGTTCTATTTTCTGTTCACGCATTCATTCATTTGTACATTTTGGTGTGGTTACACGGTGCATTTTCGCGTTCATGCATTTACACATTAACTCGTAGGTAGGTACGTGTTGTATCGTGTAACCAGGCCTTAACGGTTTTCAGTTGCGCAATCAACATTTTCATAACATAACACAATAACTTGATGAAAATGAATTTGTTCACGTTATTTACGCAAACATCTCCATAAAAGGCAATACATTTATCGATGTTTCACTTCAATCCAACAAAGGAAATAGTATTACACATTACACTACAATGATGAAAAACATGACTAAAATACAATATGAAAACTGCTATCACTTCTCGACAAGCATGAGCATCTCGAATACTAACCTAAAACCAACTATTTACACCCAAAGGTGCAAATAGGATTCATTAATGTACACGTACAGTAGGGCTAAGATAGGTTTCATCAGTGTATCTTAAAATTTCACCGACCTCTCAGAAGTCCTCGGGAAGCGGAAAAACTTCTCTCCGGGATCAGAACAACCGAACACACAACATTTTCTTGATTCCATATCCAAATTCAGCTGTCAACAAAAGCAAAAACACGGATTTCGAACGTCTCGGTGAGTCTCCAAGAGCAGTTCAAACAGCATGTGCTTCGCTCGTTTCAAACTTTCAAATCAGCAAGGAGGGGTGGGGGAATTTCCCCCTCCCCCGACCTCAAAAGGGTGGGGGGTAATCGTGTAGTTCCAAACACCGTTCGCAGAGCGTATGAAACTTAGGAGAACGGCCGCGGCGCCAGTGAAATCCCCATGCCCCCTTCCCGCCCCCTCTCTCCTAATCTCGCGTCTGTTGGCGCGAAACCGGCACATTGGGAGTGTGCATCATGGAGTGTGGACTGATTGGCGAAGAGGAGGCGTTACTTTTGGAGACCCTGTCGGCAATCCGGAAACTGAATTCTCTATGTGGGTCAAGGTGCGTAACTGTCATGCACACAGCAATTAGTGATGCGTGCCGTCGGCTCTTTTCAATGGATTCCGTCTTCCCCTCCAGCGGCAGGCTGCTTGCCGCCTCGCGCCGTGTGTTCTGCCGTGTCCCGATTAGCAGTCGCCCATGTTGATGTTCGACCCCCGGCAGGCGGCCCGAAGACGTCCGATTGGACCGGAGTTCAACCGTCGGTGAGTTTTTCGTTGTAATATTGTCGAGTGAACGTTTTCTCGTCATTCTTCGGTGCGTTACAGGCACCAGGAGGCATGTAAGTCTCCAATTTCTGCAATGGGGAGAAGATGCTGCGGATTCGGAATACTGTGGGCCTTCGAGTGTCGCGGTGTGTGAGAAGATCGTAGTCGTATGGAGCCGCGGGCTTGGATGCGATGTTGATTATTTAAGTGTCGCAACCATCTATTCCTCAAACCAAAGGTTGTTTCCGCTTGCGTTAGACTTGTGATGGCGTATCGTGGAGTTCTGGGTCTTCAGTCTTATTGTAGCTAGCTGACAACAAGTGTTGAACTATTTAAAATTGCATCTACATTGAATCGTATTGGTAGAAAAAAAATTACCATCATAGCACATCGATTTAGTACGGAAGCATTATATTTGATACTAGCCCTAGGGGCCCGTTGACTTGAAACTCGATCCGTTCGCTAGAAATTTCGGTTATTTGGATTTTTATGTTAGGGAGTTAGGATAGGTGCTGCTCTAGATGCAGGCGAAGTGTGGTGAGTGATGTATTCAAAATAACAAACCATTAAAAGATACCAAGACAACTTAATGTAAACTTTCATATCCGGAGTGCCCAGCAGGATCAAATTTCTCACAAAAATTACTTCCCATCTCTTCATATATGAAATTCTAGGCATCCATCTATCCGACCACCTTGTCTGGACACCGTATGTATCAGAGCTAGTTGAGAGGCCGTCAGTTGGAGTCTTAATGATTCGCAAACTCTTTGCAACTGCTTATTTTGATATTCTAAAACAACTTAATTATGCCAAAGTACATTCGTACATGTTCTACGGAATCATGTTTTGTGGTAATACCAATCATTGAAGGCATTATCTCTGCGAAAACATGCTATTAAATCTGGCATTTGAGTATCCATTCGTACTCCCGGCAAGACGTTATTTATCATAGCTGTAAAAAAATTGTTAAAGTTAGAACAATTTTCTGATTTTTAAGCAATTATGAAATTTATACTCCATTTCCCATTCAATTTCCAACTTCTTTCAAAGCATGGAATACAAATACAAAGAAAGCACTGCAAATCAAAAAAATCTTCAACATCCTACCTTCATTATTGGCCAAATCAGAGACATTTGAAAATTCACAGTTTTCCCCTTGCTTGTTAAAACGACAATTTTAGGTGATTTTTTAAATGGCTGTAAGTTCATAAAAATTCAAAATATAAAAATTAAAAAAAAGAGAGTTTTTGATTGTCTCTTATTGGTATATAACATATTTTTTTGAGAAAAATCCATGATGGTCACCCCGCACATTTCATAGTGCTCTGCATGATTTGAGATGGAAATGGCCAGGGGTGACGATGAAGAGTAGCCACGTCCGTAGCCGTCGGATAGTTTTCTGCTCAGTATTAGGGTCATGCGCCTGAAGCAGGCAGAGGGACCCGAGAAGGGCAGCCTTCTACATTGCACTCGCAAGTGCATCCGCTCGCTGCCTGCAAGCTGGGATGCACTTGAGAATCGCAACCAGTGAGTTCTTGACACCACCAAGCACTTCCACGATGAGGACTAACAGTTTCACAGAGTAGCCCGCGCACCATTGCCGGTGTTCGCACGAAAGATCTCGATATTTAGTCCTTCTTTCTATCTTCTTCGCTGGCATGTTCGTTTTGGCCGTTGCTGAAAACTCAATCACGCACATGATATGCGAGAAATTGTCGCAGAGAACGATGTCAGGCTTCGTCACCTCCAACTGCCTGGTGGTGGGGAAGGAATAATTCCTTCAGATCTTACGCTTATCGGTCTCCTCGACGGATCTCCAGACATGTAAGGCAGCACCGGATTCGCGTCTGTGCCGCAAGGATGTCCTAGGTTGTAACACAACACCCTCAGAGCCGAGTTGTGCCGATGCGAGTGTATGAGGGCTATTACGAATTGAGGGGCGTTCTCGTACCGCCAGGCGGAGTTTCCGTACCGCCGACGTTGATCCTACGTGATGTGCGATTACGAAGAGTGGTCGGAGTCTCAAATGGAAGGGGCGGTGTTAATTGAAAAGTTCAGTTTGGACAGGACTGTTGATTCATCTGTGGTAACCAGTAATACTTGATGAAGAATATTTTACTCTGGGAGCGTCTGTTTACGTCGTAGATTTTCAAAAAGTTGCAGTACTTATATAATAACTCCGTATTTTGCTGTAGTGTTTGTGTATGAGTAAATAACACGAAAGACGCGAACGCTCATTTCATACGAAGGTTGGTTCTCATACGTATATTCCCCAAATTTACAGTGTTAATAACCTCAAATTTTGCAGCCCAGTGTTTGTGTACGAGTAAATTCCACCCGAGGTTCAATTCATGCAAAAATTTGTTAGCATCGTATATATCCCCACATTTACAATGCATGTATAATAACCTAATAATTTGTTGCAGTGTTAGCGTGTGAGTGAATCACTCGAAGTAAGTGAAGCTTCTTTCCTGTAAAAATATGTATTAATATAATATTTTCTCAAATTTACGGTATATATATATATACAGTAAAAACAAATCTTTCTATTTCTCACGTTCACACTCATCAAACTTGCTCCAAAGATAATGTTCGTACTCTTCATTAAAAGTACAGTTTAAACCTACAAGACCCATACCATTCTGGAGCTGCAGTTTATAGTAAGTTTCCGGAAAATATTCGCTTTGTCCCCCAAACTGCAGTTTATGAAAGGAGGCTGAAATCACTGCTTCTAGGCAAAAGTTGTTTTAGTGCCAAAGGCACACGTACAGATGACTCAGCGGATGTCGCTGTTTCTTTCCTTTACGGAGAAGTCGTGGGAGGTCTGTGGATGGATATATATCACCCGTTTTGTATAACTTCGGCTCGTCGCAAAAGCTACGAGATTTTCGGAGTTGGTCTGAGACGTTGGAAGCACATTTTCTTGGCGGTGCCATGAATGCCACGAAAGGCATTATCCCTCTAAACTTTGATTTCACTGGCCACTGACGGGGACTGGATACCACGTTTGAAAAGCCGGTTTTTCGACCTTGGACTCCGTTACCGACAGGGTGACATATTAGCAGATGAAATTTCCTGGTTACCTTGGTTTTGGTGAAAGCGTGGAAGATGCGCTCCGTCGCTCAGAGCGCTTGGTCGAAGGGTGGTCCCCTCCCCATACTCCGTCTTATCACTGGAGAATGAGGGTTACTGGGCATCGGGTTTCATGGGTCCACTGCTGTGTTCGGTCCCACGGTGAGCTGTAGTGTGTGGTGCAATATTTCAGGGAAGGCTCAGCACATCTTTTGGGGGGGCGCGGTCTGGCTATTTCCCTTATTTCGGTACCCAAAAGGCCATCATTCTGCTTTCGACAAGATTGTTCAGGCCGATTCATGCCCTTCCCAAGACTAACAGGACCAACCGAAGAAGAATAGGTAGCCAGGGATGTATAACTTCGTCCTCCGTTTATAACCACTTTAATATTTATGGACGGTGGGTCCCAAGAATTTCGTCCAGTGTGTTTCGCAGAGTATGGTGGCAGGAGGGGTACTGAGGCCGGCAAAATTTATCGTACACATCACTCAGTGTGATCAATTATTACCGAAGGGAGGGATGTGTTGATTCCCGCGCATCTCTATTGTGAGCTCCTCCCTTTGGGCAATGATACGCACGAGGGAACCTTTAATTCACCCTAGGTGTCATATAATACATTGCATCACTAAATGCCATGCCGCTTAATGTAGTTCCTTTATAAAGATGTATTATCCGAACGATTTCGAAATAAAAATTAAATTGGTAGAGCAAGCAAATTTCTCAACACTTAGCGGCGCAGGGCTGAAGTGCATCTCAGGCGAGCAGTTTGTTGGGACACTTTCGCATTTCGAAGTGCTACCTTCTTTCTTAAGCTAATTATCGTCTCAATTTCTTCTCGTTACAATCATGATTTCTCTTCTTTGATTTCCTTTCTAGATTTTATTACCGTAATCCCTCAGTCGAACTCTCCCAACATCTCCAACAGAATCTGCCTTATGATTGTGTGTCTCTGATACCGCCCTTTTATACCCATAGAGCCCTCCTTAATTACGCCGCCGTCTCGTGTGGGATTCGCCAAGATCACTGGAAGCACATGGCATGCAGGGAAGCTTTCACGTGAGCGTGATCGGCCAGGACTCAGTTTCAGCCCGTCCACCGATGCTGCAGTCCTCCTGCGGCGACAGTGGTAACAATTGATGGTAAAATCGACTATTTGCGTGAGGTATTTTGTTGAAATTTATTGTAGCGAGTAATGTTTTCTTTCGAAATGCCGTGTTCAAAATTCCAGGGTATCATTCCAACTAATTAATTTGAGAATTAACTTTTAATATGTATTGTTTGAGTATGGAAAATACCTAGGTCTTAGCGCCCAACCATTGGTTCTTCGTAGCATCACGTCTTATCCCACACTAGCAGTAGCGGAGTAGCCTAGCTTTGCATTGAGGGTGAAAATATTCCTAGCCTTTATGAAGTATTTCGTTATAGGACACCAAAAAAGGAGTATTTTTTCATGAAAGTGGGATTCGGAGACGCAAGTTCCAACAATCTTCCGGTCGTGGCCACGATAATGAACGGGCATTTTCTGCGCAAAAACGCAGAGTATGTTGGAAGTGATCAGCAGGGCGTAAAAGTATCACGGTCGTCTTAGTACTATTATTTTTCTCTAGGTATATTATGCAGTAAACCTTGAATTCTGCTTTTCGTTGTGTTTTCCGTAATATGGCCGTTAATTTTACCTAAGCTCTACTAATGTAGCTTTTCTCATCGGTGCACTACTAAACCTTGAGGTAGCTGTGTTATAGTAATACCGCATGACGAATGACATTCATTTCAATTTAACTTGGTAATTATGGAATGGTTCTTGCTTTTGTGAATACCGATAAACTAAGTTCATATCCTTCACGTTTTTATTTAACAGGAAATAGGTATTGTTTTATTAAAGAAACCCCTCCTTTAAGTACTAATTTTTTTGTACAGGGTAATGCTCACTAAATATGTAACTCATATTTACCCGCAGGTTTAAGCTTCTCCTATCCATAAGTATTAGGAAACTTCTTTATTAGAACCATTTAGCATGAAAGGAAAGGGAATTAACATAAAAAGAGTGATAAGGAGAGCGTGTTTGTATACTATCAGCAATCGGTATCCATAGTTAGTTGTCACAGTTTGTCCTGTTGGTGCCTAACTGGAGTGGATGCGTCTTCTTTTGGAGGAAAGCCCAAATACTCTACAGCTATCGTAGTTGATTTGATGGCATTTGAAACTGCTGGCAGTGCTAAGTAGTCCGATCACATTCCTCTTCTTAAGAACAGGTCTGTTTGTCAAAGGCACAATTGAAGGCCTAGACTACCACTCAAACACACGAAGGACAACACTTGTTTTGATTGGGAGTAGGCCACTCATTATTTTCAATTTCATATAATTGAATAATAATGCTCTTACAACTGAACATGGAATAATGTATATTTAACAAAGAAAATGTAACTACTTTTCCCCAAGTCTTAGCCGTCATCACGTCTTAATATAAATTAAGTCAATAAGCAAATATCGCACATCCGTATCAAAAAAATACATATCATTATGCTCAGAGAAACAAATGTACTGCTTTAAGTATGAGAATAGATTGGTAATAAAACATGACGATTCGTTTAAATGACCATTATGACCAATATTTCAATACGTCATTAATTGCAATGATATCATAAGGGTAGTAATACCCTATTTTGAACCACTTGACAAGGAAAGATGTAATGAAAACAGTTCAAAGATGATACTTAAAATGTACGTGATCTAATTATCGTAATACAGCATAATAAGCCGTTTAAATTCGGCTAAGGAAATCCAAATAATACCATCGGTCCATACGATACTGATCATAATAATCAGCCGCAATAATAATTTCACGAACGATTTAATTGCCTTAAATGCTCCGCAATTTCAATTTAAAAAAAGTAAAGCAAAAACGTTTTTATTACAGTTAATGTTAATTATCGCCTAACAACGAATTATGCTACACAATTTCGCCATAAAACTACTAACAACTTATTTCTTAAGTAAATGTGCTTAAAAAGCGCAGATGAGATGAATCAGAAATGACGTTCATCCGGTTTCATGTTGTTGTCGTTCGAATAACTAGAGCCAATCAAATACAGTAACTAGATACTACACATCATTAACATTCATGAATTATTCAAGCCAGTAATGTAATGATTAATTACAGTATCACCATATTTAATGTTCTTGATGCTTTAACAGGCGTAAGTATCAATTTCTACATGATACTACAACATATTATCAGAACCTATATGTATTATGTCAACAAAGTCAGTAACAATCTTTGGTCAAGATTCATGCCGACTATGGCGATTGGCTTGTAGATATGAACTATTATTAATATATTGACGCACAAATTCATAAATGAAAAATATGGATAATATTAATTAAAGAACTCGCAATACAGCTGGAATGTACGAAATGTCTGTGAAAATTTTCAAAGTCTGCCCAGTTATATTCCTTAAAAATCAGTTATATACCTACCAAATGTGGTAATGGCATTTGCGTCTTTATACTGACTGTCATTTTCTAGAGCAAGCAAAAATATTCCCTTTGCATACGACATTGTTACCACATTAAATATTTCTAAGTGAACGTAGTGACATTCGTTGAAACTCAAGTTTTCCCTCAAAGAAAGGTATAAAGTGATATTAACATATATATTGGATGATTATTGTTGACACTTAACGGTCCGTGTAATTGTTTTTTTTAAGTATTCGACATTTTTCTTCACAAAATACATAATTGTTGCAGCACTTTCCACGAAGCGCACATGAAGTAGCACATGGATTCTTCGTATGCGTCCCTATAAGAGAGATGGAAGCGCAAACGGGGAACGGGAAAATAAGCGCTACCGTAGCGAGAAAGAGCGCTCCGTTCACTCCCATGGAGGAATAATGGAAGAGTGATCCAAAAGCGAGCGAAATATCAGAGAGTAAACGGAGAGCGATGAGAACTCCCCGTCGCTTTATCACCTCTCCATTCACGCGACCGTCACGCCCAAGCGAGCTGCCGACTTTTACCAGGGTGTCGTTTTATGATTGTTAGTGAATACTAGGGTAAATGTTAGGCCATAACGGTTGGAAAAACGGACATGAATACAAGTTGAGGTAACTGTTCCCCAACGCTGGCCCAACTGTTGGTGCTACATGCGGTTTGTGCAAGTCTACTTAAGTTGGAACTTCATAATGGTTGAATTTAGCTAACTGCTCTTCATAAAACTCATATAATGCCAAGTGATGCTACTTCAGTGGTTAATTTCTTCAACTTATCAGCTTTCAGTGATAATTTGTATTCCCGTTTTAGAGCATGCATAGTCAAAAGTAATTATGTGGAATACATAGTTTTTCAATGTAGGTGATACGAGACTACATATTCCTCGTATTTCTCCGACTGAAGTTGTTTTTAGTATTAATTTGTGTACCCATTTCTTAGGTTACATACCCTAAATGTAGTCTAGCTTAATTTCTTTTAAACTGAATACGTGTATACATATGTATTTCTCCTGGTCTTCTACATCTGCTATAGATTTCCTTTGTTATTTAGTTCCTAATTTGAATTTAACACTAGCCAGCCTTTCAAACACAAGGCCAAAACTTTTAAAACGCCAATCCTCTGAAATTGTCATTTCACCATTTCATGTTGTCCCAATGCTATCCTGATTTTGGTAACCAATGCTGGGCTGACATGAAACCATTTTATCACTGGCAAATGTTAGCATTCCAACATTGGGGCAGCATTGGTAACTGGCGTTTGGCCTCTGTCAACAGCCCACATAGGGCCTGTGTAAGCAGCCGACATCAAGCCAGTTTTGGCCCAACATAACCCCGGCACTGGGCCGACATGACCCCGACACTGAGCCGACTTCATCCCGACACTAGCCGACATCATGCCGATGCTGGGCCAACATTGGCAGCATGTTCCCGGGTGACATCGGGCCGATGCACAACCGACTTTGGCCGGTGTTGGCCCGACATCGGGCCATCATCAAAATGCTGCTTGTGTTAGGACTAAAATCTTTGGGAAAAAATATTTCTCTGGCCATACGTTATGCTATGTGTGTCTCAATTCTCCAACTTCATGACAGTGGCGTCAATGAACCTCCTACCTATACGTATCAATGCCTTTTATTCGAATTAAATTAAATTATTTTCTTATAGGCTTCTACAGATAGAAATCAAATTGGAACAGGCAGACCTCGTATGAGATACATGGAGCAAGTTTTGAAGGATCTAAAAGAGAGGAGTAACGTCAATATGAAGAAGTCGGCGGATAGAAGATTAGATTGGAGAGCTGCGTCAAACAATCATAGGGTTGTTGGCCGATGATGGCGATGAAATCAGGTATTTGTCGCTCGGTTATCAATGTTCACACCTTTTACGTGATATGAGATGCATCACTAAATTACAACTTCTTTCACCTCGCTACACCTATTTTTGTTTGGACTTCATTTAAGTGTCTTATCACGTGCTTCTGTCTCAAAATACAACACTTATGAAAGCGGTACACTTCGGAATACGGTATAAATGTATAAAATATTCACTTTTTGAACCCCACAGAAACTGTCATACGAATACTTTTAGTTTTACCGAATGTATACCTACTTAGTCTGGGGGTAGCAGAAACGTTATCCCGGAGGATGTTGCTGGATGAAGTAGCCGATATAGATTCAAGAATCGGGTGCGATATCTTTTTTAATAACTTCCAATTTGTGCACGAAAAGACCAACGCAGTTACGGTATCTCGTTTGGGCGATTTTTTTAAGCATCATTGCAATGGTATTAATAAACAACCCACCGATAGGTAATGTACATTACATGATATTAGGATTCGAATTTAATTCCCAGAGTTATGTTAAACTATCTCCAATCACAAGCTATTTCGCCCGATGACAATTTCAAAAGCGTTCCATGTTTACTCTTGACGTCCCAGGTAGGTTCATACAAAACCCGTGAAGAAATAAAATAATTCACAACTTGAGCACCGCAGACGCATTCATTTAAATATTCCTAATTTCGACCTAATGCTAACCTAAATCTGTGAGTTGCGCTAGCAGTAAGCACATATCTTTGTGCGAAAAAAAATGACACCTTGCTTCAGGAATTGCCTACAGTGCCTTCGATACTTTCCTGTATCCTCGCGTAAAGCGCAATGCTGTTTGTCCATCCCTCTATGACAAACTATTTAAGTATCAACGATGTTTTTATTTCAGAGACGACAATGGCAATGGCCTTAGCAACGCTCGGAAAAGTTCCTAAAAAAGTAAAATTACACAATGCCCAGAAATCTGGAGAACCGTGAGTAAATGGGTTAAAAGAATGCGAAAGTTAAAAATATTCCCATTAGATACAGAAATAATTAAAGAAATCGACTAATATTTAATTATTTTAACGAGGAAAAGAAAAAACTTCCGCTACCGTTAACTGATAGCGAAGTTCAACAATTTTAAATACGTAATTTGCGCCAGGAACCGAAAAAGGGCCCTGAGCTTTTTTCATGCATCCTATAGCACCTTATTGTGTAAATATTAGAATCCTACGAAATCTCAACTTAATCGATTCAGTATTGTTTGAGGAAATGCGTAACATAAAGCTGGCAGACCGACACCACTTCATTTTTAGTTATTAGTATGATTATATCAAAGCCTATCTACATAATTTTATTTTCTTAGCTTATATTTTTCTGATTTATAATTTTGGTATACCTAAATAGTTAGCCCTCGTTTATCGTTATTCATTAGTCTTGATACGAGTTAATGCTAGTTCCTTATTATTCCGCCTGGCACTTGATTCGGGTATGCATTTTTGTTTTCCATCTCTCCATTCGGTGCCCCTGGTAAAAAGTGTTCCCATCCACAATCGATTGTGTAATCTATAGGATATATCGCAACATTGTAGCCTCCTTGGTGGAGTCCTTAAGATCGTGAAAATATCCTCGAAGAACTGGACAGCCTTTGGAGCTCCCGCCCATGGCTGCTGTGAACCTAGTTCGTTAGGCGTGCAGTATTGGCGCTGTGGGCGTGTTCGCGCCAAATGCTTCTGCGCAGCTGCGAGGGAAACCCCCTTCCCGCCCCCTCTCTCCTAATCTCGCGTCTGTTGGCGCGAAACCGGCACATTGGGAGTGTGCATCATGGAGTGTGGACTGATTGGCGAAGAGGAGGCGTTACTTTTGGAGACCCTGTCGGCAATCCGGAAACTGAATTCTCTATGTGGGTCAAGGTGCGTAACTGTCATGCACACAGCAATTAGTGATGCGTGCCGTCGGCTCTTTTCAATGGATTCCGTCTTCCCCTCCAGCGGCAGGCTGCTTGCCGCCTCGCGCCGTGTGTTCTGCCGTGTCCCGATTAGCAGTCGCCCATGTTGATGTTCGACCCCCGGCAGGCGGCCCGAAGACGTCCGATTGGACCGCAGTTCAACCGTCGGTGAGTTTTTCGTTGTAATATTGTCGAGTGAAAGTTTTCTCGTCATTCTTCGGTGCGTTACAGGCACCAGGAGGCATGTAAGTCTCAAATTGCTCCAATGGGGAGAAGATGCTGCGGATTCGGAATACTGTGGGCCTTCGAGTGTCGCGGTGTGTGAGAAGATCGTAGTCGTATGGAGCCGCGGGCTTGGATGCGATGTTGATTATTTAAGTGTCGCAACCATCTATTCCTCAAACCAAAGGTTGTTTCCGCTTGCGTTAGACTTGTGATGGCGTATCGTGGAGTTCTGGGTCTTCAGTCTTATTGTAGCTAGCTGACAACAAGTGTTGAACTATTTAAAATTGCATCTACATTGAATCGTATTGGTAGAAAAAAAATTACCATCATAGCACATCGATTTAGTACGGAAGCATTATATTTGATACTAGCCCTAGGGGCCCGTTGACTTGAAACTCGATCCGTTCGCTAGAAATTTCGGTTATTTGGATTTTTATGTTAGGGAGTTAGGATAGGTGCTGCTCTAGATGCAGGCGAAGTGTGGTGAGTGATGTATTCAAAATAACAAACCATTAAAAGATACCAAGACAACTTAATGTAAACTTTCATATCCGGAGTGCCCAGCAGGATCAAATTTCTCACAAAAATTACTTCCCATCTCTTCATATATGAAATTCTAGGCATCCATCTATCCGACCACCTTGTCTGGACACCGTATGTATCAGAGCTAGTTGAGAGGCCGTCAGTTGGAGTCTTAATGATTCGCAAACTCTTTGCAACTGCTTATTTTGATATTCTAAAACAACTTAATTATGCCAAAGTACATTCGTACATGTTCTACGGAATCATGTTTTGTGGTAATACCAATCATTGAAGGCATTATCTCTGCGAAAACATGCTATTAAATCTGGCATTTGAGTATCCATTCGTACTCCCGGCAAGACGTTATTTATCATAGCTGTAAAAAAATTGTTAAAGTTAGAACAATTTTCTGATTTTTAAGCAATTATGAAATTTATACTCCATTTCCCATTCAATTTCCAACTTCTTTCAAAGCATGGAATACAAATACAAAGAAAGCACTGCAAATCAAAAAAATCTTCAACATCCTACCTTCATTATTGGCCAAATCAGAGACATTTGAAAATTCACAGTTTTCCCCTTGCTTGTTAAAACGACAATTTTAGGTGATTTTTTAAATGGCTGTAAGTTCATAAAAATTCAAAATATAAAAATTAAAAAAAAGAGAGTTTTTGATTGTCTCTTATTGGTATATAACATATTTTTTTGAGAAAAATCCATGATGGTCACCCCGCACATTTCATAGTGCTCTGCATGATTTGAGATGGAAATGGCCAGGGGTGACGATGAAGAGTAGCCACGTCCGTAGCCGTCGGATAGTTTTCTGCTCAGTATTAGGGTCATGCGCCTGAAGCAGGCAGAGGGACCCGAGAAGGGCAGCCTTCTACATTGCACTCGCAAGTGCATCCGCTCGCTGCCTGCAAGCTGGGATGCACTTGAGAATCGCAACCAGTGAGTTCTTGACACCACCAAGCACTTCCACGATGAGGACTAACAGTTTCACAGAGTAGCCCGCGCACCATTGCCGGTGTTCGCACGAAAGATCTCGATATTTAGTCCTTCTTTCTATCTTCTTCGCTGGCATGTTCGTTTTGGCCGTTGCTGAAAACTCAATCACGCACATGATATGCGAGAAATTGTCGCAGAGAACGATGTCAGGCTTCGTCACCTCCAACTGCCTGGTGGTGGGGAAGGAATAATTCCTTCAGATCTTACGCTTATCGGTCTCCTCGACGGATCTCCAGACATGTAAGGCAGCACCGGATTCGCGTCTGTGCCGCAAGGATGTCCTAGGTTGTAACACAACACCCTCAGAGCCGAGTTGTGCCGATGCGAGTGTATGAGGGCTATTACGAATTGAGGGGCGTTCTCGTACCGCCAGGCGGAGTTTCCGTACCGCCGACGTTGATCCTACGTGATGTGCGATTACGAAGAGTGGTCGGAGTCTCAAATGGAAGGGGCGGTGTTAATTGAAAAGTTCAGTTTGGACAGGACTGTTGATTCATCTGTGGTAACCAGTAATACTTGATGAAGAATATTTTACTCTGGGAGCGTCTGTTTACGTCGTAGATTTTCAAAAAGTTGCAGTACTTATATAATAACTCCGTATTTTGCTGTAGTGTTTGTGTATGAGTAAATAACACGAAAGACGCGAACGCTCATTTCATACGAAGGTTGGTTCTCATACGTATATTCCCCAAATTTACAGTGTTAATAACCTCAAATTTTGCAGCCCAGTGTTTGTGTACGAGTAAATTCCACCCGAGGTTCAATTCATGCAAAAATTTGTTAGCATCGTATATATCCCCACATTTACAATGCATGTATAATAACCTAATAATTTGTTGCAGTGTTAGCGTGTGAGTGAATCACTCGAAGTAAGTGAAGCTTCTTTCCTGTAAAAATATGTATTAATATAATATTTTCTCAAATTTACGGTATATATATATACAGTAAAAACAAATCTTTCTATTTCTCACGTTCACACTCATCAAACTTGCTCCAAAGATAATGTTCGTACTCATCATTAAAAGTACAGTTTAAACCTACAAGACCCATACCATTCTGGAGCTGCAGTTTATAGTAAGTTTCCGGAAAATATTCGCTTTGTCCCCCAAACTGCAGTTTATGAAAGGAGGCTGAAATCACTGCTTCTAGGCAAAAGTTGTTTTAGTGCCAAAGGCACACGTACAGATGACTCAGCGGATGTCGCTGTTTCTTTCCTTTACGGAGAAGTCGTGGGAGGTCTGTGGATGGATATATATCACCCGTTTTGTATAACTTCGGCTCGTCGCAAAAGCTACGAGATTTTCGGAGTTGGTCTGAGACGTTGGAAGCACATTTTCTTGGCGGTGCCATGAATGCCACGAAAGGCATTATCCCTCTAAACTTTGATTTCACTGGCCACTGACGGGGACTGGATACCACGTTTGAAAAGCCGGTTTTTCGACCTTGGACTCCGTTACCGACAGGGTGACATATTAGCAGATGAAATTTCCTGGTTACCTTGGTTTTGGTGAAAGCGTGGAAGATGCGCTCCGTCGCTCAGAGCGCTTGGTCGAAGGGTGGTCCCCTCCCCATACTCCGTCTTATCACTGGAGAATGAGGGTTACTGGGCATCGGGTTTCATGGGTCCACTGCTGTGTTCGGTCCCACGGTGAGCTGTAGTGTGTGGTGCAATATTTCAGGGAAGGCTCAGCACATCTTTTGGGGGGGCGCGGTCTGGCTATTTCCCTTATTCCGGTACCCAAAAGGCCATCATTCTGCTTTCGACAAGATTGTTCAGGCCGATTCATGCCCTTCCCAAGACTAACAGGACCAACCGAAGAAGAATAGGTAGCCAGGGATGTATAACTTTGTCCTCCGTTTATAACCACTTTAATATTTATGGACGGTGGGTCCCAAGAATTTCGTCCAGTGTGTTTCGCAGAGTATGGTGGCAGGAGGGGTACTGAGGCCGGCAAAATTTATCGTACACATCACTCAGTGTGATCAATTATTACCGAAGGGAGGGATGTGTTGATTCCCGCGCATCTCTATTGTGAGCTCCTCCCTTTGGGCAATGATACGCACGAGGGAACCTTTAATTCACCCTAGGTGTCATATAATATATTGCATCACTAAATGCCATGCCGCTTAATGTAGTTCCTTTATAAAGATGTATTATCCGAACGATCTCGAAATAAAAATTAAATTGGTAGAGCAAGCAAATTTCTCAACACTTAGCGGCGCAGGGCTGAAGTGCATCTCAGGCGAGCAGTTTGTGGGGACACTTTCGCATTTCGAAGTGCTACCTTCTTTCTTAAGCTAATTATCGTCTCAATTTCTTCTCGTTACAATCATGATTTCTCTTCTTTGATTTCCTTTCTAGATTTTATTACCGTAATCCCTCAGTCGAACTCTCCCAACATCTCCAACAGAATCTGCCTTATGATTGTGTGTCTCTGATACCGCCCTTTTATACCCATAGAGCCCTCCTTAATTACGCCGCCGTCTCGTGTGGGATTCGCCAAGATCACTGGAAGCACATGGCATGCAGGGAAGCTTTCACGTGAGCGTGATCGGCCAGGACTCAGTTTCAGCCCGTCCACCGATGCTGCAGTCCTCCTGCGGCGACAGTGGTAACAATTGATGGTAAAATCGACTATTTGCGTGAGGTATTTTGTTGAAATTTATTGTAGCGAGTAATGTTTTCTTTCGAAATGCCGTGTTCAAAATTCCAGGGTATCATTCCAACTAATTAATTTGAGAATTAACTTTTAATATGTATTGTTTGAGTATGGAAAATACCTAGGTCTTAGCGCCCAACCATTGGTTCTTCGTAGCATGACGTCTTCTCCCACACTAGCAGTAGCGGAGTAGCCTAGCTTTGCATTGAGGGTGAAAATATTCCTAGCCTTTATGAAGTATTTCGTTATAGGACACCAAAAAAGGAGTATTTTTTCATGAAAGTGGGATTCGGAGACGCAAGTTCCAACAATCTTCCGGTCGTGGCCACGATAATGAACGGGCATTTTCTGCGCAAAAACGCAGAGTATGTTGGAAGTGATCAGCAGGGCGTAAAAGTATCACGGTCGTCTTAGTACTATTATTTTTCTCTAGGTATATTATGCAGTAAACCTTGAATTCTGCTTTTCGTTGTGTTTTCCGTAATATGGCCGTTAATTTTACCTAAGCTCTACTAATGTAGCTTTTCTCATCGGTGCACTACTAAACCTTGAGGTAGCTGTGTTATAGTAATACCGCATGACGAATGACATTCATTTCAATTTAACTTGGTAATTATGGAATGGTTCTTGCTTTTGTGAATACCGATAAACTAAGTTCATATCCTTCACGTTTTTATTTAACAGGAAATAGGTATTGTTTCATTAAAGAAACCCCTCCTTTAAGTACTAATTTTTTTGTACAGGGTAATGCTCACTAAATATGTAACTCATATTTACCCGCAGGTTTAAGCTTCTCCTATCCATAAGTATTAGGAAACTTCTTTATTAGAACCATTTAGCATGAAAGGAAAGGGAATTAACATAAAAAGAGTGATAAGGAGAGCGTGTTTGTATACTATCAGCAATCGGTATCCATAGTTAGTTGTCACAGTTTGTCCTGTTGGTGCCTAACTGGAGTGGATGCGTCTTCTTTTGGAGGAAAGCCCAAATACTCTACAGCTATCGTAGTTGATTTGATGGCATTTGAAACTGCTGGCAGTGCTAAGTAGTCCGATCACATTCCTCTTCTTAAGAACAGGTCTGTTTGTCAAAGGCACAATTGAAGGCCTAGACTACCACTCAAACACACGAAGGACAACACTTGTTTTGATTGGGAGTAGGCCACTCATTATTTTCAATTTCATATAATTGAATAATAATGCTCTTACAACTGAACATGGAATAATGTATATTTAACAAAGAAAATGTAACTACTTTTCCCCAAGTCTTAGCCGTCATCACGTCTTAATATAAATTAAGTCAATAAGCAAATATCGCACATCCGTATCAAAAAAATACATATCATTATGCTCAGAGAAACAAATGTACTGCTTTAAGTATGAGAATAGATTGGTAATAAAACATGACGATTCGTTTAAATGACCATTATGACCAATATTTCAATACGTCATTAATTGCAATGATATCATAAGGGTAGTAATACCCTATTTTGAACCACTTGACAAGGAAAGATGTAATGAAAACAGTTCAAAGATGATACTTAAAATGTACGTGATCTAATTATCGTAATACAGCATAATAAGCCGTTTAAATTCGGCTAAGGAAATCCAAATAATACCATCGGTCCATACGATACTGATCATAATAATCAGCCGCAATAATAATTTCACGAACGATTTAATTGCCTTAAATGCTCCGCAATTTCAATTTAAAAAAAGTAAAGCAAAAACGTTTTTATTACAGTTAATGTTAATTATCGCCTAACAACGAATTATGCTACACAATTTCGCCATAAAACTACTAACAACTTATTTCTTAAGTAAATGTGCTTAAAAAGCGCAGATGAGATGAATCAGAAATGACGTTCATCCGGTTTCATGTTGTTGTCGTTCGAATAACTAGAGCCAATCAAATACAGTAACTAGATACTACACATCATTAACATTCATGAATTATTCAAGCCAGTAATGTAATGATTAATTACAGTATCACCATATTTAATGTTCTTGATGCTTTAACAGGCGTAAGTATCAATTTCTACATGATACTACAACATATTATCAGAACCTATATGTATTATGTCAACAAAGTCAGTAACAATCTTTGGTCAAGATTCATGCCGACTATGGCGATTGGCTTGTAGATATGAACTATTATTAATATATTGACGCACAAATTCATAAATGAAAAATATGGATAATATTAATTAAAGAACTCGCAATACAGCTGGAATGTACGAAATGTCTGTGAAAATTTTCAAAGTCTGCCCAGTTATATTCCTTAAAAATCAGTTATATACCTACCAAATGTGGTAATGGCATTTGCGTCTTTATACTGACTGTCATTTTCTAGAGCAAGCAAAAATATTCCCTTTGCATACGACATTGTTACCACATTAAATATTTCTAAGTGAACGTAGTGACATTCGTTGAAACTCAAGTTTTCCCTCAAAGAAAGGTATAAAGTGATATTAACATATATATTGGATGATTATTGTTGACACTTAACGGTCCGTGTAATTGTTTTTTTTAAGTATTCGACATTTTTCTTCACAAAATACATAATTGTTGCAGCACTTTCCACGAAGCGCACATGAAGTAGCACATGGATTCTTCGTATGCGTCCCTATAAGAGAGATGGAAGCGCAAACGGGGAACGGGAAAATAAGCGCTACCGTAGCGAGAAAGAGCGCTCCGTTCACTCCCATGGAGGAATAATGGAAGAGTGATCCAAAAGCGAGCGAAATATCAGAGAGTAAACGGAGAGCGATGAGAACTCCCCGTCGCTTTATCACCTCTCCATTCACGCGACCGTCACGCCCAAGCGAGCTGCCGACTTTTACCAGGGTGTCGTTTTATGATTGTTAGTGAATACTAGGGTAAATGTTAGGCCATAACGGTTGGAAAAACGGACATGAATACAAGTTGAGGTAACTGTTCCCCAACGCTGGCCCAACTGTTGGTGCTACATGCGGTTTGTGCAAGTCTACTTAAGTTGGAACTTCATAATGGTTGAATTTAGCTAACTGCTCTTCATAAAACTCATATAATGCCAAGTGATGCTACTTCAGTGGTTAATTTCTTCAACTTATCAGCTTTCAGTGATAATTTGTATTCCCGTTTTAGAGCATGCATAGTCAAAAGTAATTATGTGGAATACATAGTTTTTCAATGTAGGTGATACGAGACTACATATTCCTCGTATTTCTCCGACTGAAGTTGTTTTTAGTATTAATTTGTGTACCCATTTCTTAGGTTACATACCCTAAATGTAGTCTAGCTTAATTTCTTTTAAACTGAATACGTGTATACATATGTATTTCTCCTGGTCTTCTACATCTGCTATAGATTTCCTTTGTTATTTAGTTCCTAATTTGAATTTAACACTAGCCAGCCTTTCAAACACAAGGCCAAAACTTTTAAAACGCCAATCCTCTGAAATTGTCATTTCACCATTTCATGTTGTCCCAATGCTATCCTGATTTTGGTAACCAATGCTGGGCTGACATGAAACCATTTTATCACTGGCAAATGTTAGCATTCCAACATTGGGGCAGCATTGGTAACTGGCGTTTGGCCTCTGTCAACAGCCCACATAGGGCCTGTGTAAGCAGCCGACATCAAGCCAGTTTTGGCCCAACATAACCCCGGCACTGGGCCGACATGACCCCGACACTGAGCCGACTTCATCCCGACACTAGCCGACATCATGCCGATGCTGGGCCAACATTGGCAGCATGTTCCCGGGTGACATCGGGCCGATGCACAACCGACTTTGGCCGGTGTTGGCCCGACATCGGGCCATCATCAAAATGCTGCTTGTGTTAGGACTAAAATCTTTGGGAAAAAATATTTCTCTGGCCATACGTTATGCTATGTGTGTCTCAATTCTCCAACTTCATGACAGTGGCGTCAATGAACCTCCTACCTATACGTATCAATGCCTTTTATTCGAATTAAATTAAATTATTTTCTTATAGGCTTCTACAGATAGAAATCAAATTGGAACAGGCAGACCTCGTATGAGATACATGGAGCAAGTTTTGAAGGATCTAAAAGAGAGGAGTAACGTCAATATGAAGAAGTCGGCGGATAGAAGATTAGATTGGAGAGCTGCGTCAAACAATCATAGGGTTGTTGGCCGATGATGGCGATGAAATCAGGTATTTGTCGCTCGGTTATCAATGTTCACACCTTTTACGTGATATGAGATGCATCACTAAATTACAACTTCTTTCACCTCGCTACACCTATTTTTGTTTGGACTTCATTTAAGTGTCTTATCACGTGCTTCTGTCTCAAAATACAACACTTATGAAAGCGGTACACTTCGGAATACGGTATAAATGTATAAAATATTCACTTTTTGAACCCCACAGAAACTGTCATACGAATACTTTTAGTTTTACCGAATGTATACCTACTTAGTCTGGGGGTAGCAGAAACGTTATCCCGGAGGATGTTGCTGGATGAAGTAGCCGATATAGATTCAAGAATCGGGTGCGATATCTTTTTTAATAACTTCCAATTTGTGCACGAAAAGACCAACGCAGTTACGGTATCTCGTTTGGGCGATTTTTTTAAGCATCATTGCAATGGTATTAATAAACAACCCACCGATAGGTAATGTACATTACATGATATTAGGATTCGAATTTAATTCCCAGAGTTATGTTAAACTATCTCCAATCACAAGCTATTTCGCCCGATGACAATTTCAAAAGCGTTCCATGTTTACTCTTGACGTCCCAGGTAGGTTCATACAAAACCCGTGAAGAAATAAAATAATTCACAACTTGAGCACCGCAGACGCATTCATTTAAATATTCCTAATTTCGACCTAATGCTAACCTAAATCTGTGAGTTGCGCTAGCAGTAAGCACATATCTTTGTGCGAAAAAAAATGACACCTTGCTTCAGGAATTGCCTACAGTGCCTTCGATACTTTCCTGTATCCTCGCGTAAAGCGCAATGCTGTTTGTCCATCCCTCTATGACAAACTATTTAAGTATCAACGATGTTTTTATTTCAGAGACGACAATGGCAATGGCCTTAGCAACGCTCGGAAAAGTTCCTAAAAAAGTAAAATTACACAATGCCCAGAAATCTGGAGAACCGTGAGTAAATGGGTTAAAAGAATGCGAAAGTTAAAAATATTCCCATTAGATACAGAAATAATTAAAGAAATCGACTAATATTTAATTATTTTAACGAGGAAAAGAAAAAACTTCCGCTACCGTTAACTGATAGCGAAGTTCAACAATTTTAAATACGTAATTTGCGCCAGGAACCGAAAAAGGGCCCTGAGCTTTTTTCATGCATCCTATAGCACCTTATTGTGTAAATATTAGAATCCTACGAAATCTCAACTTAATCGATTCAGTATTGTTTGAGGAAATGCGTAACATAAAGCTGGCAGACCGACACCACTTCATTTTTAGTTATTAGTATGATTATATCAAAGCCTATCTACATAATTTTATTTTCTTAGCTTATATTTTTCTGATTTATAATTTTGGTATACCTAAATAGTTAGCCCTCGTTTATCGTTATTCATTAGTCTTGATACGAGTTAATGCTAGTTCCTTATTATTCCGCCTGGCACTTGATTCGGGTATGCATTTTTGTTTTCCATCTCTCCATTCGGTGCCCCTGGTAAAAAGTGTTCCCATCCACAATCGATTGTGTAATCTATAGGATATATCGCAACATTGTAGCCTCCTTGGTGGAGTCCTTAAGATCGTGAAAATATCCTCGAAGAACTGGACAGCCTTTGGAGCTCCCGCCCATGGCTGCTGTGAACCTAGTTCGTTAGGCGTGCAGTATTGGCGCTGTGGGCGTGTTCGCGCCAAATGCTTCTGCGCAGCTGCGAGGGAAACCCCCTTCCCGCCCCCTCTCTCCTAATCTCGCGTCTGTTGGCGCGAAACCGGCACATTGGGAGTGTGCATCATGGAGTGTGGACTGATTGGCGAAGAGGAGGCGTTACTTTTGGAGACCCTGTCGGCAATCCGGAAACTGAATTCTCTATGTGGGTCAAGGTGCGTAACTGTCATGCACACAGCAATTAGTGATGCGTGCCGTCGGCTCTTTTCAATGGATTCCGTCTTCCCCTCCAGCGGCAGGCTGCTTGCCGCCTCGCGCCGTGTGTTCTGCCGTGTCCCGATTAGCAGTCGCCCATGTTGATGTTCGACCCCCGGCAGGCGGCCCGAAGACGTCCGATTGGACCGCAGTTCAACCGTCGGTGAGTTTTTCGTTGTAATATTGTCGAGTGAAAGTTTTCTCGTCATTCTTCGGTGCGTTACAGGCACCAGGAGGCATGTAAGTCTCAAATTGCTCCAATGGGGAGAAGATGCTGCGGATTCGGAATACTGTGGGCCTTCGAGTGTCGCGGTGTGTGAGAAGATCGTAGTCGTATGGAGCCGCGGGCTTGGATGCGATGTTGATTATTTAAGTGTCGCAACCATCTATTCCTCAAACCAAAGGTTGTTTCCGCTTGCGTTAGACTTGTGATGGCGTATCGTGGAGTTCTGGGTCTTCAGTCTTATTGTAGCTAGCTGACAACAAGTGTTGAACTATTTAAAATTGCATCTACATTGAATCGTATTGGTAGAAAAAAAATTACCATCATAGCACATCGATTTAGTACGGAAGCATTATATTTGATACTAGCCCTAGGGGCCCGTTGACTTGAAACTCGATCCGTTCGCTAGAAATTTCGGTTATTTGGATTTTTATGTTAGGGAGTTAGGATAGGTGCTGCTCTAGATGCAGGCGAAGTGTGGTGAGTGATGTATTCAAAATAACAAACCATTAAAAGATACCAAGACAACTTAATGTAAACTTTCATATCCGGAGTGCCCAGCAGGATCAAATTTCTCACAAAAATTACTTCCCATCTCTTCATATATGAAATTCTAGGCATCCATCTATCCGACCACCTTGTCTGGACACCGTATGTATCAGAGCTAGTTGAGAGGCCGTCAGTTGGAGTCTTAATGATTCGCAAACTCTTTGCAACTGCTTATTTTGATATTCTAAAACAACTTAATTATGCCAAAGTACATTCGTACATGTTCTACGGAATCATGTTTTGTGGTAATACCAATCATTGAAGGCATTATCTCTGCGAAAACATGCTATTAAATCTGGCATTTGAGTATCCATTCGTACTCCCGGCAAGACGTTATTTATCATAGCTGTAAAAAAATTGTTAAAGTTAGAACAATTTTCTGATTTTTAAGCAATTATGAAATTTATACTCCATTTCCCATTCAATTTCCAACTTCTTTCAAAGCATGGAATACAAATACAAAGAAAGCACTGCAAATCAAAAAAATCTTCAACATCCTACCTTCATTATTGGCCAAATCAGAGACATTTGAAAATTCACAGTTTTCCCCTTGCTTGTTAAAACGACAATTTTAGGTGATTTTTTAAATGGCTGTAAGTTCATAAAAATTCAAAATATAAAAATTAAAAAAAAGAGAGTTTTTGATTGTCTCTTATTGGTATATAACATATTTTTTTGAGAAAAATCCATGATGGTCACCCCGCACATTTCATAGTGCTCTGCATGATTTGAGATGGAAATGGCCAGGGGTGACGATGAAGAGTAGCCACGTCCGTAGCTGTCGGATAGTTTTCTGCTCAGTATTAGGGTCATGCGCCTGAAGCAGGCAGAGGGACCCGAGAAGGGCAGCCTTCTACATTGCACTCGCAAGTGCATCCGCTCGCTGCCTGCAAGCTGGGATGCACTTGAGAATCGCAACCAGTGAGTTCTTGACACCACCAAGCACTTCCACGATGAGGACTAACAGTTTCACAGAGTAGCCCGCGCACCATTGCCGGTGTTCGCACGAAAGATCTCGATATTTAGTCCTTCTTTCTATCTTCTTCGCTGGCATGTTCGTTTTGGCCGTTGCTGAAAACTCAATCACGCACATGATATGCGAGAAATTGTCGCAGAGAACGATGTCAGGCTTCGTCACCTCCAACTGCCTGGTGGTGGGGAAGGAATAATTCCTTCAGATCTTACGCTTATCGGTCTCCTCGACGGATCTCCAGACATGTAAGGCAGCACCGGATTCGCGTCTGTGCCGCAAGGATGTCCTAGGTTGTAACACAACACCCTCAGAGCCGAGTTGTGCCGATGCGAGTGTATGAGGGCTATTACGAATTGAGGGGCGTTCTCGTACCGCCAGGCGGAGTTTCCGTACCGCCGACGTTGATCCTACGTGATGTGCGATTACGAAGAGTGGTCGGAGTCTCAAATGGAAGGGGCGGTGTTAATTGAAAAGTTCAGTTTGGACAGGACTGTTGATTCATCTGTGGTAACCAGTAATACTTGATGAAGAATATTTTACTCTGGGAGCGTCTGTTTACGTCGTAGATTTTCAAAAAGTTGCAGTACTTATATAATAACTCCGTATTTTGCTGTAGTGTTTGTGTATGAGTAAATAACACGAAAGACGCGAACGCTCATTTCATACGAAGGTTGGTTCTCATACGTATATTCCCCAAATTTACAGTGTTAATAACCTCAAATTTTGCAGCCCAGTGTTTGTGTACGAGTAAATTCCACCCGAGGTTCAATTCATGCAAAAATTTGTTAGCATCGTATATATCCCCACATTTACAATGCATGTATAATAACCTAATAATTTGTTGCAGTGTTAGCGTGTGAGTGAATCACTCGAAGTAAGTGAAGCTTCTTTCCTGTAAAAATATGTATTAATATAATATTTTCTCAAATTTACGGTATATATATATACAGTAAAAACAAATCTTTCTATTTCTCACGTTCACACTCATCAAACTTGCTCCAAAGATAATGTTCGTACTCATCATTAAAAGTACAGTTTAAACCTACAAGACCCATACCATTCTGGAGCTGCAGTTTATAGTAAGTTTCCGGAAAATATTCGCTTTGTCCCCCAAACTGCAGTTTATGAAAGGAGGCTGAAATCACTGCTTCTAGGCAAAAGTTGTTTTAGTGCCAAAGGCACACGTACAGATGACTCAGCGGATGTCGCTGTTTCTTTCCTTTACGGAGAAGTCGTGGGAGGTCTGTGGATGGATATATATCACCCGTTTTGTATAACTTCGGCTCGTCGCAAAAGCTACGAGATTTTCGGAGTTGGTCTGAGACGTTGGAAGCACATTTTCTTGGCGGTGCCATGAATGCCACGAAAGGCATTATCCCTCTAAACTTTGATTTCACTGGCCACTGACGGGGACTGGATACCACGTTTGAAAAGCCGGTTTTTCGACCTTGGACTCCGTTACCGACAGGGTGACATATTAGCAGATGAAATTTCCTGGTTACCTTGGTTTTGGTGAAAGCGTGGAAGATGCGCTCCGTCGCTCAGAGCGCTTGGTCGAAGGGTGGTCCCCTCCCCATACTCCGTCTTATCACTGGAGAATGAGGGTTACTGGGCATCGGGTTTCATGGGTCCACTGCTGTGTTCGGTCCCACGGTGAGCTGTAGTGTGTGGTGCAATATTTCAGGGAAGGCTCAGCACATCTTTTGGGGGGGCGCGGTCTGGCTATTTCCCTTATTCCGGTACCCAAAAGGCCATCATTCTGCTTTCGACAAGATTGTTCAGGCCGATTCATGCCCTTCCCAAGACTAACAGGACCAACCGAAGAAGAATAGGTAGCCAGGGATGTATAACTTTGTCCTCCGTTTATAACCACTTTAATATTTATGGACGGTGGGTCCCAAGAATTTCGTCCAGTGTGTTTCGCAGAGTATGGTGGCAGGAGGGGTACTGAGGCCGGCAAAATTTATCGTACACATCACTCAGTGTGATCAATTATTACCGAAGGGAGGGATGTGTTGATTCCCGCGCATCTCTATTGTGAGCTCCTCCCTTTGGGCAATGATACGCACGAGGGAACCTTTAATTCACCCTAGGTGTCATATAATATATTGCATCACTAAATGCCATGCCGCTTAATGTAGTTCCTTTATAAAGATGTATTATCCGAACGATCTCGAAATAAAAATTAAATTGGTAGAGCAAGCAAATTTCTCAACACTTAGCGGCGCAGGGCTGAAGTGCATCTCAGGCGAGCAGTTTGTGGGGACACTTTCGCATTTCGAAGTGCTACCTTCTTTCTTAAGCTAATTATCGTCTCAATTTCTTCTCGTTACAATCATGATTTCTCTTCTTTGATTTCCTTTCTAGATTTTATTACCGTAATCCCTCAGTCGAACTCTCCCAACATCTCCAACAGAATCTGCCTTATGATTGTGTGTCTCTGATACCGCCCTTTTATACCCATAGAGCCCTCCTTAATTACGCCGCCGTCTCGTGTGGGATTCGCCAAGATCACTGGAAGCACATGGCATGCAGGGAAGCTTTCACGTGAGCGTGATCGGCCAGGACTCAGTTTCAGCCCGTCCACCGATGCTGCAGTCCTCCTGCGGCGACAGTGGTAACAATTGATGGTAAAATCGACTATTTGCGTGAGGTATTTTGTTGAAATTTATTGTAGCGAGTAATGTTTTCTTTCGAAATGCCGTGTTCAAAATTCCAGGGTATCATTCCAACTAATTAATTTGAGAATTAACTTTTAATATGTATTGTTTGAGTATGGAAAATACCTAGGTCTTAGCGCCCAACCATTGGTTCTTCGTAGCATGACGTCTTCTCCCACACTAGCAGTAGCGGAGTAGCCTAGCTTTGCATTGAGGGTGAAAATATTCCTAGCCTTTATGAAGTATTTCGTTATAGGACACCAAAAAAGGAGTATTTTTTCATGAAAGTGGGATTCGGAGACGCAAGTTCCAACAATCTTCCGGTCGTGGCCACGATAATGAACGGGCATTTTCTGCGCAAAAACGCAGAGTATGTTGGAAGTGATCAGCAGGGCGTAAAAGTATCACGGTCGTCTTAGTACTATTATTTTTCTCTAGGTATATTATGCAGTAAACCTTGAATTCTGCTTTTCGTTGTGTTTTCCGTAATATGGCCGTTAATTTTACCTAAGCTCTACTAATGTAGCTTTTCTCATCGGTGCACTACTAAACCTTGAGGTAGCTGTGTTATAGTAATACCGCATGACGAATGACATTCATTTCAATTTAACTTGGTAATTATGGAATGGTTCTTGCTTTTGTGAATACCGATAAACTAAGTTCATATCCTTCACGTTTTTATTTAACAGGAAATAGGTATTGTTTCATTAAAGAAACCCCTCCTTTAAGTACTAATTTTTTTGTACAGGGTAATGCTCACTAAATATGTAACTCATATTTACCCGCAGGTTTAAGCTTCTCCTATCCATAAGTATTAGGAAACTTCTTTATTAGAACCATTTAGCATGAAAGGAAAGGGAATTAACATAAAAAGAGTGATAAGGAGAGCGTGTTTGTATACTATCAGCAATCGGTATCCATAGTTAGTTGTCACAGTTTGTCCTGTTGGTGCCTAACTGGAGTGGATGCGTCTTCTTTTGGAGGAAAGCCCAAATACTCTACAGCTATCGTAGTTGATTTGATGGCATTTGAAACTGCTGGCAGTGCTAAGTAGTCCGATCACATTCCTCTTCTTAAGAACAGGTCTGTTTGTCAAAGGCACAATTGAAGGCCTAGACTACCACTCAAACACACGAAGGACAACACTTGTTTTGATTGGGAGTAGGCCACTCATTATTTTCAATTTCATATAATTGTCAGCATGCTCTTACAACTGAACATGGAATAATGTATATTTAACAAAGAAAATGTAACTACTTTTCCCCAAGTCTTAGCCGTCATCACGTCTTAATATAAATTAAGTCAATAAGCAAATATCGCACATCCGTATCAAATAAATACATATCATTATGCTCAGAGAAACAAATGTACTGCTTTAAGTATGAGAATAGATTGGTAAAAAACATGATGATTCGTTTAAATGACCATTATGACAAATGAAATTAACCATTTCAATACGTCATTAATTACAATGATATCATAAGGGTAGTAATACACTATTTTGAACCACTTGACAAGGAAAGATATAATGAAAACAGTTCAAAGATGATACTTAAAGTGTACGTGATCTAATTCTCGTAATACAACATAATAAGCCGTTTAATTCGGCTAAGGAAATCCAAATAATACCATCGGTCCATACGATACTGATCATAATAATCAGCCGCAATAATAATTTCACGAACGATTTAATTGCCTTAAATGCTCCGCAATTTCAATTTAAAAAAAGTAAAGCAAAAAAGTTTTAATTACAGTTAATGTTAATTATCGCCTAACATCGAATTATGCTACACAATTTCGCCATAAAACTACTAACAACTTATTTCTTAAGGGGGCTCTATACCACTGAAAAAAATGCGTCCGCAGACGTCTACGTGTTCTTGATTTACGACTTAAATATACTAGTTATTGCAAATCTGATTGAGCAGGACTCTAGAATAAGGATTAATACTTAGCATAAGTATTGCAGCTATGGGCGTTTCACTTTCTATATAAATAGATCGAAAGCTGAAAACCGTAAATTTGTCCAAAATCAGGAGCTCGCCATGAAGCCTTGGACGCATATTTCTTTAAAATCTTTTCATTCAGGCTATATAACCAACCTTCATCTCCATGTTGGAACGTGGGTAATGTTCCATAAAGCGTATTTTAGCGTCATAGTGAACATTCTCGTGGTCCTATGCAACGCATTTTTCACGACTCCTCGATCTAAATTACGTGTTCCATCGGCGGCGCTGCGATTTCCGCTGTCAGCCTGAGAGAGAGTGGTAGCGCTTAGGAGGGGGGAAGAGCGGGTAGGTGAGGGGCGAGCGATGAGGGGAGGTGTAGCTTTTTGGGACGCCCCTCGACCTTGTATTTCAACATGGTACAGGCCCCCATGAAAATACCATGAGGGATAAGATTTCACAGCTGTCTTTGCTGCTCGCGCTTACTCCCAATGTGGATCGCTCGATATCGATCGATCCTTAGTAAAGGATCATATTCACTCTTCAACCAGTCCTTTTGTACTCGGATTTGTCAAATACTTTGTCGTAGTGATTGGCGTAGACAGTGGAGAGTGGAGGGGGGTGATCATCCGAGCACCTGTAAGTTATTACTATATTACGATAAATTGTAGGTGTGTCTGTTGCCTCAATCGCGTTAATGAATTTATCATTGCTTGTCCAGGAAACGTTTCTGGAGATTATTTTTTTTTTTCCTTTGCAAATTTGCTTAAACGGTCTGTTCCTTATTGATCAAATGGTCATCCATTGCTCTCAACATAATGAAAGTACTTTATGTCTACGTTACGGTGATGCCATAATTTTGCCGGAATCTACGGTGACAAAAGCTTACGATCCAACCGGAAGACGAATCTTCGATATAAAACTTTTTCTTCTAGGGAGGAAAAAACATTTTTTTCCTCCCTAAAAACTATGGGAAAACATGCTTTCTTGCATAATATCAGACATGGAAGTGATAGAGGAAAAAAGGAAAGGGGTTTTCAGCAAATTTCGTCAGATGTGTAACATGGAAATATTTTTAAATACTGAAAACCCTAATGAAAAAAATCGTATCAGTTAACAAGGCATGGTTATACTGTAAATTCCTTGTCATATCTTGTCATATCTTGTATATCGCCTCTAAGATGTGCATTTCTTTGAACTTCTGAATTCGGTCTTCAATAGTTGACTCCTTTTTTGATAGCATTACGGGATGATCTGACCCCGCGCACATTGCTACCAACGAGTTTGTAAAATATCCCAAATACAATGATATTAAGTAGAGATCGTACTGTTAAAGTTTTCAAGTACTACCCTAATCTACTCAGACTAAAATTATGTATTGGAAATCCAATTTAATAACCACATTTCTAAAATACCTTGGGATATCATAGATAAATATCATCTTCTCAAGTAAATAACTTCATGGCATTCTCTCTCGAGACATGCCACCATCAAAATTCTGCTAATGTGCTTTGGAAATATATATGCGAAGCGGGTGCCATAAACTGTGGGATAATGACAAGGGTTTAATTACAGGTTGCAAATACGATATGAACTGACCAAGGATATTCACAACTAGCGGAGCTTAGTGCAGTTCTCGATATGCCGTGTATTACTCCTAGAACGTACCAAAAAATGCAATAATACTGCATCCTAGGAATGCATGATGCTGCGTGGGAGGTGATGAGGCGTGCCGGGAAGTAGGAATATGATCTCGCCGTGCAGGCTGGAGACGTGGATACCGATGGTATACCCTTGATAGCAGTGGCTGCCAATGGGTCTTTAAGGAAAAGATCGTATTGGACTAACTACAACTCACTTTCCGGAGTGGTACGCGAAGCTATTTCTACTTACTTTTTTTAATTGTAATGAACTAGCGGGGGGGGAGGGGGGGGGCGTTGAATTTCAACAGCATGGAAAATATCAAAATCAATGCATTGCCTTTAAAAGCCATTTCTCCAAAAATCCTTGCATATTATTTTTAAATATTTTAGATAGCTGAATTACCCGGTGTTGCCGGAGATCATAATTTTTCATAACTCATATGAGGAGAGTGAGGTTGGTTCATAGTTGTCACTGTTGGTTTTACGATCTCGCTGTAGACGAAGCTCTCGTCCCTATGTAGATTGGTATTTATATGTATATTTGCGTAAAACTCTTTTCACCATTCACATCACAACTAGCTTAGGACAGTTTTACAAAGATATCATTATATCTTGATTGGTACAATTTTACCTTATTTAAAATGCATATATCCAATTATATCAAAACCCTTTTACATGTGATAGATAACGGCAGTGCGACACAGAGGGAGAGTATTGAAAAAGTAGGAGCTATATAAAAATGGAGACTAAAGGAAAAATTGAAAATAGATTGCAGGCGTTCGAGATGTGGGTGTGGAGGAAGAAGGAAAATGAGCTTTGGACGGAGAGAAACGCAAATGCAGGAGTACTTGACTTCGTTTGGGAGGAGGAGGAGAAGCTGCTGGATGGGATTAGGGGAAGGCAGAGTAGGTGGCTTGAACAGGTAATGAGGGGCGATGGGTTGCTCAGAGTCGTGATAGAGGGAATAATGTTTGGCAAGCAGGGCAGGGGAAGGATGAGAATAGGTTTTATGGACGGGATGAAGAAGGGTAGGACATGCGCGGAGAGAGAGAAAGATCCTATGGGTGCAGATCAGAACTCTGCGTGCATTGAGAGTGACAATCGGGAAGTAGATGAGCACTCCAAGACCAGCCTCCTGAAATCGCTCTCATTGAATGAGAAAGAGACAGAGGAATTAAAAGGCACTAACCAGGAATCAGCGGTACTCAGGGCCGTTGATGCCTGAAAGCCTAAAAAGTCCGACAGCATCCACATTCGGCCGTGTGTGCAAATTGAGGCCCAAAGCAACCAGGACAAATACTGTGAAGTCCATTTTACGCCCATCCTTCTCGGGAAGCAAATCTACAGAATACAGTAAGGCTATGGAACGAAGAGCCATTGAGGCCTACGCGGGGGAAAGCGGATGCACAGGGAATGTTTGTAGACCAGGAATTGCCATTTCTGGCGGCTCCCCCAATGGGCTAATACCTGATGGTAGAGGTGTTCTGGAAATAAAACGCCCTTGATCTTGTAGGGAGGTCACTCCTATTGAACGCATTAAAAATAACCAAGTTTTGCCATATTCTTGAAGGGAAATTAAAACAAAAAAGAGATCATCAATATTATTATCAAGTTCAAGAACAACTGCATTGTAATAAGGAGTATTGCATTTTTATTTTTTGGGCCCCACGGGGCATTTTATATGAAAATTTAAGAGGGTTGACAGATTCTGGGCCAATCAAATGATGTGTAACTAACAAAAGTAACACGCAATAACATTAAAAAATTGCCTGTTCTAATATTCATGTTTTCGTGATTTGTGGAAAAACCGGAGGTGATGTAGGAATTTGAAGGTAATTTTCGGAATCCACAGAACAGTACGGCTCATTTCACACAACAAAATCTTGCATATTGGTGATAGTCACTGATTTTCGTAGCGCTTAGTACCTTTTCCAAATTTTTTTATCAATTTCCCGTGAAAACAGAAACAGCAATTTCTTCAACCGTCAATGTTATATAAAAATTGAGAGCGTAAACCTCAAGTAGATTTCTTTATTTAAAAATTAGTAATTTTAACTATACTGGCTACATATTCCAAATGAGGTCTAACAAGGAAAAAGTAGCCGATTTCTCGTACATGATCGTCTCATTTACCAATACTCTTTTGACGAATCCCAGTTTACGATTACCTTGACCCATTATTTCACGTATGTATTCACCCCAGGAAAGATCATGTGTCAGTCTTATCCCAAGATATTTAATGGACTCCAAGTTTGTTTCATTATTACATATTTTGTAAGTGATTGGAGGAGAAAAATTCTTTTTCCAAAAATTCATTACTACAGATTAAAAAAAAAAATTAATTCTAACTGCGACGTATGACACCATTTTTCAATTGCTTGTAGGTCAATATTTAAATATTCTTTATCATTTGGGCATAGACTTTCCCTGTACAGTACCGCGTCATTCGGCAAATAGACAAAGCTTAGTTTTCACCACCTTATTGATGTCATTCTTGTACAGTAGGAACAGGAGTGGACCTACCACACTACTTTGTGGGACACCTGAAGTGACTTCAATTGCCGGAGAGGTAACACCGTCCAAAACAACCCTTTGCACCCGATCATGCGGGAAATCATTTATCCATGATATAATATTACTGTCTATCCCATAAGATTTTAATATCAAAATTAGTTTGCTATGAGACACCTTGTCAAAAGCTTTCTTGAAATCGAAAAATATTGCATCCACTGGATATTACTTTCTCCATAAACTAAAATATCGTGGGAAAAGAGAGCAAGTTGAGTTTCACATGATCTTATCTTCCGGAAACCATACTGAACATAGGACAATAAATTCTGGTTATCTAGATGCCCCATGACTGAACTGACAATTATATGTTCCAAGACTTTGCACGAAATGGATGTGAGGGATATAGGTCGGTAGTTATGTGGGTGCTCCCTATCACCACTTTTAACCTTAGAAATGCACACTTACTAAGAGAATCATAAAGTGCACACTGGTGTCCTGCGGACCCCATGAGTTATAATTTTTTTTATTTCAGATTTTTGCTATATTTCATTGAGGAAGATGGCAAATATCATTTATGTGAAGCCTTTTTAATATCAATGAGTTGAAATATTTTATTTTAAAAAATATATAACGCAGTAAAAAATACCTTTTTAATTTGAAAACTTAGAAAATCTCTCAGAAATACATCAAATCGAAATTTATTTTCTGTTGCTCATGTTTTGACAATACCGAGAAATGCCGTTAGTTACTTAAGGATAAGACTTTGAAGTGTATGAAGACTATCGTTTTTAATAGTTTTTCTCCAAAAATATGTTTATTACAACATATGAAAGAAGCGTATTTTTCAAGTTTAATTTTTCAGTGATTTTTTCGAAAATTTCATAAACACTTATAATGTCAATTAAAATGCTTATAAATTTATAGTTCTTTGCGTAATAAATATAAATATTCACATTGTACTGGAAAGAAGTTGATTTTTCACTCCAGTACAGGCAGTACGCAGATAACTTCTATGCACATGGGAGTGCTGCACAATGAGCATAGATGTCTCATTTTTATTTCCCTTTCACTCGGGCATAAGTTACGTCGAACCTTCCTTCTCGTTGCTGCACTGCATGCCCATCAATCTGTAGAATTTTTAGCGTTGTTCGTCAACCGTGCGGTATTCATGGGCTGTGTAATAATTCCTACAATTATCCACCATGTCTTCTCAAATTTCACGAATTGGTGAACATTGATCGATCACCCTGCCCTGCAATCTTGAAGTAATCAAAACGCAGTGTTGACAACAGAAACCGGAGACACTGTAGCGGAGTGGTACATTGATATAGTGTATGCAAACTCAGTTTATAACAGCTCATACAGCATAATGTTGCACGTCTTCTGCACCCCAGAAAAATACTAAAGTCCAAAAAAAATGCCTCCATCTCCTCAATATCTACATCACTATGATACGATTGGGAACTTAAATCTCTAAGCGCTGCCGTTGTATTTCCTCATTTCTGTACATCGATATTAAATTTCGCAAAGCTCTATCAAATAATAACTGTCGAATTTGGTGAGGAGTTTTGATATCACTCGTTGCGCCTTTTGGTCCGGGTTGTTCTGAAATCAAATTTTACTGTTTCCTTCTCCAAAATACAAAAAAGAAAGAAAAATAAAATAAGTGTAATATCAATAATATCCATCGACTTTCAGGGTCTTCGGACAGTATTCAAAATCGTGACACAACAAAAAATAATCATTGCACGGTAATTTTACCATTTAAGGTTTAGGTAAAGATGCTAAAATCAGAATTAAAGTTCATGAGAAAAAGTAGGTGCTAATTTAGTTAGAGGTATTCGGAAGCACGCATCGAAAACAATCGTTATGAACCGACCGGGAAATTCATTTACAGAGCGAAATCTAGCGATAAATAAATAAAGTATTTAGTTCTGAAAACATTAGGTGGAAAATAGTTCATCGTCTTTTGGTCTCTTTTTCCCGGCAACAAGAACCGTCTTTCCCTCGCAGGTTTGTAGGTTGCCTTTCTGCCTCTATTCGCCTGGCTCCCTCTTGGTCGCTTTGTCGCTGGTACACTTTCGTCTTATAAAGGTTCTCCGCTACTACCGCTGTCTCTATCTGCATCCGCGCAATCTTCCTCACTCTCCGAATCCGATTGCTCATGTGCGGAATCTACATCACTGCCTGACGAATTACCCCCATCCCTTCCTGCTCCTCCTCTTTTAACACCAGCAATGCCTGACGAATATCTTCATCACGCCTCATGTAGAATCGCGACGAGGAAGACATCTCTAACGCAGCACCGACTCGCTATAGAAATGTGCAGGCTACCAATTGGTCTCGAGGTGAAATGACCAGCAATTGACTTATCCTCTCTTTTTCCACAGATTTTGACGTATATGGGCTTCGGGTCGCCAGCCACTACTTGTAAGAAATGCCTACTCCCTTCATGAATTTTGAGGACATTCCCTTCCCAGCAAATTCCCGGGCCCTAGTTGTGAATTCCCTTGTGCTCTCCGAGGCGCCAGCTCATTGCCATTCTGTGACAAGTGCAAGTCCCGAAAAGGTTGCAGTCTATAGCTGTGTATATAATCCCCTTTACAGTTTCCAATACATAAAATATCCAAATGATGACGAACGCCAAATTATTATAAGGCATTATTTAGGATCGAAAAACCAAGAAATAATCTTCAATGCTGCTAAACTACGCTTCATGCACGTGAAGTTTTTCTATTCACATTTCACTTCTAAATTTCAAATGAGAATGCAGGAAAATTGGATAATTCCCGAAATATCTTCGATGGTACCAAATATCCTATAATAGTTTAAAAAAATTATAAATATTGTTTTTAAATAATTAAAATGATTAAATACTATATCTACAAATACATTAACAGTAAAAAGGGAGATACACAATGCTATATGATTTATTCGATATGTCTCAAAATTTACCATGAAATACACATTGGGGTCCAGCGGACCGCAGACCATTTTCAATATTTTTTCATGAAGCACCAAGCATTTTAATTACTGCATCGCAAGCAATAGTCAGTTCCTAAGATGTAAAAAGGAATTTACATTAAATTAGATTTCTGTATTTCACGTTTTGTGAAAGTTACGGCGAATAAAAAAATGAACGACATGTTGGGTATAGCCTGGTTGGAGGGCAATTAGCTGTCGAGTGAGTCAGTTGTCGTGAGGCGCGATGGTAGACTAACCACTGTCTTTGCTAATATTGTTGTCACCCCCAGTCAGGGGCCCCTCTAAGCCGCCTCGCGCCGGAGGCCCTCGGAGGGCTATTACGAATTGAGGGGCGTTCTCGTACCGCCAGGCGGAGTTTCCGTACCGCCGACGTTGATCCTACGTGATGTGCGATTACGAAGAGTGGTCGGAGTCTCAAATGGAAGGGGCGGTGTTAATTGAAAAGTTCAGTTTGGACAGGACTGTTGATTCATCTGTGGTAACCAGTAATACTTGATGAAGAATATTTTGCTCTGGGAGCGTCTGTTTACGTCGTAGATTTTCAAAAAGTTGCAGTACTTATATAATAACTCCGTATTTTGCTGTAGTGTTTGTGTATGAGTAAATAACACGAAAGACGCGAACGCTCATTTCATACGAAGGTTGGTTCTCATACGTATATTCCCCAAATTTACAGTGTTAATAACCTCAAATTTTGCAGCCCAGTGTTTGTGTACGAGTAAATTCCACCCGAGGTTCAATTCATGCAAAAATTTGTTAGCATCGTATATATCCCCACATTTACAATGCATGTATAATAACCTAATAATTTGTTGCAGTGTTAGCGTGTGAGTGAATCACTC
This sequence comes from Platycnemis pennipes, assembly GCA_933228895.1. Lineage (NCBI taxonomy): Eukaryota > Metazoa > Arthropoda > Insecta > Odonata > Platycnemididae > Platycnemis > Platycnemis pennipes. The sequence goes on along the minus strand of CAKOGI010000001.1, from coordinate 108,635 downwards.
GAAGTAAGTGAAGCATCTTTCCTGTAAAAATATGTATTAATATAATATTTTCTCAAATTTACGGTATATATATACAGTAAAAACAAATCTTTCTGTTTCTCACGTTCACACTCATCAAACTTGCTCCAAAGATAATGTTCGTAGTCTTCATTAATCGTACAGTTTAAACCTACAAGACCCATACCATTCTGGAGCTGCAGTTTATAGTAAGTTTCGGGAAAATATTCGCTTTGTCCCCCAAACTGCAGTTTATGAAAGGAGGCTGAAAACACTGCTTCTAGGCAAAAGTTGTTTTAGTGCCAAAGGCACACGTACAGATGACTCAGCGGATGTCGCTGTTTCTTTCCTTTACGGAGAAGTCGTGGGAGGTCTGTGGATGGATGGATATCACCCGTTTTGTATAACTTCGGCTCGTCGCAAAAGCTACGAGATTTTCGGAGTTGGTCTGAGACGTTGGATGCACATTTTCTTGGCGGTGCCATGAATGCCACGAAAGGCATTATCCCTCTAAACTTTGATTTCACTGGCCACTGACGGGGACTGGATACCACGTTTGAAAAGCCGGTTTTTCGACCTTGGACTCCGTTACCGACAGGGTGACATATTAGCAGATGAAATTTCCTGGTTAACTTGGTTTTGGTGAAAGCGTGGAAGATGCGCTCCGTCGCTCAGAGCGCTTGGTCGAAGGGTGGTCCCCTCCCCATACTCCGTCTTATCACTGGAGAATGAGGGTTACTGGGCATCGGGTTTCATGGGTCCACTGCTGTGTTCGGTCCCACGGTGAGCTGTAGTGTGTGGTGCAATATTTCAGGGAAGGCTCAGCACATCTTTTGGGGGGGCGCGGTCTGGCTATTTCCCTTATTCCGGTACCCAAAAGGCCATCATTCTGCTTTCGACAAGATTGTTCAGGCCGATTCATGCCCTTCCCAAGACTAACAGGACCAACCGAAGAAGAATAGGTAGCCAGGGATGTATAACTTTGTCCTCCGTTTATAACCACTTTAATATTTATGGACGGTGGGTCCCAAGAATTTCGTCCAGTGTGTTTCGCAGAGTATGGTGGCAGGAGGGGTACTGAGGCCGGCAAAATTTATCGTACACATCACTCAGTGTGATCAATTATTACCGAAGGGAGGGATGTGTTGATTCCCGCGCATCTCTATTGTGAGCTCCTCCCTTTGGGCAATGATACGCACGAGGGAACCTTTAATTCACCCTAGGTGTCATATAATATATTGCATCACTAAATGCCATGCCGCTTAATGTAGTTCCTTTATAAAGATGTATTATCCGAACGATTTCGAAATAAAAATTAAATTGGTAGAGCAAGCAAATTTCTCAACACTTAGCGGCGCAGGGCTGAAGAGCATCTCAGGCGAGCAGTTTGTTGGGACACTTTCGCATTTCGAAGTGCTACCTTCTTTCTTAAGCTAATTATCGTCTCAATTTCTTCTCGTTACAATCATGATTTCTCTTCTTTGATTTCCTTTCTAGATTTTATTACCGTAATCCCTCAGTCGAACTCTCCCAACATCTCCAACAGAATCTGCCTTATGATTGTGTGTCTCTGATACCGCCCTTTTATACCCATAGAGCCCTCCTTAATTACGCCGCCGTCTCGTGTGGGATTCGCCAAGATCACTGGAAGCACATGGCATGCAGGGAAGCTTTCACGTGAGCGTGATCGGCCAGGACTCAGTTTCAGCCCGTCCACCGATGCTGCAGTCCTCCTGCGGCGACAGTGGTAACAATTGATGGTAAAATCGACTATTTGCGTGAGGTATTTTGTTGAAATTTATTGTAGCGAGTAATGTTTTCTTTCGAAATGCCGTGTTCAAAATTCCAGGGTATCATTCCAACTAATTAATTTGAGAATTAACTTTTAATATGTATTGTTTGAGTATGGAAAATACCTAGGTCTTAGCGCCCAACCATTGGTTCTTCGTAGCATGACGTCTTCTCCCACACTAGCAGTAGCGGAGTAGCCTAGCTTTGCATTGAGGGTGAAAATATTCCTAGCCTTTATGAAGTATTTCGTTATAGGACACCAAAAAAGGAGTATTTTTTCATGAAAGTGGGATTCGGAGACGCAAGTTCCAACAATCTTCCGGTCGTGGCCACGATAATGAACGGGCATTTTCTGCGCAAAAACGCAGAGTATGTTGGAAGTGATCAGCAGGGCGTAAAAGTATCACGGTCGTCTTAGTACTATTATTTTTCTCTAGGTATATTATGCAGTAAACCTTGAATTCTGCTTTTCGTTGTGTTTTCCGTAATATGGCCGTTAATTTTACCTAAGCTCTACTAATGTAGCTTTTCTCATCGGTGCACTACTAAACCTTGAGGTAGCTGTGTTATAGTAATACCGCATGACGAATGACATTCATTTCAATTTAACTTGGTAATTATGGAATGGTTCTTGCTTTTGTGAATACCGATAAACTAAGTTCATATCCTTCACTTTTTTATTTAACAGGAAATAGGTATTGTTTCATTAAAGAAACCCCTCCTTTTAGTACTAATTTTTTTGTACACGGTAATGCTCACTAAATATGTAACTCATATTTACCCGCAGGTTTAAGCTTCTCCTATCCATAAGTATTAGGAAACTTCTTTATTTAGAACCATTTAGCATGAAAGGAAAGGGAATTAACATAAAAAGAGTGATAAGGAGAGCGTGTTTGTATACTATCAGCAATCGGTATCCATAGTTAGTTGTCACAGTTTGTCCTGTTGGTGCCTAACTGGAGTGGATGCGTCTTCTTTTGGAGGAAAGCCCAAATACTCTACAGCTATCGTAGTTGATTTGATGGCATTTGAAACTGCTGGCAGTGCTAAGTAGTCCGATCACATTCCTCTTCTTAAGAACAGGTCTGTTTGTCAAAGGCACAATTGAAGGCCTAGACTACCACTCAAACACACGAAGGACAACACTTGTTTTGATTGGGAGTAGGCCACTCATTATTTTCAATTTCATATAATTGTCAGCATGCTCTTACAACTGAACATGGAATAATGTATATTTAACAAAGAAAATTAACTACTTTTCCCCAAGTCTTAGCCGTCATCACGTCTTAATATAAATTAAGTCAATAAGCAAATATCGCACATCCGTATCAAATAAATACATATCATTATGCTCAGAGAAACAAATGTACTGCTTTAAGTATGAGAATAGATTGGTAAAAAACATGATGATTCGTTTAAATGACCATTATGACAAATGAAATTAACCATTTCAATACGTCATTAATTACAATGATATCATAAGGGTAGTAATACACTATTTTGAACCACTTGACAAGGAAAGATGTAATGAAAACAGTTCAAAGATGATACTTAAAATGTACGCGATCTAATTCTCGTAATACAACATAATAAGCCGTTTCAATTCGGCTAAGGAAATCCAAATAATACCATCGGTCCATACGATACTGATCATAATAATCAGCCGCAATAATAATTTCACGAACGATTTAATTGCCTTAAATGCTCCGCAATTTCAATTTAAAAAAAGTAAAGCAAAAAAGTTTTAATTACAGTTAATGTTAATTATCGCCTAACAACGAATTATGCTACACAATTTCGCCATAAAACTACTAACAACTTATTTCTTAAGTAAATTTGCTTAAAAAGCGCAGATGAGATGAATCAGAAATGACGTTCATCCGGTTTCATGTTGTTGTCGTTTGAATAACTAGAGCCAATCAAATAAAGTAACTAGATACTACACATCATTAACATTCATGAATTATTCAAGCCAGTAATGTAATGATTAATTATCGTATCACCATATTTAATGTTCTTGATGCTTTAACAGGAGTAAGTATCAATTTCTACATGATACTACAACATATTATCAGAACCTATATGTATTATGTCAACAAAGTCAGTAACAATCTTTGGTCAAGATTCATGCCGACTATGGCGATTGGCTTGTAGATATGAACTATTATTAATATATTGACGCACAAATTCATAAATGAAAAATATGGATAATATTAATTAAAGAACTCGCAATACAGCTGGAATGTACGAAATGTCTGTGAAAATTTTCAAAGTCCACCCAGTTATATTCCTTAAAAGTCAGTTATATACCTACCAAATGTGGTAATGGCATTTGCGTCTTTATACTGACTGTCATTTTCTAGAGCAAGCAAAAATATTTGCTTTGCATACGACATTGTTACCACATTAAATATTTCTAAGTGAACGTAGTCACATTCGTTGAAACTCAAGTTGTCCATCAAAGAAAGGTATAAAGTGATATTAACATATATATTGGATGATTATTGTTGACACTTAACGGTCCGCGTAATTGTTTGTTTAAGTATTCGACATTTTTCTTCACAAAATTCATAATTGTGGCAGCACTTTCAACGAAGCGCACATGAAGTAGCACATGGATTCTTCGTATGCGTCCCGATAAGAGAGATGGAAGCGCAAACGGCGAACGGGAAAATAAGCGCTACCGTAGCGAGAAAGAGCGCTCCGCTCACTCCCATGGAGGAATAATGGAAGAGTGATCCGAGCGAGCGAAATATCAGAGAGTAAACGGAGAGCGATGAGAACTCCCCGTCGCTTTATCACCTCATAATTATTGCAGCACTTTCAACGAAGCGCACATGGCGTCTTCGTATGCGTCCCTATAAGAGAGATGGAAGCGCAAACGGGGAACGGGAAAATAAGCGCTACCGTAGCGAGAAAGAGCGCTCCGCTCACTCCCATGGAGGAATAATGGAAGAGTGATCCGAGCGAGCGAAATATCAGAGAGTAAACTGAGAGCGATGAGAACTCCCCGTCGCTTTATCACCTCTCCATTCACGCGACCGTCACGCCCAAGCGAGCTGCCGATTTTTACCAGGGTGTCGTTTTATGATTGTTAGTGAATACTAGGGTAAATGTTAGGCCATAACGGTTGGAAAAACGGACATGAATACAAGTTGAGGTGACTGTTCCCCAACGCTGGCCCAACTGACGTGCTTCATGCGGTTTGTGCAAGTCTACTTAAGTTGCAACTTCATAATGGTTGAAATTAGCTAACTGCTCTTCATAACACTCATATGATGCCAAGTGATGCTACTTCAGTGGTTAATTTCTTCAACTTATCAGCTATCAGTGCTAATTTGTATTCCCGTTTTAGAGCATGTATAGTCAAAAGTAATTATGTTGAATACATAGTTTTTCAATGTAGGTGATACGAGAGTACATATTCCTCGTATTTCTCCGACTGAAATTGTTTTTAGTATTAATTTGTGTACCCATTTCTTAGTTTACATACCCTAAATGTAGTCTAGCTTAATTTCTTTTAAACTGAATACGAGTATACATATGTATTTCTCCTGGTCTTCTACATCTGCTATAGATTTCCTTTGTTATTTACTTTCTAATTTGAATTTAACACTAGCCAGCCTTTCAAACACAAGGCCAAAACTTTTAATACGCCAATCCTCTGAAATTGTCATTTCACCATTTTATGTTGTCCCAATGCTATCCTGAGTTTGGTAACCAATGCTGGGCTGACATGAAACCATTTTATCACTGGCAAATGTTAGCATTCCAACATTGGGGCAGCATTGGTAGCTGGCGTTTGGCCAATGTCAACAGCCCACATAGGGCCTGTGTAAGCAGCCGACATCAAGCCAGTTTTGGCCCAACATAACCCCGGCACTGGGCCGACATGACCCCGACACTGAGCCTACTTCATCCCGACACTAGCCGACATCATGCCTATGCTGCTGCCAACATTGGCAGCATGTTCCCGGGTGACATCGGGCCGATGCACAACCGACTTTGGCCGGTGTTGGCCCGACATCGGGCCATCATCAAAATGCTGCTTGTGTTAGGACTAAAATCTTTGGGAAAAAATATTTCTCTGGCCATACGTTATGCTATGTGTGTCTCAATTCTCCAACTTCATGACAGTGGCGTCAATGAACCTCCTACCTATACGTATCAATGCCTTTTATTCGCATTAAATTAAATTATTTTCTTATAGGCTTCTACAGATAGAAATCAAATTGGAACAGGCAGACCTCGTATGAGATACATGGAGCAAGTTTTGAAGGTTCTAAAAGAGAGGAGTAACGTCAATATGAAGAAGTCGGCGGATAGAAGATTAGATTGGAGAGCTGCGTCAAACAATCATAGGGTTGTTGGCCGATGATGGCGATGAAATCAGGTATTTGTCGCTCGGTTATCAATGTTCACACCTTTTACGTGATATGAGATGCATCACTAAATTACAACTTCTTTCACCTCGCTACTCCTATTTTTGTTTGGACCTCATTTAAGTGTCTTATCACGTGCTTCTGTCTCAAAATACAACACTTATGAAAGCGGTACACTTCGGAATACGGTATAAATGTATAAAATATTCACTTTTTGAACCCCATAGAAACTGTCATACGAATACTTTTAGTTTTACCGAATGTATACCTACTTAATCTGGGGGTAGCAGAAACGTTATCCCGGAGGATGTTGCTGGATGAAGTAGCCGATATAGATTCAAGAATCGGGTGCGATATCTTTTTTAATAACTTCCAATTTGTGCACGAAAAGACCAACGCAGTTACGGTATCTCGTTTGGGCGATTTTTTTAAGCATCATTGCAATGGTATTAATAAACAACCCACCGATAGGTAATGTACATTACATGATATTAGGATTTGAATTTAATTCCCAGGTTTATGTTAAACTATCTCCAATCACAAGCTATTTCGCCCGATGACAATTTCAAAAGCGTTCCATGTTTACTCTTGACGTCCCAGGTAGGTTCATACAAAACCCGTGAAGAAATAAAATAATTCACAACTTGAGCACCGCAGACGCATTCATTTTAATATTCCTAATTTCGACCTAATGCTAACCTAAATCTGTGAGTTGCGCTAGCAGTAAGCACATATCTTTGTGCGCAAAAAAATGACACCTTGCTTCAGGAATTGCCTACAGTGCCTTCGATACTTTCCTGTATCCTCGCGTAAAGCGCAATGCTGTTTGTCCATCCCTCTATGACAAACTATTTAAGTATCAACGATGTTTTTATTTCAGAGACGACAATGGCAATGGCCTTAGCAACGCTCGGAAAAGTTCCTAAAAAAGTAAAATTACACAATGCCCAGAAATCTGGAGAACCGTGAGTAAATGGGTTTAAAGAATGCGAAAGTTAAAAATATTCCCATTAAATACAGAAATAATTAAAGAAATCGACTAATATTTAATTATTTTAACGAGGAAAAGAAAAAACTTCCGCTACCGTTAACTGATAGCGAAGTTCAACAATTTTAAATACGTAATTTGCGCCAGGAACCGAAAAAGGGCCCTGAGCTTTTTTCATGCATCCTATAGCACCTTATTGTGTAAATATTAGAATCCTACGAAATCTCAACTTAATCGATTCAGTATTGTTTGAGGAAATGCGTAACATAAAGCTGGCAGACCGACACCACTTCATTTTTAGTTATTAGTATGATTATCTCAAAGCCTATCTACATAATTTTATTTTCTTAGCTTATATTTTTCTGATTTATAATTTTGGTATACCTAAATAATTAGCCCTCGTTTATCGTTATTCATTAGTCTTGATACGAGTTAATGCTAGTTCCTTATTATTCCGCCTGGCACTTGATTCGGGTATGCATTTTTGTTTTCCATCTCTCCCTTCGGTGCCCCTGGTAAAAAGTGTTCCCATCCACAATCGATTGTGTAATCTATAGGATATATCGCAACATTGTAGCCTCCTTGGTGGAGCCCTTACGCTCGTGAAAATATCCTCGAAGAACTGGACAGCCTTTGGAGCTCCCGCCCATGGCTGCTGTGAACCTAGTTCGTGAGGCGTGCAGTATTGGCGCTGTGGGCGTGTTCGCGCCAAATGCTTGTGCGCAGCTGCGAGGGAAACCCCCTTCCCGCCCCCCTCTCCAATGCTCGCGTCTGTTGGCGAGAAACCGGCACATTGGGAGTGTGCATCATGGCGTGTGGACTGATTGGCGAAGAGGAGGCGTTACTTTTGGAGACCCTGTCGGCAATCCGGAAACTGAATTCTCTATGTGGGTCAAGGTGCGTAACTGTCATGCACACAGCAATTAGTGATGCGTGCCGTCGGCTCTTTTCAATGGATTCCGTCTTCCCCTCCAGCGGCAGGCTGCTTGCCGCCTCGCGCCGTGTGTTCTGCCGTGTCCCGATTAGCAGTCGCCCATGTTGATGTTCGATCCCCGGCAGGCGGCCCGAAGACGTCCGATTGGACCGCAGTTCAACCGTCGGTGAGTTTTTCGTTGTAATATTGTCGAGTGAACGTTTTCTCGTCATTCTTCGGTGCGTTACAGGCACCAGGAGGCATGTAAGTCTCCAATTTCTGCAATGGGGAGAAGATGCTGCAGATTCGGAATACTGTGGGCCTTCGAGTGTCGCGGTGTGTGAGAAGATCGTAGTCGTATGGAGCCGCGGGCTTGGATGCGATGTTGATTATTTAAGTGTCGCAACCATCTATTCCTCAAACCAAAGGATGTTTCCGCTTGCGTTAGACTTGTGCTGGCGTATCGTGGAGTTCTGGGCCTTTAGTCTTATTGTAGCTAGCTGACAACAAGTGTTGAACTCTTTAAAATTGCATCTACATTGAAATGTATTGGTAGAAAAAAATTTATCATCATAGCACATCTATTTAGTACGGAAGCATTATATTTGATACTTGCCCTAGGGGCCCGTTGACTTGAAACTCGATCCGTTCGCTAGAAATTTCGGTTATTTGGATTTTTATGTTAGGGAATTAGGATAGGTGCTGTTCTAGATGCAGGCGAAGTGTGGTGAGTGATGTATTCAAAATAACAAACCATTAAAAGATACCAAGACAACTTAATGTAAACTTTCATATCCGGAGTGCCCAGAAGGATCAAAATTCTCACAAAAATTACTTCCCATCTCTTCATGTATGAAATTCTAGGCATCCATCTATCCGACCACCTTGTCTGGACACCGTATGTATCAGAGCTAGTTGAGAGGCCGTCAGTTGGAGTCTTCATGATTCGCAAACTCTTTGCAACTGGTTATTTTGATATTCTAAAACAACTTAAAAATGCCAAAGTACATTCGTACATGTTCTACGGAATCGTGTTTTGTGGTAATACCAATCATTGAAGGCATTATCTCTGCGAAAACATGCTATTACATCTGGCAGTTGAGTATCCATTCGTACTCCGGGCAAGATGGTCTTCATTAGTCGTAAAGTATATGCTTAAAAAGTCCTACCATTGAACAGTTGCAATTTTGATAAGATTCCGGAAAATCATCGCTTAGTCCCCTCAACTGAAGTTTATAAAAGAAGACTGAAAACACTGCTTCTAGGCATAAGTTATTTTGGTGTTAAAGAATTTCTTACAGATTCTTTTCCCTCCTCGAAAGGTATTGGTGTGAAATGTTTGCCAGCTGCTGGATTTGTCATGATATTGTGCTCGTTATTGTTGTTAGTGATTTACATTTCCCCTTAGCATTTGTATATGTATTGCTATTGTTAAGTACTCAGTGGACGAAGCCCATCGGTTTTCTATTCCCTATTATGTTAATAAATTTTTATTATGTAGTTACTGTGACGTAATTTTGACCTCCGAGTCCTCGGCTATCATCAGGTTTTTTTGTCGTCATAATTGCCGGAGACTCGAGAGGGGGCAATTTCCATCTCAAATCATGCAGGAGGTGCAGGGTGACCATCATGGATTTTTCTCAAAAAAATATATGTTATAGACCAAGAAGAGACATTCAAAAATCTGCCTTTTTTATTTTTATGTTGATTTTTTATGAACGTACAGCCATTTAAAAAAATCACCTAAAATGGTCGTTTTAACAAGCAAGGGGAAAACGGTGAATTTTCAAATGTTTCTGATTTGGCCAATAATGAAGCTAGGACGTTGAAGATTTTTTTGATTTGCAGTGCTTTCTTTGTATTTGTATTCCATGCTTTGAAAAAAGTTGGAAATTGAATGGGAAATGGAGTATAAATTTCATAATTGTTTAAAAATCAGAAAATTGTTCTAACTTTAACAATTTTTTTTACAGCTTTGAAATGTTCTAAAAGAGTAAAATTCAGTTTTACAGGTATCATTTAGTCATATTAGTGACAGCATATTTTTTAATAGCTCTGATAATGTTGCATTTCCATGAAATATGCCTTCAAAGTATGAACAATTGCCATTTTTTAATAAACAAAAGAGGCTATATTTCAAAAAACCCATCTTTAAAAATTATGAAAATTGGCTAAAATATACCAATAGTGATGAGCATTAAACCCATGCAAAAAGAGTGGGCAATATTTTTGTTGATAATTAATTATGAATTTTATAAGTTAGTGCATTACACCCATCAGCCAAGTAGGCACATTTTGCCTGGTTCCCATGATATTTCCAATTTTAAAAAGCAATAAGGAGTCTGAAACTCTGAATTAGCCCTAAAAGGGTTAAGAATTCTTGGCTTTATTTTAGTTATTACTTATTAGTTACTATGGTTCATTTAGTTGCCGTTCATTATATCTCAGATTGAAGCTCTGAGACAATTCATTTTCAAATGAATTGCCTCAATTAAAAAATTAACTTGATAACTTAGTTTGATCACTTGTTATATACATAATAATGACATTAAAAAATAACTACTCACGCTTAAAAATTAATTTTGTGCAAATATTTCTTCAGTTGCCTTCACTTCGTTCTTGTCAAATTTGTGTAAACGTCCTGACCGGTCACAGGGAGAAGGTGGTGTTATCTTTAAAGGAATATTTCTAAGTGGTATAATGCACTCATCCTTCTGAAGTGGCCATTTATATCCCTTGGCTGGACCATGAGGACTCATAAAAGACAGTGATATCTCCAAGTTCATCTGATACCACTGTCATACAACCTATCCACCAGTGATTGTCATATATGCACGAAATAAAGTCGCCAATGGTAAAATCACTTATTTTGTACACTAATCTCTGTCTGTCACTAACAGCGAGTTTCTGCATCACATGGGTCACTGTTCTGACTATCATTGTATCTCTTTTATCCGCATACCAGTAATGAGTTGATTGTATTCCCACCACAGCTTTGACACTACTCCATTCTTTTTTCTTCTCCTGGCGAAACTTCTCTACTATGCCACGATTTAAAAGGACAACACTTGTATTTTTAAGCAAGTTTGATACAGATCTGACAAACCCTCTTGCTTCTCTAATGGCATCAATACTGTCATTCTGCAGGTTGAACTTTGTAGCATAATGCTTGCAAAGGCCTCCTACACCATCACATGCACTTTTCCCATGACCGGTGGCAGAGAAAACCCATTTCCTTGTAATATTTTCAGGAATCTTTGATCTTAATTCATGCATTTGATACCTATTCTTGATATGGGAAGCTGCTCCATCTGATATATATGTTACCGAATTAAAATCCTCTGCGTAACTTTGAATTATATCTTGCATTACCACATTCAATGCACAGAGTGCATGCGCACTATCATGAATTAAGTCATCACAAACCACTGTATATGACTTTGTTTTCCCAGAAAAGTAGGCTACACATGTAAATAAAGAAACCTGGGAATCATTCCAGTGGTAGCTTTGAACTTCATATGGAAGTACAACCTACCAGTTTTCAGCAAAGTCAAAATGAAGGACTAATGTCGAGGTGGTACTACCATCTCTACATCTTCTAAATGTATATGCTTTAGTTGTAATTCCTTCTCCCCCTGGACATTCTCCACACTCCTGCAACCAGCATTCTTCTTTGTGGTTCTCACATAAACACAACATAAATAAGCTCCTTTCTTCAGTTTTCTGGCCTGTAAAGTTTTTCAAAGTTCCACATATCAGCTTCAAGTTGCTGCAGTAAACACAAGCACATGCCTCTTTCACTGGCTGACATTTTACCCACTTTGGACGCAAGGAGTAAAATGTGGATGATCCTATTTTCAATGATGGATAATCAAGCTTCATCTGAAGATATGCTTCCCTTATTGACCGTGTCATAAACCTTTTAATTTTCTTAGCTTTTTCTCCATTTAAATTCACCGTAATAACATCTCTTTTATTTGGACTTTGCTTAGAGCAGTCCTTACCATCATCCAGAAAGTATGACAGAGCAGTTTCAATGTCATCAGCTGGTATTGAATGCCCCTCATATGGATTTGGGTTTGCCCACACGCCTTTTTCTTGCCTTATTTTTCTTGCTTTATCAATTAAGTACAATGAACTTTCTGGCAAAAGTTGTTGAATTACACTTTTAGAGTAACCGTCAGGCACCAACGTGAGAAGCTGAATTTTCTCTGAGGATCTAGCGTTTTGCCATGGCTGAGTTCAAATTTTCTAGCCACTGCTGGCAATTCAAACAGTCTTCACACTTTTCTCGACTTTCTTTCCTCGGTAAATGAACATGAAAAGCACTGCCAAGCATACCGGCAGTGGCAGCTGAGACACTTCCTTCAAATTCAACACATTTCCGTTTGATGTAATTAACCCTCCTATCAGGATTAATTTGCCATGGCCGCTTAATAGGAGTAATTTGAGGACTTAAAATATTTATGGTTTCATTTATGATGTTCACTGCTTCACTTGGAGGGACATAGGGATCTTCAAGGTCAGCAACAGGTAAAAACACTGTTGAATCTCCATCAACTGTACACGATCCAATGCTGAACTCTTGCACCTTTCTCTGGTAGCGAATAAAACAGTTTCTGCATACATCATGGCTAGCTGATACAGTAGTACTAGGGCCAAGGATTGTTTGTAGAGGTTCAGCCAGATCACCAACAACTGTAAACTGCTTTACACACGATTTATAAATGATTTTTTTGTGTCGATTTTCATAATCCACACAGCGTACTCTGTGACTGCTGTAATGTAATGATGACATGTCTCCTCAAGGTTGCTTAGCTGCTTCTGCTACCTATGCCAATAAAACCCACTGATCCCCTCCAGTTCCAGAATGGGAATGCGGTCTTTTGCCTGAGTTTTGTTGATGGGTGAATCAGGCATGGCAGCAGATTAAGTGTTTACATTGTAATTTTGTTACATTGTTACAGTGAAGAAACTACAGTCATCTGCTGACCCATGCATCATTTATGGTAGTTAAAATGTGACAATCTGCATCCATTGTTTGTAAGAATATCATACTTGGTGTTTCAAACCAACACACTAATGTATTGCACGGTAATCACATTTATAGAATCAGATCATTTTATGGGATTAATGGAAGCAGCATGTGGTACATTGGAACATAACTCTATGGCATCAACTTCGTATTAGTTCAGGAGGGGTCAATTGCCTTCAGACTCCTCATTGCTTTTTAAAATTGGAAATATCATGGGAACCAGGGAAAATGTGCCTACTTGGCTGATGGGTGTTATGCACTAACTTATAAAATTCATAATTAATTATCAACAAAAATATTGCCCACTCTTTTTGGGCTCGCAGTAAGCACATATCTTTGTGCGCAAAAAAATGACACCTTGCTTCAGGAATTGCCTACAGTGCCTTCGATACTTTCCTGTATCCTCGCGTAAAGCGCAATGCTGTTTGTCCATCCCTCTATGACAAACTATTTAAGTATCAACGATGTTTTTATTTCAGAGACGACAATGGCAATGGCCTTAGCAACGCTCGGAAAAGTTCCTAAAAAAGTAAAATTACACAATGCCCAGAAATCTGGAGAACCGAGAGTAAATGGGTTTAAAGAATGCGAAAGTTAAAAATATTCCCATTAAATACAGAAATAATTAAAGAAATCGACTAATATTTAATTATTTTAACGAGGAAAAGAAAAAACTTCCGCTACCGTTAACTGATAGCGAAGTTCAACAATTTTAAATACGTAATTTGCGCCAGGAACCGAAAAAGGGACCTGAGCTTTTTTCATGCATCCTATAGCACCTTATTGTGTAAATATTAGAATCCTACGAAATCTCAACTTAATCGATTCAGTATTGTTTGAGGAAATGCGTAACATAAAGCTGGCAGACCGACACCACTTCGTTTTTAGTTATTAGTATGATTATCTCAATGCCTATCTACATAATTTTATTTCCTTAGCTTCTATTTTTCTGATTTATAATTTTGGTATACCTAAATAGTTAGCCCTCGTTTATCGTTATTCATTAGTCTTGATACGAGTTAATGCTAGTTCCTTATTATTCCGCCTGGCACTTGATTCGGGTATGCATTTTTGATTTCCATCTCTCCATTCGGTTCCCCTGGTAAAAAGTGTTCCCATCCACAATCGATTATGTAATCTATAGGATATATCGCAGAATTGCAGCCTCCTTGGTGAAGCCCTTATGATCGTGAAAATATCCTCGAAGAACTGGACAGTAGGGCGGATCGGAAAAAATCGATTTTTCGCGGAGAAACTTGGCCCTCTGGAAAAGTTGCAAAGTGACTCAAAATGAGGCCAGAAACATTTGGGGCCTCTAGGTGAACCCTAGACCCTCGCGCCGTGGCCATTTATGGGGAAAGGGGCTGAAAATAGAAAAAGTCATGTTTTAATAGCGATTCCCCATGGATTTTGCCGAGTTGCGGCCCTTTTGGGCAAACATTTCGTCCATTTGTACGTATCTGCAGCCATTAAGCCATAAATTGTCTATTTTGAGTGCGCGGCCGCGAGTAATATGCGCCGCCCACGCATCGTCGCGGCGCGGCGCTATGTTCCGAAGGCCGCACGCGCGCCTCCTGCCGGCTCACGCTTCCTGCCCGGTCGCCGCGAACGCAGCGAAACTCATCACGGATGCGTCTTCCGTCGTTGGTCTCATTAATATTAGATAATTAAATTATTTCCTGGGAATAACAGTTGCGGAAGAACTGTATCAAAATAATATAACACACCGTCATCATTAAGGGAGTAAAGAAACACTCCCCGATTCTTAGCCTACTTTTACTATTATTCTCCAGTATGGAGAAAGAATGCAAAAATAATTAAAGTAGTTACCAGAGCTCACCACGTTGAGGTACCTACAGTATGGACTCCCCCGCCCACACACCCACTCATAGAATAGGGGAACGCATTTCCTTTATCAGATTATATGCTATCGAAGAAATAAGAAAGTGGTCATTTTGTAGTACCACTCGTTTTATGTGTGTGCAAGTATTCGTCTTTAAACTTTATTTTCATTGCACACTAAAGAACATTATCGATTTTTTATTTTTGAAGTCAAGCAGATAAATGTAAAACTGACTCTATCACAGGATGAACTGAGACTACGTTTTGAAGGTTGGCATTTTGGTTCTGCTTTCTAGTATTTTCAGTATTTCTTATTGTCTCTCGTTGTTGCAGATGCCAATGAATCTTGGGTTACCTCTTTTACAAATACTTCAAAAGCTTGCGTGTGATAAGGACAATTGCGTTCCACAGTTGAGCATTACTCAAATAATTCTCGAATTTATTCAGTCGTGAAATGCGATAGAGCACGAGTCGGTGTTCTCGTCCCATTTTATCAGCACCTTGTAGTCTTCTGCATCAAATTTAAAATCTGTTAACTCAAAAGTTCTTGGATTTTCATCACCCGAGTATTTCTTGATGCCTCTAAGATTATTTTCCACGCATTTCTTCACACTTTTTCTCCATTGTCAGAAATCACTGGGAGGAGTAAATTTTCTGAGTGCCCAAAAAAACAGTTTCTCTGAATAACAGCATCAATGACTCTTTTAAAATCTACTGGTAGATCTTGATCAATTTAATAATTTCCATAAATTTACAGTACCGTCGTGTATACAATGGTTTTTTTCACTGAAACCCAGACAGGTGCGTATACTTTAAAATGACACTAGACTTTATAAATTAGCGCATGAATTTTCAATGGACGCGTATAGCCTCAGTTGTCGGCTGGCCATAGTGAGCTAACGAGAATGAGCCACATTTTTTGGAGTTTACCTGGCCAAATTTTCCGAGTGAAATCCTTTGGACACAGGATTAGAAATTTCCCGAAGATACCGCTGGTCACTGCTCAGCAATCTCAAGTCTTCTTCGTGGGACAATTTTGTTGGAACTGGCTCGAATCGTATGATATCAAGAGTGTGGCAGTCGTGAAGGGTGGAGACAATAGGTCTTGAAAACAAATTTGGACCCTTAAGTTTGCCCGTCTAATGTTTCTACCAACTGCCGCTGTTTTAAGTCAATCAAGTGTAATTGGCAAATAAACCACTGTAAGGGACGTGGGAGTTTTGCTTCCAGGAAACGGATCATGCTTTCTTCCTGACCTGTATTCACTTTGGTGCCATCGCATCCAAGCACTTTTAAATTTAAAAGTTCAATATTTTCTTTCGCAAAAAAATCAAGAATTGCAAATATGATGTTTCTTGCAGATCCTCCTGGGGGGGGGGGGGGGGGGGGGGGGGGGGGGAGGCAAAACCGAAAAATTGGGAGACTTGCTCTTCAACAAATAAGACATGTTCCTCCCTAACCTTAGATTGATATGTCCTCTTACCTATTTTCTAGAGTATAATTGTTTCATCCTTTCTGCCGTCAAAATACAGATCTTCAATTGCATTTTTTGATTTATGGGTTAGTCTCTGCTATGAATTGCGTTAGTCTTTGCTTTTACTGAATCTAACATCTTATTTTTCTGTCTTCATAAGTAATGCCGGTCAACCACCTTTTACGTGTCTTCCGGAGTTTTGAGCTTTGCGTCGGATACAGTTGCGCTGACGATCATTGCTGCTGCTCTGAGGGACAAGTCACTGGTACTTGCACCTACCTCCGCCACGGTTAGCAATTGAAGACACCTTTGCCCCGAAGGAGTTCCAGGTTGATTTTCATTCCTAATCGTATGAGGAACGCTGAGGTCTAAGTAGGTTAGTTCCTCGTCGGTTGAGTTTTCTCGAGATATAGTGAAAAAAATTCTTGATGCCTACTTTTTACCTCTTCAAGAATGAAAGATTTTGAGTCGACGCTCTCCGAATATCCTCTTCTGAGGATTTTCTTTGATCGTCGAGTTTCTGAGGCACCCAATTCAACGGATACCATATTTCGTTTGGTCCTTTGATCCCTCAAAAATGACGTTTCATTTGGGAGAAATTTATCCTCTTTCTAAATTAACACTCGTTAATTCTTTAATACATAATGCACAAGTATTACATAGTTTCTGGGATTCATTTAAAAATATATTTATTTTTTGTCGATTTGGCACCTTTCGTAGGCTTGCTTGCATTTTTTCTTTAGTCGTAGTACGTCCTATGGTACCGTATAAGCATTTTAATCACACCACGTTGCGGAATGATTGGAATAGAGGTGCGTCTCCAAAGTTCGGAACCTTTTTTCTCTACCAGACTACTTTGTAAACCGTAGGCCCTCTTCCTACGCTTTAGTATGCCAATACGTCATGAACATAAAAAAAAATATTTTTGCACTTCTTTAAAAGTCGGTAACGTCAATTCGTTTATGCCAAAGAGAGAGGAAAAAAGGTTATAGTGTGTAGGGTTATATTAATTTCAAATACTCCTTCCGTAATTGCTATTCCCAGGAAATAATTATAATTATCTAATATTAATGAGACCAACGACGGAGGACGCATCCGTGATGAGTTTCGCTGCGTTCGCGGCGACCGGGCAGGAAGCGTGAGCCGGCAGGAGGCGCGCGTGCGGCCTTCGGAACATAGCGCCGCGCCGCGACGATGCGTGGGCGGTGCATATTACTCGCGGCCGCGCACTCAAAATAGACAATTTATGGCTTAATGGCTGCAGATACGTACAAATGGACGAAATGTTTGCCCAAAAGGTCCGCAACTCGGCAAAATCCATGGGGAATCGCTGTAAAAACATGACTTTTTCTATTTTCAGCCCCTTTCCCCAAAAATGGCCACGGCGCGAGGGTCGAGGGTTCACCTAGAGGCCCCAAATTTTTCTGGCCTCATTTTGAGTCACTTTGACAACTTTTTCCAGAGGGCCAAGTTTCTCCGCAAAAAATCGATTTTTCCGATCCGCCCTACTGGACAGCCTTTGAGGCTCCCGCCCATGGCTGCTGAGAACCTAGTTCGTGAGGCGTGCACTATTGGCGATATGGGCGTGTTCGCGCCAATTGCTTCTACGCAGCTACGAGGGAAACCCCCTTCATGCCCCCCCTCTCCTAATCTCGCGTCTGTTGGCGCGAAACCGGCACATTGGGAGTGTGCTTCATGGCGTGTGGACCTGTTTGGCGAAGCGGAGGCGTTACTTTTGGAGACCCTTTCCTCAATCCGGAAACTGAATTCTCTATGTGGGTCAAGGTGCGTAACTGTCATGCACACAGCAATTAGTGATGCGTGCCGTCGGCTCTTTTCAATGGATTCCGTCTTCCCCTCCAGCGGCAGGCTGCTTGCCGCCTCGCGCCGTGTGTTCTGCCGTGTCCCGATTAGCAGTCGCCCATGTTGATGTTCGACCCCCGGCAGGCGGCCCGAAGACGTCCGATTGGACCGCAGTTCAACCGTCGGTGAGTTTTTCGTTGTAATATTGTCGAGTGAACGTTTTCTCGTCATTCTTCGGTGCGTTACAGGCACCAGGAGGCATGTAAGTCTCCAATTTCTGCAATGGGGAGAAGATGCTGCAGATTCGGAATACTGTGGGCCTTCGAGTGTCGCGGTGTGTGAGAAGATCGTAGTCCTATGGAGCCGCGGGCTTGGATGCGATGTTGATTATTTAAGTGTCGCAACCATCTATTCCTCAAACCAAAGGATGTTTCCGCTTGCGTTAGACTTGTGCTGGCGTATCGTGGAGTTCTGGGTCTTCAGTCTTATTGTAGCTAGCTGACAACAAGTGTTGAACTATTTAAAATTGCATCTACATTGAATCGTATTGGTAGAAAAAAAATTATCATCATAGCACATCGATTTAGTACGGAAGCATTATATTTGATACTAGCCCTAGGGGCCCGTTGACTTGAAACTCGAACCGTTCGCTATAAATTTCGTTTATTTGGATTTTTATGTTAGGGAGTTAGGATAGGTGCTGTTCTAGATGCAGGCGAAGTGTGGTGAGTGATGTAATCAAAATAACAAACCATTAAAAGATACCAAGACAACTTAATGTAAACTTTCATATCCGGAGTGCCCAGCAGGATCAAAATTCTCACAAAGATTTGCTTCCCATCTCTTCATGTATGAAATTGCTAGGCATCCATCTATCCGACCACCTTTTCTGGACACCGTATGTATCAGAGCTAGTTGAGAGGCCGTCAGTTGGAGTCTTCATGATTCGCAAACTCTTTGCAACTGGTTATTTTGATATTCTAAAACAACTTAATTATGCCAAAGTACATTCGTACATGTTCTACGGAATCATGTTTTGTGGTAATACCAATCATTGAAGGCATTATCTCTGCGAAAACATGCTATTAAATCTGGCAGTTGAGTATCCATTCGTACTCCCGGCAAGACGTTATTTATCTGTTTACAAATCTTATCACTTCCATCTGTTAACATACTCACCTGTGCACTTTTTGTAAGGAGTGATGATCATCTCTTTCTCACATGCACTGTCATCAAACTCGCTCCAAAGATCATATTCATCGTCTTCATTAGTCGTAAAGTGTTAGAGGTTAAATAATATCTTGAGATATTCGCTTTAAACTAAGATGTTTTAATAACGTGTCACAGACACATCCAAATGCCAGTTTACAAATTGAACGACTGACAGAGAGTTGACAACAACAATATAGATAAATAGTTACTGACATAAATAGCAACATATGTTGCCAACCCATATTTACGTATTAGATTACAACTCTAACACCCTCACTTAATCTAATAGGTATATATATATAAATCATTAAGATTCTGCAACCAGTCCTTTCTTCCTGTCATATGGGCCGTAGCTCCGGAGTAGATGAACCAGTCAGCTTCACTCGCGATGTGTTTGGCTCCCAAGGCTGCCACAGAGAGAAGAGTTCTCTCCTTTTTCATCGCCGTACTCGGTACAGCTGATGGTCCTTGTGCAGTCCTGGACCCATGCGATGAACCGCTACTGTGTGTCTCGTAGTTACATCTGCTCCTGCATTTGGCTCTAATGTGACCAAATTTCCCACGTTTCTAGCCACTTGCACTGCTTTACCAGATTGTCGCCCGGAAACCCCTTTACTTTTTGCCCACAACGCGGACTCGTCATTTTGGCCCCACCGACTGTCCTGAATTAATTTGGATGTGTCATCTGCGGCGAAGCCTTCAACGCAACCTTCATGCACTAAATACATCTTCATTTGGAATGTCCAAATATTGTAATTGTCCCGTCCAACCAATTTTTCCATGGATGCCAAACCAGTTCCAACTGACGCCTCAGCCATTTTTCGCTTTAACGATACAATACGAAAAAAAAATTCACTCGCGTAATTTTGCAGTACTATTGAAGCACAACTGGTCCTTTTCGGTCGCCTGGGCCCATAACCTGTTAGAGATTAAATAATAACTTGAGATATCCGCTTTAAACTAAGATGTTTAATAATGAGTCACAGACACATCCAAATTCCAGTTTACAAATTGAACGACTGACAGAGAGTTGACAACAACAATATAGATAAATAGTTACTGACATAAATAGCAACATATGTTGCCAACCCATATTTACGTATTAGATTACAATTCTAACATAAAGTATATGCTTAAAAAGCCCATACCATTGAACAGTTACAGTTTTGATAAGATTCCGGAAAATCCTCGCTTAGTCCCCTCAACTGCAGTTTATAAAAGGAGACTGAAAACACTGCTTCTAGGCATAAGTTATTTTGGTGTTAAAGAATATCTTACAGATTTTTTTCCCTCCTCGAAAGGTATTGGTGTGAAATGTTTGCCAGCTGCTGGATTTGTCATGATATTGTGCTCGTTATTGTTGTTAGTGATTTACATTTCCCCTTAGCATTTGTATATGTATTGCTATTGTTAAGTACTCACATGGACGAAGCCCATCGGTTTTCTATTCCCTATTATGTTAATAAGTTTTTATTATGTAGTTACTGTGACGTAATTTTGACCTCCGAGTCCTCGGCTATCATCAGGTTTTTTTGTCGTCATAATTGCCGGAGACTCGAGAGGGGTGACGATAAAGGGTAGCCACGTCGGTAGCCGTCGGATAGTTTTCTGCTCGGTATTAGGGTCATGCGCCTGAAGCAGGCTGAGGGACCCGAGAAGGAAAGCCTTCTACATTGCACTCGCAAGTGCATCCGCTCGCTGCCTGCAAGCTGGGATGCACTTGAGATTCGCAACCAGTGAGTTCTTGACACCACCAAGCACTTCCACGATGAGGGCTAACAGTTTCACAGAGTAGCCCGCATACCATTACCGGTGTTCGCACGAAAGATCTCGATATTTAGTCCTTCTTTCTATCTTCTTCGCTGGCATGTTCGTTTCGGCCGTTACTGAAAACTCAATCACGCACATGATATGCGAGAAATTGTCGAAGAGAACGATGTCAGGGTTCGTCACCTCCAACTGCCTGGTGGTGGGGAAGGAATAATTCATTCAGATCTTACACTTATCGGTCTCCTCGACGGACTCGGTATCTCCAGACATGTAAGGCAGCACCGGATTCGCGTCTGTGCCGCAAGGATGTCCTAGGTTGTAACACAACACCCTCAGAGCCGAGTTGTGCCGATGCGAGTGTATGAGGGCTAATACGAATTGAGGGGCGTTCTCGTACCACCAGGCGGAGTTTCCGTACCGCCGACGTTGACCCTACGTGATGTGCGATTACGAAGAGTGGTCGGAGTCTCAAATGGAAGGGGCGGTGTTAATTGAAAAGTTCAG
The DNA here is from genome assembly GCA_933228895.1 of Platycnemis pennipes. Taxonomy (NCBI): domain Eukaryota; kingdom Metazoa; phylum Arthropoda; class Insecta; order Odonata; family Platycnemididae; genus Platycnemis; species Platycnemis pennipes. The sequence goes on along the minus strand of CAKOGI010000001.1, from coordinate 86,924 downwards.
TTTGTACAGGACTGTTGATTCATCTGTGGTAACCAGTAATACTTGATGAAGAATATTTTACTCTGGGAGCTTTTGCTATAGTATATTCCATGAAGGAAGCAAGCTTACGTGTCTGTTTACGTCGGAGATGTTCAAAAAGTTGCAGTACTTATATAATAACTCCGTATTTTGCTGTAGTGTTTGTGTATGGGTAAATAACACGAAAGACGCGAACGCTTATTTCATACGAAGGTTGGTTCTCATACGTATATTCCCCAAATTTACAGTGTTAATAACCTCTAATTTTGCAGCCCAGTGTTTGTGTACGAGTAAATTCCACCCGAGGTTCAATTCATGCAAAAAATTGTTAGCATCGTATATATCCCCACATTTACAATGCATGTATAATAACCTCATAATTTGTTGCAGTGTTAGCGTGTGAGTGAATCACTCGAAGGAAGTGAAGCCTCTTTCCTGTAAAAATATGTATTAATATAATATTTCCTCAAATTTACGGTAAATATATACAGTAAAAACAAATCTTTCTATTTCTCACGTTCACACTCATCAAACTTGCTCCAAAGATCATGTTCGTAGTCTTCATTAATCGTACAGTTTAAGCCTACAAGACCCATACCATTCTGGAGCCGCAGTTTATAGTAAGTTTCGGGAAAATATTCGCTTTGTCCCCCAAACTGCAGTTTATGAAAGGAGGCTGAAAACACTGCTTCTAGGCAAAAGTTGTTTTAGAGCCAAAGGCACACGTACAGATGACTCAGCGGATGTCGCTGTTTCTTTCCTTTACGGAGAAGTCGTGGGAGGTCTGTGGATGGATGGATATCACCCGTTTTGTATAACTTCGGCTCGTCGCAAAAGCTACGAGATTTTCGGTGTTGGTCTGAGACGTTGGAGGGTGAAAATATTCCTAGGCTTTTTGAAGTATTTCGTTATAGGAAACCAAAAAAGGAGTATTTTTTCATGAAAGTGGGATTCGGAGACGCAAGTTCCAACAATCTTCCGGTCGTGGCCACGATAATGAACGGGCATTTTCTGCGCAAAAACGCAGAGTATGTTGGAAGTGATCAGCAGGGCGTAAAAGTATCACGGTCGTCTTAGTACTATTATTTTTCTCTAGGTATATTATGCAGTAAACCTTGAATTCTGCTTTTCGTTGTGTTTGCCGTAATATGGCCGTTAATTTTACCTAAGCTCTACTAATGTAGCTTTTCTCATCGGTGCACTACTAAACCTTGAGGTAGCTGTGTTATAGTAATACCGCATGACGAATGACATTCATTTCAATTTAACTTGGTAATTATGGAATGGTTCTTGCTTTTGTGAATACCGATAAACTAAGTTCATATCCTTCACTTTTTTATTTAACAGGAAATAGGTATTGTTTTATTAAAGAAACCCCTCCTTTTAGTACTAATTTTTTTGTACACGGTAATGCTCACTAAATATGTAACTCATATTTACCCGCAGGTTTAAGCTTCTCCTATCCATAAGTATTAGGAAACTTCTTTATTTAGAACCATTTAGCATGAAAGGAAAGGGAATTAACATAAAAAGAGTGATAAGGAGAGCGTGTTTGTATACTATCAGCAATCGGTATCTATAGTTAGTTGTCACGGTTTGTCCTGTTGGTGCCTAACTGGAGTGGATGCGTCTTCTTTTGGAGAAAAGCCCAAATACTCTACAGCTATCGTAGTTGATTTGATGGCATTTGAAACTGCTGGCAGTGCTAAGTAGTCCTATCACATTCCTCTTCTTAAGAACAGGTCTGTATGTCAAAGGCACAATTGAAGGCCTAGACTAGCACTCAAACACACGAAGGACAACACTTGTTTTGATTCGGAGTAGGCCACTCATTATTTTCAATTTCATATAATTGTCAGCATCCTCTTACAACTGAACATGGAATAATGTATATTTAACAAAGAAAATGTAACTACTTTTCCCCAAGCCTTAGCCATCATCACGTCTTAATATAAATTAAGTCAATAAGCAAATATCGCACATCCGTATCAAATAAATACATATCATTATGCTCAGAGAAACAAATGTACTGCTTTAAGTATGAGAATAGATTGGTAATAAAACATGACGATTCGTTTAAATGATCATTATGACAAATGAAATTAACCATTTCAATACGTCATTAATTACAATGATATCATAAGGGTAGTAATACCCTATTTTGAACCACTTGACAAGGAAAGATGTAATGAAAACAGTTCAAAGATGATACTTAAAATGTACGTGATCTAATTATCGTAATACAGCATAATAAGCCGTTTCAATTCGGCCAAGGAAATCCAAATAATACCATCCGTCCATACGATACTGATCATAATAATCAGCCGCAATAATAATTTCACGAACGATTTAATTGCCTTAAATGCTCCGCAATTTCAATTTAAAAAAAGTAATGCAAAAAAGTTTTTATTACAGTTAATGTTAATTATCGCCTAACAACGAATTATGCTACACAATTTCGCTATAAAACTAATTACAACTTATTTCTTAAGTAATTTTGCTTAAAAAGCGCAGATGAGATGAATCAGAAATGACGTTCATCCGGTTTAATGTTGTTGTCGTTCGAATAACTAGAGCCAATCTAAAAAACCAACTACATACTACACATCATTTTCATTCATGAATTATTCAAGCCAGTAATGTAATGATTAATTACAGTATGACCATATTCAATGTTCTTGATGCTTTAACAGGAGTAAGTATCAATTTCTACATGATACTACAACATATTGTCAGAACCTATTTGGGTCATTCCACCTCAATTCAACAAATGTTTGTCCCTTGGGGTCTCAGATTTTCATAAAAATTGGTGTATGGGAACAAAATCAACTCAAACTAAATATCCTCAACAGTTTCGTGAAAACAAAATTTGTGAGCGAATTATGCATGTTTTAATTTTTTCGCATTTTTAGCAAAAATCGAACCTTAAATCATATTATCACTTATATCTCCGCTTGTAATAGTCATACAGCAATGATTAATAGCTATTTTTAAAGCTAAGTGTTTATTGAATGGAAATATGTCAAGAAAAAATTATTTTCTTCTAACCCCTATTGTTGTTAATTACTAATGTTCAAAAAATTGTTAATAAACTTTTCTCAAATACTCCATCTCTGAATCGGTTGAAACTTTTTTTCCTTAATCTAAACATACCCAGCTAACTATTCCAAAAATAAAATTTAGTGGCAATTCATAAATGCATTTTTTATAAATATTTTAACATTTACAATCTTCTCTCGCGCGGCCTGTCGGCTCCCCCCTTGGAATACATGCAGCGGACACGCGATGCAAGCCTAAAAATTTCCTAATTGCTCAAGGTCGTGGCTATATGAGATAAAAATATATTATAAACTATAAATGTTAACAACAATTATTATTTGTTCTTTCACTTTTCGAGCTAAATATTGAGTTAATCCAAATTTCTCTTGAATTTTTGCCACACTCTAGCTTTTAGGCAGTGTAGACTGACTAAAATTTTTTCATCGTGGAATCAGCTTCAGCAAATTTTTCCTTGAGTTCACTTAGCATTTAACACCCTACTAACCATTATGGGCCGAAGTAAGTTTTTGCTTTTACCCATACTTTCCCGATTGCTCTTCGATAAACAGAAGTAATTTTATGAATTTTTTCTTTAGAGTTTTTTCTACTTCTCAATTTTTTCTATTTACTGATGATGTACTGATTTCGGATAAACTCGAGTAGATTTTTTCTAGCACAAATTGACGAGGTGAATAAGGTTCACCATCGCCCTCTCCTTGTGAGTCACTGTCATTGCTGGAGTTGTTTGTAGGTAGGGATAATGAGTCTCCGCAAATTGCAAACCAGAAGGCCCCGGTTGTGACAGTACTGCTTCTGCAGCCACAAGCTGCTCAGGAACGTCTTCTTGATGACTGATGGGAGACCTTGGTGTGTCACCTTTCGCGACTACCTTATTCAGAAGCACTCTGCACTGATGACACAATTTTCTGCCCTCGACCAAATACATCACTGTAGTGCTGAAAATTTTCGATTTGTAATATTTGGCAGTAATTGTATATAAATTAGCACTACAGATAATGCAATGCAGTTTCAGTGGATTACAACTCGGTTTTTGACTCTTTGAATAGAAATAAATAAACGATTATTCATTGTTAACGCACACGGTTTCCACTTTGACACCATTTCTATCCTCAATGAGCTGCAGATCTCTTCAATACATTTAAAGACACTGTCTCGCGAACACTTTTCTCCTCTCACTGTGCCGATGGAGCAAATTTAGACACAATTTTGACAATTAGTTTATAAACCTATTTACAAGAAAAAAGAGAAGGCAGACAGCTTTTGAATAAGGAGATGCACACGCGGTGACAGACCAAAACAAACTGAGACTTCTTCGGTGAATAAACGCGGCTGTCAACAAAAATATGTCCAGGTAGATGGTCTTCCTTCAAGCTTTAAGGCACATACCGCAATGGGCAGAATTGGCTACCAACGGTGTCATAAAAATAGGGTTCTGAAAGGAAGTGGAAAGGTTTTTACCCTCTTCCCCTAATCCGTAGGTGCCATTAAATATTTCTTTTTAGAGAGAGCTACGTTTACGGAAAACGTCTCAATGCACGAAAAGCCACAGCTGCAGGTTCTCGACTCGAATTGAAAATGAAATGTTTTTGCATGGATAAAAAATATTTTAACACTAAAATCGGAGTTTGCAGTAAATTTGTCTAAGAGATAAAAAGAGTGAGATAGCAAAAACGAAGAAATTTTCATATTGAACAAATGACGCAAAAATTCCATTATTTTAATTTATCAGTATCCATCGGTATATTTGCTCATTTCTTTGAATAAACATCATAGGTGAACTCCCGAATTGAACGATAAGAAATAATGTCATTGTAATTCTAAATCTCACCCCATTGCGTTATTAGGTATATCAGTTTGCAGTGCATTCAATAGTAATAGTAATGTAACCATTAGAATACCGTATCCATCGGTATATTTGCTCATTTCTTTGAATAAACATCATAGGTGAACTCCCGGATTGAACGATAAGAAATAATGTCATTGTAATTCTAATTCTCACCTCATTGCGTTATAAGGTATATAAGTTTTCAGTGCATTCAATAATAATAGTAATGTAACCATTAGAATACAGTATCCATTGATATATTTGCTCATTTCCTTGAATAAATGTCGTAGGTGAACTCCCGTATCGAACGACAAGGGAGTTACAGACGGTCCGTAACCCGCTGTAGGATATCGTGCTTTCGATAAGCCGCTACCGTTCGATATGAAGAACCGTAATAGCTTTATCGTACTATTTGCCCCGTAACGAACGACAACTCCTCCGCCGTATCGTCATATTTATCGAACGATATCAACAGACGGACCGTAATAGCTATAGTAAAATCTTTTTTGCTTTACTTTTTTAAATTGAAATTGCGGAGCATTTAAGGCAATTAAATCGTTCGTGAAATTATTATTGCGGCTGATTATTATGATCAGTATCGCTATAAAACTACTAACAACTTATTTCTTAAGTAAATTTGCTTAAAAAGTGCAGATGAGATGAATCAGAAATGACGTTGTTATCAGGTTTCTTTGAGTGGAAATGAACCAGTTTCTTTTTCACACAGGATTATCTGGAGCGTTAACGAAAATCTTTTCTGGTGTTATCACTCTCGAACTCCTTACAGCGGAATCTGAGCATCATCGTCTCTCATCTTTCTAGCTGTAATGTAATTGCTGGAATAACTGCCTTCTTCCACTGCAATTATGTAACGCAGCAATAAAATCCTCCCAATTACGTTAGCAGGATTAATATCAAAGCACTCGCACGCCAATGCTACAAAGTCGCAGTATCTCCAAATCAACAAATGGTTGAGAGTGGGAGATGCCGTTATAGCCCACTAAACATGGCCGACCAGTGTTTCGGTGTAATGCTTATTTATTAGGCTTTGTTTGCGGATAAAAAATAACGGTAAGCCTATCGAACGTCAAAATGAAAATTTTGTTTCTGAAGTATCGATAGATATTTGTCTACGTCGCTTCTCAAAAGTATGCAATTACTCTATTGTGAACACGGTCCTCGCGCCTGGAGGTTCAAGAGGTTCTGTGAATGTCGACAGTGGGATATCTTGGCGTCACCTTAGATCGTGGCATGACATTCAAGCCGTACGCCAGGAAGACAGCCGCAGCTGTTTCCACACGCCATCCTACCGATTTAAACAATAAAACCGTCTATAGCAGAAAAATGGCAAGAGAAAAGGAATTAATTTTTTGATAAAGCGGAAAATTCCACCTTCCAGGTACTCAGAAGAATCTGCGACTCAAAAGCTACACCATGGGACCACTACCCAGGCCCGCGAGGCGGCATCGGCTACCCGGAAGACCAGCCGCCGAGTCAAAGCTGACAGCAGGTCGGGAATAAGAAGTCCAGAGGGAACTTAAAATGGCCCGACCAAGAGAAACTCTCCGTAGGCGTATGTAAAGCAGCCAAATTGGCCGTAAAGGGCAAAGCGCCTGTGATGACGTTCTAGGTTTCCTGAAATGTGTCCGAGGAGATAAATTTTTCATCAGAGAACTCAAGTTCGAAGTGCCCGATGGAGCTGACCCAACTTTTAAATGCTGTTTTACACTGCTGCCACTGGGTTCACTGCCGTGGTAAATTGTTACCCCCAATGGTCCCCGTAGAGGTGTCGATGCAGTTCGGGTAATGCAGTCCGGTTGGTCTCTCTCTGAGTAAGTTGATGCGGGTGATATTTGCTGCATAAGACTGCCTTAGCATCGCAGGTGTGTACTTTTTCTTCCTCAGGTAAGTAAGCATTTATAAGTGATATGTCGTCATGCATGTTGATATTTGTTAAGTGATTACGTATGTTGCAGACTCATAAACATGTAGTGAAGTGAAAATACCTTTTAATATTTTAATACGTTGATACTTAGAGAAAAAACGTGTAACCTTCGCTATATTTATTATTGCAATGGATAGTTAGATAATTTCCCAATGATACCTGGGAACTTTTGCTTAAAAGCCTTGAATAATGTAGGCAATTTGTGTGAGAGGAACCGAGAATGCAAAGTAGAGGAACCATGGCGAGAAGTGAGGAGAATATTACGGCTAGTGAGATTTAAAAAATCTTCCGTGGAAATGTCGGAGGAGGTTTGAGGTAAGGTGGCTATGCTTAATTCTTAGAGAGGCCGGTGACTTTAATTTCGGGTTCTTCACTCTTACCTCATACAAAAGATGTGAAATCACTGACCTTGTCAGTGAGTTAGTGTTATTGTCTGAGTAACATTTGTGAGTAGCCTATGAACCTTGATGGTGCTCCAATTTGTTGTAGAAGTAGTCAAGGATATAATGAAAACATCAGTATTAAGGTATATGTTTGTTATTAAAATGCAATTGTAATGTTAATTTTGTGTAAGTTTAAGGTGGGCGCATTCATGGTCTTTCTCAGAAATGTTATGCATGACTTCTCTTATCACAGGATCTTTTAATTACAGATCTAGATGTGACATTGAAGTAGTAAAAAGTTATGAAATTTCAAAGAAATTGATATCTCAAACAAGGCACCGTTGAAAATCGATGTTATTCGCCAAGTGTTACATAATGTTACAGAAAGTTGTGTCAAGCAGCAAGAGAAAACATAGATACTTTCAGTTTGAGATGTTCCTTTGGCACTGTAAATCTGAAAACAGGGCTCTGTTGAGAAAAGTGTCTGCTCGCTAGTAGTGGATGAGTATTGAATATTTAACTATTGAGGGTGAATAATATAAGACGTCAATTTGTGATTCCCTGTCGCCTTTCGTTACAGCAAATGGCAGAGGGCGCCGGGTTTATCTCCACCGAAGGCTCCCCTTCAATTCCCCCCAATGTGAAGTGCCTGTGAGTGCGGTAACCGCAAGCAAATGGACTCACTCCTGGAAGTGGTACTCTAACTTGGACAAGAGAAGGATACGCATATATTGATCAGGTTCTGCAAGTAACTGAGTGGAATAATCATGTATTGGGTGATATCACTGTTTTCGGTTTTTGCCAGAAGGCAAGTCAAGGGATTGACATAATTTAAGTGCTCTATTGTGGCGGAAAGGTCCATGTTTTTAGCGTGAATTTTGTCTTTTTCCCAGTATTTAAATGTAAATGTTAATCTTTCACTTTCATAGATGGTGTTAGGGTTAGCTACCAAGACTAGGGTAGCAGTGACACATTAGGTATAATTGAAAAGCAAATGTAGACGGAAATAAATGGATGTATGTTGATATTACATGTTTGGTGATATTCATCCTCTGCCACACACCCTCGGGGTGGCTTCCAGGGTATCACGTACATGTAGAAGTATTTTTCCTCCTGGACCACCGAGTTCGAAAAGCATCTGTCACTGAAGTGTGCGATGATTCGCATGTACAATTCCTGTTTAAATAGGCTGTTCTTCTAAAAAGAGGTGTTTGAAGAGTGACAATTTAGAATAATGTATAACTTATGTCGCTCACATTCCTGAGTAGGCTTACGGGCAGCTAAGTCGTCAGTCGATCAAGTATCCCGTAAGTTACTCAGTTTCAAGCGGTATAAGGACTTCAAATAACGTTATGCAAGAATTTTTGTCTGCACATGTACTCAGTGTTTTACAAATCCTTCGTAACAATATTTTCATGAACAATGTGTACACGTGTTAACTTTGTTCAGAAATGTGAAGCTAAAAATCGTGGAAGAGCATGTGGCAGCATTACCTCTCCTGTGCAAATTGTGAACCAGGTTCGTTTTGTAACGTGGGAGGGCATGTTGCCATCATGATATTGTAATCGGAAACTGAGTGGGTGAGATATCTGCGGTGCAATTGTTGGATATGTATGGTATGTTGTAATCGCCGCGATATACGTTGAAGGTTGTATGAAATGAACTATAAATTATTTGATGAATACGTGATGGTTCTCTTATGTAATTCTGGAAATGTGTGTGTAGAGGAAAGAATTAGCAACTTTTGAAGGTGTTGATATAAATGTTCATTACATTTGTGCATGTAGTAATGTATGGCAGTATCATCATTGGTGTACGTATACTCTTTGTCATCTTCATTTCTTCCAGTCGATGCTGCGAGCTAAGGTGTTCGATGTGGAACATGCTTGGTGAAGATGAAATATTCGCTGCCAAGGTTGAAATCTGAGGAGTGAAAAGCGGACACATTTCAGCCTACCAAATGAGAAACTGTGCTGAAAAAGGTACCGGAGAGAAAGTTGATGCGAAACTGTTACATAATTACATTAGTATGTGTAAATACCATATATACCTGTATAGAAATAATGACAAGTAACGTTTGATATTAATTGCTTGCTTTGTTGTTGAAACCACATATAAGAAACCATTCTGGTGGCAATGATGAGTGCGGTATTCAAGAAGTGCATTTTGTGTTTGGAATGCAAAGGCGAATACAGGTATGCATTGCAAATAAGTTCTCATATATTTATTAATGTAAACAAAAGGTTTCAATTAATGAAATTGTTGTGCTATATTGACAACCGATTGAAGTGACGTGCGTTGGCATATATTTTCAATACTTTCTTCAATTTCTTGAACATAAGATGACATTTCATCGTTACTAAATTATAGTCGCTCTAGATGTCTGCTTCAGGGTATCTAAAGCAGTCCTTAAATTGGTTTCAAAATCTCTGCTTCACTGAAATGTAGACTTTTTGACCATGCTTCTGTCTTCTGGCATTGTGTTTTCCACGTTTATCTTCTTCGGTTTTGATTTTTAAACACTTTATTGGAGATAAGTAACTTAATGTTGGTAGCTGAACTCCAGCAGTCTCTCTCTTTCGTTTCGGATCCCAATCCTTATTTTCAAGTAATTTTTCCATCTTGACCTTCGCCGACGATCCCGTTCCTGTCTCCTAAAATAATATATTTCTTCCCCTCCTACCTCCTTTAAAACTTCTGTGATATCTTTGAGGACGTATTTCACTTCTTCATGTTCATAGGCCATCGTAGGCATGTAATCCTGCACCACAACGGTATGTAAATGTTTGGTTTCGACATTCAATATTATTGTCCTTCCATTGTACTACAGGAAGCTCTTCAGACTCAATCCGGCGCTCTTTCTGAGTTTGGTCCCTACTCCAGCAATGCCGATCCCGTATGTATAATCCTGTATTTTCCACTGAAAAAGTCCTTCGGGCCACTTCATTTCGCTGATTTGTAATAGTTCGCGGTTCATCGTATGTTCGCATATGTATACTCATGTAACTTCCACTCTAAATGTCTCGTTCTTCGGGCCACCATTTCGCCGATTCCTAATAGTTCGCGGTTCATTCTTGCATTTCCACCTTTAGGTTGTCCTGTCATCCACGGTACTGAAGCGATATAACGTGTCCTGTTCCTACCACATAAAGTTTATCACAATTGACTGATGTACACTCTCGGGTAGTCATCCGAATGGGGGACTATGTTACCTCTAGGATATTTTACTCGACACGGTTCCAGCACGTTTTGATTAGAAAGGACTGCTGCGTGTAATCGGCATAATGTGGTGGTTTCTCTTTGCCTTCCACATCGCAGTGCTAGGGCCGTAAAAGTAAATGTTAGCACGCCTGTAGTGAAATACGTGGTACCGTTATCTAGTGTTCTGGTCTGGAGTGATCATCATCATCTTAACCTGTGGGTGGATGCATTAGAAACCGGGAAGTGGTCCCTCACTTTCACTTACCGTGATGCGTTCACTCCGTTGAAAAGAACCGGGATCCTGTCTGTGACTTGTTAGCTATCTCGCATTTGAACTGGGGTGATTCGTATCATATGCTTGAAACAGTTCGCTCGCGGTAATGGAAATTTTGCTAAGTATGTAAGACATTTGACAAAAATCGTCATATACCCGGTTGATCGGATTATGGTGTTATAACTGTAACGGAAAGTTGTTCCGATATTAATGTGGCTACTAACGGTAATACGTCCCCGTGAATAAAATTTCACCGGAAATACGTTTATATTGCTTGAAGCGGAATTTCAGGAGGATATTTGCGTGTGATATTATTGACTTTTACATTGTAGACGACATCAACTATGCCAGCGTGGCCCGAAGTGGTAACCCAGGGTGTCTACCAGTCGGGAAAAGTCGGGAATCCGGGAAAAAGTCAGGAATTTATTAACGTCAGGAAAAAATCGGGAAAAGGTCAGGAATTCGCTGAAAAATAATAAAAAAATCGGGAAAAATGCTTGCTTGCAAATCGTCAGGATAAAAATTGGAACAGCAGACATGGCATTACGAAATGAGATATTGTTTCCCTTTTTCTTTATTTGTAATTATCAAAGAGGTGCTATTTGAAACCTCTTTGGGCAGTATTTGTGAGCTCATGACTTTAGTCGTTCGATTGCACTGGACATGGGCACCGTTTCCTACATGTCGCCGCGTGACAAATCGGCTTGGTCGGTTGCAGGTTGAAGATCGTATACTTCCCTCCAGCCCATGAATGCTATTTCGAAAGAATGACCTTGACCGTGGTTATTACAACGCTCCTAAAGATTCTGGCGATCCATAGATCGTACTCGAGTACGATTGTGACATTTTGCGTTTTGCCATGCCTCTGAGGGTGTAACTCGATTAAATTCCACTAGATATATTATATTTAAACCATCACGTCCTAAGCTTCTATGTTGCGCATCATCATAATCGGGTGGGATTATGATGATGCGCAGCATGAATGACCTTGACCGTGGTTATTAAACTTTACTGTGGAATGGGAATGTTTTCTTTCTCTCATCCATTCATTACCTAAAGTTTACCGTTTGCCATTTTGTTACTAGCATTTCCCATTGAATTGTGTAGCTTTTATACGCAAGCATAACGTCATCGTGAAAGAACAGAGATCAGCTCCTGGAAAGTAAAAACATTATAATACGTTTTGGTATTTTCCCGGCGGATTAGATGAGTGAAAGTCTCTTGGGTCTTCCACCGGGTCAAAGGCTCCATCTCTGCCGACGTTTCCGAAAGTCGAGATAGAAGACCCGAGAAACTTTCCATGCGTGCCGCCGCCGACGAATATGTCGTTGGCTCCTAGATGGTATACTGGAACTCGCCATTTGCCAGCTAGTGCGGTGGAATGGCTTTGTCATTCATCTGATGGTGAGCTCGCTAGCTCGAAAGCCGCCGGAAAGTCTAGTTCATCCGCGGCATGTGCGAGTTTGCAACAAAATCGTTCGTTTTTACTGGAGAACTCAGCATTCGCCAGCTCGGGTTGAGTTGGTTCGTCAGTCTTCGAGCTGGTGTGTGCTCAAGAGGTGGCTTTGGTTGGACTGGCGACGGACATCATTTCATTCAAAGGTTCCTTTCACACGGGACGGCGCGAACCCGACCGCCGTGTCCGGCGCACAGTATTGCAGAATCCCTAAAACTTGGTATTTATGAGTCAAGGAAAACTTTCTATAAAGTGTTTTTGTGCATGTGTTGGATGCACCGATTGACGTATTCAAAACCATCTTAAGTAAGGACATACCATTGTTGCTACTCCTATAGTAGATAAGATAAAATGTTGCACTAGTAGCAAGTACATCATACGAAAAGGAGCAGGCTCAGCTTCACCTTCAATTCTCTCTAATATAACGTGTATTGCCCCTATTCTTGTTTTGAAAAGTGGGTTTTGTAACTGAAGGTGAGTGCTACTTGCTAGTGCTCCCACTTGAAATGAATAAAAAGCCAGCAGCGCCAAACACTACCATCATTCCCTTGAAAAAGTGACCAGCAGTCGGTCACGAAACGTCGGGGCAAAATCCGATATACGACGCGGCATACAACCGTATGTCCAATTATTTATCATCATGAGCCGCGAAAGCTTCAATGCAGAAATAGTTTACAAATGTTTTGAATCTAAATTCATATGCAGAGACCTCGAAAACCTGTATAGACCAAATTGAACAATTAATTAAATAAATCATAATTGTATAAATTGAGCATTTTTTAATCCAAAATACCAATTGTCAGGGATCCTGCACCGCTGTGCAGCGTGCTGCCGTGCATTCCTAAAAACAGCTGTGAATGTAATGGTATATTCCATTTTGCATACGGCGTTTTAATTTCTCGTAGGAGTTTAATGATGAAAGAAGTAGATAAGGTCCTGTGCTTGTACTTTTAATAATGTGGATATAATAAGATTGTCAATTCCAAATGAAAAATTGGACAGGACTGGGCATAGAACTATTGACCCACACGCTGACGCATTAAGAAGTTATCCTTTTTGGTCTGGAATTTTAAAATTTTTGACTTGAAAAGTCTTGAATTTCGTTTTCATATATAAGTAGACACCATGTAACCGGGTCGGTGTGTACTTGATTTTTGATCTTGAGCCTGAGATATCTCCTTTTCTCATCCAATTTGTTAAGTAACAGGTTTTATTGTAATGGTGAAGTTGGCACAGGCAGTCGGGGGCTGGGTGAGTAAAGGTACGTATTCATGTGGTCGTTTTTGCGTCAGGCACACTGCGCCTCGAATGAGAAGCGAGCACAGCAACTTAGTCTGCGTAGCCGCTGGAGTTGGAAGTCCTTCGTTGAAAGTTACACGTAGCTGCTGGAAACCGAGGAACAACGCATCAGGTCTTACTCTGTTGCACAGGATGCCTGACGCTATGGATTGTGTCATGTAGTGTGGCGGGACACCTTAATAAGTTTTCGTGCGTTACTGTTGGAATCGTCGGAGACATGACGGGCACACGGAAAATGTGGATTGACGGTAGTGGAAGACGTAAGATGAGTCAGGGAGGTTATCGCGGTCGGTTACTGTCGGGAGCTGGCGGCCTTGGCTTGCGGCGAGAGATAAAGTAGGAATTCGCAAAGCGGCCGCGTATCGGATCGCTCCAGAAAACCGGCTAATCGTGAAATAAGTCGGTTAACCGTTATTTTCATGGCGTAACCTATAAAATAACCGGTTAGTTGGCGATGTTAATTGGCGTCGCGTAGCGTAATTATTGTCGAAGACCCTACATGCGTTGGGGAGGCAGTCGTCGTCATTCAGGGTGGGGATTTGGTGCCAGTCGCCGGCGGCGATAGATAAGGCAGGAAGCAGGTAACAGGCCGCTACGCGGCCGGCACAGGAACCGGTTAACCGTAAAAAGAATCGGTTAACCGTAAAAAGAATCGGTTAACCGTGAAATGAATCGGTAAACCGTGAAAATAACTTCTGGGGAGGCTGCTGTCAACGGCTGGGATGGGGTGCCGGTGCCAATCACCGGCGGCGATAGATAGTGCTGGAGTCAGGCCACCGGCCGCAATGCGGCCCGCCCCAGGAACCGGTTAACCGTGAAAGTAATCTGTTACCGGCAAAAAACAACGGGCTGGGTAGGCTGTCGTCGACATTCAGCATGAGGATTTGGTGCCGATCGTCGGGGGCGATAGGTAAGTGGAAGTGCAGATAACCGGCCGCGTAGCGGCCCGCTCCACGAACCGGTTAACCGTGAAAGTAGTCGGTAAACCGTAAAATTACGGTGTAACCGTGAAAGAAATCGGTTAGTTGGCGATGTCAATTAACGTCGCGTAGCGTAATTATAGTCGAAACCCCTGTATGCGTTGGGGAGGCTGTCGTCGACCATCTGAGATGGGGATCCGGTGCCAATCGCCGGCGGCGATAGACATAGCAGGACGCGGGAAATCGGCCGCGTAGCGGCCCGCCCCAGGGACCGGTTAACCGTAAAATTCATCGGTTAACCGTCAAAAAAAAGTAACCGACTGGGGGAGGCTGTCGTCCACTGCCAGGATGGGGCACCGGTGCCAATCGCCGGCGGCGATAGAGACTGATGGCGCCGGTTAACCTGCCGCGTAGCGGCCCGCTCCACGAACCGGTTAACCGTGAAAGTAGTCGGTAAACCGTTAAAATACGGTGTAACCGTGAAATAAATCGGTTAGTTGGCGATGTCAATTAACGTCGCGTAGCGTAATTATAGTCGAAACCCCTGTATGCGATGGGGAGGCTGTCGTCGACGGTCAGGGTGGCGAGCCGGTGCCAATCGCCGGCGGCGATAGACACCGACGGCGCTCGGTAACCTGCCGCGTAGCGGCCCGCTCCACGAACCGGTTAACCGCGAAAGTCGTCGGTTAACCGCTATATTTTTACGGTGTACCCTTAAAGATATCGGTTACTTGGCGATGTTAATTAGCGTCGCGTAGCTTAATTATAGTCGAAACCCCTGTATGCGATGGGCGGCTGTCGTCGACGGTCAGGGTGGCGAGCCGGTGCCAATCGCCGGCGGCGATAGAGACCGACGGAAATGGGTAACCTGCCGCGTAGCGGCCCGCTCCACGAACCGGTTAACCGCGAAAGTGGTCGGTTAACCGTTAAAATTTACAGTGTAACCGTTAAATAAATCGGTTAACGGTCTGATTTCATGGTTTGCCGTGTAATCAGCTGCTTTATCCGTCAAAGTAATAGTTTTAACGTACATTAGCCGTTTAATTCCTGAAATTAATCGGTGAATCGATTAAGCAGCCGTTGTTCCGCGAAATTAATCGCTTAAACGTTAAATCAACCGTTACGTTCGTGAAATTAATCGGTGAAATGATTAATTAGCCGTTCTATTGGTGATATTAATCGGTTAACCGTTAAATAAGCTCTTTTGTCAGTGAAACTAATTGGTTGAAAGGTAAAGTAGCCGTTTTATTCTTGAAATGAATCGGTCAGACGGTAAATTAGGCGTTCTATCTGAGAAATTTATCGGTTAACCGTTAAAGCCTCTCTTTTCAGTGAAATTAATTGGTTAAACATTAAATTAGCTGTTATATTCCTGAAATCATTCGGTGAAACGGTAAATTACGCCGTTCTATCTTTGAAATTAACCGGTTAGCTTTAAATAAGCCATTTCATCGCTGAATTTAATCGGTTTATCCGTGATATAACTCCCTTTCCGCGTGAAATTATTCGGATAAACATGCAATTACTTGAAAAACCGTGAATTAAAATTCTGCACTGTGATGTAATCGGTATACCGTGAAGTGTATATTAGTGAAATCGTTGAAGTATATGTTGAACCGTACCATTTGTATCGGTAGAAATTATCATTGTGTTAAAGTTGATAATTATATTTTACCAATAACATTCAGTTTAACGTGGATAATGTTGGTAAAAGTTGTATACATGAAGTTGGTCGTTTTCATCTTGAAATAAGTGAAAGAGTAGAAACGGATTATGGGAATATATTAGTAGTTAGCAGAAGACATGTAAGTAACAGTAGTGAGTTTATGAAACTGGGGGAATTATAGTTGTTGCCGTTAAGCTACCCGCTTTAGAAAATGGGTAGGCGTGAAATCATTTGTTTACGGGGAATTAGCCTGTTCACCGTCAAATAAGTCGGTTAACGGCGATATTAGTCGTATCATGGTGAACGAAGTCGGTTAATCGTTATATTAGTGATATGGCTGCATGAGTAGTATAAGTCTTCTCCGTACTGGTCCCTGTAACTCGATAGTGATATGGCCTCCACGGCTTCGGGGGAACGTCTCTATTGTCCGAAATCGTACGAACTGAGTTTTGTCATAGCTGTTGCCGATGAAATACAGGTTTTCTGAGGACTTATGGCGAATTCCAAATTCCTTCATTTCTCTTTTTCCGTTCTTGTCGTAGCATATCTCCTGGGAAATAGAATTGTCAGATTCCAACTGGTCTACCTTAACGTAGGCTGTTCCTTCTTCATCGTTAGGTAATGTGGTACATGTTATATGAAAATGGAAACTCGCAGGAAAATGTGGTTATCTTTTTTGTTTAATGTATTGAAATTTACTCTTTGGTATCTTTCTGCGGTATTTTTCTCCATTCTTTTAGTGGAAACGTCTCGGTGTCTTGCAAATGCGGGCCATGAGCATGTGGTATCCGGTTATTATTCATCTGCATATAATGGTTCACCTGTGTAGATATTTGTATATACATTTCAATGATAATTTGTCCCTGATGTGGGGTAT